>CM052702.1:107233122-107275622 GCA_028551405.1 Uromys caudimaculatus
GTTCCAGGACAGCCAGGGCTACACAGAGAAACCCTGTCTTGAGAAAAAAAAAAAAAAAAAAAAAGATAAAGGGGGGGGGAATATGGAGGTGAGGTGAGGTGTGGGGGAAGGGTGTGTCTCAGCAGGCCCATGCCAAGGCATCCCTTCCCCCTGAGGGACCAGTCACAAGATGGTATAGTATAGAATAGAGTTTATTCAGGGTATGGGGAGGGGAGCTAAGGGGGTAGTAGAGGCAGAGAAAGGCAGAGAGAATAGAGGAGTAGAGGAGTAGAGGCCAGCTATGAGCGAGTGGAGGGGGGAGGGGGAGGGGACAGAGTGGGAGCAAGGAGGGAAGAGCAAGGAGCTGGAGAAATGGCTCAGCAAATCCCAGCAACCACATGGTGGCTCACAACCATCTGTAGAGAGATCTGTTGCCCTCTTCTGGGGTGTCTGAAGACAGCTACAGTGAGTGGGGCCAGAGAGAAAAGAAAAAGTGTCTGAAGACAGCTACAGTATACTTACATATAATAATAACTAAATCTTAAAAAAAATAAATAAATAAAAGAGCAAGAGAGGGAGGAGGGGACAAGCAGCCCCTTTTATAGTGGGTCAGGCCTACCTGACTATTGCCAGGTAACTGTGGGGTGGAGCTTAGACAGAATGCTAACACAGATACGCAGGAGAAGGCTCACAAACTGTAGACCACCCTGGGCAATTTAGACTCTGTTTCAGGGTAAGATTGTCAGGTGACTTTTAATCCCAGCACTCTCAGATAGATAGATAGATAGATAGATAGATAGATAGATAGATAGATAGATAGATAGATAGATGCAAAGAAGGCCCAGGCAAGATGGCTCAGCAGGTAAAGGTACTTGCTTGCTGCCAGCCCGGCAACCTGAACTTGAATGTTGGCGCCCACACGTGGAAGGGGAACCCTGACTCCCCAGCTTGTCCTTTGGCTTCTTCCACACAAGTGCGTGGTGAGCGTACTACTTAATAAACAGTAAAGGGTTTTTTTGGTTTTGGTTTTGTTTTTTTGTTTTTTGGGTTTTTTTCGAGACAGGGTTTCTCTGTGTAGCCCTGGCTGTCCTGGAACTCACTCTGTAGACCAGGCTGGCCTCGAACTCAGAAATCTGCCTGCCTCTGCCTCCCAAGTGCTGGGATTAAAGGTGTGCGCCACCACTGCCCGGCCACAGTAAAGTTTTTAAAAAGATTAAAAAACATAAAGAGGGCTTGGATGTAGTTCAGTGCTAGAGCCCTGTCCTATCTTCAACCCAATACCACAAAACAACAACAACAACAAACCCACAAAGTACAGTGCTGTAATGAAATAGAATATAAAATATTAACTGATATAACTTTGGAATCAACGTTTCAAAAACTACCACTTATATCAAGGAAGAATCTCTACAGTTATCTGAAGAGGTTACATTTTCTCACGGTTTTCAATTATGTGTCTATATGAGGTCATACTTTCATTATATAACTCAACCAAAACCACATGTCATAGGCAGCAGAGATGGTTCAGCAGTTAAGAGCACTTGTTGCAGCCGGGCAGTGGTGGCGCACGCCTTTAATCCCAGCACTCGGGAGGCAGAGGCAAATGGATTTCTGAGTTCGAGGCCAGCCTGGTCTACAGAGTGAGCTCCAGGGCTACACAGAGAAACCCTGTCTTGAAAAAAAAAAAGAAAAGAAAAAGAATTTAAAGCGAATATAAACTAGTCTTTCAACTACTTTACTCTGATGAGAAATCGCTCCAGTTCTCTAGTTCCCTAAAAATTCACTAGTTTAAACATGAACACTTAATATGGATGGTATGAACCCACAAGATGACTGTTACAAAGCCTAATAACAATAAATAAATAAATAATAAGTAAATGTAATTTTAAAAATAATAAATGAAATGGTTGGCACGCCTGTGTAATCCCAGCCCTGGAGAGGAGGAAGGAGGATTAGTTCAAGGATAGCCTCAGCCTCATACTGAGTTCAAGACTGGCCAAGATGAATAGCAAGATCTGCTCTTACCACAGCAATACCACAAAGCCAGTTCTTATCAAAGCCACCATAGTTCAGCGACAGAATCTGCTTGCCCAGACTTTCAAGGTCCTGGGTTTGATTCTCTAGCAAGCCAAAAATGAAACAAACAAACAAGCAAAACCAAAAAAGCATGTTGTGGGGTCCAGCAAGATGGCTTAGTGGGCCAAGGCGCTTGCTGCCGAGCCTGGAGACCTGCCTCTAATCCCTGAAGTCCACAGGGTGGAGGGACTGCCGACTCTCAGCTGTTCTCTGACCTCTGCACACGCCACGTGGCTTAAGCATAAGCACCATCCAAAGAAATGATTTTTCCTTAAGGACTGTATTTCCCAAGAGCTCTTCCCCTGAGCTAAGACAGAATCCTCCTGAGAAAGGAATGATAGTTAGATGTTAGACCTCCTGTGGCCAAGTCAACGCTCCGCGCTCCCTTCACCAACATGCTGTGCTTGAGTTTAAATGAATGATAACTCATCGCCAGTACCCTACCATGAAAGAGCCATGGTGACGCTCCGTGCAGATGTGAACGTGAGTTTTCTGTTTTGTTTTCTTAGCAAGATCTCAGCTGAGCTCTTTTTTGTTTGGTTGGTTGTGTTTCAAAGTGTTTGTTATTTTTAATTTATGTTTTTCAAGACAGAGTTTCTCTGGGTAGCCCTGGCTGTCCTGGAACTCACTTTGTAGACCAGGCTGGCCTCCAACTCCAAGATCTGCCTGCCTCTGCCTCCTGAGTGCTAGGATAAAAGGCGTGCGCCACCACTGCCCTGCTTCAAAGTGTTTATTGACCATAAAATACCATTACCACATGTTAACCTTCTAGGTGAGCTAGAAAATCTATTTTATCCTATTTTAGTTTGTGCATGGATGTTTTGCCTGCATGTATGTCTGTGTATCACATGCATACCTGGTACCCTTGGAGGCCAGAAAAAGGAATCAGAACTTCTGAAACAGGGATTACAAATGGTTTTAAGCCACCATGCGGGTTCTGGAAACCAAACCCAGGTCCTCTGGAAGAACAGCCAGTGTTCTTAACCATTGAGCTATCTCTCTGGTTCTTAGAAAGAAAAACAAAACTTAGATACCTTTCAGAGAGCAGAACGATGAGGACAAACGAAAGTCACCCTAGTAGGGAAGAAAGCTCTGAAGTTGTTGAGGCAAACAATGGCCTGAGCCTACCCAACACAACCATTCACAGATGTGGGTCCCAGGATGGGGAAGGGGTGTGTGGACTTTTCCAGGGGAGCATTCCCACACCCTGTCTTGTTACACTCCCTAGCACCAGACAGTGGCCCCCCCAAGACACCTGCAATCCCTCTATTTACTGAGCTCCACTGACAGGCAGCCTCTACACAGACACAATAGCTACCTCGGTGGGAAGCAAGCACCACACTCATGAAATCTCCCAGCTCAGGCCAAAGCAAACATCTTGCTGGTCTTGCCATTGTGAGCAAAGCAGAAAGTCACTGGAGGCATCAGCCAAAGTACCATCAGGACAGGCATATGGCCATGACTTCCTGGCAGCCTCACCAGTTGGCCTTCACTACCAGGTAGATGCCAAAAATGTGGAGTAGAGTGATCCTATGAAGATCACGGCCACTGTGATCAGCTTGCCACTCTAGCTGTAGTTTGAGCCAGACGTCATGTCATCACACTGGGTATGGAGGGGACCTTCCATAGAGGCCCTGACACAGCTGGTAGAGGACACTCCAGTGTTCCCAGTTCAGGCTCACATCCATGAAGGTGAGGTAGATATTGAGTCATTGGGCCCTTGAACTCTGCAGCAAGACCATTATTCTAAGTCAGTAGGGTTCTGGAGGCCAATATTGCCCCGGTAGGCCTTAACACCATTGATGATGATAAGAATGAGCCAGTTTCAAGTCCAGTCCCTGGAAATGAAGGCCAGCATAACTATCACCAAAATCTTCACAAAGAAGGTATTCTCCCAGAGGGCCTCAATGCAGCCAGTAAACCCCAGCCTAACGTGACTCTTCCAACTACCACAATCAGTCACATGGAGTTAAGACCTCCTCAGCCTGTCAGCCCAAAAATGTTGGAGAGATGTCCTTTTAGCCCCCAGTCCAGAGGCCAGGAACAGGGCCCCCAGTATCCAGAATGCAATGTTGAAACCAAACAGGAGGCATTTCCCACAGCAGTGGATCTCGGATTCCTGGAAGTACTGGATATTGTTAAATATGATGAACAATCACTGACCAAGGAACTGGAGCTGGAGTAGGGACCAAGCCTAGTTCTGTGTGCCCCAGGATTAACTGACCCTGAGTCCGTTTCTTCTGGCTAAAGTCGGGGGAATTCCAAGCCCTAGTTTTCTCATTGAGTGTTCTTATTCCCAGCATCTAAGGCATTGCTTGCTGTATATTAGGTGTTCTGACAGATGTCAAAGTCAAATTCCTTAATTTACTTATATTTTAATTTGTCTTTGGTTGTTGCTGCGATTGGAGATAGGGCTTCTCTGTGTAGTCCTGGCTGTCCTGGAACTCACTCTGTAGACCAAGCTGGGATTAAGCGGGTGAACCACCACTCCCTGGCTTTTAATTATTAATTTGAGACAGGGTTCCACTGTATAGCCCTGGCTGGCCTGGAACTTTCTGTATAGACCAAGCTGGCGTCACAGAGCTCTGCCTGCTTCTGTCTACCAAGTGCTGGGATTAAAGGCATTCATGAACATATGCCTTTATTTTCAATACAGAAACCAGACTATCTTCTAATTGGTAAATACAAAAGCAACTCAAGATTAAGAAAATTGGTAAAGTGGCTGGAGAGATGGCTCAGCGGTTAAGAGCACTGTCTCCTCTTCCAGAGGACCCAGGGTCAATTCTCAGCACCCACATGGCAGCTCACATAGGGTTTGCTTTAGACATGAGATAATTCTTCTCCTCCTCTGTAACTCCAGTTCCAAGAGATCAGACGTTCTCACACAGATATACATGTAAGGAGAAAAAAATTAAAAACTAAAAAGAAAGAAAGGAGGGCTGGAGAGATGGCTCAGAGGTTAAGAGCACTGACTGCTCTTCTAGAGGTCCTGAGTTCAATTCCCAGCAACCACATGGTGGCTCACAACCATCTGTAATGGGATCTGAAGCCCTTTTCTGGTATGCAGGTGTACATGCAGGTAGAGCACTCATGTATGTCAGATAAATAAATATTAAAAGAAGAAGAAGAAGAAGAAGAAGAAGAAGAAGAAGAAGAAGAAGAAGAAGAAGAAGAAGAAGAAGAAGAAGAAGGAAAAGGAGAAAGAAAGGAAAGAAGGAAGAAAGAAAACTGGAGAAAAAAGGAGAGGGGCGAGTTTTCAAAAGATTAAGAAATTAGCTGGGTGGTAGTGTGTGCCTTTAATCCCAGCACTCTGAGCCAGAGGCAGGCAAATCTCTGAGTTCAAGGCCAGCCTGGTCTACAGAGTGAGTTCCAGAACAGCCAGGGCTACACAGAGAGAAAGTCTGGGCTATTTACTGCAGCTTAACTAACCACCCCAAAATTTAGTGCCTAGAACAGCAACTGTTTTTATTATCTCTCAAAATTGTAAGATTTGTCTAGATTCAGGATTTTGGGGTAGCTAGATATTTGGAGTCTCTCAGGCAATCACTGCTTTAAAAAAATTTTTTTTAAAGATTCATTTATTTATTATATGTGAGTACACTGTAGCTGTCTTCAGACACCCCAGAAAAGGGCATCAGATCTCATTACAGATGGTTGTGAGCCGTCATGTGGTTGCTGGGATTTGAATTTGCAAACCTTCAGAAGAGTAGTCAGTGCTCTTAACCGCTGAGCCATCTCTCCAGCCCCCAATCACTCTTTTTATGTGGTCTTCTTCCTTGTTTCCAGTGACTTTTGGGGGTTTTTTTTTGTTCGTTTGTTTTGTTTTTTTTGTTTTGTTTTTCGAGACAGGGTTTCTCTGTGTACCCTGGCTGTCATGGAACTCACTCTGTAGACCAGGCTGGCCTCGAACTCAGAAATCCACCTGCCTCTGCCTCCCAAGTGCTAGGATTAAAGGCATGCGCCACCACTGCCCGGCTTCCAGTGACTTTTTGACTCAGAAACTTCCAAGATCTTTTAAAACCTTGTTGGCTATAGACATAGTAAAGTTGGTAGAGTACGTGTCTAGTATGGTCCAGTCACTGGGTGTGATACCAAGCCCTATGTAAGCCAGCTGTGGTGGTATACACCTGTAATCCAACCAGTCAAGAGGTAGATAAAGGAGGACCAGGGCCTTAAGGCCAGCCTCAGGTATAAAGTTTGAGGCCAGCCTGGGCTACATGAGACCCTATTTCACAGGGATAATAGTAATAATAATGATGATGATAATAATAATAACTAATAAAAGCAGACAAAACTTGTCCTATTATGTTCATCTGCTCAACAATTTCTGATCAAATAAGCAAGCACTCAAGAATTTGAGCCAAGGTCAAGGCTCAGGCTGTGAAGTTCTGGTTTAGACTCATGTTCCCTCAAAGTTGTCACAGTTGTGGCCTGCCCACTCCTACTTTTGAGACAGGTCTCCTTATTTAACCCAGGATCTGCAATCCTTCTCCCTCGGCCTTCGAGAGCTGAGATGCAGACATGCAATACCATGCACAACCATACTAAAAGCCTTTATACGCCCATATGAAGACAGGACTGTAGACCCTTGGCTGCAGACTCCATGGGGCTTGTTTCCTCCTGTGCTGTTTGAGTTAAGAAGCTATAAAAAAGAGTGATTTTGTTTGCTTTCTTACCTTATGTTCATGTTTTTTGAGACAGTGTTTACCTCTGTATAATCTTGGCTGTTGTTTGTTTTTTTGAGACAAATTCTCTGTGTAGCCCTGGCTGTCCTGGAACTCATGCTGTAGACAAGGCTGGCCTTGAACTCACGGAGATAGGCCTGCCAAGTGCTGGGATTAAAGGCATGTGCCACCACAAGCAGGATCTCTGCACTTGCTGTCTAGTCAGCTTGGAAGACTCTTCCTAAGGCTCAACCTGTATCACTTTCTTCAAACCATTAAGGACCATCAGAGATGAGTTTATTTATTTATTTTTTTAAAGATTTATTTATTTTATATATGTGAGTACATTGTAGCTGTCTTCAGACACACCAGAAGAGGGCATCAGATCTCATTACAGATGGTTGTGAGCCACCATGTGGTTGCTGGGAATTGAACTCAGGACCTCTGGAAGAACAGTCAGTGCTCTTAACCGCTGAGCCATTTCTCCAGCCCCAGAGATGAATTTATTGTTTGAATCACTAATGTTTGCTGACACAAAGGCCACACCAGACATCTCGCACATTGCAAGCCTAGCCAACCACTGACTAATTCCCTGCAAAGAAATTTGGTAGGTGTTTTGTTGTTGTTGTTGTTGTTGTTGTTGTTTTAAACTCCTGAATCTTTCAGGAGCATTGGTGTAGGCCTTTAATCCCAGCTCTCCGGAGGCAGAGGCAGGGGGAAACTCAGCAGGTGGATCTGTGTGAGTTCGAGGCCAGCCTGGTCTACAGAGTGAGTTCCAGGACAGCCAGGGCTACACAGAGAAACCCTGTCTTGAAAAGTCAAAAACAAAACAAAAAGCACTGACAACCAAAATTTGCAGCGCCTTGAGGCTGGGATTTAGAATGGCAACTTCCAAACGGAAGAGATTGAAGGGGACACTCGGCGAGCACTGGGCAACAATACAGAAACTCCATACCACACAGCTCGTGGGCCGCTTGGTCTCCTACGCGCCCTGCACCGCCAAGTGCAGGAGCATTTTTTGCCCTCTGCCATCTATTACTCGGCACTCGTTCCTCCTTCCTGAGTCGGCGCGTCACATCGAACCGCTCGGCCATCGCGCGCCTGCGCCATTGGCTTGTCAGCCAGAGGCGGCGTGGGGAGCGCTGGGAGCGGCTGTGGCGTGCCAGAGTTGAGGTAAAGCCGGGGATAGTGCGGTGACAGGCGGTGCACGAGCTGGCTGAGCAGGGTGAGCGGCGCGCGGGTGCTGGAGAGCCCGGTTCCTGTGAGGGAGACCAGCTCGCCGAGCAGGGCCCGAGTGGGCAGACGGGGTACTGTGCTCCTGAAATCGCCAGAGCGAGTCCCTGCTGGCCCCGGCCATACAGCCATGTGTCCCGACTGAGGGACTAGAGAGTCCAAGCCAACCACTTTGTGCAATAGATGGAAAAACTGAGTTTCGGGGAGGGATGGTTCTCCCCGAAGTCATACCAAGTGAGCATTGGACTCCCTTGGTGCCTTGCTGACATGTTTTCCACATTATTTATTCATCCTACATTTATTTGGGCTCAAGGCAGGGACTAAATGGGATACAGTAAGGCCCTTGCCTTTAGGCAGCGCTCAAAGGTTTTTGCAAACCAATTACAATGCAGTGGTCGGTCTTACCATTTAGGACTGGAGACGGCAACTGTGAGGAAGGCATGACTGAGGCTCTGTAAACGCCTCCTGTAAAATTTGGAGGCTGGTGAGACTCACCATCTTGGTATCGGGAGTCACGACGGTAAAGTTGAGACTTTTGAGTCTGCTTAGCCTTACGATTGGTTAGGTTCATAAGTATTCTTGTTTCTTTGGTTGTGGGGTTGGTTGGTTTGTTTGTTTGTTTACCCAGAGATTGAGAACAGGAACTTTAGGTTCTAGCCACCTGGGTTCTAAATGCTCTTTTGTACACATTTAAGCTTAACATTAATGTGGGGCTGCTGTGAGGTTCACAGATGGTCATTCCACAGATAGCACTTGGCATCTGACTGGGAGTGTCCTGACCACACACAGTCCCCAACTTCAAGGAACTCACTCTAAATAGGCATTTAAATGAATGCCTGCAGTGAAGCCTATAAAGGCTGATGCAATCTGTACAAAGTATAGTAGAAGCAACTAATGAAAGAAGTCCCACCATTGGTGTGTGAAAAGTTAGTGTAGCTTCATGCTATGCAAGATGCTTTTTGAGCTGAGTCTTTTTTAAGAGTTTTGCTAGTTGGTTAGTTGGCCCAGGAGAAAACCAACCTAAAGCAAGAGTAGCAGTAGATCTGCAGTTCCAGCTGATAAGGTGATAAGTCGGGAATCACTTGAGCCCAGGAGGTTAATTCACACTTTATAATCAGGTATTGGCACTAGATTCACAAGCATCAATATGGTGATCTCTAGAGGAGTCTGGAACCACCAGGTTGCATGTACTGATGTGTAGTGGAGTCACAGCTAGGAAAGACCATCATACTAGCTATGACAGCATAGTAGTACTTATCCACTTAAAAAGGACCTATAGGGGGCTGGAGAGATGTCTCAGTGATTAAAAGCAGTGTTTGTTCTTCCAAAGGACCCAGGTTCAAGTCTCAGCACCTACATGGTGGCTCACAACCATCTATAACTCCACTTACAGGGGATCTGACTCCATATATGCACTCAAAACACACACAAAATTATATATTATTTTTTTACAAAAGATATATAGACCCAGAGTTACAGAACAGTATAGCTCAGTTGGCATAGTGGGTTTCCCATGATCTAGCATCTGTCCAATAATGTGAGACATGTATACAGTGCTTGTGATAGGATGAGCATTACTTTGTATGTTTTATGTAGAATTACTTTTTTATTCCTGTGTAGGGATCTAACCTAAGTCCTCATACATACTGGACAAGTGAGCCCTTATTTAATCCCAGCAGTTTAGTGAATGTGTAGATGTGTATATTCCTGAATACATAACTACAACCTGCTCTGTCAGCATAACGTTGATTGTATGTGTGTTTTTTCAGGGCCGGTCATTTGGTATTGGATAACCAATTGATGTTCACTTGCTCTCAGCATCTCTTAGTTGTCTGTTGTTTTTTGCTTAGGACTGAGGCCTTGTAAGCTTTCCCTCTCAGAGTTAACGTGTCTATAGGTGTTATCCTTGTTCAGATCTTGTTTAGGGAACCATGTTGGTGACACTTCGTGGTTGTATAGTCTCTGGCATATCTAGGAGACACAATCCCATGGCAAACCTCCTATCCCTCTGTCTTTCTTATCATCACTGAGCCTTAGCTGCAGGACTTTCTTACAGGTATTAGTTAGGACTGGGCTCCACAACTCTTCCTTTTGATCAGTTGTGGTCTTCTGTAATTGGCTGAGTCTTTTGCAAAGGGACGTTTCCTTTATGAGGCCTGAGAACTACAATTCTTCAGCTAGACCCTGAAGAAGCTTGTGTTTTTGAGACAGGGTTTCACTATGTAGTTTTGGATGTGCTGGAATTAACTCTGTTGACCAGGCTGGCCTTGAACTCATGGAGATCTGCCTGCCTCTGCCTCCCAAATGCTGGGATTAAATATGCCACCACCACTGGCACTTGAACTTGTCTTTTCTTAACTATAAACAGCTCAAGGGCAAGGACCAGATGTTTTTAATTTATATTACTCTGCTTTTACTAAGATCGGAGCTGAAACTCATATTGGCTAGAGAAGGTGAGGAAGATGATGTTTACTGCAGTTAGGGAGTGTTTCTTGCTCTGGTAACTAAAACAGAAGTAATACATCTGGTATATGTGGGAAGTACTCATGTAAATAGAGACAAATAGTACTGTGTATCATTTGATTTAAGTTACTCTTTCTCTCCCTTGCTTGCAGTTTTATAAAAATGGAGTTTCAAGCTGTAGTTATGGCCGTCGGAGGGGGATCTCGGATGACAGACTTGACTTCCAACATTCCCAAGCCTCTGCTTCCAGTTGGAAACAAACCTTTAATTTGGTACCCGCTGAACCTACTTGAGCGTGTTGGATTTGAAGGTGAGCCGTGGCCCTGATAGATGCATTCATAAACCTTTAGTGTGTTTGATCCCAATAATTTGTCAGCAGTATGAGAAAGGGAGAGAGAGAGAGACAGAGAGAATGAGAGAGAGAGAATGAGAGAGAGAGAGAGAGAGAGAGAGAGAGAGAGAGAGAGAGAGAGAGAGCACGCGGGAGGATAGCAGACTAGGGCTTAAAGCTTGCTGGAGACTGGATGTTTGGTCAGACATGGCCTCCCCAAGAGGAACTCAAGGAGTCTGACTACACTTATCCTGCCTATCCCATGCTGCCACCGGGGCATGTGCCAGGCTGTAGGGAAGTGCCAAGACGTCGCTCTGGGAGTGGGAAAGCACAGACTGAGATCTGGGAAGCCAGAGTTAGTTCGGGGGTCCCTAGGGCTGTGGGGTTCTCTGACTCTTGGACATCCAGGTGCCACTGGGAATCTTGGAAGAACCGAGGGAGGGAGGGGTGGCTGCAGGTGGCTGCAGGCTGGGGACAGCGTCTAGCCAGGGGGTAAGGGGAGCTCCAGCTTGCCCTAGAAATGGTTGTCCTTGGCTTGACACAGGCAGGCTTGGTGGTTGTGGCTGGGAGCACAGAGAGTCTTTCTATGGGAGAATTAAGCTGCAGCTCTGGAGTCGAATGCCTTCTCCATGGTTCCCCATGGCGGGTCTTAATGAAACAGACAGTCCATGGTTCTAGTTTATTGGTTGTTCATGGTGGAAAATGGATGCATAACATACGGTACCCACTTCTCAGGTGGACCTGAGATTAAATACCTTTTGCAGGGAGGAATGTCTGAGAAGGGAAGCTTATTGGCTAAGCCCTCTGAGTCTCTAGGCACCTCATTAGCATGGAGAACTCTGTTTTGGGACTATGTGATTCTTTTATGCGAGCAACATAGCATGTGTTCCAAGTCAGGAGTCTGACAGGGAGCAGAAAGTCACCTAAGTCTCAAGTGTGTGCCCACCGAGTCTCCGGCTCTCTACATGTTCTACTTTACCAAACTTCCTGGCATGGTTTTACATCCCACAACTGGACTCTTAAGTTAGAGGCTCAGGAATAATACCCTTTTGCTATATGGGGGAAAAAATGAGAATGTAGTGCTATACAGGGGTTCTCCACAGTGATCCAAGATGGGTCTTCTAAGGAGATCAGAAAGATGAGGTTGGGAGTCTAAATACCTGGCTGTCAGTACTTGCGGAGAATTTATGATGTGCCAGGTAATGTTTTAAGCGTGAAAACAAAAGACTGAGAAGACAGCTCAGGCACTGACTTCTAGGACCTTCCTTAAAATCAGGTAGAAAGGGTTTTGTCTACTTTTCACTTGGGTCAGATTAGATAGACAATGATGTCATTAAATGGGAAAAGAAATATGAGTCGGGAACAGGTTTGAACAAAAGTTAGGCTTTGGCCATATTGAGTTTGAGGTATCGTTAAGCAGTGTGAATCAGAATGCAGTAAATCAGGGTGCAGATTCTAGGGTCCAGACTGCTGCAGGAGGGCTCATTCTGGGAGAGGTTTTCTTAGTTTTATTTTATTTTATGAGAATGAATGGCCGGGCGGTGGTGGCGCACGCCTTTAATCCCAGCACTTGGGAGGCAGAGACAGGTGGATTTCTGAGTTCGAGGCCAGCCTGGTCTACCGAGTGAGTTCCAGGACAGCCAGAGCTACACAGAGAAACCCTGTCTCGAAAAAAAAAAAAAAGAGAGAGAATGAATGTTTTGCCTGCGTATGTATATATGCACGAGGTGCATGCCCGGTGCCCACAGATGTTAGAAGAGGGTGTCAGATCCCTTGGAATTGAAATTACAGATGGTTGTAAGCTGCCATGCTAGTAATTAAACCCCAGTCTTCTGGAAGAGCAGCAAGTGCTCTAAAATATAAATTTTCATATAAAAATTTGTTACATTTTATTGATTTGTGGGGGTAGTGTAGGCATGGGTGTGCAAATGTAGGTCAGAGGACTTCTCCAAGAATTGCTTCTCTCCTTATAGTATGTGGGCCCTTTTAAAGTAGCTTATTTTTGACCTGTGGTGGTGTAAACTTGTAATCTTACCTACTCAGGAGGCTGAGGTAGAAGGATTGGAGTAAGAAGAATAGAGTAAGGTTTCTTCCTTTCCTTGAGTAGTTTTATGGACCTGCCGTCCGTAACTCCCTCTCTTCCTGTTGGATGGCTGTAGTTCACTTTCACAGGAACGTTGCATTGCGCATGTCACACCTGCTGTGCATATGATGCTTTCTTACAGAGGCTCACTCAGAATTTATGAGGTGCTTCCTAAATGTAGGATTTTTATTAATTAATTAGTTAACTTTTTGAAAAAAATTTGTGGGGCTGGAGAGATGGCTCAGTGGATAAGAGCACTGACTGCTCTACCAGAGGTCCTGAGTTCAAATCCCAGCAACCACATGGAGGCTCATAACCATTTGTAATGAGATCTGATGCCCTCTTCTGGTGTGTCTAAAGACAGCTTCCGTGTACTTACATATAATAAAGAAACAAATCTTTGGGCCTGAGGGAGCGGGGCTGGAGCAAGAAGGAAAAAAAATTTATGTATATGAATATTTTGCTTATATGTATGTAAATGCAATATGTTCATGTCTGTTGCTTTCAGAGGCCAGAGGGATTTATTTTTATATGTATAAATGGTTTGCATGAATGTGTGTGTGCACCACATGCACTCCTGTGCCAGAGGAGGTCTGAAGAGGAGCTTGGAGCCCCTGAATTGGTGTTAGGGGTAGTTGTGAATCACTGTAGTGCTGAGAGCCAAACCCAGGTCTTCTGCAAGGACAGCCAAGGGCTTTTTATTTTTCCTCTCTCTCTAGGCAACATGAGACAGGGTTTCTCTGTGTAGCCCTGGCTGTCCTAGAACTCACTCTGTAGACCAGGCTGGCCTCAAGTTCAGAGATCTGCCTGCCTCTGCCACTGTTCTCTGGATGAGTAGCTAGTCATCTCTCCGGCCTCTAATTAATTATTACAATTTTTGTTTGTATTTTTAAGACAAAAGTCAGCTTTCTGACCTACAATTCACCAGGACCAGTCTGGTCTTGAACTCAAGAGATTCACCTGCCTCTGTCTTCCAAGCAATGGGATTATGACTACAATTACATCCAGCTTAATTAATTCTTATTGTTGTTTTTATTTGTTTTTTATTTATTTATTTATTTATTTATTTATTTATTTATTTATATGATTACACTATAGCTGTCTTTAGACACACCAGAAGAGGACATCAGATCCCATTACAGATGGTTGTGAGCCACCATGTGGTTGCTGGGAATTGAACTCAGGACCTCTGGAAGAGCAGTCAGTGCTCTAAACCTCTGAGTCATCTCTCCAGCCCTGCATTTTATTTATTTATTTATTTTCTTGCTTGTTTGTATTTTTATATGCATTCTGTGTTTTGCCTGCATGGGTGTCTGCATGAGAGTGTTGGATCCTGGAGTTACAGACAGTTGTGAACTGCCATGTTGATGCTGAGAATTAAACCTGAGTCATCTGGAAGAGCAGCCAGTGTTCTTAACTCCTGAGCAATTGCTTCAGCTCCTGATTAATTGCTTTTTTTAAAGATTTATTTATTTTATGTATATGAGAACATTGTTGCTATCTTCAGACACACCAGAAGAGGCCACTGGATCCCAGTACAGATGGTTGTGAGCCACCATGTGGTTGCTGGGAATTGAACTGAGGACCTCTGGAAGAGCAGTCAGTGCTCTTAACCGCTGAGCCATCTCTTCAGCCCTGATAATTGATTTTTGAGAGAGGGCTTTAAGCTTGTGTAGTTGAGGATGATATTAGACTTTCATCCTCCTGCAGGTACTTCCTGAGTTCTGGGATTATAGACATATGCCACCAATCTAAATTTTATGCAGTGCTGGGCATAGATAGTGCATAAAGATACCAACTGAGCTATATCCCCAGCCCTAAATGTAGAATTTTTAAGATTTGATATGGATTTATTTATTTTGTGTGTACCTAAGTATGTGTGTGCATGCATGTGTGCTGTGGCTCATGTGTGGAGTCAGAGGACAACTTTTTGGAGTCAGTAGTTTTCTCATTCCACTGTAAGGGCTCAGGTCATTGGACTCAAGCAAGCGCTCTTACAGTTCACAACCCCTGCTATATTTATGTGTTATTCATCTTTTATAATAACTAAACTGGGACCCTTAAACCTGCTAGGTAAATGCTTTACTGTTGAGCCACCTCTCTTTAGTTTTTCCCCTTAAAAATACCAAAACAATAAGATCAGGCTCCTACTAAAGAGCTTGTTGCTAAAGCCAGCCTTGAACTTATAATCTTCCCACCTCAGCATCCCAAACAGCTGGGTTTACGGCCCACACCACTGCCTGGTAAAAGTTTTGGGAGTGATTTTTTTTTGTTTGTTTTGTTCTTTTGAGACAAAGTCTCTCTCTCTATAGCTCTGGCTGACCTTGAACTCACTATATAACCTGGGCTGGCCTCTGCCTCCTGAGTGCTGGGATTAAATTCATGCACCACCATACCTGGCTGGTTTTGTTTTTATATTAATGTGCATTGGCATTTGCTTTTGTGTATGTATATGCACCACATGCACACAGTACCTGCAGAAACCAGAGGAGAGTGTTGGATGCCCTGAAACTGTAGTTACAGGTGGCTGTTGGCCCTTATTTGAGTGCTGGGAACCAAACCCAATTCCTCTGTAAGAGCAGCAAATGCTCTTAATGGCTGAGCCCTCTCTCCACCCCCTGAGGTTCTTAGTTTCAGAGTGAGATTGTTATGAGAATTAACTGAGAGCATGAATGTACAGCAAGGTGAGGGCCAGTGAGCAGGGTTAGGAAGCAAAAGCCACCTGGCAACCTCTGTTCAATCTCTGGAACCCAAGTTAGGTGGACAGAAAGAACCCAGAGCAGTCCTGATCTTCACACATATGCAAGCATGCGCACGTGAGTGCACATACACACACGTGCATACACACACATGCACATACATGCACACACACACATACACACACGTGCATACACACACATCCTTTTAATGTAATGATAAGGGCGGAGGATAGGTTTGGGAGGGGTTGGGGGTAAATATTAAGATATATGCATGCACAAAATTCTCAAAATTAATAAAATAATTACATTTAAAACAGTGTTCTCTTCAGCAGCACAGAAACTAAAATTGGGATGATACAGAGAATATTAGCATGGCCCCCCCCACAAGGATGACAGACAGATTTGTGAAGCATTCCATTTTTTCTCCTCCTTTCTGCCTTCCAGCACCCCTAGGTGAGGGGGTTTTCTAATTCGGTTATCTTGTAAATTTGTTAGTGTTTTTCTGTGAAGCCCAGACCTTGGATGTGGGAGGTAAAGGAGATTCAGTTGTCCCAGGGCACTCCCTTCAGAGCCACCCCTGTCTGGTTTTCCTGGAACTCAGGGTAGATTTTGGTCTCTTTTGTTCTGCCCAGAAAAGGAAAGAAGAGGGAAATGAGCCTGAAGAGATAGGACAGATGGACCTCAACCACCTGGTTAGGCTTTTAGGAATCATTTTCTTTCTTCTCCTTCTGGTACATTTAAAGTTCCCCAGCTATGAGGTGGTACCAGCCCTGGACAAGTACTTCTGTGTCACAGAATGCTCAGAGGATCTGAAGATGAGATTTACTGTTGCCCACTGCCTGGTTTTTATTTTAAAAAAACAAACAAACAAAAAAAAACAATGAAAAGGCTCAGTAATATTAGCATTCATTATTTTTGATTCTACATGCTGGCCTTGAACTTGATGTATAGACAAGGATGGCCTTGTTCTTGATCCTTCTGTCTCTCCTCTGGAGTGCTGGATTACAGGCATGTGCTACCACAGCAGAGCCCATCTGACTAAAAGATGGAATTGTCTCAGTGAATGAATTTCTGCATTTGTCTATTATCTGTTTCATCTTGTAGAAGTCATTGTGGTTACAACCAAAGATGTCCAAAAGGCTCTGTGCGCAGAAATCAAGATGAAAATGAAGCCAGACATTGTGTGCATTCCTGATGAGGCGGACATGGGGACTGCAGATTCTTTACGCCACATATATCCAAAACTTAAGGTAAATCTATTTCTTGACGTACTTTTATTGAAGATAAATAATATCTTATTTGATGGTGCTTTATATTTTACAGAAAGCTTTTGTTGGTTTTTAGACAAAGTCTTACTATGTAGCATGACTAGCCTAGAATTTGCAATGTAGATCAGAGTGGCCAAAAACTCATAGAGATCTGCCTGACTCTGCTTCCTGAGTAGTGGGATTAAAGGCATGTACCACCATACCTGGCCTTAGTTTTTTGGTTTTTTTAAAAAAATATTTATTTATTTATTTTATGTATATGAGTATACTGTTACTGTCTTCAGACACACCAGAAGAGGGCATTGGATTCCAATACAGATGGTTGTGAGCCACCATATGGTTGCTGGGAATTGAACTAAGGATCAGTCAGTGCTCTTAACCACTGAGACATCTCTCCAGCCCTGGCTTTAGTTTTTAGACTTAAAAAATATATTCTATTTTTTGTTTGTTTTGAGACAGAGTCTTATGTAGCCCAGGCTTGTCTTGAACTCTGTATAGCTGAGGATGACCTTGGCCACTTGTTTCTCTTACGTCTACTTCACAAGTACTGGTATTATGTACCAATCAAGTTCATTGTTTCCTATTTACCTTTTAACTGTTCTTTGGTTTGATTAGTAATAAAGCTTTAGAAATCTAGTCAACATAATCTGCTTTCCAAGTAGTAAGAGACACAGCCTCACCTTGTAGCCCATCCTGAACTGGAATTCTCCGTGGCCCAGGCTTGCCTTGAATTTTTGATGATCCCTCTGTCTCAGCCTCCTGAATGCTTGAATTGAAGATATGCACTTGGCTTAAAATAAAATCTGTGGCCAGGTGGTGGAGGCCCATGCCTTTAATGCAGTGGCATTTTAGTGGCAGAGGTGGATCTCTGAGTTAGAGGCCAGCCTGGTCTACAGAGCTCCAGGACTGCTAGGGCTGTTACATAGAGAAACCCTGTCTTGAAAAACCAAAAAAGACAAAAGGAAAGAATGAAAAAGCAAACAATTACTTTAAAAAAATTCTTTCATGTGCATTCGTGGGGGTGGGGGTGGTTGATGGTTAGTGTTGTGTCCGGAGCCGCCTTACTGTCCGTGCTCCTGCTACCATACTGTTTCCTGCAGGCTGACAGGCCTGATCCTGGACCCACCTCCTGTGCTGGGATTACTGGCTTTCTATGTGGGTACCAGAGATCAAACCCAGGTTGGGCTTTTGAGGCTGGCATGTTTACCCGAGTCTCCCCAGTGCTGTTTTGCTTTGTTTTGAGATGGTCTTGTTATGTCCAGACTTTCTTCAAAGTTGTCATCCTGCTGCCTCAGCCTACTGAGGGCTGGGCTCTATCGGGGATGCCTCGTTTTCAGAGACACTTAGATTTCCGTGTTTATCATCTTGTCCTCTGTCTTTCCAAAAGGAGCATTGTCTGACATATGTTAGATGCTGGTTACCCCATCCCATCCTCTTGGGAACCATTTATCCCCTCCTAGCCGTAACCTAGGCCTGTGCAGAACTGCCTTTCTTTATTTCTGTCTTTCCAGGAATTTCCTCCTCTTTCCTGTGTTGCCTGCCCTTGTGCCTAGATTTCTTCCACCATTCATGGTTTACTACCCTATTTCCAAGGACTCCAGCCCTTACTGGCTTTTTAAAGAAAATAGATGAAAGATGAATGATTTGAGACTGTCCACCCTTAAAGATGGTTTATTTCACCTTACTCTTGAGTGATGACTTAGATTTTATAGAATTCTGATATATTTATTTATTTATTTATTTATGTTTTTCGAGACAGGGTTTCTCTGTGTAGCCCTGGCTGCACACTCTATAGATCAGGCTGACCTCGAACTCAGAAATCCACCTGCCTCCCAAGTGCTGGGATTAAAGGCATGCACCACCACTGCCTGGCCCGAGTTATATTTTTTAAGATTTTTTTTACACTAAGCACCAACAGAACAAGAAAGACTTCCTTGATGTCCCCTCCCCTTCCCCACACTACCCTTTTCTGAGGCCTCAGTTATGCTGGGACTTATTACTCCAAACTCTGCCTCATAACAGCTTCTAACCATGTCTGTGATCCAGCGTGCTCCTTGAAAACCCGTTAAGACAGTTAAGGTTTCAGGGCAGTGGCGGTGCTTGCTTTTAGACCCAGGACCTGGTAGGCAGAAGCAGGCGGATCTCTTGAGTTCCCTGTCAGTCTGGTCTACAGTGTGAGTTCCAGGACATCTGTTTTACAGACGGGGAAAGTGTGTCTTTAAAGCTTGAGTGCTTTGCTTGGAGTGTAGGGAGTGAGCGAGAGCATTCGTAGGTGCCAGGGCCTCGCTTGCTGCATGGAGTCACCAGAGCATCGGCGATATTATGTCTGCTAGGTACAGCCAGGTGTCACATGACTCAGTGGAAATTGTGATTTTATTTGAGTGTTACAGAGTGGAGTGGGTTAGAATCCCTAAGAAGTTAGGCGTGCACCAGGTGCCCTCTAGAGGAAGTGCTGCCTGTGTCAGTTTAAGTTAGGGACGCTTTACTTCTGACAGGGGCTCTAATTGAAACTTGCAGAAAAGTGGGTGTTTGTGATGTTAGAGACATGAGACCAGGGAATAATCTGCATCTTAAATTGAGTTACTACAAAGCTTAAGTACCAGGGATTATTTTAAACCCTAGTTAAGTAAAAACCTCCATCAGGATAACCTAAACATCTGAAACTTTTACATGTGTTTGTATTTGTTGGAAATTTACCAAGAGAATACAGCTAAAGACCAGTATATTTTCCTCCAAGTTGATAACCTAATTAAGGTTTGATTTCTTTTCTTCTTCTTTTTCCTTTTTTCTTCTTTTTTTTAAGACAGGGCTCTGGTTGCCCTGGAACTCAATGTGGAGACCAAGCTGGCTTCAAATTTGTGGTGATCTTCCTGTCTTTGACACCCAAGTGCTGGGATTTCAGGCATGCACCACCATACCTGGCAAGGTTTAATTTAAAAGAAAGAGAAAGAGAGGGGGGGGGAGAAAGAGAAAGAAAGACTATTTCAGGGAGAAGGAACAGCAGGTGGAAATGGGAAGGGGTGGGGACTGGAAATAACAAAGGCCTGTTGTACTCACACTAGCTGTTTCCACAGATTAAATGGGAGGAGTGAGGGCTGCAAACGCCAGCGGCCTGGGTTGTAGTAACAGCTAGTCATTCACAGACCTCTACAGGAACCTGCCTGAGCACTCTGAGCCTACTTCAATTTCATACTGTAAACGGTCTGTCTCAGAAAGTTCTTTATTACTTTGGAAATTTAATACCCATTCTTAGCGACTGCCCTGAAGTAGGATTGGCTTGTTAGCTAATTATGGTCACCTGGATATAAAGTTTATTTTCCATAGGATTAACTGGAACATTTGTTCTGAATATCTCAAGAAAATCTAATGGTATATCTAGATTTCAAATCCACACAACCCACCTTGAAAGGCTGACAACATGAGTTTCCTTTACTATTGAGAACCTTGACTCTCTATTGAGAGAGCTTAAATAATATATTCCAGAGTACTTACCTGCCTGGGTACTGATCCGAAGCTAGATCCTGGCCTAGACAGGGCTTTGGTTTTGCTTTTGGTGTTTTGTTTTGGGTTTGTGGGGGGTTTTTTTTGGGGGGGGGGTTGTTGTTGTTGTTGCTATTGTTTTGTTTTTTGTTTTTGGCTTTTCCAGACACAAGGTTTCTCTGTATAGCCCTGGCTGTCCTAGAACTTTCTCTGTAGACCAGGCTGGCCTCAAACTCACAGAGATCCACCTGCCTCTGCCTCCCAAGTGCTGAGTTCAAAGGTGTGCACCACCACTGCCCAGCTTTGCTTTTGGTTTTGAGTTTTGGGTTTTTGAGACAGAATCTTGCCATTAGCCCAGGCTAGCCTCTGACTCTCAACCTTAGCCTTCTGAGTGGAATACAATGCCTGGCAGTATTCCTGAGTTTTGATATACTTTGATATACCCCTTGCTCCTACTTCCCAAAGTGTAAATTTCATTTAAAATTTTGCAGTCTCCTATAGCACTCATGTAGAATCTTTGTCCTGCAAGTGTGCAGCCTCTTGTTTCTTGATATCTTTCTCTTCAATGAAGGGAAGTCTGGTCTTTCATTCCAATGTCTGTGTAGCTGAGGGTGACTTTGAATTCCTCATCTTTCTGCCCCTACTTCCAAAGTAATGTGATCACAGGTGTATGTAAGCATACCCAGCTGGGACTTGAGTATTGTAGGAAGACTATCCTATGTCTAAGGGCATATGAATGAGCAGCCTGGCACAGTAGGAGTCTAGTTTGTGCTCAGCACATTAAAACTGAGTAACTCCTGGACAGTGAGCCAGATCTGCTTTTGAACCTTTTGCCTTACTGAGGTCATTGGTCATTAGTGCTGTTCTTGCCCTTTAGAAACCACATTTGGTTTTTCCTTAGTGTTCTGAGAGCAGACTAGTGAGGTCTATTTAAGGGACCTAAGAGACCAGATCCATAATAGGAGGAGCCTATGTTTAAAGCACTTACCTTATATTGCAGATCTCATTGCTTCTCTTAATTTAAAAGTGCCAGAGTTGGTAATTCTATATTCAATCTATACCGTAATTTTTCTGTAGCCACAGGCAAACCTCATTTACCCTTTGCCTCAGTCTCACAATTCAGAAAGCAGGGAGAAGGGTACCAACACACTAGCTGTTAGAGGTCTAGTTACTTAAATCCTTTGATGTGAAGGGCGACTATTGTTGTGTGTTTTATGAAACAGCAAACATGCTACAACAAAGAGCAGATGATGATGAAATCCCCTGGAGACAGCTTATTAGAAAATTTGAATAAACATCCTATTTTTAGATGCGCAAACAGCTAAACGTAAGTTATTTTCAGTAGAGTGTTTGATGTCCTTATCAAATTACGAATCTGTCAGTCTTTCCTGGAACCTTTCATTTTGCCCAAGGTTTTGTTTTGACAGATTTCTATCTGTTTTGAAAAAGTAAGTATAATCTGGTCAAGGGAAGATCTGAGAACATGGTCCTGACTTGCCTGAAGACTTGTAGGAGTGGTGACTTTCCTTCTGAGGACTGCTTTGGTGGGCTGCGGGGTAACCCGATGATCCCTTCTTTGATGCTGCTCCTGAGAAAGTTCCAGGTGTTATGGCAGAAACAGACTGTGGTTTTCAGAGCTTTCTTCTTGTTTTTCTTTTTCTCTTCTCACTTTGAGGATCTTCAGTAGAGCTCTTCCCTTGCTGTGGTATTCTCATAGATCCACAAGCTTGAAACGTCTCGGCCCTATCATCTCTCCGCTGCGGCTGGGTAGAGATCTGGTCTGCGGCGTGGCGCTGCTACATCCCTGTATTTCATATGATGACCCAGAAAACTGCAAAGCTTTGTTTTCAGCTTGATACCTTGAGTGTTTCCCTTCCCTCAAGGGAGCCTTATTGTGCAGCAAAGGGCTGTGGAGTAGTGGGGAATGATATAAGCTAGGAATTTTAATAGAAATTTATTAGAAAATTTGAATAAACACCTTCCTTTTTGACTTACATCTAGAAGCTCTTAAGATGACCTTTCCTACTTTGATTTATGAGATAAAATTACAGCCTAACTAGTAAAAGATCCAGTACTGTTTGGGTAAAGTTAGTGAGCCTTCTGTCACCATGGCCTAGGTGTCAGTTGCTCTGAAGGAGCTTCAGACTCATAGCTTATGCCCTTCTCCTCCAAGGAGCCGTCCTTGAGTTCTTAAAGCTGACTTTGTTCTCTCTCTCTCTCTCTCTCTCTCTCTCTCTCTCTCTCTCTCTCTCTCTCTCTCTCTTTCTGTTACAAGGGATGATAATTGTCATATTATGGGCTAGGGAGGTAGCTTACCTAGTGATATGCCTGCTGGGCAAGCATTGGAGCCCAGGTTTGGATCCTAGCACCCATGTAAGAAGCCAGGCACAGCAGAGCAACTGCAACCCAGCACTGGAGGGGAAAAGATAGGTGGATCCCTGGAACTCATTATCCAGCTAACCTTTCTATACCAGTGAGCACCAGTTTCAGTAAGAGATTGTGTGTCAAAAAATAAGGTGGAAGCCAGGCAGTGGTGGCGCACGCCTTTAATCCCAGCACTTGGGAGGCAAAGGCAGGCAGATTTCTGAGTTCGAGGCCAGCCTGGTCTACAGAGTGAGTTCCAGGACAGCCAGGGCTACACAGAGAAACCCTGTTTCAAAAAAAAAAAAAAAAAATATGGAGAATGATTGAGGAAGATGCCTGTCATTGATCCTGCACTGACACCTGCACTGTATACGTATACTGTGTGTGTATACTGAACACAGAGAGTGGAGAGGGCATTATATTATCTCTGTTTATCGGACTTTGTTTTGTTGAGACAGAATCTTTCTGTGTATCCCTGGCTGTCCTGGAACTCACTCTGTAGACCAGGCTGGACCTGATCTCACAGAGATCCACCTCCCTCTGCCTTACCACTGTGTTCATATATTTTTGTTGTTGGCTTGATTTGGTTTTTTATTGGTTTTTTGTTTTTGAGACAGTCTCTGTTCAGTCTTGGCTTTCCTGGAACTTGCTCTGTAGACCAGGCTGACCTCAAACTCAAGAGATCCATCTGCCTCTCCCCCATGAGTGCTGGGATTAAAGGTGTGCACCTCCATTGCCCAGCTGGGTATATTTTATATAAAAACAAAACAAGTAGTATAGCTGCCCTAAAAGAATAAGTTGAACTAATAGTAGCAGGTAAAGTATAGCCGTTGGCTCCAAACTGGAGTCTGGGTGGGATGGGTCCCTAAAACAGATGATTCCCAGGCTGTGGCCAAGGTGTTGAGAGACAGTCTTTAATGATCTAACTTGAGTAGTGATGGTCTTTTTAATCATGACTAACTGGATATAGATGATTTATTTGAGCCTCACCATGTATCTCAGGTGTAATCCTGGCTGGCCTGGAACTCTGTAGATTAGACTGGTCTGGAACTCACCTGCCTCTGCCTCCCTTGTGTTGGCATTAAAGGTATATGACATCAAGCCAGCTACATATATATCCTCTTATCCCCTCTCTTCCCTCCCATTTTGTATTTTTGATTAATTATTTTTTATTTATGTGTAGAAGTATGTGTGTCTGTGTGTATGCCACATGTATACAAGTACCTCTGGAAGCCAGAAGAGGGCATCAGATCCCCTGGGGCTGGAGTTACAGGTGCTAATGAGCTCCTGACATGAGTGCGAGGAACTAAACTCAGGTCATCTGGATGGACAGCAAGCACTCTTAACCATCCATCCATCCCCTGGGTGATTCTTTAAATTGGGGTGTGTGTGTGTGTGTGTGTGTGTGTGTGTGTGTGTGTGTGTGTGTGTGTGTGTGTGTGTGTGTGTGTTTCATTTTTAAAACTTCTGCCCTGATCTTTTCTATGTCTTTTCACCTACTCATTTTGGGTTTAGCTTAGTCTTGATTTCCTAAGACCTTGAGGTCCATCACTGTGTTACTTATTTGAGTTCTTTCTGGGTTTTAGTGTGGTGGTTTTGTTTTTTGATTGTTGGGTTTTTTTTTTTAACTGTTTTTATTTATGTAGAGGCTATATGTGGGAATTATATGCCTATCATAGCATGTGTTTGGAGGTCAGGACAACGTGACCTCAGGTGGGAGTTGGTTCTCTCCTCCCAGCATGTGACTCCCAAGAATCTTAGTTTAGCCAGCTTGGTGGCAGCACTCTTATCTTCTAAGCCATCTTGTTGACCCTGTTTCTGTTTAAGTACTGATAGCTATTAACTTAGAACTAAGTTTCCATAAATTTAGAAACTGTGGTTTCTCTAGCTATTGATTCTAGTTCTATGATGCAAATAAGTTGCAATAAATTATTTCTAGTTTTTGTGATTGTTCAAATTTGCTTTATGGTCTAAAAACGTAATCTATTTGGAGGAACATTCCACAGGCTGAAGGGAAAATATATATTCTATAGCTTTTAGATGAAATATTCCGTGGATATCTGTGAGCCCATTTGCTCTATGCTCTGAAATTTTTCTGTTGATTTTTTTTCAGTCTGGATGAGCTAGGTGAATGTGGAGTATAAGTTATCCCATCTGTCCTTCATGTCCTGTAGTATTTGTTTTATGAAATTGATTACACCAGTGTTTAATGCTTATGTAATGATATTTGCAATCATTAAGATCCTGATGGAGTATTCTCTTTATTAATATGCAGTGACTTTTTGTATATGTATGCCTACCTGTCTCTCTGTGTGTACATACATGTGTATATGCATGTTTGCATGTGTGGAGGCATAAGTATGTACAGGTGTTTTGGTATTTACTTTCAGGGCTTAAATATATTATTTTGTGCTTTCCTAGTTAATGATTATTATTGTTGTTATTTGTTTGTTTGTTTGTGAGTTTTGTTTTAAGATTTATTTATTTTACGTATATGAGTACACTATTGCTGTCTTCAGACACACCAAAACAGGGCATCAGATCCCATTACAGATGGTTGTGAACCACCAGGTGGTTGCTGGGAATTGAACTGAGGACCTCTGGAAGAGCAGTCAGTGCTCTTAACCGCTGAGCCATCTCTCCAGCCCTTGTTTTGTTTTTGACACAAGGTCTTGATATGTAGACCAGGTTGGACTCAAACTGACAAGAGATTCACCTGCCTCTCCCTCTCAAGTGTCTGGATTAAAGACATGCACCACCATGCCCAGCAAAGTATAAATTAGAATGATTTTGTTGTGCTTCACTTTAAAGTTGTTTATCTAGCATGTCGGTCTCCATCTCTGCCCTGCAGGACGGCTGTATAGGATTTCTTTCCTTTCAGAAATCTCTCTTTTTTTAACCTGTTTGAAGACAACAGATTTTGTCTTACTGCTTTTGAGACTGCCCTGTGACCTCTAGAGATGCTGTTCTGTGAGTGGTGAATTCCTACAAAGGAATTCTCACCTCTGTCAGAATGTATGCGGCCTCAAAACAGCTCAAACTAGTTAGTTTAACCTTCCAGCATAACTAAACAAGAAGAGACTAACAGAAGAGCCAACAATTACCATTGCTTGTCTCCTACGCTAGGCTGAACACTGGAGAAACAAAGATTAAAGCTTATGGAACCTTGGGCTTGATTATGGATACTAATAAAGTATTATTTAAACCCCAGCTTTATACATCATGAGTCACAACCTCACTGAGGATCACATAACTAAACATAGAGTTTATGAAAGAGTTGACAGCAGTAAAAGATTTTTAAATGCATAATGGGCAAATTTTAATTTCAAAGCAAAAGGGTAACAAATCCAAAGTGTTTCTGATGGTGCTTACTGTTGCACTGGCCAGTTTTATTGCGGCCTCAGTTCTGAACACACGTCATGCTATTTTCACTGTGCATACTGCTGTACCACACAAGACCATCCTGTGTAATTAACTTCGGTATTTTAGTTTTCTGCTTCTGGAAACATGGATGACTTCATTGATACTGTCTTACTGTCAGGGGCCTGAAAGAAGACACCTGCTGACAAGCCTGACACCTTGAGTTTGATCCCTGGGACCCACATGGTGGATGGAGAAAAATGACTCCCACAAGTTGTCCTCTGCCCCTATATTCACAGCATGGCATATATCTCACTCCACAATAAAATAAATAAATATAATTTTTTAAAAAAATCAGCCAACTCTGAATAATGTTGAGGATGTTCTGAGCCCTGTAATGTCAGATATTCAGCCAGGATTTAGTTGTTTGCATAAAAATAAATATGTATATACAGGTCATTAGTATGAAAATTTGCATAAACTTAGTGATAATAAACTCAACTTTTTATTTTTAGAGATAATTGTTTTACAGCATTTTTAAGCAAAGAATTAAATATGAGAAAACTGGGGCTGGAGAGCTGGCTCAGTGGTCATGAGCGCACACTGCTCTTTTGGGGGACTTGCGTCTGATGCCCAGCGTCCACATGGCAGCTCACAACCGTCTGTAACTCCAGTTTTAAGGAATCTGGTGCCTCTTCTGCCCTCCATGGGCACAGGCACACATGCTGTCCATACCCTTACGTACATGTAGGCAAGCCATATACATAAAATAATTTTTAAATAAATATAAGATTAGAAGTCAAAAGACTGGAATGGCTGTTTTCAGAAATTAACTGAGATGTGTAGAGTCTGAGACTGTGAAAAATATTTGTTAATGAAGCAATATGATGGGGTTTTTTTTGTTTTTTTTTCCGAGACAGGGTTTCTCTGTGTAGCCCTGGCTGTCCTGGAACTCACTCTGTAGACCAGACTGGCCTCGAACTCAGAAATCCACCTGCCTCTGCCTCCCAAGTGCTGGGATTAAAGGCGTGCGCCACCACTGCCCGGCGATATATGGTGTTCTTATATGTGCATTCATTAAGGTAATTTTTATTTTAAAGATCCTTAAAGACAGGGCTGGAGAGATGGCTCAGCGGTTAAGAGCGCTGACCGCTCTTCCATGGGCCCTGAGTTCAATTCCCAGCAACCATCTGGATGGGCTCACAACCATCTGTACTGGGATCTGATGCCCTCTTCTGGTGTGTCTGAAGAGACTGACAGTGTACTCACATACTCACATATATAAAATAAATAAATCTTAAAAAAAAAAATCCTTAAAGGCTAGGGAAAGATTCTGGGATCTGGACTAGAAATAAGGAGGAAAACCCCAGTGGATGTTGGAAGTGGAGTCTGAGTGGGAGAGGGAGATTTTCAGTCCTCCATTCCCACAAGGCTTCTGATTTCAGGCCTGGATAGCAGTCATAGTATGACTGAGCTATGGGATACGTGAAGAATATTTAGCTTTGGGCCTAAAGATGATCTGTTTTGTTGTTGTTGTTGTTTGTTTGTTTGCTGAGACAAGGTTCATGTAGCCCTTAATGGCCTCAGGACCACAGAGATCCACCTGCCTCTGCCTCCTGGGTTCTGGAATTGAAGGTGTGCACCAACACACCCAGCAGTCTCTCCTCCCTCACCTACCACCTCAGTCTCAGGGAAGATAGACTGGACGCTGGCAGCCCTTTTGCTATTGGGGACTACAGACTGGGAATTTTTTCCCTAAGCATTTTCATCCAAAACTAAACCAGTGAAGTCTCCATTATAGTTAGCTGTGGAGCTTGTAAAAGCCTACAACTACTTTCAGAGATTGGATTGAGTTGGACCACATAGGAAAATGTAAATTGTGACTGTTTCTAGTCACACCAAGTAGCCACTCATTAGTTCCAGATGGGCAGGGATGGAGTAGAGAACGGTGCTTTGGACTGTAGCCATTGTTTGTGGAAGTGGTGGGTGGGTAAAGGCATGATATTTTATTAGGCCCTGACAGTTTTTTCCCGGGGAGCTATGTTTTTCTTTTTCCTTGATGTAGGAAATCGTTTGCCAGATTGTATTATTTATCACAATCTGCCAAGGAACAGCTGCCAGAAACCGAAGCTGTTCCAGTAGCTGGCCTCTCCCCCCATCACCACCACACAAACAAGCATCCGGTTTTCTATTTAACTTTGGGTTTTTTTTCCCCCCTAGTTTTACTTCGTGGTTTTGGCTTGATTAAAAATGTTCTTGTAATGAGATATTTCTGGGCTTTGCTGTGGCAGTGTAATTGAGTTTTCTGAGCTTAATTTGTTTGCTTTAGTCAACACTAACTGGCAGCAGTTTGTAGTTTGAAATCTTGGGTGTCTTGAATTCTTCCTAAATTCTAAAGTGCTGCTTTCCCTTGGAGACTGTGTGTGTTTGTATACTGTCAACAAGGCACACATTTATTATCTTTCCACCCTTACACTTACCCGGCTTCTTTGGGTGCAGGCCTACAATGAGCCGTGAAGACTGTTGGAATAGTGAGTAGGTGTGTCTTTGGATTCAACTCAGGTTAGTTTCTGCATAAGAAGAGGCTGCTACTGCTGGACAACACGGTTGAAGGCTGGTTGGTATGTTCAGATATTGCATTCTGGATCACTGTTAATTCACAGTCCAGACAACCCGTGTTTATTCATGATTCATGGTCACACATAATCAGTAGTACTTCTCAGGCTCATTAGATTTTACAGCTTGTTTCTCTTTAGACTTCTTTCTTCTAGGATTTCTAGCTTTTTGATGGTCAGCAAATCTCTCCTCTGTGAGTAGTGGAACAGTTACTGGGAGGAGAATGTTAGGTTTGCTTTGAATCTTACCTAGCCCTGTCTCTGAGTCAGTCATGAGGTGCTGGTAAAACAGCACCCAGTCTGTCGGGGTCCTGCTTTTCAGAATGAGGCCTTTCTTTTCCCGCTGAAAACAGATGGCAAACAGACATGAAGGGAGGGGGGCTATTCCTTGTGATCCTTCAGGATTTTGTATTCATATAGTGTGACAAAACTTCCTGAGAAGACACAATACACGTCTACTCAGCTCAGAATACCAAAGTACCGATACCACCAAAGTCCAACTTAGTGAGCTGGTGAGTTTTATTTTTTATTAACTCCTGATTTTAGTAACGAGAATATGGGTGAGGGGTTGTTTACAAAGAATGATTCAAAGATAGCTGTGTCACCAAGGCTCAGCCCAGCATGATTGACAGCCCATGAAAGCTGGAAAATCTGGAGCACACTGCACAGCCTGGAGGCAGCTCAACAGGTTGGAGGGTGGCATTTCTCATTCACTGTGGTCTACACCTCTTCCAGGCAGCAGTTGGTGTTTGCAGCTTTCATTCTCTTAGAGCCTTCCTGATAGCTCAGCTTCCCTTGTCTGAGAGGGACCCTCAGCTTTTATTGTTTACTCTGGCATGGAGGGGTTTAGTGAATCTGGTTTGTTTGGGGGTCAGGGGTAAGGGACACACTTGACACACCGACGACATTGAAGACAAGAAAAGGACAACTGTTACATAACTGTTCAGTAGGGGAAAGGGGTCATCTAAAGGCAAAGAGAAATGAGCCTTCTGGCCTGCTCCCAGTTATGCAAGACTTGCTTGTTTGGTGTTCACAGTGATGACAGATTTAAATACTTCTGCAGATATTGAATGAGGTCAGCATTTATTTCCCAAGACAGCTTTGTCACCACTTCAGGGACATCTGCATCAGAGTCATTTTCTTTACTTTGAGGTACACTTGATTCAATTAATCATTAAACAGTCAACTTACAAAAGCAATCATCTTATTAAAGCAACCTAGGAAATAAAAGATTTTCCCCCTCAACTGTCCTCACTGTGATGAAGCGGAGCAGCTCCTGTGCTATTGTACTGAAAAATCACATGCCAAAAATTAGGACTCTTCGGACTTCTTCCTCCCTGGTTTGTGTAGATGCTGTCTGATTTCTTTCTTTCTTTCTTTCTTTCTTTTTTTATTTATTTATTTATTTATTTATTTATTTATTTATTTATTTATTTATTTATTTATTTATTTATTTATTTATTTTATGTATGTGAGTACACTGTAGCTGTCTTCAGACACACCAGAAGAGGGCATCAGATCTCATTATGGATGGTTGTGAGCCATCATGTGGTTGCTGGGATTTGAACTCACGACCTTCGGAAGAGCAGTCAGTGCTCTTAACCAGTGAGCCATCTCTCCAGCCCCCACTGTCTGATTTCTTAATGCTTGGTGTTCCTGACTAGTAAATTTTAGGTTTATGTGGGGGTTTTTTATTTGGTTTTACAAAAAAAAAAAAAATAGTTATAGAAAACTTCCTTTTGGTTTTATAGTTGGTTCATTTAAATTGAAGTTTAAAATTTTGTTTTCTAGTCAGTTGGCATCAGACTTCTGTTTTCTGTGTTTATGCCAAAACCTAAAATTTGCTTAAAATATATTAAGTAGCCTTGATTGACCAGTCACTTTTAAACTTCTAGTCCCAGTTTTCTCCAGGCTCCTTAATAGGGTCTGGCAAAGCACAGAGAAAAGGATTAACAATATCAGACAAGTAAATCATTGCAGAGGATAATCCAGTTTTTATTTGAGCACCTCTAATAAAGAAACTCAACAACAACAAAAATTAAAAAGCCACCTGTGGTGTCTCGTGCCTTTAATCCCAGCACTGGGGAAGCAGAATCTCTGTGAATTCGAGGTCGGCCTGGTCTACAGAGCAAGTTAGTTATAGAATAGCCTGCGCTATGTAGAGAGTCCCTGTCTCAGAAAAGGGGATGTGAGTTCATTTCCTTATAAAGTTGCTCTTGATTGCTTTATGTGTATAACACAGGGTAACCTTGAGTTCCTAATCTAACTGCCTCAGCCTCCTGAGTTTTTTAGTTATAGGCATCTGCTACTATACCCAACAGAAAATTAACTCTTTTTAAGTGCAATATTAGAAACTGGACCAATGGCTTTGTGCATCCTGGGTAAGCACTATTAACTGAGCTATGTCCCAAGCCCCCATCAGTAGTTTTTATTGTAATTAATTAATGTGTGGTAATTAGAAAATCTACCATTATGAGAAAATATTTTCTTTAGTGATTTATTCATTCATTCATTTATCATTCATTCATTCATTGTCCAGTTGAGACTGTAAAAAGGATGATTTATTATCCAAGAGTCTCATTTGGCCACAAATGAGAACAGAACTAGTCCATACTGCCACAGGTCCAGGGCAGAGGGTCAGTGGGACTGTCTTGATTGTAAAGAAGACAGTTGGTCTCTCAGGCGGCCGTGGGAGCAAGTGCGGATGTTCAGATCTGTAGAGACTTCCTTCCAACAGCAGCACACGGCCACCCCAGCCTCCAAGCCTTACTTCTACTCCTCCAGCCTCTGTGGGTGCATAGGCTGGTTTCCTTGCACCTCTGCTCATCTTTCTTCTCATCCACTCTGCTCTCACAGCGCAGGAGCTTCAGGGAGGTGCACTAAGGCCGAGGGGCTCTTCAGTGATTTATTCAGGCATCAATTCTTGTTTAGTTTGGTGGTAGAGATTAAATGTAGAATTTTATATGCTAAGTACTTGTCATGCCACCGAGCTACATCCCTAGGACTTCATTCATCAATTATTAAATGCTTAGTGTATACTAGTCACCGATTGCAAGAATAGGCCTCACCTTTCTTATCCATAAAAATAGTAACAATACTGTTTATATGGTGTTGCTATAAGATTAAATGGGTACTTTGTATATGCTTCAAACTGTAATTGTTCACTGCCTAGAATGTGAATTACCAAAGAATGGGGCATTATATTATTACATAATACTTTAGCAAAATATTTTTGTTTTGTTTTTTAAATTATTTTTATCTTATGTTTGTAAGTGGTGTGTTTGTACGTGTACACATGCATGTGTGTAGCACATGAATGCCTGGTGTCTGTTAAGGTGAGAAGAGGTATCAGATCCTCTGTAAAAGTCGTAAAAATAGGGTGACGGGTGTTCAAACTGTCCTTAAAGGTCTGGTGTCAGAAGTGTCTCAGGACTGCCCAGGAAGGTTCACAAGGGGGCAGCAAAGATTTCAAATCGTGCCCTAGCACAATTCCATTAGGACAACTCTATTTTATTTTATTTTATGTTATGTTATTTTGGTTTTTGTTTTCTGTTCAAATGAGATTTGAAAATACTGTGTGTTTTGCATGTTTCTAAGTTCTGGTGTCCTTCTCTTTTACATTGACCCTCTCTCTCTCTCTCTCTCTCTCTCTCTCTCTCTCTCTCTGATGTTTACTTTTCTGTCTTCGTTTGACAGACGGATGTGCTGGTCCTGAGCTGCGATCTGATAACTGATGTTGCCTTACATGAGGTTGTGGACCTGTTCAGAGCTTATGATGCATCACTTGCCATGTTGATGAGGAAAGGACAAGAGAGCACAGAACCAGTTCCAGGTCAGAAGGGGAAGAAAAAAACAGGTAAGGTAATTAAAATTTGTTGATTTGATAATGATTATTATTGTCATTCATCCTTTCATATGAGAAACATTTATTGGGAACCTACTGTGTGCTGTAGATACTATGCTAGTTCATTACATGAAATCAAGACAGCCTCTGATACTTAAATGTTTATAGCTATTAATTAAATTGTTGTATTCTTTTATATATGAAGAAGAGAGCTCAAAACTATTTGCATTCTATTTAAGTCTCAGATAATTGAATACATGGCACCTGCCTCTTGATATCTGTCAGGAATCAGCCCAAGGACACGTGATTGCAAGCATATCCATGCACTACCAAACCTGTGGATACTCATCCCTATATATTAATTGGTTCTTCCTGTCTCGCTACATAGCCTTTGTGTGGTCTAGAACTTGATATGTAGACCAGGATGTCCTCAAACCCACAGAACAGCCAGTCGTCTTAACTGCTGAGTCATCACTCCAGACAATCTGTAGTTTTAATATGGTGCTGGGGCCTTGTACACATTGCATATACTCTACCACTAAGCACAACCTTACTCTTACTTTCTTTTTAGACTTAGTTTTCCTCTTTATCAGGATTTTTTAATTCAAGAAGTTATATAATTATCCAAAGTATGTTAGACTAAGGAACAGTCCTCCTCCTGTGACAGCCACATTTAACATGGTAGCTAATGCTTTTGGCATTTAACTCAGTGTGTCCATGTAACATGCTGTTGTTTCTTAGTTGTAGGAATTAGCTGTCAATCAACAGCTACTAAGGAACTTAAAGGTGTGGCTCTGTTACCTCTCTCTCTGCTCAGTCTCTATACTGCCTCCTAATGTGGTTATTGGAATCTTACTATTAACCAGATATTTAATGATTACATTACTATAGTTATATGTAGTGTTCATAGCTGAGTCTTGCACATTTTTCTTTCCTGCTGTTCTTTTCCTAAATACTGACTTGTTTTATTGCTGCCATTTTCTTTGTATTTATTACTAATCCAACCCCAGCCCCAACTGTGTGACTGTACTCTAACTATGTTTTAGCATGTTAGGTAATCCTTCAAATTATCTTTTTTATTGAGACAGTCTCACTATGTAGCTCTGGCTGGCCTGGGACTCTATGTAGAACAGGCTGGCCTCTTACAGAGATCCACCTACCTGTGCCTCCCAAGTGCTGAGATTAAAGGCATGCACCACGTTGGGCCTGTTTGTTTGTTTGTCTGTTTGTTTTGATGCTGCTAAGAATCAACCCCCGGCCCAATTTATTAAATTGTCTCAAAGTCTTTTTGGCATATCTCAAGTCAGGAAATATGATAAACCCTTGCCACTTAGACCTACCTACTCTCATTAGTCATGAATTGGATATTTTCAATATCTCCAAAAGGAATAAAAATCCCTACTGTCCACAGCCATCTAAAGCCTCGTAAGGCTCACGCTCGCTCACCCCCCCCACCCCCCCACTCACCCCCCAGACAAGGTTTCTGTTGCGGAAAATATTTGTCGCCATCTTTCGCTATACCCAGCTACTTTCTGCCCTGGCAGGTGGCAGGCAGTCTCGCTCCCTCTAAGCTAGCCCCAGGTGGTGGTCTTTCTAGGAGCCGCTTGTACCTTCTCAGCCATCTACCCCTGCGGCTAGTTGTCACAAATCCCCTTAACCCAGTAAATCAAAACTCTAGAAGCTTATAATTAATCAGTCAGATTTATATATCAATAAATTCTCAATTCACAAGATGCCCACACAGTAGTTTCAGAGCCAATTGATAATGATACAGGCTGCCCCCTCGATTAGACAAGTTGTCCCAGTTCTATCCTTTCGTGATAGTCATAGCTACCTGTGGCTATTTAAAGCCACACGGAATCTGGAGTCTTTCTCTTCCTCCATCTTCCTTCCTCCTCTCTCTGTCCTCTCTTGTCTCTGAGAATCCTTGCCCACCTTCCTTTTCTACTGCCCAATCACAGGCTTCTTGTTTATTAATATTTAAATTAATTGGGGGAAATTTCTGCTACAATCGCCCAGCTAACCAGCTCTTCATTTTTGCAAATTATTTGTCACTGCTGCAGCCCTGTTTTTAGTTTCTGTCTCTGTCTCAAGTTTTTTTATTATTATTATTATCTTAGAAACATGATACATATCATGTATTTTCTTTTCTTGAGATTTATTTATTTATTGTATGTAAGTATACTGTAGCTGTCTTCAGACACCACAGAAGAGAGCATCAGATCTCATTACATGAGCCATCATGTGGTTGCTAGGATTTGAACTCATGACCTTCGGAAGAGCAGCCAGCCCTCTTAACCTCTGAGCCATCTCTCCAGCCATCTCTCTCAAGTTTTAAAAAATTATTATTGTGCCAGGTGTTGTGGCTCATGCCTTTTAGTCTTAGCATTCAGGAGACAGAGGCAGCCAGATCTCTGTGAGTTCCGGACCAGCTGGTCTCTATAGAGAGTCCCAGGACAGCCAGTGCTAGGTAGAAAGACCTTGTGTCAAAAAAAAAAAAAAAAAAAGAAGAAGAAAAGAAAAGAGGAATGAAAATGAAAAGAAAACAAACTCTTTGAAATCCCTTATTTGGATTATTGGTGTTTAGTGCCTGCAGTAAACTGTCCAAACATCTCATATCCCAGGATTTTACATTAATGTTAGTTGCCCTTCAGAGCTTTTGTCTTTTGTTTGGGTTTTTTTGCTGGTTTGTTTTTTGAGAGACCATGCCCAGCTTCTTGTGTTTTCTGAATCATTTTGTTGTTGGGTTGATCTGGGTATTCTGAGTTGGGGTGTTGTTATATAGTATGGACTGTGGTCTTAACTCAAGGCCCTTCCACCCTGGCCTCCAGGTGGAAGGATTACAAGGATGCCCCACCATGCCCCAGCCCTCAAGGGTCTTTTCCTCATGGACGTCATTGCTTGATTTGATGCTATGGGCTAATCCACATAGGTTTTGCCTGCGTGTATGTCTGTGCACTATGTGCATGCTTGGTCCTCAAAGAGACCAGAGGACAGCTTCAGATCCCTTGGGACTAGAGTTACAGATGATTGTTAGCCTCCATGTGGGTGATGAGAATAGAACCTCTTCCAGAGCAGCCAGTGCTCTTCACTACTGAGCCACTTCTCCAGCTCCATCCAGTCTTACTCAGATGGCACTGTTAAATTTTGAACAGAGTAGGGACTTCCTGCTTTCCATGCCTGTGATCTCAGTGTCTCTGGTGGTTCCACCTCTTTTCTTTGCTTCTGCTTTACTTCCTTAATAAATAAATAAATAAATAAAAAATAAAATAAATAAATAAAAATAAAAATAAAAAATAAAAAGAATAAAACTATATGAGCAGGAGCAATGGCACAGGCAAGTAATAATGCCTGCATGGAGAGATGGGCAGGGGGCTACAGCAACTTTTACTCTTTTGCTTAATTTGTACTGTGCTTCAGTTAATTAATTAATGAGGCAGGGTCTCTCTGTGTAGCTCTGGCTGTCCTGGAGCTCACAGAGATCTGCCTGACTCTGCTTTGCTTTTGTTCTCTACTTTACCTCTCTACTGTTGATAGCTTCTGCTCTTGTCCCCCACCTCCTCTTGCTGTGTTCTTCAGACTTAGCACTGCTTAGTCTGTTTTCCTTCGAAGGAGCCTCATGCATTGCTTCCATTGCAGTATCATCTACCATTTTCTGTAGATTCAAAATCCAGGGCGCTCTCCATTGCACTATAGGGACCTTCATCTACTGTCTTCTCTAACCGCCTGTTCAGGCTTTCAGGTGCCTGCTAATATTCTGGAAGAGGCTGTTGGTGCTGCTGTGACCACAGCTCTCATTTTTAACTCAGAGACTAACAGCCATTTCAGGACTGAGGAAGGTATCTGGGAGCTCAGCTGTGAGAGCTGGGCTTCTCCTTGATTTAGTTCATCATCCAGGAGCCTGGCCCTGACTTGTTTGCAAACAGCAGGTTCTATCAGAGTGGAAATGGAAGCTACAAGGGCTCAGCAGCCATTAACTTCAGCTATCCTCCTTTAGTCAGAGCTAACTACTGCCTTGCAGTGGTGGCTCAAGCCTTTAATCTTAGCATTTTAGAGGCAGAGTCAAGGGGATCTCTGAGTTCGAAACCAGCCTGGTCTACAGAGAGAGTTCTAAGACAACCAGGGTCACACAGAGAAACCCTGTCTTGAATAGCCCCCCACGGCTGTTCTGGAATTCACTCTGTAGACCAGGCTAGCCTCAAACTCACAGTGGTCCACCAGCACCTGGCTGGTCTGGTGTTAAGTAGGGTTTTCTGTTGTTGTTTTGGACAGGGTTAGTGTGTTTTGCTGGCTGCCCTGGAACTCACTGTAGCCTGGGGTGGCCTTGAAGTTGCTGTAGCCCCCTGCCCGTCTCTCCATGCAGGCATTATTACTTGCCTGTGCTCATATATTTTTTTTTTTTTTTTAATTTATTTATTTTATTTATTTATTTTTTTTGGTTTTTCGAGACAGGTTTTCTCTGTATAGCCCTGGCTGTCCTGGAACTCACTCTGTAGACCAGGTTGGCCTTGAACTCAGAAATCCACCTGCCTCTGCCTCCCAAGTGCTGGGATTAAAGGCGGGTGCCACCACTGCCCGGCAAGATTTATTTTATTTATTTTATGTATGTGAGAACACTGTAGCTCTTTTCAGACATACCAGAAGCAGTCATTGGATCCCATTACAGATGGTTGTGAGTCACCATGTGGTTGCTGGGAGTTGAACTCAGGACCTCTGAAAGATCAGTCAGTGCTCTTAACCACTGAGCCATCTCTCCAGCCCGCTCATATAGTTTTGATTTGCTCTTAATTTGTGTAGCTTGTTTGTGTATGTATAAGGGGTAAGTATCTATCTTATCTTTGTCTGGTTTTGGCATCACGATCATGCTGACTTACTTCATTAAATGAGTTAGAATTTTGAACTCTAGGGTTGCTCTTTATAGAGGAGTACAGTTTTTCTCTTGGAGTGAGTAAAAACTGTAGAAAAATAGAAAATCAATCAGAAGTAAAAATCAAGTAGGAATATTTGACTATGACATAATTTTTAAAAGATGAAAGTTCACAGTTTTATTTGCTTTCTTAGCCTTGTTTGTGCAGTCTTGCTTCATGGGTAGGCATTCTGAAGTTACCTGTTCTGCTCCCAAGTGGAATTTACTTAGATAAAGCAAGACAGAAAAGAAACCTCTCCAAGTGCCTATAATCTTTAGTCAGAGTTTGCAGTTACTATGGTAACAATAAAGAAACAATACAAGGAAGAGGGCCTGAGAAGGAAAGCCATGTGGCAACAGAGCCAAAAATTGCCTGGCTGGAAATTATCACTCTCAGGACATTCAAGTGATTCAGGGTTTTTGTGAGCCTAAGAAACTGATATGTTAAACAATCCAAATTAGATCCAGAAATACCATCTATTTCTCTATTAAGTTGATAGCTCATAATTAGACCTTCACAAACTTTTCTATAGTCTGAAATTGTCATGTAATGGATGAATTAATATATTTCAAAGCTCTGTGTGTGCCATTTGGAGTTCTCGTCAAAATTTACCCTTAAATTGACCATATTTGCTTTCCTATGGATTTCACTAATTTTGGGTTTTGGAAAGAACTGTATAATTTTTCCCCATTCAGATTCAAACACTGCATATGATGAGATGACCAGCTACCATGTGATCAGTGGTCTCACCACAGCTACACGTAATACAATTAACACTTTATTGTAGATATACAAACAGCTACAGCCAACAGTGAAGCATACCAGGGATGGTAGTATGCAGCTGTAATTCCATCTCTCCAGAGGCTGAGGCAGGACAGTCATGAGTTTAAGTCCAGCCTCGGTTATATATTGAGACCTGTCTCAAAAGAGAGATGGGTGGATGCAGACATGTATGTGTATGTCAGTTTACTTGCACACATGTACATGTGTAAAGGCCAGAGGTTAACACCATGTGTCTTCCTCTGCCCTCTCCCCCTTTAAGGCATGATCTCTCACTGAACCTGAACTTGTTTTTCAGCTAGACTAGAATCTGTTGTCTTTGCCCCCACACTGTCTTTGTCTTTGTGCAGGGGTTAGAGATGCACATGCTGCCACGCCCAGCTTTTATGTGGTTACTGAGGATCGATCCAAACTCAGGTCCTCATGCTTGCATAAAAGCACTTCATCCGTTGAGCACAAGAATGAGAACTTTGTTTCATTTTTTAACTTAAATTTTTGTTTGTTTGTTTGTTTGTTTTCAAGACACGGTTTCACTGTATAGCTCTGGCTATCCTGGAATTTATTCCAGACCAGGCTGGCCTTGAACTCACAGAGACTTACCTGCCTCTACCTCCAAAGTGCTGGCATTAAAGGTGTGTGTCTATAACTGGCAACTTAAATATTTTAATAGCTTGGTCGATAATACTATTATAAATTCTTTACATATATTAACTCATTTATTCATAACAAACCTATGTATTAATGATTATTAATCCTATTTAACTGAAGAATAGAAGGGTTAATTAATGTACATATAAAGATATATAAAATATATGAGATTCATACCTCAGTGGACTAGCTTTAGAAGCTCAGTTCTTAATTGTTACACTATGTTTCTTCTGTGTATACATGTTTTTAGATATACACACTGTCCAGGTGGTGGTGGCGCACACCTTTGATCCCAGCACCAGAGGCAGAGGCAGGTGGATCTCTGAATTTGAGGCCAGCCTGGTCGGTCTATAGAGCAGGTTCCAGGACAGCCAGGGCTACACAGAGAAACCCTGTCTCAAAACAAACAAACAAACACCAAAAGAAAAAAAAAGAAACACACGGTGCAGATGCTAGTGTGAATATTTGTGGTGTGTGTGTGTGTGTGTGTCTGTGTGTGTGTGTGTGTTCCTGTGTGTTTGTGCACCTGCATTTGGTGGCCAGAGGTCAATGTTAGATCTCTTCCACAATCACTCTCCACCCTGTTTTTTAGACAGAATCTTTTGTTGAAGCTGCAGCTCTGTGATTTAGCTAGGGTAGCTGGCCAGCAAAGCCCGGAGATCCTCCTGTTTCTGCTTCCCCAGCTCTGGGATCACAAGTGCACACCTTTTCACAAGATTGCTGGGGATCAAACTCAGATCCTCATGTTTACGCACCAAGCGCCTGACTCTCCCAGCCAAGCTGCGCTATTATTACGTTTCCAACAACGTGCTAGATGTTACAGGAAATAGAAAGCAGTAATAAATTGACCTTCGAGGTATTTATATTGTGGTTAGGGGGAGGAATACACCATATCATATAAACAATATGTAGTTAACTAATCTTGACTGACTGTGGATAATCTTAAATAATAGTATTCCTACTTTCACAGCGAACAGACCTAGATTATTTAGAAAGAGAAAATTCCTTGCCGTACTTTCTGTGAGATGTGATAGACAGATAAGTCATCTGCTTTTTTAGCTGGACTGTGTCTTGACCGTCCCACTTTTTTAGCTGGACTGTGTCTTGACCGTCCCACTTTTTTAGCTGGACTGTGTCTTGACCGTCCCACTTTTTTAGCTGGACTGTGTCTTGACCGTCCCACTTTTTTAGCTGGACTGTGTCTTGACCGTCCAACTTTTTGACCTCCTTTCACTGCTGTCTCTCAAACTCCCGTCCTCATGCATGCCGGACAAATGCTCTGCCGCTGTGTACCCCAGCCTCTTCCACTTCTTAGATTGGCCTTCACGTTGAAGTCTTTTAAGGCTTTTTGGTCTTAGCCTCTCAGATACTGGTATTAGAGGCATGCATCATCATGCCTACCTCTTAACTTTTTGTTTTTGAAATAATTTCATGTTTATGAAGTGATTTAAAATATAGCAGTTTGCCAGAATAGTGCAAAGAACTTATATATCCTTTACCTAGATTTTCCAATTTTTAAAATTTGCTCTATCCCCCCGTCTCTTCTCTCTCTCCCTCTCTCTCTCTCTCTCTCTCTCTCTCTCTCTCTCTCTCATATAAAATTGTATTATTTGGGAACTACTTGAAAATAAGTTGTGACTGAGTGTTCTCTGCTTTTAAATGAGGATGTGTGGACTGGAGAGATGGTCAGTGGTTAAGAGCACTGGCTGCTCTTCCAGAGGTCCTGAGTTCAATTCCCAGCAACCACATGGTGGCTCACAACCATCTGTAATGGGATCCGATGCCCTCTTCTGGTGTGTCTGAAGATAGTGACAGTGTGCTCATACGTGAAAATAAATACTGCAAAAAAAAAAAGAGTATGTGTGAACCATCCCTCCCCTAGAAAACAGTCCCTTAAAACCAGAAAGTGTGCTGCTACTATACTTTAGTCTGTTACTTTATGCAACCTTTACCAGTTTACCTAATATCCTTCAGAGCAATATAAACATATTTGACCCTTTGTGCTGTGATCTCTGTAGTGTGTGACATGATGCTCAGCGTGGCTCTCCTCCTATCACAGGCCTATTTGATTCTAAGAGCACTCTAAGTAGGCCCCCTGTCCCTGACTAGACATGCAAGCAGGACAAATGGCTTGATTTGATTTCTTTTCTTTTATATGATTCAGTGGAGCAGCGTGACTTCATTGGAGTGGACAGCACAGGAAAAAGGCTGCTCTTTATGGCTAATGAAGCAGACTTGGATGAAGAGCTGGTCATTAAGGGATCCACCCTGCAGAAGTAAGCCCTAGGGATTGACTTCTTGGCACTTCTCCCTTTCTTGAAACCAAATAAAACCACCCACCAGGGGAAAGAAGGAATGAAAACTAGATTATACTGTGTGAAATTGAGAAAAGTATATGAATGCTCTCCTCAGAGACAGGATCCCGGCTTTCCTTCACGGTGTGCACTTAGCGTTCCCTGTGTCTTTTCTTACCAAGGTAGAACCAAGTCCTGCATTGAAGTAGAGCAAAGCCTATGTGGGGAGAGCAGGCTGGCCTTCTGACAGCGTTAGAGCTTCCTTTTAAAAATGTGCCAGAAAGCACATAGCACAGTCCACCGTCTGTGGTGGGAGTACGACCGCGCTGTTAGGAAACAAATCTCCAGGTTTACATCTGGGGAATATGAAACTCTTATCTCATTAAACACAATTCCATATTCTCTCCCTGCCCATACAGTTGTCCCTGACAATGACAATTCTACTTTGTTTATCAGTTAATTTGAGTAATTTGCATATCTTCTATAAGTGAAATCATATATTTATATGTTTATAGTTGACTTAAAGTATACAGAACTTGATAATCACGTCTCATCCTCGTACCTTGGGTGTATTCTATATACTGCTTTATTTATTTATTTTGACATTTACTTATTTTTATTTTTTTTATGTGTACAGGTTTTCCCTGCATGTATGTCTGTCTACTGTGTGCATGCAGTGCCCGTGGAAACTAGAAGGGGACATCAGATCTCCTAGAACTAGGGTTACCAATGGTTGTGAGCCACTATGGGTGCTAGGAATAGAACCTGGGTCCTCTGCAAAAGCAGCAATTATTCTTAACCATTGAGCTCTCTCCAGCCCCTCCATCTCCTTCTTACCACAAGGATTACTCAACAAAAGCTCTTGTTTGTGTTATCTTTGTTTTTTAATCTTGTTTTTTCCTTCCCTAGGATGCTTGCACATGGTGGCTGGTTTCTTTTGTTGGGTTAATTTTTTTTCTTTTCTTAAATGTAAAAGCAAACTCAGGTTCAGTGGCCAAAGTCTGGTGATAGGATATGTTATCATTATTATAATCCTTTATTTTGAATATAATTTTTGTTTTATTATTATGTATGTTCATGTGGGAGTGATGTGTGTGCTTTGGCATGAATGCCATGGTTTGCCTGTGAGGACAGAGGGCAGTTTGTTGAGTTGGTTCTCTCCTTCTGCCCCTGTGTGGGTTCTAGAGATTGAACTCAGGTGTCAGGCTTTCCTAGCAAGCACCTTACCCACTGAGCCTCTCACCCTTAATCTCAATTCTGCATCTGTCGTTTTCACAGCCTCTTGTTCCCCTCTTGGCATGCTGTCTGAGGGACAGCTGGCCAGTCATCTGGACCGTAAGTGCCATCTTTCCCCAGGCATAGTGTCAAACGCCTTAATCCCAGCACTTGAGAGGCAGAGGGAGGCAGGTAGA
>CM052702.1:107280622-107332932 GCA_028551405.1 Uromys caudimaculatus
GGGCAGTGAGCTGCCGGAGAGTGGTCCTGGAGACAGACTTCAGGGTCCACTCTAAGAGCGGTGTGCTGTCCTAACTCCCGGCCAGGTCTCCAGCCCTTGTTTTTGTTTTTAAGGCAGGGTCTCACTATGTAGCCATAGTGACTGGAACTCTTCAAACCAGGCTAGCCTCAATGAGATCTGCCTGTCTCTGCCTCCTGAGCACTAAGATTAAAGGTGTGAGTCACCTTGACTGACCCATAATGTATATAGTTTTTAACAAACTACCTTGTGATTTAGTTAACAGTCTTAAACTTTTTCTGTTTTGCAGTGCTAGGGCTATAGCCTAGGGCTTTGTGTGTCCAAAGTAAATGCTTTACCACCGAGTTAGACTCCAGCCCGAAGTCTTCTTAATGTTAGATACAGTTTATACAAAGATCACAGTTATCATTTCTGTTTTAGGAATGAATCAAATTATTTATATACAGTTACTTTGCTTGCACCAAAGAAACCTACTTATATTTTAGGAATCTGCAAATAATAAACCAGCAGGATATCTTTATAGAACCTTAAATAGACTGGGCGTGGTAGCGCATACCTGTAATCCCAGAAATTGACAGATGGAGACAGAAGGATCAGGAATTCAAGGCCATCCTTGGCTACATATTGAGTAGAAACACAGTTAGAATCCTGAGTAGGTAGGAAAAAAATTTAATGATGCAGTAGTTAAGAGGCTAGTTTCCTGGCGCTGGATACGTGTCTGCCTTGAACAGTGCTGTTTGACTGGTAAGCAGGCACCACAGTAGCCAAGTTCCCTGGAGCAGCTTGACCAAAGAATTTAAGTTCCAGCTATGAGTTTTGTACTGCAGTGCAGGCCTGTACTATTTAGGAGGCTCAGCAAGAAGATCACAAGTTCAAGCCTACACAGCAAGCTCAGGGCCACCCTTACCAACTTAGCTTTACAATAATAAGTAAAAATGGTGCTTAGTGTATAATGTTCTTCAGAGGTAGGCACTTTCATAGCACACATCTCTATCTTTAGCTGATGGGCCAGGATATATGCAGAAATAAAGGAAGAACTAGGCCAGTGCACCACGTGCATGCCTAGTACTCATGGAGGCCAGGGAAGAAGGTGTCAAATCCCCTGAGACTAGAACTACAGATGATTGTAAGCTACCATCTTGGTGCTGGGAATCAAACCTGGGTCCTCTGGAAGAGTAACCAGTATTTTTTTTGTTTGGTTAGTTTTTGGTTTTGGTTTTGTTTTTTCAAGACAGGATTTCTTTGTGTAGCCTTTGCTATGCTGGGATCTTGCTCTGTAGACCAGGCTGGCTTCAACTCAGAGATCCACCTTCCTCTGCTTCCCAAGTGCTAGGATTAAAGGTGTATGCCACAGCCTCCTAGCTTGCAACCAGTGTTCTTAATATTGAGCCAACTCTCCATCAGCCCTACAGGTAGATCTCTATCTGTTCAAAGTCATCCTAATCAACTTGACATTACAGGTTCCAGACTAGCCAAGGCTATATGTAAGGAAACTCTAGCTAAGGGGGAAAAAAGGCAGTGCTTCCTTAATACTGTCAAATAGAATTGTGGCTTTTGGATCCAGGATGTAAAAGCGGTTTTACAGCAAAGCAGCCTTCTGGCTGCAGTAGCTTATTTGTAGCTCATTTTGCTACTGTCATATTGCTGTTTGCACACCTGGCAAATGTGACTGGTGGTGACTGTGACTGCTGGCCAGAACATCTCTGCAAAGTGGGACTTTCCTCTGCAGTCTGCTATAACAAGCAGTGATTCAGAGCCTCAGCCCAAACTGACTCCCCATCACTAAGTCTGTTGAAGAGACTCTTATCTTGTTCCCTTCCCTATCTGCCCAATCTCTCAGAGTTGCTAGAACCAAAGTGTACATTTTAAAAATTAGTAAATTTCAGTATAAAGTATACTGAGCCAGGTGTGGCGACTCATGCTTGTAATTTCAACATTTGGGAAGTGGGTACATGAGGATTGCAAACTCCAGGCCAGCCTAGGCTACAGGGCAAGTGACCTTGTCTCAAACAAATAAACAAACAAACAAATAAAAACCCTAAAACAATAATATACACATGGCCCTAAAAACTGAACATGGAATAATAAATCTTCAAATGGATAGTCTACCAGGGTACAGTGGTATCCCTGCAGCCCGCAGGTACTTTGGAGTACAAATATCCTATTTGGTTTCAGAGCCTTAAATCACTTTCCTGTCATACCCAGTTGGTCAGGTGGTAGCCTTTAGTTTAGGCCTAAGGTAAAGCTGTTACACCATGGTTCACAGTAGCCTTGTACCAGTTCTTGGCACAGCTATGAGCTGCACGATACAGGAATTAACCTAATATTGAGGCCCAGTAGGAGTGGCTGCAACCTGGCAGTTCAGAACAGCTTCAGATCTTTTCAAATCACTCACCACACGAGTGTCTGCTGATGGGTCTGTGCGCCAAGGCTTGTTTGCTTGCCTGTTGCAGTGACAGTTCTGTCTGAGCCATGATGGCCTTAAAGATCCTTCAGCTGTCTGTGCTTTGTCAGTTCTTCAAAAAGGACTTGTTTCCTGGGGGAGGGGCCAGGGAGTATTTGTTGTCTACGTCGTGTGAAGCATTGAAAATGAACCCCTCCAAAATAACCTGAGAATAATAAGACTTGTTTGATACTTGTATTCACATGGAAATTTTTAATCTTCATCAAAGGATTAAAGAAAAAAGTCCCATTGAAATTCAATACAGGGTCTCCCAGCTTACACAGAAATGTTCAAAGATGTTTGACTTGATCCTTTAAAAATAACAAAAAACCATGAACTGCTTAGCTCCAGGGTCTATGATTTCCCTTACCCTCCTCAGCTTCTGCGTCTCTCTTGCCTCCTTCCTTACAATGCATGTGTGTGGTCCTGTGTCAGCATGCTGAGCTTCTCTTAGTGGGGCCTCTAGTACAACAGCAACAGTTCTGGTGCTGTTCACACTCTAACTCCTCCCCCCTGCCTCGTCTCTCAGAGTATTATAACTGATTAACCACCTCCACAGTCTGTTCCCCTGCCTATTTGACCTGCTTTTTCTCCCTCTTCTCTTTCTTCTGCCCACTCCACTAATAATTCCTTTAGGTACTAAAAACATCATTTATGGGCTGGGGAGATGGCCTTGCAGTTAAAAGCACTGACTGCTCTTCCAGAGGATCCAGGTTCAATTCCCAGCACCCACATGGCAGCTCACAACTGTCTGTAGCTCCAGTTCCAGGGGATCTGGCACCCTCATACAGACATACATGCAGACAAAACACCAATGCACATAAAATAAAAATAAATAAATCTTTAAAAAAAAAAAGAATGAACTAGCAATTACCAGAGCCTAGATAGCAGTTGACATATAAAAGAAGTGTGACTGCGATAATCCCAGCCCAACTGTTTTTATTTTCTTTGCTAAGTAAAAGTCAAGAGCACACTGGAGTCAGCAGGTACTTGCCACCAAGCCTGCATCCGATTCCCAGAACCTGCTTCCAAAGGCCGTCCTCCAATTCCCATGCACAATGTGATATGTGCATACACGCTCACACGTGCACACAGACACACACTAAAGACAATGGGTTTTTTAAACAAAAAACAAAACATATTCACTATACCAAAAATCAAGTCCTTTCTTCTCCCTTTTAAACATTCATTAGGACCCAACAACCTGTTGTCCTTTTTTTTTAATCATGTATTTAGAGTATGTGTTTAAGTGTGCATGTGTGTGTGTGCCCTCTTTTGGGCATACATACCTGATATGTGTGCAGACAACTTGTAGGATTCTCTCTATTGTGTGGGTCCTGGGGATGGAATCCAAGCAGGCAAATGAACCATCTCTGCAGCCCCCGACATCCTATGTTGATACCATCAAAAAGAAGCCGTCCAGAAAGTGGCCATACTCACTGCTCCTCTCCAGAATCACTGTACATTTGTTAGCCTTGCTCTTGTCCTCTGTGTCAGTCTAAACTGGTATAGTTATAGTAAAGTAAGTAAAGTTAACTTTGTGGAGACTCTTAACCAGTAGGAAGTACAACTGTTAAAATATACAGAAGCCCACTTTTTTGAGTGGATAAGAATACAGGGTTTGCACAGGGACTCTCAGTGCTAAGAATGAATTCTAAATTTGCAGAGAGGCTGGGCTTGGTGGCCTGTGCCTTTAATTCCTGTACTTAGAAAGCTGAGGCAGGAGGACTGGCCATTCTTCTTACTCTCTCTTCTGGCTTCCATAGACACACATGCAGGCAAAACACCCATACACATAAAATAAAGTAAAATAAGTGTTTTTAGCTAGGTGTAGAAATATGTCTGTAATCTCAGTAATAGGGAAGCAGAACCAGATATCTTTCTGAAGCTCACTGGCCATTGAGCCTAGCTAAATCAGTGGACTTCAGCTTGATAAGAGACTGTCTCTCAAAAAGTTGGACCCTGGTGGTGGTGGTGGTGGTGGTGGTAAACACCGTTAATCCTAACACTCAGGAGGCAGAGGCAGGCTGATCTCTGTGAGTTCCAGGCCAGCCTGGTCTACAAAATGAGTTCCAGGACACCCAGGGCTATATAGAGAAACCCTGTCTCGAAAGCAAAAAAAAAAAGTAAGGTGGAAAGTGATAGAGGAAGATCCTTGATATCAGCCCCTGGCCTCTGTATGCATGCGTTTGTGCACTTACAACACATGTACATACACATATACCATACTTGCACTCACAGACACTTGTGCACACAAGCACAGAGTAGAGTCTGCTTTCTCATGGATTGTTGTCAACGAAGAATCAAGGCACCTTGTTCTATACTACCCACATACTTGTGTAAATATGTGCATACATAGACATACATGTAGCTAGGAGTTTGTGGAAGACTATTTTCTGACTTGACCAAGAGGAGGAATTCTCATAGTCTTCCCATTCTGAATCTTTTTTTTTTTTTTTTCGAGACAAGGTTTCTCTGTGTAGCCCTGGCTGTCCTGGAGCTCACTCTGTACCAGGCTGGCCTCGAACTCAGAAATCCACCTGCCTCTGCCTCCCAAGTGCTGGGATTAAAGGCGTGCGCCACCACTGCCTGGCCCATTCTGAGTCTTAACTGATAAGAAAACCTAGGCCTTTGGTTTTTTCTTGAGTGCAAATAATTCCTGACCCAAGAGGAATCAGTGAGGTTTCTCATATTTGGCTACCCTTTCTTTCTAGGTCAATCACTTCTATCCGAAGCGAACTGATTCCATACCTAGTAAGAAAACAGTTTTCCTCAGCTTCCTCACAGCAAAGGCAGGAAGACAAAGAAGAGGATCTAAAGAAAAAGGAGCTGAAGCCTTTAGGTGTGTATTTGGATTGTGCAGTAAGACGGGCAGAGATTGGAGGACCTTTAGAGAAAATGACACCCCACGATGCTCACCTGAAGACCGACAATGCTTCTCTAGTTTACAGGGGAAACAGACCAGCTGGCCTTACTCCCTGAACTCTGGATGGTCCTGGTCGGGCAAAGTCAGTCCCTGTCCTCCTCAGGGACAGGCTGATCAGGCATATGACCCATTGTTTAGTCTATAACCTATTTGATTAGTTCCCCACTAGACCATTAGGTCTTCAAATTCTCCTTATCATATCTCAGTTTCCTGGTTCTTCAGGTATAGGCAGACCTACCATCTTCTGTCCATGAATGGAAGGTGATAAAGTATACAATTACAACCAGAGGCCAACCAGACTGTCTCTGAGATGAACTCTGTCTTGTTGTTCTCAGATCCCTTTGTCACTGCCCCAGTCCTAGGCTCTTACGTGGTCTTATCAACAAGGTACACACAGAGATGTGGCATGATGGCTGCAGTCACAGCCTCAGCAGCACAGCCCTGGCTCTGACAGCTGCCTCTTGTTAACATCAGCTCTGTGACCTGAGCAGATTACTCAGTCTTCAGTCTTCTTACCACAAAATTAGAGGCCTTTAAGATTTGTTGTGATGGTTGAAATAGAATAGTTGTTGTGGCTCCAAACGGTATGGTCTGTCATAGCTCAGCATCCTGATGTTGGAATGGACACCAACTGGACACTAAAGCCTGCATACACTCAGTGTCCTCTCATGATTTATAGGGTCATCATTTTATTTTCTTAGTAATACTTGATTATTGCTTTTAGGATTTTGCTTTCTTTGGGGGTTTTGAGTTGTTGTTGTTGTTGTTGTTGTTGTTGTTGTTGTTGTTGTTGTTTGAGACAAGATCTCACTATGTAACCTTGGCTAGCCCGAATTCTTAGAGATCCACCTGCCTCTGCCTCCTGAGTGCTAGGATTAATGGGTGCCACCATGCCCAGCCAAACTTGATTTTAGAACCTTTTCTCAAGCATTAGTATAGAACTTTAAAAAATTTTTAAGATGCTTACACTTCAAGCATATGAGAAAATACCTTGTCTTTAAAATTGATTTAGTCTTTTCAGTTGTAATGAGGTTTCTCCAGGGCCCAAACTTATTGATGAGTTTCAAGGGAAGAAATATTAGCTATACCTGCCTCTAAAATTTGACTGTGTCTCAGCCAGGAGTCAGAGGAAGAGGGATCTCTGTGAGTTTCAGGCTGTTCAGCACTATGTATGGAGACCCTGTCTAAACACAAACAAAGCTGACTCAATCTGTGTCTCCTGTGCCACCTTTCCCTTTATTTACTCTGGATGTTTGCTCTGAAGATATTTACAGTTTTATAAAAAAAGACGACACTCTGACCTTGGCTCCCTATGATGCCTGCTGGAATGCTTTTCGAAGAGACAAGTGGGAAGATTTGTCTAGATCACAGGTTCGCTGCTATGTCCATATCATGAAAGAAGGACTTTGCTCTCGAGTAAGCACACTAGGACTCTACATGGAAGCCAACAGACAGGTGAGAAGATGGGCTCAAGGTCTGCCCTAGCCAGACCTAGCTTTTGTCTTATCCCTTCATTAGGGTTATGGTAACATTCACAGTCTTCCCTTCTGAAGCTGAGCAAGACTTAGAATGTCAGGGAAGACTCCAAAGACAGGAACTCAGTGGGTTCAAGGAAAGGCTAGATTAGCTTCTGAGTTGTGAATGCAGCAGCTCTCCTGTTTGGTTCAGGGTGGACATTTGTGTAATATCTCCTACCTAAGTAAGCAGAGAAAGCCAGGCATGATCGTATAAACCTGTAATCCCAGCTCTCAGGAAGTTGAGACATGCAAAGTGGAAGCTAGCCTGGGCTATGTAGCAAGTTCCAGGCTGGGCATGGTAGCTCACACCTATGATCCCAGGACTTGGGAGGCAGAAGCAGGAGAATTTGGTTGAAGGCATAGCAAGATCTGTCTCAGGGGAAAAAAAGAATAAAACAGATATTGTCTAACCATGTAGTTTGGTAAAGTAAGACACAGAGGAAACTTCCTCAAGAAAGTAAAAATATAGCTGGAAATATAGGCCCATTAGTAGCACACAGGAATCCCTGGACTACACAAACTGGGTGTTATGTCTGTAATCCTAGCATCAGGACAGAGAGCCAAAAGGATTAGAATTTCAAGGTTATATTGGCTACATACTAAATTCAGAACCAAACTGGGCTAGTGAAACCCTGTGGGGATTTCTTGCTGGTTTTATCATTTGTTGTTGTTTAAGGTAAACTGAATTTTAAAAGGACAAAAAAGAATGAAAGGAATGGAGAGAGGAAGGGAGAATTGAGAGTAACCAGGTAACCCAAGGAAGGAGTGTCTGGGGAGAATTGTGAGGAACACACAGTAGTGAGGAATATTGCTTCTCAGAAATAAGCCAGGTCTCAGTGAAGATGTAGGCGGAGAAGGCTGAGGGCATGGAGGGTTCCTCACGGTCTTGTAAGTGCAGGAGAGAGGAATAAGGAGACACATAAATGAAAATAGGCTGGAGTGAAGCATTGAGAATAAGAGAGAGTCTGAATGAGGTTGTAAAAAGATTAGCTGCTGGCAATGTTTGTAGTAGAATTTTGAAAACTGTCACTTGGGGGTATAACTAGGGTAGAAGTAGGATAAGATAAAGAAAAATATTTAAAATATCATTGAAAATTGAGATTTCCTGGTTCTTGAATCTTCAAGACTGATAGTAGGCAGGTTGGTAGTGCATGATTTTAATCCCAGCCCTTAGGAGGCAGAGGTAGGTAGATCTCTGAGTTCAAGGCCAGCATGATCTATATAATGAGTTCCAGGATAGCCAGGGCTACACAGAAACCCTGTGTTAAATAATAAGAGACTCATACTAAATGATGGGTATACCTCAGGTCCTGACCTTAAGCTGCCTTCAATGTGGATTGCTTATAAATCCAAGGAAATCCCAAACCAGAGAGCTATAAGAAAACACATTGTGCCCCACGTTTACTCAGAACTAGATTTTCTCAGTCTGGTCTGGAAGCAGGTTTATAAATAGGCTAAGACTGGGAAAACACCCTCTAATGTGCTGGCTAGGCCTGCACAGCAGATAGATCCACAGGGCCTTGGCTGCATGTTGTAGGGGAAAACTCATGGCTGTGCTTGGAGGTTAGTCTCCGAGCGCCACTGTAACCAGGGCCAGCAAGGCCTCCCCAGCTGGCACAGGCATCGTATGTGGTGATTGTGCAACTGAGCAGTGTTGTGTGTGCTGGACTCACAGATGGATGTGCTCTCATCCTTCTATGTAACTTAAAGTAGCCAAATCCCCAATACCTTCAATCTGCCTTTCATTTTCCACCCTTAAGCAGGAACAGTGTAAACTTTTTCTCATTTTCTTTGGAAGGACATGGACTCTGACTGGATCAGTCCTGATTGCAAGTTTCTCTTACATTGCTCCTCTCCTCACATGGTACATGGCCACAGTAGTCCAGGAGGCAAGCAGAAGAACCCAGAATGATTCTGGGCAGGACTCAGTAGTCCATGCCCTATTTGACCTCCTTTCCCACAAAATGTTAGGAGAATATCTAGGCCTTAGGCAGGCTTAGCAGTTCCATCCTGGGGGCTGTGGCTGAGAGCCCTGTCTCTGACTGGGTGTTGAGCTCTATCTAAAGTGTTTTTAGATGTTTTTATGTCTTTACTGACCAGGCTTCTTTCCTCAAGGTACCCAAATTGCTATCTGTTCTTTGTCCCGAGGAATCCATGATCCATCCATCAGCCCAGATTGCTAACAAACACCTGGTAAGTGCTGGTGTAAGCAGGACACAAACTGGTAAGTGCTGGTGTAGGCAGGACAGAGATGAGACTTGAGAGCACTGGGACTCGCTGACAATTTCGATTGGAACCCTTTAGCCCTAGACAAGGGAAATCCCATCTCCATCTTGGTTCTAGTAGTAGAGTTTCATTCAAGCAGACTTCCTTAGGCTGGCATCAGGGGATGTTATATGCTGATAAACCTGGCAACTTGAATTCAATCCCTGGAACTCCCGCAGTGGAAGAAGAGAAATGACTCTTAACAGTTGTTCTCTGACTTCTACTCATGCGTCATGGCATGTGTGCGCGCGCGCGCGCGCGCACACACACACACACACACACACACACACACACACACACACACACACACACACACACACACACACACACACAAAGTATAAAAGAAGTCTTCCTAGCAGATGTGGTGGCACAGCTATAATCTCAGCATTGAAGCAGCTGAGCCAGGAAGATCACAAATTCAAAACCTGGCTGAGCCCCCTTGCCAGGTGCATTGCTCTCCTGGGAAAGAGGAAGACCCCGTCTCAAAAGAAAAAGTCTGGTTGGTTGGTTTTTGTATTTTGAGCCAGAGTCTTATGATGTAGCTCTGTGTCCTAGAACTAACTACTAAACCAGGTTGGCTTCCAACTCACAGAGATCGGCCTGCCTCTGCCTCCCAAGTGCTGAGGTTAAAGGTGTGTGCCGCCATGCCTGGCTTAAACTTGTAATCAGCCACTGGGAGACCAAGGCAGGAGGAGTTGGAGGCCAACCTGGGCTAAGTAATGTGAGTGCACACATATGTTGATTTGTTCAATTTTTTTTTTCTTGTTAGAGGAGGGCCCACACTTCAGTGTTAGCTGGAGCTGGTGTTAGGAAAGCTGTTTGATCCACTGGGTCTTGAGAAATACTGCTAATCATCCGCCCTAAGTTAGTTCTATGGGAAAATCCCATTAGATGCCAGCTCAAAGGATGAGGGTCAATTTCTAGTTGGTTGAGATGGATGGACAGGGTTTTCTGTTTGCTTTCGGCAGGTTGGAGTTGACAGCCTCATCGGACCAGATACCCAAGTTGGAGGGAAGTCGTCTATTAAGCGCTCTGTCATTGGCTCATCCTGTGTCATACGAGACAGAGTGACTATTACCAATTGCCTTCTCATGAACTCTGTCACTGTGGAAGAAGGGTATGTCTCCCTCTTTGCCTTTTTGAGCAAGGCTTCTGGTAGCCCTAGGAGCTTTATTGGTCTTACCCAGCCCAGGAAGGGTTTGCTTTGGGGACAGGAAGGAAGGGAAGGGAACGAAGAAGCTTGGTGCCTTTGGAGTTTGATTTTTCCTCCTTAAAGTATCTCTTCCACCCTCCCACACCACAACACAGTGCTCCTGTGAAAAAACTGCTGAGAACCCTTCCTTGCGGCCCGACAGTAGTGCCCTTCCCAGTACCACAGTTACACTGTGCCAGTTCCTAAGCGTCACTTTCCCCTGCTAATGTTCCAGAGCTGCCTTGAGGCAGAGGCACAGGAGGAGTGGACATACTGTGCTTTGAGGGCAAACTTCTCTATACGTTTTAGCTTTAACCCAGGCTGGCCTAGAGCTTGCTGTGTAGCCCAGACTGGCCTCCTACCCATAGCATCCTGCTTCAGACCCTGAATGCTGTGATGCGAAGCACACAGTACCATCCATGACTGAGAAACGTCTAACTCTCAGGCATGCTCAACTTTTTGACATCGTGATACAACATTGTCGTCTACAAAGTTCACACTCAGTGACTACACAGCTGGGGCTTGGGAGGTGGCTCTGTAGGTAAGAACACTTGCTATACAAGTATGGGGACCTGAGTTTGAATCCTCAACACGTGGCCACATGTGCCTTTAGCCGCAGCATCGGGATGGGGGAGACAGATGGATTCCCGAGCGTGCCATAGCCAGCCTGCCTAGCTGAAACAGCACTTCAGGTTCAGTAAAAGGCCTCATTTCAAGGGAATAAGGCTGAACAGGATGGAACAGAAAAGTCCCCATATTCTTTAACACTTCCAACTCTGTTTCAAGTCCAAAGCTGGGGCCTGGAGAGATGGCCTTGCGGTTGAGAACACTTACAGCCCTCCCAGAGGACCTAAGTGTGGTTCCCAGCATCCACATCTAGCAGTTCACAATTGCCCAGAGCTCCAGCTTCAGAGGATCTGATGCCCTTTTCTGTCTCTGCAGGCACACACACATGTGTGCATACATACAAACATTACATATATAAAAAATAAAAACTTGAAAGTAAAAACAAAGTCCAGGATGAGGGATATAGTTATTGAGTGCTTGTCTAGCATATATGTGCAAGGCCTTGGGTTTAATTCTAGTACCACAAAAATTGGGTAAACAGAAGGATCAGGAGTTCAAGATCATCCTCTGCTACATAGGGATTCAAGGCCAGCCTGGAATGCTCGAGATTCTGCCTCAAACCATTTGCTGAAACTGGTTAAATCACAGTTCCTCAGCAGCATAGTAAGGCACTCCTATACCCAGAACTTCAGGAGCCAGAGGGAAGAGGATTTCAAATTTAAGGCTAGCCTGGGTTATATATGACAAGTTTAAGGTCAGCATAAGATATATAGCAAGACCTTGTCTCAAAATAAAATAAAATAAAATAAAATAAAATAAAATAAAATAAAGCCAAGCCTATGACATGCACCTTTAATCCCAACACTTGCCAGGCAGATCTCTCAGAGAGCAGCCTGATCTACACAGTGAATTCCAGGACAGCCAGGTCTATGTAAAGAGCCTGTCTCCAAGAAGAAGAAAGTATAAGAGACTTGGTGTGTAGCCCTGGCTGGCCTAAAACTCACCACTACACTGTGCTGGCCCTGCACTCACAGAAATCCACCTGCTTTTGCCTCTTCTAGGATCAATGGTATGTGCCATGCCCAGTAAAGATGTTTTTTTTTAAGGCAGAGTTTCTCTGTGTAGCCCTGGCTATCTTGGAAATCTGGATGGCCTCAGACTCAAAAGATCTGCCTGCCCCTGCCTCCCTAGTGCTGGGATTAAGGTATCCAACTGCCAAAAAAAAATTTTTTTTTTTTAATTTTTTTAAATCCCTGGGCTGGCTCAATATAGTAGCAGATTCTCAGCATTCAAGAGACAGGCAGGAGGATCCATATTTAGAAGCCAACCTGGGCTACATTGTGTCTAAAGAATAAGATCAAAAGGTTGGGGGAGATGATGTAACCCCCATTGGGCTGAGTGTGGGGGCAGGGGGGTTTCAATTGAATGTTTGTTTTTGACATGGGACCAGCTGGCCTTGAATCCTAGGTTCAGCAATCCTTCAACTGCCAAAATAGTCCTGTGCTACCACACCCCACACCCATAACAAAACACTGGAGAAAACTGTCTCTTTCACAGTTCAGATAGGGTGACTATCTGGGCTGGGAATCTTAGTAAAGCGCCTCCCTTCTGAGCAGGAGGACCCAAGTCTGACCTCCCGAGCCTGCTTTAGAATAGAGGGAGATCTGGCGAGACGGCTTAGACTTAGGAACACTGGCTACTCTTCCAGAGGACCCCAATTTGAATCCTAGCACACACACGACAGTGAGGCTGGTGAATTTCTATGGATTTGAGACCAGCTAAGGTTATATTACATAGTAAGACCCTGTCTCCAACCAAAAAAAAAAAAAAGGAATACATGCATACACTTCGGAGGCTGAGGCAGGAGAATCATTGAGTTCAGAGACAATCCAAACTAAAAGGGAGGTCCTGTCTCCAAAAAAACAAAACAAAACTATAATTGGACCACACAGGACTAATGACCAGAAAGGCTGTGAGAGATCACCCAATCCTACAAATTAGCATCTGGTGATAAGATCAGATATCTTGTATCCCATATGAACCTTTCCTCATTTATTTTGAGGTCACTTAATTTTAATTATTTATGATAAACTTGAAAATGGTAATTAAAATGCAGATGTGTGAATTTTGATTGCCTTTTTGTTATTATGTCTGGACTAAATGTCAAAGGGGTGCATACATAAGTCTATTTAAAAGGAACTTTCTCATATTCATGGTGTGCTTGTTACTGGCAGCAGTTATGGACTGCAAAGACCTTGTGAACAGCGGGTTGGATACCTGCCCAAGGTCCTCAGGGCCAGAGAAATGTTGTGGGACCACCTTGTGAGAGGTGTAGGCCAGACTCTTCTGGGACAGTTCCTGCCTTTCTTTCTCATTTTCTGCCACCTTCTATGACAGCCATTGTTCAGGAATCAAAAGCCTAGTGAGGGGCTAGAGAGATAGTAGAGTAGATAAATGCTAGCTGTGCAAGCTTGAGGACCTAGGTTCAGATCCTCAGAACCCATGGGAAGAGGACATGATAGCCCATGCTGTCTGTAACCCAGTGCTCCTTCAGCAAGATTCATGCAGAGACCAAATCCTCAGAAACTCATAAGGCCTGCTAGCTTGGTATCAGCAAAGAACCACAGAAGACCCTGTCTAAAAGATAGATGCCAAGGACTGACACCCGTGCTGTCCTCTGACATCTACACAAACATGCCCACACTCATGCACATAATGTATACACAAACAAACGTAGGGGGAAGTAAAGGGGACTGGAGAAATGGCACATAGGCAGACACACACACACACACTAAACAAATGATGGACGGATGGACGGACGGATGGATGGATATGTATGTACATACACACACTAATAAATAAATATGTAATAGTTGTTTTTAAAATCTAGTCAAAGCCTCATTGTCAGGCCTGGAAAGATGGCTCAGCCAGTTAAGACCATGGGCTGCTTTTCCATTCAATTCCCACCAACCTTATTTTGTTTGTATGTGTTTTTGTTTTGGAGCCTAGTCTCATGTTGCCCAGGCTGACCTTGAAGAGCAGCGTATGCATTTAGTTGCTGAGCCATCTCTAACCTGTTTTGCTGCTGCTGTTTAATGATATATGTATAGCAAAGGTGACCTCTGAGTCCAGTAGAATATCTGATCCCCTGGAGCTGAGGTTACAGGTGGTTGTGAACTGCTCAGTTTAGATGTCAGAAATCTAACTGAGGTCATCTATAATAGTAGTGTAAGCTCTTAACCTCTGAGTCATCTCTCCAGTCCCTTGTTTTCTCTTACTTTTTATATTAAGACAGTCTGGCTAAGTTTCCTGAGCTGGCCTTGTCTGGCTCTGTAGCCCAACAGGCCTTAAATTTGATCTTTTAAAAAGATCTTCCTGCTTAAGCCTCCCACATAGCTGGAATTACTGGTCTGTACTGCCAGGCCCAGCTTCCAGTCCCCTTTTTTTTTTCAGGCCATTCCAAACTCTTTAATATTGCATTGACTGGTTGATTGGCTATAGACAGTTTCCCTATATAACGCAAGCTGACCTATATTTCATTTTGTAGCTAACTATGGATGGCCTCGAACTTCTGATTCTCCTGCTTTCATCTCCCAAGGCCTGAAATTAAAGGTATAAGACACTGTGTTCAGTTTAAAGTGAACCTTCTTAAAATTAAGTGTATGATGCACAACCTGCCTGTGTCTATAATACCTTAGGAGCCTATGCTTGTTTGACCAGCAGTCCCTCTTGACTCTTTCAAAACCATTGCAGTTCTGGGCAAGAAGCTCAGTGATACAATACTCCCCAGTATCTGCAAGAGCCTAGGTTCAATCTCTATTATCAGAAGGGAAAGAGAAGACAAGAAAGCCACCCTTAAAAAAGGATGAAACCAGATGGTGGCACACACCTGTAATCCCAGCACTTGGGAGTCAGATGCAGGCAGACCTCTGTGAGTTCAAGTCTAGCCTAGTCAACAGAGTGAGTTTCAGGACAGCCAGGGAGGGCTTCAGGAGGGGGGATGGGGATGGGATATGCCTCTGCTAGCCTGGGTTTATGTGATGTCAGCGATCAAATCCAAGACACTATGCAAACTGAATTTCCTGCCTCATATCCAGGATCCATGTCAAGTGACTCACAACCACCTGTAACACCAGTTGCAGGGACTATGACACCCTCTTCTGGTCTCTTCAGGTACCTCATCACTTGTTTGCAGGCACACACACATACACATACTTTAAAGTGAAAAAGCTAGTCAGGGCAGAGCACACCTAAAATTCCAGTCTGGGGAGATGGAGACAGGAGGGATCCCTGGGGCTTGTTGACTGGCTAGTTTGACAAAGTCAGTAAGCTCCAGGTACAAATAGAGATCCTGTCTCATAAGATGAAGATGACTCAGCAGGTAGAGGTGCTTGCTGCCAAGCTTGGCGACCTGAGTTTGATCACTAGAACCCATATGGTAAAAGCAGAGAGCAATTCCTCTGACCTATACATACCCACTATGGCGCGCGCGCGCACACACACACACACACACACACACACACACACACATATATACACACACATACACATACACACACACACTCAATAAATGTATAATAATAAGGTAGGGAATAATTGAAGAAAACACCTGAAGTAAACCACTGGCCTCCAGAAGTACCTGCTCCAGAGTGCACACACACATACACACAGTTATATACACTGTGCATGCACACAAAAGTATGTGTTCTTTTCTTCCCTAGAATGAACTAAAGGAAGTCGTGTGTGTGTGTGTCTGTGTGTGTGTTTGTGTGTGTGTAGCTAATACTAAGATGCAGAAACTGGATCTGGTGCCCACTCAGTTCTTTTCTAGGATTATAGGAACTTACTTTCCTCCTTAGGTGGTCAGCGGGAAAAGTACAGTTCTTTCTGAGAACTGACAGCTTAAGAGAGGTTGGTACAGTCCTACCTTTCTACCACCTCCAGCATGAGCAAGTAAATACATGTACTTCTGGTAAAATCCCCAATTTCTGGGCTGAAGCTATAGTTCAGTGGTAGAACTCATGTGTAACATTCATAGGCTGATCGTGGTAGTTCACGTCTGTAATCTCACCATTCAGGAGGCAGAGGCAAGAGGACTGTCTCAAGTATAAAGCCAGCTTGAGATACAGGGTGAGTTCAAGGCCAGCCTGCACTACAATATGAGACCCTGTCTCAAAAAAATAAGAAACAGCTGGAGAGATGGCTTAGCTGTTAAGAACACTGACTGCTCTTCCAGAGGTACTGAGTTCAATTCCCAGTAACCACATGGTGGCTCACAACCATCTGTAATGGGATCCAATGTCCTCTTCTGGTGTGTCTGAAGACAGCAAGACAGTGTACTCATATATAAAATAAATAAATAATATTTAAAAAAAAAATAAGAAACAGCCAGGTGATGTTGCACACCTTTCACCCCAGCAGCTGGAAAGCAGAAGCAGGCAGGTGTCTGTGAGTTTGAGGCCAGAAAGAAAGGAAGGAGGGTAGGTAGGTAGATTGATTCATCCGGCCCTGGTTTCAGGCTCTAACACCAAAGATATATAAATATATATAATGTGTGTATTATGTTACTAGAATGGAGCCCAAAGCTCACACTCTGCACCTCAGCCCTTGGTGGTTTAATTGGGGGAAGAGGGTTGGTTAGTTGGGTTTTTTTTTTGTTTTGTTTTGTTTTGTTTGTTTGTTTGTTTGGCTTTTTTTGGGGGGGTTGTTTTCTTGTTTTAGTTTCTGTTTTAAGACAGTTTCATTATGTAGTCTTAGGGCTTTGAACTTGCAGAGATCTGTCTGCCTTTGTTGAGATTAAAGGCAATTTGTGATAACTGCAATGAAAGTGAGGAACAGTGAGACAAATGGTCAGGAAAAAGCTTCATACCCAGTGTTCACCTAGAAGTCTACATAGAGCCACTGAGCAGAAGCCACAGGCTTCCCGTCAATCAGTCTGCTTCTCACAGTCATCTCTATAGTCTCTACACTAATCACCTAGATAAGGTGATCAATAAAGGAGGCTCCTGAAGACTCTAGTTAGAGCTGCTAGACCAAAGAAAAAGCAGGCCCTGGGTTGCTGTGGAAATCTGGCCTCAGTCATCCCAGCTACTTCTAACAATGACCGTTCCCATCCATTTCCAGTTCCATTAGAGCCAGTTAGTAGTCTTTAATTATGTCTTTGTCAGCAAAAGAAACAACTCTCGCCTCAAAGGAATAAGATGTGGTTTATTCTGGAGCCAAATATGAGTGGCCATGGCCCTGGAACATAGATTTAGGTCTCCCCAAATAAACATGTTCCAATAAGGTTGCAATTTTGTGAACTTTCTATAGTAACAGAACAAAGAAAGGCATGAATCAAACACTTTTCCCATCTGTTAGTGGGCTACATTGGATAGGCAGGTTACAGCAAGACCCGTAGAGCTGTGCTCTTGCCTTAGCTGCTGCCTCAGTCTTCACTGGAAACTCGGGCTTGTTCAGTTAATGCATTCTGAAGGTTTTTATCTGTTAGTCTCAGGATGTTGGGTTCAACATGGTGGTGGGCAAGAACTAAAGATGGCCCAAATAGACTCTGGACCTACAACGTTCCAACCTTTCAGTCAGCCTTTGCAGACACAGCTTCTTTCCAGGAATCCTCATTCACAACTTCTTGTCTCCCTGGGTGTTTCTTGTCTGCCCACTGGCAGATTGTCTGTTCACTGGCTGTTGTGTGACTGCTGACTGACTGTCTGCCCACTGACTAGCTGACTGCTCACTGGCTGTTCTCTGCCCACAGCTTTCCATCTTTTGCCTGGCTCTCGAGCATGCTTTTAGGATCTTAATGACTGATAGGAAGTTACTAACTACGTTTAGACATCAGATGTTGCTTTAGCTAATTGGAAATTTGTTCTGTCTCTGGAAGCCATGTATATAAGGTATTCTGTACCTTCCTTTTTACCTTCTGTAGGGGATTTTCCCCAAGGATCTGGAGCTACCGTAACTGCTGGTTGTAATGCTTTGCAGTTTGGACAAGTTGCAAAGTTCTGGATTGTACCTTGTGGAACACCCACTGAATGTATCCCGAGACTGCCAAAAAGCAAACTAATACTTGTCCCATTCATACCACCCACAGAGACACTTCAGCCTTCTAGAAGAATAGGCTTTAACTTTCCCTAGGGATGGAGCTAGCATGGATAGCCTGTTTCCTGTTTTACTCTGGTCTACAATAAAGCTGTCTGCATGCAGAGAAGGTGTCTGGTGCTTTGGGTGCTCTCTCATGCTCACAATGATTTGTCTGTAGATTGCTCTGAATTTTAGTACCAGGTCAAAATTCGATCACTTTGCAAGAATGAGCTGCACCCTAGGCTTCTGGGTTGTACCAGGACTGGCAATTCTGTAGCAAAGTCCTGCCCAACATCTTGCCTGTGGCATCAGCAAATCCTTATGGGTGTAGGCCATACCCATCGAAGGTCAACCTCATATGAATATATGAATAAGGCAGCTTTAGTAATCTTGACACCATTGGGCATGGTGGCCCACACCTTTAATCCCAGTACTCAGGAGACATAGGCACGAGGATCTGTGAGTTTTAGGCCAGCCTGGTCTACAAAGTCAGTTCCAGGACAGCCAGGGCCTGTCTTGAAGAAGCCCTGTCTTGAAAAAAAGAAAGAAAGAAAGAAAGAAAGAAAGAAAGAAAGAAAGAAAGAAAGAAAGAAAGAAAGAAAGAAAGAAAGAAAGACAATGTGGATTCTAGTATCAGACAAACTGGATTTAAATATGTCATTTACCTGTTATGTGTTTTGAAATGAATGATTTAAATTCTCTAAATCTGATATTTTATCTGTAAAATGTGGGTGCAGTTTTTACTGCATCAGATAAAACTGGTATTCAGAGAATCACCTAGAAAGATTTTTTCTAATTAAATACATAAGGTTCTCATCCTGGACCTACTAAAAAATACTGATGGAAGCCAAGACAAAAGATGTTCTTATTTTTACAATGATTTTTAAGATCCTTTGTTTATGTGCGTGCGTGCGTGCGTGTGTGTGTGTGTGTGTGTGTGTGTGTGTGTGTGTGTGTGTACAGGCACACGCTCGTGTTGTACCCATGGCAAGGGCAGTGCTGGGGTGGGAGCATATAGAGGTCAGAGGACAATTTTCTGGAACCAGCTCTCCCACTTTTACATGGGTTTTGGGAATTAAACTCAGGTCTCCAGGTTTACAAAGCAAGTGCCTTTACCCACTAGACTACCTCAGTGGTCCTGCCCAGGTGGTTTTTCAGATAAAACAGCTAGATTTGTCAAAACTGGTTGCTGCAATATATGGAGTGTTTAGCATAGTACCTGGTGTGTATGTGTAATAAATTTTGGTGAGGTTTTCAAAAAGGCCTTTTCTGCCAGGCATGTTGTGCACTCTTTTAATACCGGCACTTGGTAGATCTCTGAGTTTGAGTCCAGCCTCAGTCATGAATTTCAGGACAGCCAGGACTTATGTAGAGAGACCCTGTCTCAAAAAAAAAAAAAAAAATTAAAGGCCTTTTATTAATAGTGAATTGAAAACAAATAGTCAGCCAGGTGGTGGTGGCACATGCCTATAATCACAGCACTTGGGAAGCAGAGTCAGGCAGGTCTCTGAGTTTAAGGCCAGCCTGGTCTATAGCATGAGTTCCAGGATATCCAGAGCTACACAGAGAAACCCTGTCTTGAAAAATAAATAAAAGTAAATGAATAAATAACCAGAAAACAACTAATTTAGAATGTATACACACGCACTTCTCCCATCCCTAATGAGTGCCATTTTGTTTAACTCGTCTGTGGTAGGAACTGTGGGAGCCCATTGTTTCCATACTTGATCAGAAAGATTCTTAATTTCTGGGCCTCGATGACACTTGTCCTATGATCCTAGATAAGAAGGCGTGATGAGTGAACCTACTGACCAGCCTCAGACTCCACCCCTACACCAAGGAGAATTTGAATGGAACTTATACCCCAAGGACCCGGGTACCTACAGAACTGAAGTCAAGCTAGGAGCCTGGGATAGTGACACACACAATATTTGACAGGCAGAGACACATAGATCTCTGTGAGTTTGAGGCCACTACATAGTGTCTTCCAGATACTCAGAACCCATCATACAGAAAGAGAATCAGCTCTCAAAAGCTGGCCCCTAACCTCTACACACACACATACAGTAGCACATGTGTGCCCACACACACACAAATAGATATATAATAAATTTTAGAAAGTCAAAAAAAAAGTCTTGATTGCTGGGGTGTTTGCATACACCTATAATCCTAGCACTTGGTAGGTAGAAGCAGGAGGATCAAGAGTTTAATGTCATAGAACGGTGGTGGCACACACTTTTATTCCCAGTACTCAAGAATCAGAGGCAGGCAGATCACTGAGTTCAAACATAGCCATGGCTACACAGAGAGAACCTGTCTCAAAAAAGCAAGAGTTCTAGGTCATTCTTGGCTATATGGTGAGTTCAAGGCTAGCCTGCCTCAAAAACAAAAAATGGGGCACATTGTTTAGTGGTAAAGGGCATGTCCAACATGTCTAATGCCCTGGATGGATTCAGTCCCCATTACCCAAAGAGGAAGAAGAGAGGGAGAAGTCAGATAAGGACTTGGAAAAGTTATTATGAATGTAGCCCTGCTCTGAAATTCCCTAAAGCCAAGTTCTCCTCTGTGCCATTCTGCCCTCCAATAATAACTTGAGTCATGTAGCCACCAATAGGACTGACCAGCAGTTCTCAGCCTACAGAAAAGCCTGAACCTCCTGGTTGGCTTTGTGACAAGGCCCTGGGTCCTCTAATGTGGCTGCTGTATTTCAGAAGCAGCATCCATGGCAGCGTCATCTGCAACAACGCCGTGATCGAGGCGGGCGCAGAGATCAAGGACTGTTTGATTGGAAGTGGCCAGAGGATTGAAGCCAAAGGTAAATAATACCCCAAGCTAAGAGTCATGGAAGCCATCTTATCCATCACCTTAGCACAGATAATGCTTAGTGGGTAAGATACAACAAGCAAGTTCATGTTTACATTGCAGATGAAAACATAAACTTATAGTCATCTCTGGAGAACAGCTGATATAATTATCAAATTTTAAAACTTTGATTTAGTCCTATTTCTAGGAATATAGCTTATAAATTTTCTCATAGACATATACAACTATACTATCAAAAAACTGAAATATAATAGATATTGTTCAGACGCACACCAATACTTTTTTTTTTAATTTTATTTATTTATTTAATGTATGTGAGTACACTGTAGCTGTCTTCATACACACCAGAAGAGGGCATCAGATCCCATTACAGTTGGTTGTGAGCCACCATGTGGTTGCTGGGACTTGAACTCAGGACCTCTAGAAGAGCAGTCAGTGTTTCCACCTCCCATCTTGCTTCGGGAATGCTGGGATTACAGACAAGAGCCACCACATCTGGCTTTTTACATGAATTCCAGGGACCAAAATCAGGTCCTGAAGCTGATGTGGGTTATCAGCCTTGAATAGCAGGTGCACTCCCCTGCTGGGCCGTCGTGCCCTCTTTGAAATCTGGACCTGATTCTAGCCCAGAGCTCTCCTTCTCCCATCTCACTTCAGTATCTCATGTCAGGACTCCAGCATCTCACAGCATCTCAGAAAACAGATCCAACACCACAGGATAATGTATTTTGAGAGAAAGAGAGACTACATTCACATATTGTTATAATTCATATTATTGTTAGTTGATAGTCTCTGGATCTGATTTGTAAATTTTTTTACAGATATGTATTTATAGGGGGAAAAGGAACTGGAGAGATGGCTCAGCCATTAAAAGCACTGACCACTCTTCCAGAGGTCCTGAGTTCAATTCCCAGAAACCACATGATGGTTCACAACCATCTGTAATGGGATCCGATGCCCTCTTCTGGTGCGTCTGTGAAGACAGTGACAATGTACTCACATATATAAAATAAATTTTAAAAAGAAAAAAAAAAGCTGAGTGGTTGTGGAACATGCCTTTAATCTCAGCATTTGTGGGGCAGAGGCAGGCAGATCTCTTGAGTTCAAGACCTACCTGGCCCACAGAGAGAGTTCTAGGACAGCCAGGGGAAAAAACCAAAAACAACCCACATAGTATATATGGGGTTGCTTGAGGAGACGCCGTTCATCTCTTAATGATGCTTTACATGCCATACTCTTGCCATGTGAGTTTCCATGACGCCAGGTAATAGAGTCAGTTCCATCCTCCTGTGGGACGATGTTCTCTTGTAGGCTTTTTGGAAGGGAACGTTGTCATCTCTAGGAGCAGCTGGATTTAGAGTGATATTATTTGCTGCTCACTCTCTGAAACCTTTCTCTCTTTTTTCTATAGCTAAACGAATGAACGAGGTGATCGTGGGAAATGACCAGCTCATGGAGATCTGAATCCTGAACAAGTCCGACCCCTTCCTTTTGGGCCTAAAACTACAAATGTTGGCTGGCCCACCTGTTTGACTCTGTATTTATTTTTCAATAAAGAAGAATTTCCAGGCTGAAGATGTGGCTCAGTGGTAAACTGCTTGCCTAGCATGCACAAGGCCCCAGGTTCCAGCCCTGCACTGAAAACAAAACAAAAAGAAAAACAGACTTCCAAAGGCATGGATGGCACAGTCCCAGGCTCGTGGCATGTGGGCTCCAGGTATAATGGTGTGTATTTGTGGGTTGTGTAGAGTCTACAGAGAACAATGGGACAGACACTGTGCACACAGTGGGCTAGGTCTCCTATGCCAAAGTTCACAGCTGTCCAATGGCTCCTCTGAAGACTACTGTCTGACTGGTCAACCCACCCCAGTCTGTGAAGTATCTCCCATCTGAGGTTGAGTGTGGTAACACATACCTGTAACCCCAGCATGCAAGCAGTGGAGGCAGGAGGATCAAGAGTTTAAAGTCAGCCGGGCAGTGGTGGCGCACGCCTTTAATCCCAGCACTTGGGAGGCAGAGACAGGCGGATTTCTGAGTTCGAGGCCAGCCTGTTCTACAGAGTGAGTTCCAGGACAGCCAAGGCTACACAGAGAAACCCTGTCTTAAAAAAAAAAAAAAAAAAAAAGAGTTTAAAGCCATCCTCTGGTACTTAGTGAGTTCAAGGTCAGCCTAGGCTACCTAAGACCCTCTGTCAAAAAAAAAAAAAAAAAAGAACTAAAATAAGCGAGCAGGAAGGGTCAGCCAGTAACAGCCAGTGGTACTCATGCCTAGAACCCATGTAAAGGTGTGCGCGAGCACACACAAACACACTCAGTCATACACCACAAAGAAATATTTTTTTAAAAGGATCTTTCATCTGAAAGTCCTGACCCTAACAAAGCTTTGTGGACATTGAGAGTCTGGGCTCAAGTATTCGACAGGACTTACTGTCTCTGTCCAGTAGCTCTGTACAGATACCTAGCACCTGCCACCACCCTGTCCCTCACCTAGAGATTCACTTTGAGTCTCTACCCTCTTCTCCAACTCAACCCTTAGCCCTTAGAGGATCTTCAGGCAAGCTGAAGAAAGCCCCTGGCTGGTGAACAGCCTTTCCCCACAGGTTTTCATGGAGGCAAGAGCTATAATCTAAGATGGTGGTATGAGCCAAGCCTAGTCCATCTCTTCCACACCCTTGGTGATGCCTGCTCAGCCTGCTAAGGAGGAACCAGGAACCAGTATTGTGGCTTGAATGTCTTCCTGACTCTTCTCCAGATGCGTCCTTTTTTGTCCTAATTATATAGGTACCGAGTCATATAATTGAAGAATGAGGTTTCTCTGTTCATAGCCCCCTGGAGTCTTATCCCCTTCCAGTTGCTGCCCTGCTCTTGTCTCTCCCTGCACAGCTTTTATGGCCTGCAGGTGTTTAGTGGAAGATAAAAGTGACTCCTGGGGTAAGATTTCACCTCCTAGGATTATCAAAGTAAAAGTTTCTCTTGATGTCCTCACTGTGGGTGGCAGTAATTATAATAAAGGATAGTTTGAAATACTAGTTTCTACGTTGCTTCAAAATTCTCCAAACTCAAGTTCACGTGAGTAATCTTGCCTGATTGTATGCTGGTCTCCTTGAGCTTGAGAGAGAGATGAGCATGCTTACCCTGGGGGAGCCCCGCCTCCCACCAGCCTTGAGAGCTCTGACTCCCCACTCCTCCCAGTACTTAGGACTGGGCTTCTGGAAGCTTGCCTTCATCAGACAGGCGCCCAAATGGTCTAGCAGAAGTGGTTGACCTCATGGGACTGAGGGAGAGAGATAACAAGCTGTGGTAGTGTCCAAGATGGTTCTCATGGAACTAAAATTTGTGGGATTTTTTTTTTAACCAGGTATAGTGGCACAAATCAGTAATCTCAGTACTCAGGAGGAGGAAACATGGAGATCAGGAGTTCATGGTTATCCTCAGCTGTATAGGGAGGGAGTTTGAGGCTAGCCGGGGCTAAAAGAAACCCTGCTTTTTGGGGTTTTTTTGTTTGTTTGTTTTAAAAAGTCAGGCATGGTAGCATGCCCCTTTAATTCCAGCACTTGAGAAGCAGAAACAGACTGATCTCTGAGTTTGAGGCCAGTCAGGCTACATAGTTTTTGTCTCAAAAAAACAATAAAATAATAATAGTGGTGTGGTGTCGAGTAGCACTGAAAACAGTCCTGGGCTGGGAGAAGGAGCCTGCTCTTTGTAATGGTTTTCAGTTCTAGCCAGATCACTGCCTCTCCTGACCTGAGTTTTTCCAAAACAAGACTTAGGTTGAGTGATTGTTTTGGGGGATTGGAGGGGCTGGACATCAATTGCTTGCTCAGTGGTTGGGAGCTCTGTTCCTCCAGAGGTTTGTTTCCAGCACCCACACAAGTGCTGCGTGTGCATGTGCCTGCAGAAACCAGAAGAGGGTGTGGGAGCACCTGGACCTAGAGTTACAAGCAGTGCTATGCTGGGTTCTTCTGGAGAAGCAGCAAGCCCGCTTACCCACGGAGCCATCTCCAGCCCCCAGACAGTGCTTTTCAAAGGCCCTTCCTTTCTCAGCCTCCATCCCTTTCTCAGAGTTCCTGGCCCGGGCCATCCCAAGTCTCAGACCACAAGGGAGGGAGGTAAGGCTTGGTAGATGTGGGAAAGGGAGATAGCCACAGAGGAACGTCTAAACTGTTCCAGAGCCCTGTGCTCCCTCCTTCCCATCCTCCCCCCCCTACACCCTCAGCCCTGACTGAAGCACAGGGGAATCTCTCCCCTGCCCTTCCAGGGCCTAAGTCTGTCACACTGCCCTACACCAAGGAAGGAAGAACTGAGGGAAGCCTCAAGTTTGAATCCCAGCTCAGGACCCTATTGCCATTGTCTTAGTGACTCCTGGATGTCCAGGATGCTTTGTTTTTCTTCTCTGTGCTCTGTCTAGCAGTAGGCAGAAGCCTTTTTTTTTTTTTTTTTTAATTTCCCTTTGGTAGCTGCAGATGGGTTATGTCAGCAATGTAGCAAGCATTGACTGTCCACTGGTGGGCCAACCAGGAAGATGGTGCTGATGAGAGCCTGCCCTGCTTTTCCCAGTGGTATTTGATAAAAAATAAAATAAAATAAAGGAAGAGAGGCAATCTTCAGGGAAAAGTCAGTCTTGGTGATACCCACCTTCAATCCTAACACTCAGGAGGCAGGGGCAGGTAGATCTTTGTGAATTCAAGTCCAGCCTGGTCTGCATAGTGACTTCCAGGACAGCTACACCTACATAGACCCTACTTTTTAAAAAAATAAATAAATAGCCGGGCAATAGTGGCGCATGCCTTTAATCCCAGCACTTGGGAGGCAGAGGCAGGTGGATTTCTGAGTTCGAGGCCAGCCTGGTCTACAGAGTGAGTTCAGGACAGCCAGGGCTATACAGAGAAACTCTGTCTTGAAAAACCAAAAAAATAAATAAAGAAGAGAAAAGAAGAGAGGGGGAGAGGAAAAAGGGGAAGAGAGACAGAGAGGGAGAGAGAGAGACAGAGAGAGCCTGTGCAAGCTTGCCAGATCAGAAAACTTCAGGGCTACTCCTGCAAGAAACACCTCTCTCAACATCTCATTCCTGCCTGCTGACAAGGCTTTAAGCCTGTGGCAACACTGCCCTACAAGTTCCCTCCCACCGCGATACTTGCAGGGAGTACACTCTACCTACAGCCGTCCCTACCTTTAAAGAAGTAGGTAAACCAGACTTCCATAGGTTCCTTTCTAAGTAGTCCAGTGTGTGTGGGTGCCTACAGTCCCAGCACTTAACAGCTGAAGTGGAAGATGCCTTGAGCCCAGGAGTCCCACCAGATCAGCGTGGGTAACATGGGAAGACTCCTCAGCTGAAACAAAAACAAAACACTAACTAGTTAACTGTGCCTATGGGAAGGACCACCCAGATAGAAGGTCCAGAAAGCCGGGTGATAGCCGTTGACCCTGAAAGAAAGAGGCAGAAGCAGAGCATACTTTGTATCAGAGGCCAGAATGACCTGGCCTTGATCTGAGGCACATGTGAAATAATGAGCTGCCTCTTTGGTACCAAAAGTCTCACCATGCTCAAGTTAAGGGCTAGTCTCTGACTTGGTGTACCCTCTGGCACCAAACTGATAGCTGCTATTGATCTAAAACTGCCTAATGGGAAGATGCAAACACAGCAGGCCTCTTTTTCCCTCTGTGTCATGGTCATCCTCTCTGCCTGGCCTAAATAACAGAAGAGAGGAAAATTCATGGTAAGAAGTCTGAAGAAGTACAGTAACAGACTGTCCTGACTCACACTGACCATCCCTGAAGCCACAAACCTCACTGTCTCCGTGTGTGTGTGTGTGTGTGTGTGTGTGTGTGTGTGTGTGTGTGTGTGTGTGTGTGTATTCCACCTTGAGGCACTATTCTCAACAACATGTATTATCATTATCTCATTTAATCCTATGTTAGAGACTAGACTTGTAGACCAGTTAATAGATTACTTACCTAATATGTAGGAAGAAGCCCTAGGTTCAATCCCCAGGACTGCATAAACCACATGTACTGACATACACTTGTACCTCCAACACTTGGGAGGTAGGCCAGGAAGATCAAAAGTCATAAAAGAAAGATTTAAAAGGAAAAAAAGAAAAAAACAGGAAAAAAGGCTAACATAGTGGTACAGTCTTTAATCTCAGCACTCAAGAAGCAGAGGCAGGTGGATCTTTATGTCTTCCAGGCCAGCCTCATCTAAGTGAGTTTCAGGACATCCAGGGCTACACAGACCCTGTCTCAAAACAGAACAAAACAAAAAGATAGCGGACCTTGAATTGTTTTAGACGTTACCCTCCTCCTCCCTTTCCTTCTTGTTCTTCCTTGATATCCCTGGATATCCCAGGTCAGTAATTTCCTCCTTGATCTCTGGGCTCCCCTCAGGCTAAAAACTCAAAACCAAACCAAACCAAACCAAACCAAACCAACCAAACAAACAAACAAACAAAACCAGAGGCAGGCCTGCTGCATCCTTTGTCCACAGCTTTAAGTCCCAGCATTCAGGAGGCAGAGGCAGGCAGATCTCTGAGACCAGCCTGGTCTACAAAGCAAGTTCCATGACAGCCAGGGCTACACTGGGAAACCCTGTCTTCAAAAAAACAAAAAGAAAAAAGGCTAACAACCCCAGAGCTCAGCGAAGGGGTGGGCATGCTTCGCCCACAAATCAGTAATTAAGAGTTAATCCTTGGAACTGGCTGTTTTTCTCCTCTTATTCTTTGGGAATGTCCTGGGTTTGGGCCCAAATGCATACCCATATCCGATAGAGGCAACAGAAAAACACCCTGGTCAAAGGGGAGTGGCTTCTTCGTCTTATTCCGGCTAATTACCTGGTTTAGCTATGCACTCAGGAAGTTTTGTTTGTTTGGTTGGTTTTCCAAGACACTCTGTGTAGCCAGAATATATTCTGGAACTAACTTTGTAGACCAGGCTGGCCTCAAACTCACAGAGATCTATCTGCCTTCCTCTGCCTCCCAAGGGCCGGGATTAAAGATGTGTACCACCATGCCCGGCTAGGAAGTCTTTTTGTTGAGGGAAAGAAAAGCCATGTTAGGAAATGGAGAGATGGGAAGGGCGCGTGCTGCTCCTGCAGAAACCCCAGCTCAGGTTCCCAGCGCCCACCTCAGGCATCTACCTGTGACTCCAGCTCCAGGAGAATGATCCCCCTGGTCTCCCAAGCACCTGCACTCGTGTACACGCCAACACACAAACACACCTTTGGCCATTTTGGAGACTCTGGAGACTCAAGTGGCCAGAAGGCAACAGTCCTAGATCTGTAAGGCTAGAAAGGATAGACTCGTTCTTTCTCTGGTTAGAAGGATCAGCAGGAGGTTTTCTCAGTGGATAGATAGGCTCCTTCAGAAGAGGCCATAGAAAGCCCTAGAGTGGTTACTCACACCAGTAACTCCCTACTCCAGGCCAACCTTAGCTGCACAGTGACACCATATATCAAAAGGCCAAGCCAAGTGTATGGTGGTGACACGTCTTTAATTCCGGCACTCAAGAGGCAAGCACATTTTTGTGAGTTCAAAGCCAGCCTGGTCTACAGAGCTAGTCCCAGGACTGCCAAGGGTACACAAAGAAACCAGCCTTAAAAATAAAAAAAAAGAAAGAAAGAAAGAAAGAGAAAAGAAAAACCCAAGCCAAGTATCATGGTGCATGCCTATAATCTCAAGACTTGGGAGGCTGAGGCAGGAGAATAAAGAGTTTAAGACACATCTCAACTGCATATGATCATCTTAAGAGAAAAAAAAAAAAAGCTAGGACTTTGCCACAATTGTCAATTGATGGCATCAGTCAGCTGGTAGTGGAAGTAGAATCCAGGCTGAAGTGATTACACACTTGTCTCTCTATGACCTCCAGCTTGCAGAATCTGGTAAGAAGAAAAAGCTTAAGAAATGCCAAATCTGTCCGGGCATTATAGTGCCATTCAGTGCTTATTCTAGGTGATTCCCTGTCTTTATAGCCCCAAGATCAATATAGGGGTCCTAGAGAGAGAACCCACTTCAGAGCTGTTTCTATTTCCAGTCTTGCTAAGGGTACACGTTCTCTTGCAGTGGACTTCTTCCCATTATAGACCGGAGGAGAACACCGTGTACACAGGCTTCCTTCCTCTTTTTCATATTATCTTTACTTATGGGTATATGCCAGAGAGTCTGTATATGAAGAGAGAGAGAGAGAGAGAGAGAGAGAGAGAGAGAGAGAGAGTGTTAAGTTGCCCTCAGAGGCCAAGTGTTGAATCTCCTGGAGCTGGCAGCTGTGAACTCTCCATTGTGGGTGCTGGAAGCCAAACCCAGGTCCTCTGCAAAAATAAAAGGTGGCCCTAACTGCTGAGCCATCTCTCTAGGCCCAAGCTTCCTTTCATGCCCAGGTGTCACTTAGCCACAGGGTAGCAGTGTTGTAGACAGACACATTCATTCCTACTTAGCTGCTCAGCCCTCAAACCAACTGGAGATTCCCCCAGGATTAAGCCCTAGAGCGCATGATGTTAATTTGCACAAGTTCTCAAAAAGTTTGGCAGTATGTAGCAAGGCCAAAAACATATTCATGCTTTTTGACCCAAACAACCCCATTTCTGGGAATCTGTCCTGAGGACATTCTGCAATGATTGATGGGAGGTTGTGTAGTAATATAAAATATTTATGATATAATGATTAAGAAGTCTGGAAGAACTGAGCAAGAGGCTAGCCAGATGTGATAGCAGTATCAGAATAATGGATTTATTGGAATCTTTTTTTTTCCCCAAAAACTTTATTTTGTTTGTTTCTGAGGCAGAGTCTTTCTAGGTAGCCCTGGCTGTTCCAGAATTCTCTATGTAGACCATGCTGGGACCTGGAACTCACAAGAGATCGGCCTGCATCTGCTTCCAGAATGCTGGATTAAAGGCATGTACCACCATGCCCCAAACGTTACGTACATGGAGATGGATTTTTATCCTCAGATGCCATATCAGAGTTTGATAGTCAGGAGCAAACAGAAATAGCACAGTCACTTGGGAAAGCGGATAGTTTAACACTCTTCTCTCCTTTACACTCATTTCTCCAACCTTAGGGACCCACTCCGTTATGAGCACCACTTATTTTCCAGGAGGGGACTTTTAAATGTTGTACATAAATTATGTCATCACAAATACAATAATCGGACAGGCTGGGCTATACAGGCCTGTTATAATCCCTTAACTTGAGAGGTGGACGCACCAGGATAAGGAGTTTAAGGCCAAGCTGAACTACTTGAGACCATGTCTCAAAAAAATTTTAAATAAATTTTTAAAAATACAACACACAAACTGAATGTTAGTAAGAACCACAAAGAAAAAAGCAATTATCCTCCAAGGCTTCCAAAAGTTTGGGCTGATTGATTCAAGTTCGGGCTTAAAGGTTATCTGCCAAGACAAAGGAGCCCCAACATGTACAAAGGCAAGAACATGTGAATTTAGGAAATTACTGAGGGCAATTCGGGACTGGAAGGCAACTGAGTGGGTGTGAGGCACTTAAGAGGAAAAGAGTTTTAGTTATAGTTGGATGGTGCCGGGCTCTGGGCTTTGGAGCAACCGTGAGATTTGCTTTTAGAGCGATGAGTCTGGCCTACATGGAGAGTGGAAAGAAGGTCTTTGGGGTTGCGCTGGGTCGGGAAGAAAGGTCCCTAAGAGGACCAGCAGACTCCCTTTCTCAACATCCTGACTTAATCTTGGCCAACGACTAGCGCCTCCAGGATCGCCCTCCCTTCTCCTCCCCTTAGGGCCCCGCGGGCGGGCAGGCGAGGCGGGGAGGCAAGGCAAGGGGTGGCCCTGCCTGGGTGGTCTCCTGCCCCGCCCCCTGCGGCGCCGTTACCTAGCAACGGATCCGGCTGCAGGGCTTCGAGTAATTTGCAGCCCCCTCAGCCAATGGGAGGGCGTCACCCCGGCCCGCTCCCTTTTTCTGGGGCTCCTGCTGCTTCCCGAGATCCACGGTCGCCACCTTGAGCTGTGAGGTGCTTCGCAGCCAGCCGGGTCCACCCACACGCGGAACCCACTTTGGACCACGGCCCACAGATCCAGCGGGGCTTGGGGCCACCACCCCACACCGCCGCTCCAGGCTGCTCCCGTGCATCTGCATCCGCGTCTCACCCACGACCGCACGTTCACGGCCCTTAGGAATCCCCAGGTGAAGCCCGGCGGCCCAAGGCGCCAAGCTAGCCGATGGCAGCGCTCAGATAACGCAGGTTGGGGGCGCTCGCGCCCCCCATCCTCACCAGCATGGTTCGGCCACTGTCCCTTGGAGAGCTGCCTCCCAGCTACACACCTCCAGCTCGGTCCTCCGCACCTCATGTGAGTAGAGGATAAGCTAGAAGAAGCGGGGCTGTGTCTGTGACTTAAACGTCACTTTAACATCTGTAGGGTGTGTGATGTTTACAGGTCAAGTGGATCTGTGTTTGAAGACAGGCGAGAGCTAGCAAGTGATGTGTTAGTTTATTTCCTATTATCTGGTCAGTGAAAATCGTATGTCTGTGGGTTCACCTCCTTGCCTAGCTGACAGCTAGTGTGTGTTCGTGACTCATAGCCCTCTGAAAAATGGGCATTCTCAGGTGTACTTATGGCGAAGACACAGGCAAAGAGAGTTAAATCTTCTACATTTGGAACCTTTATCTGTAGCTGTTTCCTGCCCTGCATCCAGAAGTCAGGAAACTAGGACTTGACAGAGGGAGAAAAGGGAAGGATTCTACATTGTTCTGCTGACACCTGGCTGACCCTTCCTTCTCTTTCCATCTCAGATCCTAGCCGGGAGCCTGCAGGCTCCTCTCTGGCTTCATGCTTACTTCCAAGGTCTACTCTTCTCCCTGGGGTGCAGGATCCAGAGACACTGCGGCAAAGTGCTCTTCCTGGGACTGGTGGCCTTTGGGGCTCTGGCACTGGGTCTCCGAGTGGCTGTAATTGAGACAGACCTAGAACAGCTCTGGGTAGAAGGTGAGTTGCCGTCGCTGGCCATAGCTGCTTTGGTATGTGGAGCCCAAGACAAGGTTAGGATGAGGAGCTAACCACTGAACCCCAGCAGGCCTGGTGGAGGATCGAGAGGGACATCTCCTGTTCAGAGCCTGTGTATCTGAGCATTCTGTGCTGGAGAATGCCTCCCTCGATCCCAGTCTCCCTCAGTGCTGTAGATGGAGCCCAGGGTGTTGTGCACGCTAGGCAAAGCTTTACCATCATCTGTATCCTCAGTCTCACACCCTACCTCTCTCACCCAGAAATGGACAACTCTAGATGGTAGCATCTTATGAATAAGCTTGTGGAATATTCATCTTTGATTATGTGTCTATTTACTTAGCATTTATAGCTAAAGTTTTTTTTTTTAATTGGCCATCAGAGTTTACAAATGGAACAAGATGTATTTTACAGTAGCCAAGAGAAGTAAAATGTGTGTGGGGTAAGTTCAGTACAAAACAAAGCCAAGTGGTGCTGTGTTGCATGGAAGGCAGGGAGAGACGACTCCGACCAGCAAACTCAGAAGTTAGCACTGTGCTTCTAGCTACTCAAGAGGCTGAGGCAAGAGAATTGCTTTCAGTCTAGGACTTTAACAATAGCCTGTCTCAGAGAGACGGATGGACAGACAGACAGACGGAAGGAAGATCAGCGGGGATGTAGCTGGGTGCCATGGCAGACGGCTTGTCGAGCGTGCCCATGACCCTAGCTAGGTGGTGACCCCTGATGCTGTGGGGAGGGGAAAGGGTGGGGAGAAGAGAGTAAAAAGGAAAAGTTAGACCGTGGTGGCCATGGCAGCGGTGGCACACATTGTTAGTCTTTAGTCCTGGCACTCGGGAGGCAGAGGCAGGTGGATCTCTGAGTTCTAGGCCAGCCTGCTCTACAGAGTGAGTTCCAGGACAGCCAGGGCTATATGAAAAAAATTCTGTTTCCAAAAAAAAAAAAAAAAAAAAGAGCTGGGCAGTGGTGGCGCGCACCTTTAATCCCAGCACTTGGGAGGCAGAGGCAGGTGGATTTCTGAGTTCGAGGCCAGCCTGGTCTACAGAGTGAGTTCCAGGACAGCCAGGGCTACACGGAGAAACCCTGTCACGAAAAACCAAAAAAAAGAAAGAAAGAGGGAGAGAGAGAGAGAAAGAAAGAAAATAAAAAAGAAACATTAGGTATGAAAGAACAATAAATCTTGAACAAACCATCTGACCAGGCTTCTGAGTAGACCTCCCAGGCCCCAGGCCCCAGGCCCCGGCAGCCATTTAATGAAAAACTAGCGTAGACTTTGAGGCAATATTCAGGGTTAAGTGAGACCAACTCCTCACTTCCTAGTGGAAGTATTACACAATTCATAATTTCAGCAGGCCTCCCTTCTTTCCTGGTTTCATGTGGCTGCTATTTGACAAAGGCAAATTCAACTGTGTTCTTCCCTGGGAAATCTGCATTTGTGGGCTCCCCAGACCTCCCCAGCCCTGGCCCAGGCCCAAGGCAGGTCCCAGGTCGCAGTCTCACACCCTGGAGTTATTTTAAATGTTGGCAAGTCCTAGGATACAGAGCAGATGTTTCTTGGAGCCTTCCTACATCTTGGGCTCCCACACCCCATCTCCACCCTACCCCCAGCCCGCTGCAGACTCTTAAGCATTCGCACTCCTAAGACAGCCCTAGGGTCCAGGGCAGATGTTTCTCCCTGCCTGGCAGTCTGCTCCCAGCGTCAGGACACACATGTGCGCACACGCATATATGCCTGCCCCCACACAAACCACTGCTGCTTGGGTGGTCCCAAATGACTTCTGAATATCCTGCCACAATAGACTGAGTCTCCCTCCCATGCCCTGCCCTTCCTCTTTCTGCATTCCCCAGATCTTCCCCAGTTAAACACTGCTTGAATGTCCGCATTTGCTCGCCCTCTCCTGCCGTCCTGGCTAGTCGCTGCTAGGCTTTTGCAGATAGGAGGGATGTGTCATACGAGGGTAGTAGTTGGTCTCTTTGAGACGTGGCCTCCCTGTGTCACCCAAGCGACCTTAACCTTGGATCCTCCCGCAGTGGACTCCTTTGTGTTGAGATTAGTACGATCACTGTCTAAAAGCATCGATCTCATTGATCTTTTCTCTATCGCTCTGCAGTTGACAGTTAACACTCCCGCACAAAGAGGAGTTAGTTGATGGAGTTGAGAGCTGAAGAGACATTTTTGTTTCCCGTTAAGCTAGGACTGGAAGTAGAAAAAGCAGGACCCTCGGTTAGCAGGGTTTCAAACAGAGGTCAAGACTCCTTGGCTGTAAATGCGATGTGTTTTCCTTTCCTGATTTTTTTCTTTTTTTTTTTTTTTTTTTTTTTTTTGGTTGGAGGTTAGGGATCAAACCCAAATCAGCTTAAAATAAGGGGCTTGCTGGGTGGTGGTGGGGCACACCTTTAGTCCCAGAACTCCAGAGGCAGAGACCAGAGGATCTCTGAGTTTGAGGCCAGCTTGGTCTACAGAATGAGTTTCAGAACAGACAGAGAAACCCTGTCTCAAAAAAAAAAGAGGAGGTGGAGCCTCAAAAATAAATAGTTATGAGACTGGAAAGAGACTCGGTGAGTAAAGCACTTCCGGTGCAAGTGGAACCTGAGTTTGGATCCCCAGTATCTGTGTAAAAGCCAGGTATGGCAGCACACACCTGTAACCCCAGCACTGGATGAGTGTGGCCGGGGGATTCTGGGATTGGCAGCTAGTCTAATTGAATGCATGGGCTCCAGCTCAGGCAGAAACCTTGTCTCCAAAAAAGAAGGTAGAGGGACTGCAAAGATGCCTTAGTAGTTAGGAGCATTTGCTATGCAGTCTAAAGGACCAGAGTTCAGATCCCAGTGCCTGTGTAACAAACTGAGTATCACGCGAGTGCATGCACACACACACACACACACACAGAGACACACAGACACACAGACACACAGGACCCACAGCATCAAAGACTTTTAGGCAGGAGGCTCTCTGGGATTTGTTGGCTTCAGGCCTAGCTGAGAAAACATAAAACCCAGCTTCAAGGAGATAGAGGAGGACACCTTCTTTGTAAGGACACAGGCATGCCCGCCTGCACACACATTGTAACTCTGTGAGTTAAAATGACAGCATGTACCCTGACTTGAAGGTAAGGAGCAGACAGCCGTTTGATGTGGAAGGCAGGGGATCACCACCCGCCTGTTGGTGGAGCCTGCAGCTGCCCCACAACCAATCCCCAGGAGCTAGGCTCTGTTCTCACTCATTTATCAGCTCCTCATCTTTAGTCTCTCACAGCCAACCATCCCTTCCACCCTGTGATGGTGCCATTGTTAAGGCCCTTTCAATCTTCCCCAAAACACTAGTAATTATACATTTGGAGTCTTTGTAGCCACATGAAAGAGAAAGAAAGGGGGTTCATAGAACAGGAAGGAAGAGGCTGGGGTTTTATTCTTGTAATAGGAGATTTGGCAATAGAGAATTCTGGGGTGATTAGTCTGTCAAACAAAGGACATCAGGACCCAGTTCTTTCTTTCTCCTCTGTCCTCAGCATTTGAGACTTTTGTCCTCAGGCTTTATCCCAATGGGCTGCAGAGTGAGTTCAAGACCAGTCTTGACAACTTATTGAAACGGTGTCTCAACATTACAGTACTAGGACCGGGGCGGGGTGCTCAGAGGTGAATGCTTGCTGCACACGCTTGCAGGCTGGACTGTGAATTCCCAGCACCTGTGCAGAGGCTGTGGCGCGTACATCTGTAACTCCAGCACAGAGGGAGGGCAGAGCGGACACAAGTGGATCCTACACCTAGCCGGCAAGCCAATATAGCAAAAATGGTGAGATCCAGGTTCACTGAGAGAACCTGTCTCCAAAAATAGAGTGATGGGGGAAACACCTGACATCAACCTCTGGCCTTCACATACATGCAGGCATGTATTCACAGGCACATGCACACACATGCACACACGCACCCACATGCACATATACACAGGCATACGCATAGATACAGGCACATGCACATGCACTGGCGCACATGCACAAGCAAACACAAACACAGGCATATATACCTGTGCATATGCAGACACACACAAGCATGCACATACACACGCAGATACAGGTGTATGCACATGGACTGGCACGCATACACAGGCACACACACAGTCACATACACAAACACACTGGCACACATACACACACATAATTAAAAGTACTTTTTTAAAGGCCTGAGGCTATACTGGTAGTGTGCTACCTAGCACGCCATGGGCCTACGTTCAATACTAAATATATAGATGCATGGATAGATGGACAGACAGATGGACAGAATAAAGTAGGAAAAAAATTGAGAAGCCTTCCAGCCAATTTCCTGTCTGCTCTACTTGTCAAGGATATATTACTGGTAAATTCTTCACTTAGCAAAGTACAATGTGATTCTGTGATTGGCTTCATAGGAAAATGTGGTTTCACCCTGTGGCGCTAGAGAGGAGTCCAGGTGTCCATAATCATCGGCCTTTCTGAGGATGGCCAGTGAAATCAGTCAGCTAGCAAAGAGGCTAAGGAAACAATTAACCTTGCCTTCAAATCTGCCTCCACATCGCCCTCTGGGGTACATATAAATCTGGCCAAGTCAGTTCCTGCTTGGAGCCTTCCTGTCCTTGCTACCTATCAGATCCTGCGAAGGCTCAGCCTCTTATGTGCGCCCTGAACACATGCTGTAGGCCCCAGCCTGACTTCTTCAACGTAATTATGGCACTTCCCTGGCTCACCCTTGGTTTTTTTATGTGCATGAGTGTTTGTCTACATGTATGTCTGTGTACCATATGTTTGCCAAGTGCCTGCAGAGGTTAAAAAAAGATAGCAGATCCCCTGGAGCTGGCGTTACAGACAGCTGTGGGCCACCATGTAGGAGCTGGTAATCAAACCTGCTCCTCCAAAAGAACAGCCAGTGCCCTAAATTCTGTGCCAAGTCTCCAGCCCTTTAGCTCTCTCTCTTAGCACTATCAAAACCCCAAACCTTTAATAGTGTCTACACTGGATCCTTTCCTAATTCATGGGCTGGCTCTTACTGGCTTGTCAGGAATTGAAAACATCAGGTCATCTGAGGCTCTGTTTAGAGCCTACCGTGATTCCTGTTCTGGTCACAAGGCCTGACTCTGTCCTAGCTCTTGGGCCCTGACAGGCACAATTTTTGGACTGGTGCGTGTAAGCATCGGTACTGAAATAGTGTACCTACACTCCACGGGGGACCTCTATAATCCAGCAGTGCTGTCAATTTTAACTTTTTTATTAATTTAGTAAATAGTAACTCATTCTGTCCTTTTATTCAAACAGGATCTCCACAGTCGTTCAGGTTGGCCTTAAACTCATAGCAATCCTACCTCAGCTGCTTAAGTACTGGCCTCAGCTACATAGAAAGTACTCAGTCCAGTACTGAGGCCAGCCTGGACTACATGAAGCCCCATTGTAAAAACAAAAAGAAAGCTGCAGGAAGCAGAGATGAGGAATAGCTCAGTTGGCAGAGTGCTTTTCTAGCATCCGAAAAGCCCTGGGTTCAATTCCCAGCACTACACAGAAGCAGGCACACGCATCTCTGCAGGAGGCAGGGAAATTACTCCTTCAGCAGCATCCCCTACTGCGTAGCAAGTTCAAGGGCAGCTGGGCTATGTGAGACCCTCTCTTTAAAGAGAAAAGAGTAGTGGGTTATGGGATGTGCCTTAGGGCAGGGGGCACTTGCCTGGCATGTGCTGTTACCTTGGAGGTAGCATCTATACTGGTTTAACCAATTATGTCCCTTTTTGTAAGGGAGCCAGCCCTGCTTCCCCAGCTGTCCCTTCTCTTTCCTAGTTTCCCTCCTTTTTCTGTGATGTCATTTCTTTCCTGGCAACTCCTGGCTAGAGTTCCATATCTTACCTATGGTGCCAGGCAATTCCTAGGTCTTTTGCCTGCCTTTATAAACCCTTTTCTCTTTTTAATGATTTATTTATTTTTATTTTATGTACATTGGTGTTCCACCTGCATGTATGTCTGTGTGAAGGTGTCAGATCCCCTAGAGTATGAGTATGAGTTACAGACAGTTGTGAGCTGCCATGTAGGTGCTGGGAATTGAACCTGGGTCCTCTGGAAGAGCAGCCAGTGCTCTAACCACCCAGCCATCTCTTCAGCCCCACCTTGGTTGGTTGGTTGGTTTGGTTTGGTTTTTGAGACAGGGGATCATTGTATAACCAGGCTGTAAGCCCATGAAATTCAACATTAGTGGCCCTGCCTCAGCTTTTGAAGTGCTGAAGTCACAGGAATGAGCCCCACACTCAGCCTCACTTTAAAGATGAGTAAATTGGCCTGGAGAGGTGGCTTGGTAGTAAAGAGCACTGGCTACTCTTACAGAGACCCAGGTTCAATTCCCAGCACCCACTTGGTGGCTCACAGCCATCTGTAACTCCAGTTCCAGAGGATCTGACTCCCTCATCTGTCCTCCAAGGGCACCAGACACGCACCTTTCACACATACCTACATGCAGACAAAACATTTATACACATAAATAAGTAAACCCTAAAAATCTTTTTTAATTTTTTTGTTGTTGTTTTTGTTTTTGTTTTTGTTTTTCGAGACAGGGTTTCTCTGTGTAGCCCTGGCTTTCCTGGAACTCACTCTGTAGACCAGGCTGGCCTCGAACTCAGAAATCCGCCTGTCTCTGCCTCCCGAGTGCTGGGATTAAAGGTGTGCACCACCACCGCCCAGCTCTTTTTTAATATTTTAAAATAAATAAATAAACTTGAGAACTGAGGCTCAGTGAGAGTAGTTTGTCCAGACACAGCCTATCGGGAGCAGGCCTGGGGGGACCTGAAGATGGCTTCCATCCAACCCCTGACTACATTGCCTTCTCCCCTGTGCAGTGTGCTCTCTCTGCCCCATGTCGGTCATCAGCCTTGCCAGCTGACATTTAACTTTCTCTGTCCACATTTTGTCCGGAGGATTCTTTAGTCTTGCCGGTGTGTTTTAAGTGAACTGCATTTCTTACTCCAGTTTTCTTATCATGTCTCCCCATTCCTTCCTTCTCCCTCTCATGCCTCCTGTCCACCCTCACAGGGGAGTCCTCTCTGCCCTGCCCTCATTCCTTCTGTGTGGCAGCCACTAATCCCAGCCTAGTGGAATGAATACTGCAATACAGACAGAGCGGGGCTGGGGAAGAGGAGAGCGTGGGAAGGCAGTGTGGCTGTGCGGGGACTGTTCCCGAGGGAGGGCAAAGGACTGAGCATGTGTGGAAACCTACCTGCATTGGGAAATTACCGGGGGTCTGAGGAGAGCCTGTGGTCTTGGGGATCAGCTACTGGGAATGGTGGCGTACACTTGTAATCCCAGAACTTGGGAAGTAGAGGTAGGAGGATTGTCCCGAATTTGAGACCATCCTGGCTACACAGTGAGTTCTAGACCAACCAGTGCTACTGAGTGGGGGGTGGGGGTGGGGGGGACGGGAGCAGGTGAAAGCGGGGTCTCATGCCTGGATCCCAGTGGATGACAGTGGCCAACAAGAAAGGCCTCCAGGCACAGACCAAATCCTCAGTGTCCCTGATGTGGCTCTTACCCTTCTCCAAATCATAAGTGGTATCCCCCCCCCAAAATGTTCCTTCCTAGCCAGGTGGGTGGCTCCTGCCTTTAGTTCCAGCATGTAGGAGGCAGAGGCAGGTGGATCTCTGAGAGTTCAAAAGAAATCAAGTTCCAGGAGCCGGGGCTGTTACACAGAGAAGCCCTGACTCGAAAATAACAACAACAAACCCTTCCTCTCTCAAGTCCTAATTACATAGTGTGACTCCATGGCTAACAGGAAGTAAAACTCGAGGGACGCTGGGATTAAGAACACAAAGGCAGGCCTCCTGGCTCTCATCTCAGTGAGGCTGGGGAAGGATCGGAGCTCTGAGTCTCCTTGATTTCATCTCTGCCAAGGCATCTTGCCCGGGTGGCAGGAAGCGTCACACTGAAGACCCGCCCTCCCCCTTGCCCATGCGCTACAGAACATCATTACAGGTTGCAGCCATCACTGCACCAGGCAGCCTGACTAGAATCAGCCTGTAGACTGGATTTTTAGTAAACCCTCCCCCACAGACCCCTGTGGTCCCTCTTCATCCTGCCCAGCTAAGCAGAGAGGGTCTGAGGGCTCCTAACCTGGACGCTCCTTTTGATGAGGGGGATTGAGCCCAGGGCCCTGCACATCCTGTGCAAGCGCTCTAGCACTGATTTACACCTATTCACGTGTTCAAGTCTTTGCCTTGAAGCCCAGCCAGTGTGGGTCATGCTTAAACTCTAGACTACTATAAAGCCCCTAAGAGGGGAAGGAGATTGCAGGGATGGGGGGCAAGGCCACCAGGGAGAAGGCTGAGACATCACACAGCATTTCCCTCAGAGATTGGAACCCCATTTCCCAGTCCCTGGTTTACCTGGGCCCTTCTCCCAGCCTTTTTTCTCTTTGCTCTGGCAGTGGACAGCAGGGTGAGCCAGGAGCTGCATTACACCAAAGAGAAGCTGGGGGAGGAGGCTGCGTACACCTCCCAGATGTTGATTCAGACTGCACGCCAAGAGGGGGGAAATGTCCTCACCCCTGAGGCACTTGGCTTTCACCTCCAGGCAGCCCTCATGGCCAGTAAAGTACAAGTGTCACTTTATGGGAAGTAAGTCCGGTGGGGGCCCCCGGGGTGCTGGGTGTGACCAGTGCTGTGTTCTAGAATGAGGGTCTCTCTTCTGATCGCCTGTGCCCTGGTCATTACAGGTCCTGGGATTTGAACAAAATCTGCTACAAATCAGGGGTTCCCCTTATTGAAAATGGAATGATTGAGCGGGTGAGTATCCTAGGCTGTTCCCAACTGTGGGAAGCTGAGGCTCCACAGGGGCAGGGGTGTTGGGAGGATGGCAGGGGGTGTCCTAGGAGCAGGACTGATGTGGCCTGGGGTGTCCCTGGCAGATGATTGAGAAGCTGTTTCCCTGTGTGATCCTCACGCCACTTGACTGCTTCTGGGAAGGAGCCAAACTCCAAGGGGGCTCTGCCTACTTGCCGTGAGTGCCGCCCCAGCCGCCCCTCTCGCTTCATCTCCTGCCAGGGACTCCCCCGCAGAAAGGAGAGGTGTGGAGGCATGAATGAAAAGGAGATCCCCGCCAAGTCCTGTCTGCCTCCCAGGACAGGATCAGAGAGCCTGGGCTGCCCAAGGCTTCCCACCTGCCTCTCCTCACCCACGGAGAGAAAGGGACCTGTGTAGTTTAGACAGAACACACAGATCCTCAGGCAAAGATCTGTCTGAGGCTTTCCTGCTCACATTAGCCAGCTGTCAGCTGACTTGCTGCTTGGACTAAAAAGAAGCCTGTTAGATGCAGGTTATAGGTTAGAACCAAAGGTAGCCATCTTAGTGTGGACTGGCTAGGCTTTTCTGGACCCAACCACATGTTAGGCCCACCCATCCCCAAGTCTGTCTTAGCCCCTGTCCAAAGCTCATGGCAGCAGCCTGGTGTGCCGGTGCAGCCTGGCAGCTGAGGCGAGCTGAGCCTTGCACACTCTCCTTAGGGAAGGATAGATCAGTGTGTCAGCGGTGCTTGGAGTGATGCAGGGGTCTGCAGCAGCAGTCTGGGGGCAGACCTTCATTAACCACAGGGTTTCCCCAGGGGCCGCCCTGATATCCAATGGACCAACCTGGATCCCCAGCAGCTGCTAGAGGAGCTGGGCCCCTTTGCCTCTCTGGAGGGCTTCCGGGAGCTGCTAGACAAGGCACAGGTGGGCCAGGCCTATGTGGGGCGACCCTGTCTGGACCCTGATGACCCCCACTGCCCACCTAGTGCTCCCAACCATCACAGCAGGCAGGTGGGTTCCTGGACAGGTCTGCCAAGAAAGATGGCTTCCCATCCTTCTCTCTTACCTGCTTGTTTCTGTGTCCTGAGAGGTGCTCCGGCCACCTCCATTTTCTGAACACACATACACACACACACAGTGTTCCGTTCTCATTCATTTGTTTTTTTGGTTTTTGGTTTTTGGTTTTTCAAGACAGGGTTTCTCTGTGTAGCCCTGGCTGTCCTGGAACTCACTCTGTAGACCAGGCTGGCCTCGAACTCAGAAATCCGCCTGCTTCTGGCTCCCAAGTGCTGGGATTAAAGGCATGTGCCACCACTGCCCAGCGCATTCATTTCTAAAGAACCCTTAAGGGGCACACGAATCACTTTGGTTCTTTTTTTATTATTATTTAAATGTAGGTGTGCGCCTGAATGTGCACGTGAGTGCAGGCGCCCAAGGAGACAGAGTGTGGGTCCTCTGTAAGTGAAAGAAAGTTTCTGTAAGTCTCTGTAAACTGCCTGAGGGCTGCTGGGAACCAAGCTCAGCTCCCTTGGAAGGGCAGCCTGAGCTCTTCACCCCCAACTGGGCCACTTCTTCAGCTCCTCTCATTTTTGTTTTTGTTTTTAGTATTTGGTTTTGTTCTTTTTTCTTTGTTGTTATGTGGTTTGTTTGTTAGGGGTGGGGATAAGACTGGGTCTCACTATCCAGCCCTGACTGGCCTGGAACCTACACTGGCTTTGAACTCACAGAGACCCACCTGCTACCATCTTCCTAGTGCTACACTAAAGCCTACATTCTGCTTTCAGTTCTGTTTTGTTTTTAAGATTTATTTGTGTGCGTGTGTGTGACCTATATGCATATATGGGTGCCTGTGGGTGCCAGAAGAAGGTGGCAGATCCCTGGAGCTGCAGGTGGTTGTGAGCTCTGCTTATGCCTCCTTCCAGCAGCCCATTTCCAGGCCTGTGATTCCTCCTGTGGCCCCTGTAGAACACTAGCTATTAGCTCATGCAGGAGGCAAGAGACACAGGAGAAGAGAGCCAGGCCCACTGAGTTCTGTGTCAGGCATGGGTCCCGGGGGTACAAGCCCAGGGCTTTGTCCGATTTTAGATACACTCTCTCACACACACCTTCTCACACACACACCTTCTCACACACACTCACACTCTCGTGCTGGGCTGGACCACACTAGTACTTCTCTTCTTTTGTATATGGCGGGAATGGTAATTGAGTCCAGAGCCTACTGGCTAGGCACTGAGCATTACCCCTGACTGCCAAGAGCTCTGGGTATTTTAAACCCCTCTCAGGGGCTCTGAGATGGCTCAGTAGTTAAAGGTACTTGTCACCAAGTCTGATGACCCAAGTTTGATTCCCAGGACCCACATGAAGGAAAGAGAGAGAGAACTAAATCTTAGAAGCTGTGCTTGCATGTTTATACACACACACACACACACACACACACACACACACACACACACACACAAATAATGAACATAACTTTTAAAATTCTAAAGACTTACAGACCCCTTTCTGTTCCACTTTAGGCTCCCAATGTGGCTCAGGAGCTGAGTGGGGGCTGCCATGGCTTCTCCCACAAGTTCATGCAGTGGCAGGAGGAACTGTTACTGGGGGGCACAGCCAGAGACCTCCAAGGACAGCTGCTGAGGTCGGGCCTCCCCTGGGACTTGGTGAGGGGACCTGGGAATTCACACTGTAATGCTAAGCAGCTCTGGAAAAAGCGCCCCACAGACCCACACTGAGTGTCCAGGCAATCTCTGACTCCCCCTCCCATACCCCTAACCAGGGCAGAGGCTTTGCAGAGCACCTTCCTGCTAATGAGTCCCCGTCAGCTGTATGAGCACTTCCGGGGCGACTACCAGACACATGACATTGGCTGGAGTGAGGAGCAGGCCAGCATGGTGCTGCAGGCCTGGCAGAGGCACTTTGTGCAGGTCAGTATGGGCAAGGTCAAAGGAGGGTTCCGGAGGCCACGCCTTCCTCCTGTCCTCTCTCACTCACCCTGTCTCTCCAGCTAGCCCAGGAGGCTCTCCCGGCCAATGCATCCCAGCAGATCCATGCCTTCTCCTCCACTACCCTGGATGACATCCTGCACGCGTTCTCGGAAGTCAGTGCCACCCGTGTGGTGGGAGGCTATCTGCTCATGGTGGGTCTGCGTCTAGCAACCTTGCCTCCTCTCCAGCCAGTTTCCCTGGAAATCCCTGTCTGAGATCATGTCCTCTCTCCCCACAGCTGACCTATGCCTGCGTAACAATGCTACGGTGGGACTGCGCCCAGTCCCAGGGTGCCGTAGGTCTGGCTGGGGTGTTGCTAGTGGCCCTGGCGGTGGCCTCAGGTCTTGGGCTTTGTGCCCTACTTGGCATCACTTTCAATGCTGCCACTACTCAGGTAAACCAGAACTGGGGGTGGCAGCCTTTGAGGCCAGCTCCAAGCTACACAGTCCCTCCAGATGTTTGATTCCCTGCTCTGCCCCTCCAGGTGCTGCCCTTCTTGGCTCTGGGCATCGGCGTGGATGACATCTTCCTGCTGGCACATGCCTTCACAAAGGCCCCACCTGACACCCCTCTCCCAGTAAGGACCCATCCACCAGCTTGGGCCCATCTAGAGTTCATTACAGGGGTTAAGAGCCTCTTGGTTTGATTAATCCTGGCTGGCTGGCTCATTAGCCTTTCTGGACATTCATCTCCCCCTATAGAAATGGGTGTGATGATATCAGTGCTTGTGTCCTGAGGGTTAGAGCAGTGATGTAATTCAAGGCTGGTGCTTAGAACGGCAAATGCCCATTCATAGTACTGGAGAAATGTCAACTGCTGTAGCCTCAGAATTGCACTTCTACTGAGTTCTCAAGCCTCCCCTCACTCTGCCTTGAAGTCCCACAGCCCTCTGTGACCTGAGGGTATGTCCCTGCTGTGTCCTGACAGGAGCGTATGGGTGAGTGTTTGAGACGCACGGGCACCAGTGTGGCACTCACATCTGTCAACAACATGGTTGCCTTCTTCATGGCTGTCCTGGTTCCCATTCCTGCACTGCGGGCTTTCTCCCTGCAGGTGAGGCATCACGAATGGATAGGTGGGCTGGGGTGGGCATGGAGCACGGAGCATGCTTCATCCAGCCTCACCGCCTCCTGTCTCCCCAGGCAGCCATAGTGGTCGGCTGCAACTTCGCAGCGGTAATGCTTGTCTTCCCAGCCATCCTTAGCCTCGACCTGCGCCGGCGCCACCAACAGCGCCTTGATGTTCTCTGCTGCTTTTCTAGGTACTGTTCCTTCATGCCCGCCCTTTTCCATCCTCAACCTCACCCTAGCCTGTGCCCTGCCCTGCATTCCAACCTATCACCTGTCTGCTCTCTCTGACTCTTCCAGCCCCTGCTCTGCTCAAGTCATTCAGATGCTGCCCCAGGAGCTAGGGGACAGAGCAGTACCAGTGGGCATTGCCCACCTGACTGCCACCGTGCAAGCTTTTACCCACTGTGAAGCCAGCAGCCAGCACGTAGTCACCATTTTGCCACCTCAAGCCCATCTGCTGTCTCCAACTTCTGACCCACTGGGCTCTGAGCTCTACAGCCCTGGAGGGTCCACACGGGACCTTCTCAGTCAGGAGGAGGGGACAAGGCCAAAGGCGGCCTGCAGGTCCCTGCTCTGTGCCCACTGGACTCTTGCCCATTTTGCCCGCTATCAGTTTGCACCTTTACTGCTCCAGACACAAGCCAAGGTTAGTCCAGGTGGGGCAGGATGGAGGCTCAGTATGTCTGGTTCCGAGAAAGGCTGGGGGCTGGAGGACAGCCCTGTGCCTCCTGCTTATTCCTCATTTCTCACAGGCCCTGGTGTTGCTGTTCTTTGGGACTCTTTTGGGCCTGAGCCTCTATGGAGCCACCTTGGTACAAGATGGGCTAGCCCTGACAGATGTGGTCCCTCGGGGCACCAAGGAACATGCTTTCCTGAGCGCCCAGCTCAGGTACTTCTCCCTGTACGAGGTGGCTCTGGTGACACAGGGTGGCTTTGACTACGCCCACTCCCAACGCGCCCTCTTTGATCTGCACCAGCGCTTCAGTTCCCTCAAAGCTGTGCTGCCCCCACCTGCCACCCAGGCACCCCGCACCTGGCTTCACTACTACCGCAGCTGGTTACAAGGTGAGAGGCCAAGAGACCAACAGGCAGAAATGCTGCAGTGCATGGAGTTTAGAACTGAAGGTCTGTCTATCCTGATCCATCCCGGTCCATCCTGTTACTTCCAGGTATCCAGGCTGCATTCGACCAAGACTGGGCTTCGGGGCGCATTACCCGCCACTCTTACCGCAACGGCTCTGAAGATGGCGCCCTGGCCTACAAGCTGCTCATCCAAACTGGGAATGCCCAGGAGCCTCTGGATTTCAACCAGGTAAGGAGTGGACTAACTTGGTCAAGGAGCACTGGTGGGCTCCAGACCTCACAGCCCAGGCCTTTAGCCTTCTCTGCCTTCACAGCTGACCACAAGGAAACTGGTGGACAAGGAGGGACTCATTCCCCCAGAGCTGTTCTACATGGGGCTAACCGTGTGGGTGAGCAGCGACCCCCTGGGCCTAGCAGCCTCTCAGGCCAACTTCTACCCCCCACCTCCTGAATGGCTGCACGACAAATATGATACCACCGGAGAGAACCTTCGCAGTGAGTCCTGGGGGAGCTCGCCCAGAACCTGGTCCTCAGCCCACACAGGCCCTGACCCTCCCACCCCCTCACTGTTCCGTTCACTCCATCTCCCTCTGCTCCTCTGTCCTCTCCACAGTCCCAGCAGCCCAGCCCTTGGAGTTTGCCCAGTTCCCCTTCCTGTTGCATGGACTCCAGAAGACTGCAGACTTCGTAGAAGCCATCAAAGGGGCCCGGGCTGCGTGCACAGAGGCAGGCCAGGCAGGGGTGCGTGCCTACCCCAGTGGCTCCCCCTTCCTCTTCTGGGAGCAGTATCTGGGTCTTCGGCGCTGCTTCCTGCTGGCAGTCTGCATCTTGCTGGTGTGCACCTTCCTCGTCTGTGCTCTGCTCTTACTCAATCCGTGGACAGCTGGCCTCATAGTGAGTATTGGCAGGGTGGATGGGAGAGACCCAGCAGCAACCCACCCTGCCCTGTCCAGACCAGTGTTCCTCCTGCCAGGAGCCCTGGGTAAGCCCTGCCCTCCGCAGGTGCTGGTCCTGGCGATGATGACTGTGGAGCTCTTTGGTATCATGGGATTCCTGGGCATCAAACTGAGTGCCATCCCTGTGGTAATCCTCGTGGCCTCTATAGGCATTGGTGTTGAATTCACAGTTCACGTGGCTCTGGTAAGCATAGGCCCCGGGAGGAAAGGTCAGGTGATCAGTTTTTAACAAAAAATGATGAGATCACCTTCTGTGTGCTGGGAACTATTTAACTGTTTAAGCTGGGCATGGTGGCATAGAGGACCTGGGTTCAAGTCCCAGCACCCACAAGGTGGTTCACAACTCTCTGTAACTCAAGTTCCAGGGGACCCAACCCCCTCTCCTGATCTCTTTGCATTAGGCATTCACATGGTGCTCATACATGTATGCAAGCAAAACACACACATAAAATTAATAACTCTAGAAAGAAAAATGAAAAGACTACAAACATAGTACATTTGCGGAGCCTCACCTTCATACAGAAGGTCCTGAGTTGAAAAAGATTATCATAGCAATAGCGTTTTAGCCAGGCACGGACTCACACATGCATTGCCAGTGTATGAGAGGCAAGGGTGGGAACTTCTTAAGCTTAAGTCATTTGGGCCAATCCAAGGCACATAGCAAGACTCTGTCTCAAACAAACATGGAAGGGCACTACAGTTGACAGTACAGTCTTGTTTAGACAAGGCTTCCTGTAGCCTAAGCTGGCCTCAAACTCTGTAGTTGAGGGTAACCTTAAGATTTATTTATTTGTATGTGCATTGATGTTTTGCCTATATATGTCTGTGTGAGAGTGTCAGATTCCCCTGGAACTGGACTTACAGACAGTTGTGGGCTGCCATGTGGGTGCTGGGAATTGAACCCAGGACCTCTGGAAGAGCAGCCAATGCCAGTGCTCTTAAACCCCTGAGCCATCTCTCCAGCCCCAGCCTTTAATTTCTAATCCTCCTGCATCCAGTTATTACAGGGGTGCACAACCATGTGGGGCCCAGTTCCTACATCAGGTGTTGACTGTATCCTACATATATGTTTTTTAAATTGTTTTCATTTTATTTTTATTTTTTAATGTGTATGAGTGTTTTGCCTGCATGTATATATGTGTACTGTGTGCGTGCCTAATGCACAAAGAGATCAGAGGAGGGTGCCCAGTGCCCTGGAACTAGAATTACAGATGGTTGTGAGCCACCGTGTGGGTGCTGGGACTTGAACCCAGGTCCTCTGCAAGAGCAACAAGTGCTCCCAGTCATCGAGCCATCTCTCCAGCCTTAATACTTACATCTTAAGTAGTCTAGATGGCCAGGAACTAAATGAATAAGGGCCATATCTGTCGTGAGAAAGGAATGAAGGCCTGTCCGGGATAGTTTAAAGTCAGGATGGAAGGGGGGAAGATGGGAAATGCTTTCTCGCAGGCAGCCACATGTAAGTTAGGCTGACCTCCTACCCGTGTGCCTGAAGATGACCTTGAACGCGTGCGACCTTGAACGCGTGCTCCTCCTGCCTTTGCCTCCTCATGATTGGGTCCACCACCACGCCAAGCTGCATCCTCACCCCTAGGAACCAACCATTCTTTTAAATAGTTTTACTATAAAGGGGTTCATGGGGCTGGAGAGGTGGCTCAGAAGTTAAGAGCACTGGCTGTTCTTCCCGAGGTCCTGAGTTCAATTCAAGCACCCACAGGGTGGCTCACAACCATCTGTGATGGGATCTGGTGCCCTCTTCTGGTCTGCAGGCATACTGCAGGCAGACCGCTGTATGCATAATAAATAAGTAAATCTTTTTTTAAAAAGGGATCAGGACTTGCATGAATAGCACTGTGGACGTGCAGGAGGTTCTCGGGCCAGCTAAAGCACCAACACACCAACCAGTCTCCACAGTAGCTTTCTTCTCCCATCCCCGCAGCCTACAATAACACTTTATAAGAACGATATTTGAGCCCGTTGTGATGGCACATGCCTGTAATCCAAGCACTCAGGAGCAAAGGAAAGGACGGTCACAACCAAGTTAAGGACAGCCTGGTCTCCATGTCCACCTGAAAGAGATTTCTAAAACAAGCGAATAAACAGTAAAGCAAAGGAATGTGTGAATAGGACACTGTGACATACACCTGTAATCCCAGAACTTGGTCGGTGGAGGCAGGAGGATGAGCTCATCCACAGGTGCATAACAAGTTTGAAGCCAGACTGACTATGTAGCAAGTCAGAAACCAGTTTAGGCCACATGAAACTATCCCAAACAAACAATAAAAGATTGTAGGTGTCCGTCAGTAGTTGGATGCTTACTGACAGGACAAGGCGCAGGTTGGATATTTCCCCAGTATTGAGATGGGGGGCTGGGCAGCATGCAGAACAATGCAAAGAATTTCAGCCAGGTGGTGGCGGCACACACTGCCTGGTCTACAGAGTGGGTTCCAGGACAGCCAGGGCTGTTACACAGATACATAGAGAGACCCTGTCTCAAAAAAAAAGGACTACCCTGAGGTCAGGCGTGGTAGCACAGACTATAATCCCAGCACTCGGGAAGAAGAGGCAGTCAGGCGTGTGTGACGTCAAGACCAGCCTGATATATAGTGAGTTCCAGAACAGCCAAAGCTATATAGTGAGACCCTGGAGACCCTGGCTCAAAATCAAAAAAAGCTACCCTGAGAAGTGATGTCGCCCTGCTGTCCAGCTTCTTTGGCCAGGAGTCGGCACACGTTGTTTATTATTACCTGTACTTAGTTTTGAGGGGAAAGGTTCAGAGGACAATTTGTGGTAGCAGTTCTCTCCTTCCAGTTTGTAATAAATTCCGATCATCAGGCTTGGCGGCAAGCCCCCTTATCCACTGAGCCCTCTTGCTGGCCTCTTGCACATTTTCTGTCTAAAAGGCTGGGCAGTAAGTGGATCAGACTCTGAAAGCAACATAATCTTTCCATTGGCCCACAAAAGCTACCATAGGTGCAAGTGCTTTCTTTCTTTGTTTTGCGTTGTTTCAAGATAGGGTCTCACTATGTAGCAAGTGGCAACTCACCAAGTAGCCCAGGCTGGCCTCAAACTCACAGAGATCCTCTGAGTTCTGGGATTAAAGGTGTGCATCAGTGCCCCAGAGGTAGCAGCAGTGCTTTAATGAATGAGCAGTGTGGCGTCAGCAAAACTACTGACCAAACACCATTGACCCCTACCTGGGCATCGCGCTGTGTGGCCAAAGTGGACTCGACAATGCTTCCAGACCACTCCCATGAGGCTAGTTAGCCTGGCTTTCTGTGGGGGAAGGCCTGAGTGCAACCTAGAATGGAACAACAGCCTCTGGGGACGTTGGATGAGCTGGACGTAGGAACTCCAGGACTCTCTCCCTAGGGCTTCCTGACCAGCCATGGTAGCCGGAACTTGCGGGCTGCTAGCGCTCTGGAACAGACCTTGGCCCCTGTGACTGATGGAGCTGTCTCCACATTGCTGGGTCTGCTCATGCTTGCTGGTTCTAACTTTGACTTCATCATAAGGTACGAGAGGGCTCAGGAAGAGGGGACTGCCCACCCTGGCCTCAGGGCCTGGCCGCCAACCCTCACTCTCTCCCAGGTACTTCTTTGTGGTGCTGACAGTGCTGACACTCTTGGGCCTGCTCCATGGACTCCTGCTGCTACCTGTGCTGCTCTCCATCCTGGGTCCCCCACCACAGGTGACCAAACTCTCCTTCTGTCCTCACCCTAAGGGACAGGGAAGAAGCCAGGGAAGGACAGATCTGTAACCAAAGGCCCTCAGTGGCTAATAGAGGCTCAGCTCTGAAGGTCCCTTGTAAAAGGAACCAATACTCATAACAGTATATTCATTTTGGAAGGTTGCTTTAAGCCTCTGTATTTCATGCTTTCAGCAAATGACACTCATGCAGTTTATGGGTGCAACATGAAAAAGGACATAAATTACCATTGTAGCTATGTATTAATCAGTTGAAAGTAGACACCTCAGAAGCCTGGCCCCTGCCCCTCAGCCTTCAGTGGGATGGGCCTTAGTCTTTTAGGACCCAGAGCAGAGGGAGGGTTGGCAGGCCTTGAAATCTTGCTCTGTGAAATCTGACAAGGAGCCTGGCTTGGGACTGGTGTCTCTTTCAGGTGGTGCAGATATACAAGGAGAGTCCACAGGCCCTAAGCTCCACAGCTCCACAGAGAGGTGGGCTCAGGTGGGGCATGCCCCCCACCCTGCCCCAGAGTTTTGCCAGAGTGACTACCTCCATGACTGTGGCCCTCCACCCGCCACCACTGCCTGGAGCATACGTCCACACAGCCTCCGAGGAGCTCACGTAGTCTCCCGCTGCCCCAGCTGCCAACAGCTCTATCAATCTCAGTTGTAGAGGACTGGGTCCAGCCACTGAGAGAAAGAGCATCAGAATCACAGAGACCCTGCAGGGCCATACAGAGACACCGGGCAGCAATGGATGAGGTATAAAATACAGGATGGACCCCTGGAGGGCCTTATGCTGCTGTCTGCATCTCCTCTCCTGACTCAGTTGCCACAAACCTAGCTGATACCCAAAGAGAACAGCTACTGCTTGGACAAGAGCCTCCTAGCACCTAGGAACTCATGGGAGCTCACGTCTGTATCCAGGTTGGGCCGAAAGGCTACATTCTGGCTGCAGTGCAGCCCTGTTCTGTTCTGTCCCACACTGTCACCTCAGGAGACCGAGCCTGAGGGTTTCTAGCACATTCTCCCATTCCTGGCCTTTCATTGCTTGATGACTCCTAAGGAGGCCCTCTGTTCCCCTCCCTACCTCCTACCATATAAATTATTTATATGAAGATGTTTATTTTTGTATATAGATGCTATCACTGCTCAAAGTTCTATTTTAAAAGAGTGAAATATATTCTATACAAACTCATTTCAAGTGACTGGTGTTTTTTTTAGATTACTTAGGAGAGTGAACATCAAAGGTGATCTGTAGGGTGAGGAAGACCTGTAATATCAGCGTTTGCATGGTAGAATCCTCTGCTACTTGGCTTTGGGGTTAACCTCAGCTACATGAAATACTGTTTGTTTGTTTGTTTGTTTGTTTTAATTTTATTGCATTTTATTTGGTGTTTGGGATGGGTGTATGGTGCACTGGTCTGTGTTGGTTGGGTGTGTAGGTGCTGTTTCTAGTGTGAAGGACAGAGTCAGCTCTCCTACCATGTGGGGCCTGTGGATTGAATTCAGGTTATCAGGCTTGGTGGTAGACACCTTGATCTACTGAGCCATCTCACCAATGCAAATATTGTCTTCTAAAAACTGAAGAGCCAGGTGCGGTGGCAACATGCCTTTAATCCCAGCACTCAGGAGGCAGAGGCAGGCAGATCTCTCTGAGTTCCAGGCTATCCTGGTCGACTGGGTTTCAGGACAGCCAGAGCTACACAGAGAAAGCAGTCTTGAAAAACAAAAAATAAATAAATCTTTATGACACATCAATGGAAACTTTATGTGGCCAGGGTTACCACAGAGCAAAGACTGCTTCAGGCCTCAGACGTTAGCAGCGTTCTTGGGCTTTTTGCTGGTTGGAAACTAGGAACTTGCACATTTCAAAAGATTTACCTAATAGCCACAAAGATGTGATGTCATGTGATATGTTTATAAAAATATATAGAGAGATATATGTTATATGGGTGTAGAGGA
>CM052702.1:107333032-107356161 GCA_028551405.1 Uromys caudimaculatus
GGGGAGGGGAGTTAAGAGGGTAATAGAGGCAGAGAGAGGGAGAGAGTAGAGAAGTAGAGGAGTAGAGGCCGGCCATGACCACGTGGAGAGGGGGGGGGAGGGAATGGGGAGAGGTAAGAGAAGTAAGAGAGAGGCAAGAGAAAGAGATAAGAAAGAGAGGAGGGGGGCTGGAGAGATGGCTCAGCAGTTAAGAGCACTGACTGCTCTTCCAAAAGTCCTGAGTTCAAATCCCAGCAACCACATGGTGGCTCACAACCATCCAAAATGAGATCTGATGCCTTCTTCTGGGGTGTTTGAAGACAGCTACAGTGTACTTACATATAATAAATAAATAAACCTTAAAAAAAAAAAAAAAAAAAAAAAGAGAGGAGGGGCAAGCAGCCCCTTTTATAGTGGGCCGTCCACCTGGTGTTGCCAGGCAACTGTGGGGTGGAGCATACCTGGCTGTTGCCAGGTAACTGTGGGATGGAGTTTAGACAGAATGCTAACATCATGTACAGAGGACAATAATGGCTCTTGTGGGGGCCAAAAATAAAATGTCCCTAGATGTCCCAAGATAAAATGGCTCTAGACTTGGAGCATTCCAACCTCACCACATCATGAGGTTCTGATCGATTAATCTGCCTTGCAGAAGGTGCGGTTCCTTTCAGGAACATTGTTCACAGCTGTGTTGAAAGTTTTTACCCTGATTGCATGATCAGGGCAGTCCTGAAGAATGAAGGTGTCATTGGTATCACTGAACAGGTTCAGTCAGAGGTGAACACCCCCCACCCCCCAGGCACAGTCAGTCTTGGCCACTGACCTCATCTATCTAGCCTAGGGTGAGAAGTCCCATACTTGTGAAGTCAGCTCATCCTGTGTCACTAACCCTACCCCACCCTCTGCCCTAGCACCCTTTCACAGCTCCCTAGTCCTTAGAATAAACTCAGTCCCTTTCCAGGCTCCACTAGGGCTAGCCTCCACTGCCAAACACAGCTTTTTAAAAACACACCACACTTTCTGGAATAATTCACTAATATTTGTGTCACTATAACTTTGAACTTGCCTCTTTATAACTCCCTCTGCCTAGGTTCTTTTTTGTTTGTTCTTGAAACAGGGTTTCTCTGTGTAGCTTTGGGTGACCTGGAACTCTGTAGACAAGACTGGTCTCAAACTGAGAGATCTGCCTGCCTTTACCTCCTGTGTGCTCAGATTAAAAGGCGTACACCACCATCATGGCCTAGCTCTACACAGTTCTTCCTCACATTCCTTTGTCCTAACCCCAAGCCATCCTTCAAGAAGAACTAGATGCTACTGAGTGAAGCAGCTCACACTGGTAATGTAACTGGTATCCTTGGGAGGCCAAAGCCAGAGAATTGCTGTGAGTTTGAGACCAGTCTGTGAGTTCCAGGCCAGCCTAGTCTATGTAGTGAATTCAACAGCCAGGGCTAAACAGAGAGACCCTGTCTCAAAAGCCAAGAAAGTGGGCATGAGAACTGTCCCAGGAGTAGTGCTGAGGGGTAGTAATATGGCTCCTGTGTGGTCCTGCTGCCCAGTGCTGTGCTGTGCTGCTCAGTCTAAAAGGAGGTGCTCTGCCCATCACCCTAGCATCAGAAGCAACAATTTACCAAACCCAAACCCTAGGAGGGAAGATAGAGCAAGGTCCCAGTCAAGCAATTGGCAGAGAAACAGGGAGAACAGTGGCCCAGAGTCTAGGCTGTTGGGTTCTGTTTACCAACATTCCCAAAGCTGATTTACCAAACCAGTCTACACCCTTTTAATTTGCATACCCATGGCACATCCAGAGAAGACATTTACACTGTGCTTGAGTTCCAGCCCTGAGGATGTTTTTCCAGGATTGTAGGATGCAACTTACTTGCTGGAAACGCAAGCACACACATATGTTAACTGTAACTACCCAAGCTACATTGTGCAGCTGAGGCATTGAAACTCTGGAAGGCTGGAAGCAAAAGGACACACCTACACTCTGCTTTTTCTTCTTATCACTGACATCTTTTACCTTTCAGACAAACGTTTCCATGAAGACAGTTTCGAGTCAACACTTTTCTTTCAGATGTCTTATTTTTAACTATAGGGGTGGGGAGATATGTCATGTGGCATTCAGACATCCATGGAGACTAGAGCCATCAGGAACCACCCCCCCACTCCCCACCCCCAACCCAGTTTGAGTTACAGGTGAGTGTGAGCTACCTGATTTAGGTGCTAGGAACAGAAGTCTGGTCCTCTCCAGGAGCAGCGAGTGGTTTTCACCAATGATACGCAGTCTCACTGGCATCACCACCACTCTTTTGTTTTTGGAAAGACTCTCCCTCTATCCCAAAGCTGTCCTTGAACCCAGAGTGATCAGTTCCCCACTGATAGGGCTACAGATATGAGCCACCACACCCAGCCTTGTTTTCTATCAGCCTGTTAGGGTTTTACTGCTGTGAACAGACACCATGACCAAGGCAATTCTTATAAAGACAACATTTAATCGGGGCTGGCTTACAGGTTCAGAGGTTCAGTCCAGTATCATCAAGATGGGAGCATGGCAGCATCCAGACAGGCATGGTGCAGGAGGATCTGAGAGTTCATCTGAAGGCTGCTAGTGGAAGACTGGCTTCCAGGCAGCTAGGTGAGGGGCTTTTTTTTTTTTTTTTAATTTTATTTATATGAGTACATTGTAGCTGTCTTCAGACACACCAGAAGAGTGCATTGGATCTTATTACAGATGGTTGTGAGCCACCATGTGGTTGCTGGGAATTGAATTCAGAACCTTTGAAAGAGCAGTCAGTGCTCTTACCCACTGAGCCATCTCTCCAGTCCTAAAGTGAGGGTCTTATAGCCCACACCTACAGTGACACACCTACTCCAACAAGGCCACAACTCCAAATAGTGTCACTCCCTGGGCCAAGCATAAACCACCACACAGCCACTTTTTTTTTTTTTCCACACAGCCACTTTTATTAAAAAAAGGTTTATTTTATGTATAAGAGTACACTGTAGCTGTCTTCAGACACACCAGAAGAGAGCATCAGATCCCATTACAGATGGTTGTGAGCCACCATGTGGTTGCTGGGAATTGAACTCAGGACCTCTGGAAGAGCAGTCAGTGCTCTTAACCACTGAACCATCTCTCCAGCCCTCTATCAGCCCCTTTTATAGAGGCTGAAACAGTAGAGTCTGGGGTGTATTCCATACCTATATTTATAATTCTACCATTTGGGAAGGCAGGAAGGTCACTATGGATTTCTTCATTTTTGTTTTTTGAGACTAGATCTTGCTGTATAGCCTATCCAGGCTAGCCTCAAACTCTTGGTGAGCCTTCTGCTTCAGTTTCTCAGTGCTTAATCACAGGCCACAGCTAGTTTGGTTTTTATTTATACATAACTCTGAGTGGCCTGGAACCCATGATGTAGATCGGGCTGGCCTTGAATTCACAGAAAATGTGCCTGCCTCTGCGTTCCTGAATGCTGACATTAAAGGTGTGCAACACCATGCCCCATTTATTTGTTTGAACCGGGTCTCACCATTTAACTATCCTAGGCTAGCCTCAAACTGCTGATCCTCCTGTGTCCACTTTTTGAGTGCTTACATCTACAGGCCTATGCCGCCAGCTATGCTTGCTTCATGGAACACATGTTCAGAAGACAGCCTGCATGAAAAACACGTTCTATCCTCAAGTAAAGAATTGGTGCTTTCAAGCAATTTGAAGGGTCTCTAGGCTCCAAAAAACAATTTAGAAAGCCATTTCATCACAGCACTGTAGCAAAGCTAATGGAAGCACAGGATTAGTACAAATCAGTACGTGATTTCTAAAGTTGGTATAAAGTAACCAAAAGCAAAAGAATTACAGGCAAGCAAACAGCAAATTAATTTCAGTGTTCACTATCCAAAGAAAGGTACCAGGAGTGGTCCCATTGGGTAGCCATCTTTTCCATTTTGAGAGAGAATACAAATAATCATCTTTAATTCATAAGCAATATATTTTTATATAAAGCCAGAATTATAATTTTATTTCCTTTTAAATTGTCCACTACTCTTCATTTTTAGATTTTTCTTTACAACTCCTTTAAAATTATTTACTGGGGGGGGGGGGTTTCGAAAAACAAAACCAAAAAAATTTGCTGGGTAAGGTGGCAATAGGATGGATGGGGATGGAGATCATATATATATATATATATATGAATGAATGTAGGGGTTCTGAGGTGGAACTGTTTCATTCCAGTTAAGTCCAGAGAACTTGTAACCCTGGATTTCCTGGAACTCCCTCTGTAGTAGACCAGGCTGGCCTCTTTGTTTTTAATCTATCAAGGAGCGATAGTACAATCTCTATACCAGGGAGGCAGAGGCAGTCAGAGCACTGTGAGCTCAAAGCTAGCCTGTCCTAAATATTTAGCTCTAGGCCAGCTGGGGTTACAGTGAGAGACTGTCCACATCCCACCCCACCCCAGCCCCCAATAATTCTGGAACTCCCAAACACAGAAGTTAGAACTGCTAAATCTCAACGAAATTTTGTAGCTTGTCCTGGAGAGCAGTATGAACAGAAAAAATTGACAATCATAGCGATGGGACCATCATAGGGATGGATATTGTGCCCTGAGGGAGGAAAGGAGTGAGGGGCACTGGCTGGGGTGATGGCAGAAAAGACCCCAAAATGTGACAAAAGATAGGCTTCAGACTAAACTAACTAGAAAGTAGTATTAGAAGGGAGAGAAGGCATGAGGTGGGCAAGAGTGAGTCCGGGTTCCAGACCCGCAGAAAAGAGAAACACTATTTTCAGGGCTGGGAAAGGTGAGACGCTCGAATCTGCGCTGAGCCTGGGCTCCAGGAAGCTGATTTTTTCAAGAGCATGAGCTAAGGAGATATAGCGTCATCCAGTAGAGGGGTGCAGAGGAGTGATCGACTTGCAGGAGTGCGCGTGAGCTCATGCAACATAGGCCACCCTCATTTCCGGTCTCAAGACAGCACCCACGCCTACAGCGTTGCCGCAACCTTGAGCCCCTGGCGCTATCCCAACTCCTCCGCGGAGGCTTTAGATACTCTACTAGATGCAGACCGGTCTTTCCGGTATACGGCTGCTGAGCTTGCTGGGAGCGGAAGTCCACCTCCAGCGCAGAGCAACTCGGGAGCTGTAGTTTCAGATGCAGTCAACTTCCTCAAAAGGTCCGGAAGTGGGTCATTTGAAACGAAGGTCCAGAAAGCGATGGTGATCCCGAGGCAGGGTGCCCCTCCGCCGGCGGCATGGTGCGCTCCGGGCCGCGTCACCTCTCCGTAGGGCGTGGCACTTCCATGCCTCCACAATTTGTTCAACCTGTAGGGAAAAGCGGGTCACCACACAGACCGAAGTCCCTGGCTTTCGGCCCTTCCTCCTCGTCCCCACGTGGCAGAGTGGATTTGAGTTTGGTTACTGGTGTCCGCACCGGGATGAGCGGCTCCCGTCGGTTCTGCTCTTCCAGGGCGCTTAACTCCGCTGGGGCAAGCAAAGCCAGTCTCAGCTCTCGAACCACTGGGGCTGCCACCTCGGCCACGGGTTGCTCCAACACCGCCTGTGGAAACGAGCCTTGAGCATGTGCCCCACCGCCCGCTTGCAGAGTTCCTGCAGCCCGCGCCGCTTTGGTGTCCTCGCCCTCCCCCAGGTCCCACTCACGGCGCCCACGCGTGCCCAACTTCGGGCTGCCTGGACTAGCTCAGCCTCGTCCACGCAGAGCTTGTCACTGCGTAGCACAGGCAGCAGCGCGGTGGCGGAAAGCTCCAGGAAGCCACGGGTGCGGAGCGCCTCCTATGGGCCGGTATATCGGTCAGGACAGAGAAAAAATGACAGGGTGGCAACAAGTTACAAGTATAAGTACCTGGCTGTGAGTCTCTATGAAGGCTATGCACCGCTCCTGCAGTGGCCCCAGGCCAAAGGTTACAGCAACCTGAGAGCAGAGTATGGTTAGGCTAGAGACTGAAGAGGCTGGATAACCCAGATCTGCACACAAGGTACTACCGAAAGTTTGAGCACAATCAGGAGATTAACAGCACTGCAGTGTCTCATGAAATTAGACCTGGGCAAAGTGCAGTGCCCCATGCACAGCACACAGGTGTGTGGTAAAGGAGACCATGTTCAGGCCTTTCAAACTCCATCATTGGGTCCAAGTTTGGCTTCTAAACTCCACATCCCACCTTTCTCCTATCCTGTTTAGAACTGTTTCCCACTCTTTTTGTGGTTTTTGTTGTTGCTGTTTGTTTTTCAAGACATGGTTTCTCTATGTAGCCCTGGTTGTCATTGAACTCACTCTGTCGTCCAAGCTGGCCTTGAACTCAGAGATCCACCTGCCTCTGCCTCCAGAGTGCTGGGATTAAAGGCGTGCGCCACCACTGCCCGGCTCATTTCCCACTCTTAATAGATCACTATGTAGCCCCAGCTTGAACTCTACTCCAGATGCTTCTGCTTTCCAAGTACTGGAATTAAAGGTGTGTGTCACCATGCTTACCTTTCCCAGACCTTTGACTGTTCCTCCTACATATGACCTTATTGATATATTCTATACCCCACAGATCTGGACACAGAGTTTCTCTCATAAGCATCCTTGAGTACACAAGTCAGTCAAGGCTTCTGACGGTGGAGGCCATTCTGTAGGCCATTAGAGGAACACGTTCTAAATATCAGACTCATTCCAGGGGCTGCTCAACAATACTCACCTGCAGAGCCTCACAAACCAACTCTACATCCAACACCTTCACCACAAACGCCAGGCATAGCTGAGGACAGAAATGAGAGTGAAGGGGGGGGGGGGTGTTCCTGTTTCAAGACCCCAAGTCCTAACCCAGAAACAGTGAAGCTTGGAGACATGACTCATTCAGACTCCCGGCAGCCCCAGCGCCATCTTGAGCTCCCAGATTTGGGAAACAGATAGAATTGTTCAGACCTGCAATTTAGCAAGCCCAGAGGGCCTGGAGGTCAGCAAAACACTTTCTAGTACACTTGTCTCTGGTAAAACCCATCCCAAAACCCCAGTCTCTTCCCTCATCTTCCTCTACTTGTCCCCTTCCTTGACCCAGTGACACATCTATTTTTAACAGAAATTTTAAATTCTCCCTCTCTTCCACAAAAGCACTGGGCAGTGCCAGCTGTCCCTTCTCAGGGCCACCCACCTCTTGTGGACTGCCATTCCCATCTCGACCACACCCTCTTGATTTCTGCACTGATCTGACTGGCCCTTCCCTTTTCCTTTTCTCTCAGTCCCTTTCCCTTAGCTCCCTTGCCCAAAATTTTCAATGGCACTCCACTAGCCTCGCATGGAAAGAAGTCCAGGGAAGAAGAGTTGAGACAGGCTCTTGCTGTGTAGCACCACTGGCCTAGAACTTACTCTAGACAAGGTTGGCCCTGAGCTTGGAATTATCCTCTCTATTCTGCCTACTGGGTACTGGAAATACAGGTACGTACCACCACCACACCTGGCTAGTGCTGGGAATTAAACCCGGAGCCTATACCGTGCTATACATGGCAAGTGCTATACCGCTCGATGACCTACGCTCCCAGCCTAAAGCCCAAATTCTTGAAGCACCTATGTGAACCAGCTTCCTGGTACCCTTTCCAGCTCACCCCACACCCATGTTCCCAGTTCATCACATAGCTAAGGAGTTCCTTGAATGTCCTGTGACTATAATGTCATCTTCCCACTCCTGAACAAAACCCTATTTGTTCTTCCAGCTCTGACACAAAAGTTTCCTTCTTCAAGAATCTCTCTCCACACATCAGCTGTTTGCCTATCACAGTTAGACTCCTACTTTTTTTTTTTAAGATTTGTTTATTTATCATATGTAAGTACACTATAGCTGTCTTCTGACACCCCAGAAGAGGGCATCAGATCTCATTATGGACAGTTGTAAGCCACCATGTGGTTGCTGGGATTTGAACTTATGACCTTCGGAAGAGCAGTCTGCACTCTTAACCACTGAGCCATCTCTCCAGCCCCCTATATCCCTACTTTTAAGTTTAGGTTTTCGAAACTAAGTCTCACTCTGTAGCTCAGGCTATCCTGGAACTCCTTAGGTAATTCAGGCTGGCCTTAAACTTGCCATCCTCCCCAGCCTTCAGAGTGTGGGAGTACTAGCTGGAAGCACAAAGCCCCATACATGTTAAGCATTTTCATGTCTCTCTTCCCATTCAGTCATGGGCCAAAGCCAATTTACCTTTATACTGAAGAACCAGCCATAAATATTTCCCACGGTCACTCAGCACACACTGAGCATGTACAGATCCTGTGTACACAGAGAGCTCTCATACTCCCTGTGACAAGGTCAAACTGCACGAAGGAGACTATGAACTGAAAGGCAAGGGAGACAAGATGGCTTGCCTGAGACACCCACCTCTCGAAGTTCCTCCAGCCCATATTCCACAGCTGCTGTCAGCACCTCCAGCACCTGCACAGGGTGGGGGTGGGGGATAGGGGGGTAGGAGTGGTTGAGGGAGCAGAAGGGAGTTTCCCTCACCCCTCAACCCACAGCATAATGGGCAGACTCCTGCCTCTGGCATCCTCAGCTCCTCTCCCACCCAGCCCTCTGCTTGGTAGGCTCACAGAGTGTCGGTGCAGCTTGACACTGTTGGTATACAGGAAGTCCAGCACGGCTAAGAAGGCTTCTGCCGGCACAGTGCTTAGCACCACAGGACTAGGTACCCCAGGGCCCAGAAGTCTCTGGAAGAAGTTACATCTACAGGCCAACAAGCACCGGTGGGCAAATACCTCTTGCCGTTCTTGACCAACCACAAAGCAAATATCACTGTGGAAGAGAGGAAGGACGGAGAGCCAGGGGAGGGGATCTCAGACCTAGATCACACTGTTGGCTTTACCTCTGTCACACTAGGACTTCTTTTTATGTGAGGACAAAGCCTACTTCTGGAAGACACAAGCCTGAACTGTAGTCTCGGTTCCACTCTGTGACTTTTTATCTTTGACTCTCAGGCTTCTCAGCCATGATGGCAGGTCTCAGGGGAGTTGACTATTCATGGTCAAAGGGGGAGTACCAGAGCTCATGCAGGCAAGATTGATATCTCCCCAGTCTGAGTCTTGGGGGAAGGACACTCCTCTTGGGAACTCCTCCATCAGATGCCAACTCAGCATTTTTACCCTCTTCCTGTAGGAGGGTGTGAGGATGTGGGGTACAGAGCACACTGACTACAGACAGACATGGCAGTGATGCACTATCATGAGGTGAGACCACATTTTCCATCTTCATAATCACTTCCGGGCCCCAGCCTCTGGGCCTCTACCTAAAGTAGAGGGGGTGGGAGGCACAGAGAAGGCTTCAGCTTCCAAAGCCTCCTGCCTAAGGTTCCACTTGTCAGGCTCGACTGGCACCCTGCCTTCAGGAAAAAACAGAATTATGACAGTCCTAACCCTGGGGAGTAGTGCAGCCTCTGGAGAGTAGGGAAGGGAAACTGTTTTTGTCTCCCGTGACCAGCCCTGCCCCGGTGAACTCTATTCCTGGTTTCAGACAGCACTAGCCTCTTAAGCAAGCAGTGGGCGGTCAGAAACCTTGAACTATTTCCTGTCTGGGTCTCCGGCTCCATCCTTTGGGCTTTGTTCCTCTTATGAATCCCTAGAGCCATCCGTGCCTCTGTCTCTTCAAGGAAAGAAGTCCCAGCACTCAGTTGAATGCCCAATGGGAATGAATCAAGTCATAACCCATCTTTCAGGGCTGAGGGGGTGGAGGATCCCTTCCTCAAGCCAGAGAACTCAGGCATTGCCTGAGTTCACACAGCTGCCCTCCCATCTATCTGCCACTGTCCCCACCTCTGACTCTCAGGGCAGTGTGGACACAGGCCAGTAAATTTCCTCTGTAGCTGACTTCCTCACAGACTGAGTTCACCAGGGAGGCCAAGTGTTCTTTCTCTGACTCTTCACCCTTAGCCTCCTCAAATTCACAGGCCCAAGAGAGCCAGCCAGGGAAAACCCACTAGGGGGCCACTGTCTCACCTGTACCGGGGGTTGTTGACGAGGCTTCGAAGTGCTGTGGAAAAGGGTGCAGCCTGCCCATGCACCACCAGTCCTGGGTTCTCCATATGTGGAGTGGGCAGCAGGTCAAAGGGTGGAACAGCCTGAAAGGCCCAGCCAGGCCGAGAAAGACCTGAGAGACCTGAGAGGGAGGGCAGGAGCTGGAGGCCTGCTTGCTAAAATATAGAAGAGACGCCCAGGTGCAGGCCTGAGGTTCAGGAAAAGGATGCAGATGCAGACAGGACCCAGAGAAGAAGCTGGGACTGGAAAGGCCTAAGATCCCGGGAGAAGCTGGTGGTGGATGAGGCCCAGGTTGGGAGTCTGCCCAGGCAGCGGCTGGGTGGGAAGCCTGTGGGTTTCCATAGAAACTGGAGCTGAGCCTGAGGAGGCCCCGCCCATCTCCCTTTACACCCAGGGGAAAAAAAATCCGCGGTCGAAGGGCCCTAAGCTGAGTCTGAGGGTCCCGGTGTGGGCTGGTCCTTGCCTACACTGAGTTCAGAATCCCTTCCCACGACTGCAGTTTAGAAAGACCTGAGACATCACCTCATCAGGGAAAATTCTCACCCCCAAGTGTGGTTTTCAAGGCTCAGATTCAGCTTGCTTGGGAGGGGGCAGCCCCGTGCCTCCCGGAGTGGGGGGGGGGGGTAAGTTCCAACAGGAGCAGCACAGCCTCTGGCGTCCCTGAAAAGCAATGACGCTAGGGAAAGAGGTGCGACCTACAGGTCCCAGGACACAGGAGTAGGTCAGCAAAGGTCAAGAAACCGGACTTAGAATCACTGAGTCAAGAAAGACCATGCCAAGCCTGGGTCTTTCCCGCTGAGCCAATAGGCCTCCCCTCAGCACATAGTTCTGAACTAAGGAAGTCATCCAAGCCCCACCCTAGCTCTGCCCTGAAGCGGAAATGTTTGTCCCTGTTGAGGCTGATGGGGAGAATGTTGAACCATGACGTACTCTTTCCTGTGAGCCCAGATACTGGATTCCTAAGAAGCCACCCCCACAGTCTCAAGGTTTTAGCATATCCCAGGCCCCTGTGACTTGTTCACAGATGGCCAGGCCAGATCCTGTGGGCCCTGGTGGGTTTTCCCTCCCATGGACCTGTGAATTTGAGGAGGCTAAGGGTAAAGAGGCAGGGAAAGATTCATATGAAATAGTGGCTCAGAAGCAAGGACCTTTCTGAGCAGTGCACCTCTCCACTCGTGCCTCCTTAGTCTGGGATGCCCTAGAACTCTTAACTTCCTGTGGACCCTCTCTCCCTGGTAACTTAGGGCACCCTCCCCTCTGCAGGTGCCCATAGCAGTAACACTTAGGTTATTCCAGAGTTTGGCCGGAGGAAAGAGTTCTGGGAGGGAGAGGCGAGCTTGCCACAGGAGCCCCATGGTAACTGCACAACACAAGCCTTCCCCGCCCACAGGCCTGTCAGGCCAGCTCAGTGAGGATTGTGGGGCCAGCAGAGCTTGGATGCCAAAGGCTGCAGGTGAGTCAGTTGCCCGAGGGAGTTTCAGGAGAAGAGGGCATCCATCCCACAGGTGATTCTGATGGAGTTAGAGACCTAAGCAAGAGGATAGAAGTTGCTTCACACGTCGCCTGCCTCCAGATGCAGCCAGTAGAGGGGGAGAAAAGACCCACCACACTTAGAGCAGGGAAGATGATGATTAAGTTCTATACTTCTGAGGCTACAGAAATCTGTGGGAGTGATGGAGTTGGGTCTGTCCCTTCTGGCTATTGAAGAAACCCAGAAACTAGCTTCATGTCCCCATTCTGCTGATGAAGTCAAGTGGTGGTGGGGGCGTGGATTTAGTGCTCCCCCAGTCAGCCTCCACTGTGACCAAGGGAAAGGAACTCTGGGCAGAGGTTCCATGATCATAGACTAAGCAGCTCCTTCCCTTGCTTATATCTCACAGCTCTTAACCGTCTCTAAGCATCTAGTAGCCCAGGAAGCCCCAATCTGACCTACTTGTTCCAAACACACAGGTAAGAAAGGGCTCTGGAGCCGGGCAGTGGTGGCGCACGCCTTTGATCCCAGCACTTGGGAGGCAGAGGCAGGTGGATTTCTGAGTTCGAGGCCAGCCTGGTCTACAGAGTGAGTTCCAGGACAGCCAGGGCTACACAGAGAAACCCTGTCTCGAAAAACAAAAAAGAGTTGATGGGGTAGGGGTGGTGCCAGCCTTTGATCCCAGTACTCGGGAGGCAGAAACAGGTGGATCTTGATGAGTGAGGCTAGCCTGGTCTACAAAGCCAGTTCCAGGACAGCCAAGACTACAAAGGGAAACCTTGTTTTGAAAAAAAGAAAAAAGAAAACAAAGGAGAGTTGGGCTGGGCAGTGGTGGTGCATGCCTTTAATCCCAGCACTTGGGAGGCAGAGGCAGGTAGATTTCTGAGTTCGAGGCCAGCCTGGTCTACAGAGTGAGTTCCAGGACAGTCAAGGCTACACAGAGAAACCCTGTCTCGAAAAACCAAAAAAAAAAAAAGGAAAAGAAAGAAAGGAGAGTTGGAGGCCATATACGACCTTGTCTCAGACACACAGGAGGATGTGTGAGCACACACCCAAAAAGAGAAATCTCTACTTCACTGAGCAAGGGACTGGATGTAGGTCGATCTCAGCCAGTGAGGGCTACTCCTAAGTATGGATCTTCCAGCAGGCAGGTCCATGGCTTGCAGGACCCTGCCATCCAGACACCAGGAAGAGGAGACTACCAAAGACCTGGCTCTGAAATTACCACCAGGGAAACCTGGAGGTCACCTGCCCAGCATTAATGAGACCCGACCTACAGGCCCAGGCCCAGCCTCCCGTCGTGGCTCCCTGCCGAGCCTACACCCATCCTTTTCACGCCGTAACTCACTGGCAGGACCCTTAGTGGGTCCTGGAGGTCGACGACCATCCCTGGGTCCAATGCCCCCTCTAGGTTCACGAGTTAGTTTTTCTGGGTTGCCCCTGATGCCTCCCCGTAGGATGGCACCCTCATACCGCTTAGAACCGGCGCCCGGGGAACACTGGGAAGCTGCAAGTGCCCAGCGTGCCCTGGAGGCAGCACTGACCGCACAGCTGAGCAATGCGTGCTACTCCGGTACCGAGGCGGGGAAACTGGTACAGGCGCTGTGTGAACAGATACACATCCGTGTGAGGGAGCTCAACCTACCCCGCTACAAACTGGTGTGCAACGTGGTGCTGGGGCCACGCGAGGGACAGGGTGTGCACGTGGTCAGCCGAGCACTCTGGGATGCGGTACATGATGGACTGGCCTCTGCCACCTTCACCAACACTTCTCTGTTTGCTGTGGCTACTGTCCACGCGGTCTACTGGGAATGATAAGGCCTTCAAGTTCTGAAAAATGGTTTATTATCCCAGGAGGAGGCCCCCCTGGGGCTCACATCCCAATAAATAAATGTCTGTTAATAAATAAAAGTGATCCATAAATAATGCTCCCTAGCTGGGAGCTAAGGCTCAGGCTTATCTCAGAGAGAAGGGTAAGATTCAGGGAGGGCAGGCCATCCCCAAAGCTGGTCCCTGATTCCCTGGGGGGATTCAGCCAGGAGCCCCCAGTGAGGCACCAAAGAGACAGGAAGGGCCACAATGGCGAGTCCCGGAGCCTTTCAGGCTCAGGCCCAGGCCCAGGTCCAGGGTCTGAATCACAGCCTGCTCTCTGCAAGTTGGAACCTAAGCAGGGCTTCGGTCCCTGAGCAGGCGCAGAGCATAGCGCAGTCGCTGCCGCAAGTCTGGGGAGCAGCCTAGCTGCCGGAGGTGGGAAGCGAGGTAAGTAAAAGCCCTGCGATTTCGGGCCACAAACGTCACAAGGAGAGGCTCCCAGCCACTGAGGATCAGCTTCGTGTGGTCCCCGTAGAAGTTCACCTGGACACAGACAGTAACACTGATTAGTGCTGCGACACCAGATCCACATTCCTTCCCAGAACCCTGTGATACCAGAGCTTCTCCCCAAACCAAGGATGGGCTCTTACCTGGACAGTGCCATCACTAAACAGCATGAGGAGGGCCTGATCAGTCTTGACCCACTGCAGCAGCAAGGGTGGGGCAGGTACCTCTACCTCTTCCACACTGGGGAGATCTCCACCCTGGGAGAACAGGCAGGTCAGGTCACTGAACTGGCATGAGCTCTGTCTCTCCCTATGGATTTCTCCTTCCCTTACAGGTTCAGCCACTCTCTATCTTTTTTTTTTAAGATTTATTTATTTTGCCGGGCAGTGGTGGCGCATGCCTTTAATCCCAGCATTTGGGAGGCAGAGGCAGGTGGATTTCTGAGTTCGAGGCCAACCTGGTCTACAGAGTGAGTTCCAGGACAGCCAGGGCTACATAGAGAAACCCTGTCTCGAAAACCAAAACAAAACAAAAAAAAGAGGGCATTGGATCCCATTACAGATGGTTGTGAGCCATGTGGTCACTGGGAATTGAATTCAGGACCTCCAGAAATGAAGTCAGTGCTCTGAAGCGCTGAGCCATCTCTCTTGCCCTCAGCCACTCACTATCTTTGGACCACCCCTCCCCGATCACCGTAGAGAATCAGAAAAGACCATTTGTCCCTAAAGTGCCCCCACTGCAGCCTACACACCTTCATGAGGTGCTGCTCCATGTAGGAGGCGAAATACCGCAGGATGCCCAGTTGAGGCTGCAGAGCACGGGGCACAGAACCCACAGAGAAAGAGAAGTGCTTCGCGCTGGTGGGGTTGTAGTGCACGGTCCTGAAAGTGGGAATGTAGAGGGGAGGAGCCTGGCACCACCGTCCCTCCCCAGACCCCTGAGCACAGAGACACACACCAAGGTGCAACCCTGCTGGGCACAATAGCCTAAATACAAAGCACGGCGGAACAGCACTTACTTCCTATTGGCTGACAGGGCCATGTGGGTGCCATCATTGAAGAGCACCGCTACACGGCGGCTGGACAGCTGATAGCCAAAGCCAAACTTGTTGGAGTAGTCAACCCACTTGCTGACCCACACCAGAGGCTCTGGCTGTGCCAACGGGGCTGGGTTCTGTTCAGCTGTTACGGGAGAGGAGGGAGTGAAGACTTTCCCCTGGCCCCTGGGTCAAAAAGAACTTGCCAAACTATTGACATGCACCAGAGCCCAGCCTTACCTAAGGGCATGAAGGCCACACAGTTTCTCAGTGCACAGAGGGCAGACTCCACCACTGTGGCCACAGTCAAACCTTCTTCAAACCCTGAAGGGAACAAGGCGCTGACATTTAGGCAAACGCAGTGCTGGGCCCAGGTCATGTCCCTCAGCCAACTACTTCCTTTAGGCCCCTGGTCTCCACCCCAGCAACCCTGAGCACCTCTCATCTTCCGGCTCCTCACCATCTCCACTGCTTGCCAGTGTCCCACGGGGTGAGCTGTCCTCAGCAGCTGTCTCTACCAAGCTGACAGGGGCCAGACCTGAAGCTACTGGAGCCTGGACAGTTGGGTAGAGAAAGAGTGAAGTTAGGCCCCAAAATCCAAATCCTTAAAAGTCCAGTGGCCCAGCCCTGTTCCTGGAGGCTCTCAGGGCACCCCAGGTCAGCCTCAGCTGGCTAATGAGACACAGCCAATTAGGCCACCACGAGGTTAGATGCTTCATCAGCCTTTTATGCTGGGCTTCCCTCAGCTGCTAGGGTCAGGGTGAGTCAGGGGAATGATGCTCCCATGAGCACCTCACCTCCGGCCTGACATCTGGATGGCCGATGGATGTGTGCATGAGGCCGCTCACCAAGCAGGAGACATTACTCTGTTCCTCAGGATGGTTCTTATCTGGGGGGTGAAGGAGAACATAGCCCTCAGTGTCCTGCCTGACCACATTTCCACAAAGTGTTCACACACAGGCAGATCTTCCCAAGTGTCTAGACAGCACATGCTCTCCCTGGAGTTGGTGGACACCCACGCCCTCGAAGGCCCCCCACCCCAATGTGACAGCCCCTCATGCCAATACGACCTGACTCACTCTTCTTCTTTTTCCTGCCAAACAGGCTCTTGGTAACTTTGGCAAACAGACTCCTTGCAGAGTTGGGGGGTGTCAGCTCTGGGACTGTCACACAGCTGCTGACAGGGAGCCGATCAGGGGTATAGCCCTGAGGAAGAGATTCAAGAAAACAGCAGCAGTGAGACCCCAAGGGCCCTCTAGGACATGAACACTGACCTCCAGTGTCTGGAGAACCACAGACCTTCGTAAAGAAGTCATGGCGCAGGATCTGTTCAATGGAAGGGCGGTCTCGGGGTGAAGCTCGAAGGATGGCGGCCAGGAGCTGACGGGCAGGCAGTGAGAGGCTAGCAGGCAGCGTGTAATGAACCTGCTTGATGCAGCGGTATGTCTCCTTCAGGTCAGCTGTCTCAAATGGGGGGCTCCCACACAGGAGTGTGTACCTATGCCCAGGAATGGAAGATTAGGAGTAAAGTAGTGGGAACCCCCCATCCATGCACCTACCACCTGTCCGACAGTGACTCTGATACTCACATGACACAACCAAGTGACCACACATCTGCCTCTGGGCCATGGCCCTGTCTCAGCAGCACTTCTGGAGCTACATAGTTGGGAGTGCCACAGATGGTCCTGAAAGGGGGTAGGGCGGAGGGAGGAAGGCTCAGACCCAGCCCAGCGCCCTTACCCGCCCCCATTCCTGCCCCTGCTGTGAGTTCAGACAAAGCAGCTGCCTGTCACCAAAGGCCAGAGAGCTCCTGCTTGTCTTGGGACAATGGATGCTGAGAATGGCAGCTGAGCCCTCACCCACCCCTCTAGCCCAGCTGCTCAGCTGCTCTGCAGGACAGGAGGCCCTGACCCATCACAGCCCCCTCTCCCAAGGTTAATACAGAGGGTCCATGACTGATCCCTTCCCCCGCTCCCATCTGTCAAACACTCACTAGGCTGTCACCTCCCACTGTCTGTGCTGCCACAGCCAAAACCAGCTGTCATACCCTTCATAAAGACTCACCTGCCCCAGCACTTGGGAGGCAGAGGCAGGTGGATTTCTGAGTTTGAGGCTAGCCTGGTCTACAGAGGGAGTTCCAGGACAGCCAGGGCTACACAGAAAAACCCTGTCTCGAAAAACCAAAAAAAAAAAAAAAAAAAAGAAAGAAAAAGACTCACCTGCCATACGTGCTATGTTACACACACCCTGCCCCAGTGAGCACAGCAGGATCACTTACACACACAGGGTATCATGATCTGTCATTTCCCACTCAGCTGTCTCATATACACATGCTCACTGCCTGGCCTAAGTTTTCCCCATACATTTCCAAAAATCCTAGACACCCATCTGTGCCACACATTCATAAGATTGCTGTCCCTCTCCACCTAACCAATGACCTAGGTTGCCACCTCTACTGTCACACATACAGACCACCCATCGTCACCCCTTCCCTGATTATCCCAAGTACACATCTGCGTCACAGACTGTGGCCACCATCCCCTCACTCACTTTTTCCTCTGCTCCGGGGGCTCTAACCGAGCTGCCAGCCCAAAATCCCCCACCTTCAGTTCCATGTTATCCGTAATGAAAAAATTTCCTAGACAGTAGCAGAGAGACTCGTCAGATTCTTCTCCATCTCCTCCCTCCCCATGTCTCCACCCTTCCAACCAGATCCAGGAATCTCACCCAGCTTGAGATCTCTGTGTAAGATACCCCTCTGGTGCAAGTACTTGAGACCAGAAAGGATCTGGCGCAGGTAGTAGCGAACCTCTGGTTCCAACAGGGTGTGTCGGGCCTTCCAGATGTGGGCCAGGGACTGCAGAAAGCCACTGTTTCAGTCCCTGCTTGCCTTCCCTGACCCGCCCTCCATCTGTGTTTGCTAAAGATGACAAGAACCCAGCTTTGGATCTTAAGAACCCACTTCCTCCCCCACCCCTGTTCCCAATGAACCCACCCCGCCCCCATTCCGGACCTTTCGGCTACAGAGCTCCAGGAAAATGTATATGTTGTCAGCATCCTCGAAATGATGCGAAAAACGAACGATATGGCGGTGCTGTAGGTCGCGGTGCAACTCTATCTCGTTTAGGATCTGCGACGGAGAAGCGAAATCCTCATTTTTCCAGGGTTCCCACGCCACCATCCCCTCCCCATCCCCTTGACTGCAGGGCCTGGACCCACCTTCTCGCGCTGATGCGGCTTGGCGACGCGACTCTGCGGGATGACTTTGACCGCGTAGGCTATACCGGTCTCGGTGTCAGTGGCTTCATAGCAGCGAGCGAAGCCCCCCTAGAAAGAAGAGGCTGCATCATCGGTCGGGGCGCTCCGGAGTGGCCGGGTCGGGCCCGCAGAGCTCCTCTCCACCTCCGTCAACGCCACCCCAGAGCCCCGACACACCTTGCCCAACAAGCGGCCCTTGATATAGGTACGGCCGCTGCGAGGGTCGGTGATGAGGCGACCGGAATCCGGCGCCGGTGGCCCCGCCAGCACCTCAGGTTCCGATCGCGGGGAGGCACTGGCAGGCGGCCCCGGGCCGGCGGGAGGCGCGGACGGGGCGGCCGCGCGCGGGAAGGGGCGCGGGGACAAGAAGCCGGCGGCGGGCTCCATGCAGACGGCGCGGCGCAGCGCCTGCCGCGCTGGTTCTCGGTTCCGCCCGGCCCCGGCCGCGCGTGGCGCTGCCTGGTTTCTCTACGCTGCGATCGCGACTGGGCGGGGGGAAGCCCGGCGTTTTTATCAATGAACGCCTGCCCCCTCCCCGGCGTTTCGTCATTTCGAGCTCCTCCTCTTTCCTGGCAGCCAGGCTTGGAGATGCCACGCCCATTGCTCGGCCTTACGTCACTTGAAAGATCTTCCCCTTGCCTGGGCGTACTTAAAGGCCACTCCTCCTACTCTGGCCTTAAAGGCGCCCCGGTAGAGCTAGTCACCTGGCAGGTGTAAGCCTGCTCCTTATCTCTAGGCTACCCGGCCCACGTGGCCCTTTTTTTTCTTCATCCTTCCAGTGTATGCTGAAGTCGGAGTGGAGGCCAGTTATCCGGAGTCCTCTTTCGAGCAACAACGAGGATTAACATTCCAGCCGGGAAGGAAAGGCAAACTTTGCTCAGTGCAAGTCACCAACACAGGTGGTCCCCTGTAAGCTTCGCATGCTCTGGTACAGAGCTTGCTGCCCTCTTCGGCAGCTTCAGAGCCCGATTTACCTTGTCCGAGACTATGCAATGGGTTTGTGGAACAGAGCCTGGTATTCAAGGTTTTATTTTTGCTTTTTGTTTTTCAAGACAGGATGTCTCTGTGTAGCCCTGGCTGTCCTGGAACTCACGCTGTAGATCAGGCTGGCCTCAAAATCAGAAATCCACCTGCCCCTGCCTCCCAGTATTCAATGTGTTTACCATGTTCCAGGCTACATCTTCTGCTACCCACTTCTATCTTACTCTTCTTCTTTTGAGGGAATGGGGTGCTGAAGCAGAGTAGCTGCCATGTGATCCAGGCAGGTTATGAACTCGAGGTCCTTCTGCCTTCACCTTTGACATAATGAGACTATAGACATGCATCTCCACTCCAGATGCTGAGTTCCCCATTACATTCTCAAAATACCTATTGCGCTGAGTCAGCAGGCAAAGGCCAGAAAGTGAGGAATGAGAGATACTCTTAGGTGCTAGAGACCGGCAATTAGGCAGTTAGTATTGAAGCCAATTGGAGATAAACCCAACTAGGTGACAGGAATCTATGATCTATGTGGAATCTTTTTCCGCATGGTTTTTTTTTTGGGGGGGGGATGAGGGTGGGGACTGTTTTTTTTTTGGGGGGGGGGTCCAGGAAGCCAGGAACTCGACCTGTAGACCAGGCTCACCTTGAATTCTTGCCAGCCCCTGCCTCCACCACTTCCTAGCTTCAATGTGAAATCTTTTTTTTCCCCTTAAAACAGGGTTTCTCTGTGTAGACTTGGGTGTCCTGGAATCATTCTGTAAACCAGGCTGGCCTCTAACTCACAGAGATATGCCATTAAAGGAGTGTACCACCACCTGTTCAGTTTCCCAGGTGGAATCTTTTTTTTTTTTTTTGGCGGTGGGGGTGGGATGGGGGGGTGTTCTTTGTTCCTTTTTTTTTTTTTTTTTTTTTTTTTTTTTGGTTTTTCAAGACAGGGTTTCTCTGTCTAGCCCTGTCTGTCCTGGAACTCACTCTGTAGACCAGGCTGGCCTTGAACTCAGAAATTACCTGCCTCTGCCTCCCAGGTGCTGGGATTAAAGGTGTGCGCCACCACCGCCCTGCATAACTTTTTAAAAAAAAACTATTTATTTATTTATTTATTTATTTATTTATTTATTTAATGTGAGTACATCACTGTCTTTTGGCCACACTAGAAGAGGGCATCAGCTTCTATTACAGATGGCTTTGAGCCACCATGTGGTTGCTGGGAATTGAACTCAGGACCTCTGGAAGAACAGTCAATGTTTTTAACCACTGAGCCATCTCTCCAGCCCTTCCTTTTTTTTTTTTTAAGGTCTGATTATTTATTTGTTACTTTTTTTTGATATTTACTTTATTTACATTTAAAATGTTTTCCCCCTTTGGAAACCTCCTATTCCATTTTCCCTCCCACTGCCTCTGTGAGAGTGTTCCCCCACCCACCCACCCACTCCTGTCTTCCCTCCCTGACATTCCCCTACACTGGGGCATCTAACACCCTCAGGCCCAAGGGCCTCCCCTCCCACCAATGGCCAACAATGGTCCTCTGCCACATATGTGGTCCGAACCATGGGTCCCTCCATGTGTATTCTTTGGTTGGTGGTATAGTCTCCAGGAACACCGGGGGGTCAGGCCAGTTGACACTGTTGCTTTCTCCATGGGGCTGCAAACTCCCTCAGCTCCTTCAGTCCTTCTCCAACTCCTCCATCTGGGACCCCACTCTCAGTCCAATGGTTGGCTGCGAGCATCCACCTCTGTATTTGTCAGGCTCTGCCTGAGCCTCTCTGGAGACAGCTTATCATGCTTCCATCAGTGTAGTGGCTATTTCTGATTGTCAACTTGACTATATCTGGAGTGAATTACAATCCAGAATTAGAAGGCTCACCTGTGATCTAGATAATGAGTCTGGAAGACATAAGTTTCAGGTGTGGTGGTGCACACACCTCTAATCTGGGCCATACCTGCTGCTGGAGATCTACATAAGGACATCGGAAAGAGGAAGATTCAATCTTCTTCGACTGCGAGCCTTGTGGGACTAAGCGACTGCTAGATCCTCGGGTTTTCATTCACAGCTACTGCTGATCATTGTTGGGGAGTTTGACTACAGACTGTAAGTCATTAACAAATTCCCTTACTATATAGAGACTACCTATAAGTTCTGTGACTCTAGAGAACCCTGACTAATACAATCAGCAAGCACTCCCCAGCATCCACAAGAACACCTGGGTTTGGTGGCTGCATATGGGATGTATCCCCAGGTGGGGCAGTCTCTGGAAGGCCTTTTCTTGAGTCTCTACTCCACACTTTGTCTCAATATTTCCTCCTGTGAGTATTTTGTTCACCCTCTAAGAAACACTGAAGCATCCACATTTTGGTCTTCCTTCTTCTTAGGCTTCAGATAGTCTGTGAATTGAATCTTGGGTATTCCTAACTTTGGGGCTAATATCCAATTATCAGTGAATATATACCGTGTTTGTTCTTTTGTGACTGAGTTACCTCATTCAGGATGATATTTTCAAGTTCCATCCATTTGCCTGCGAATTTCATAAATTCGTTGTTTTTAATAGCTAAGTAGTATTCCATTGTGTAAATGTACCATATTTTCTGTATCCATTCCTCTGTTGAGGGACATCTAGGTTGTTTCCAGCTTCTGACTGCTATGAACATAGTGGAGCATGTGTCCTTATTACATGTTGGAGCATCTTCTGGGCATATGCCCAGGAGTGGTATAGCTGGGTCCTCAGGTCGTACTCTGTCCAATTTTCTAAGGATCCACCAAACTGATTTCCAGAGTGGTTGTACCAGCTTGCAATCCCACCAGTCATGGGGGAGTGTTCCTCTTTCTCCACATCCCCACCAGCATCTGCTGTCACCTGAGTGTTTGATCTTAGACATTCTGACTGGTGTGAGGTGCCCAGGTGGAATCTTAATCTCTAAAACTTGCTGGACAGTGGTGACGCACGCCTTTAATCCCAGCACTTGGGAGGCAGAGGCAGGTGGATTTCTGAGTTCGAGGCCAGCCTGGTCTACAGAGTGAGCTCCAGGACACCCAGGGCTACACAGAGAAACCCTGTCTCGATAAACAAAAAAAACAAAAAAAAAAACAAAACAAAACAAAAAAAGGAATGGCGAAGGCTGCAGTCCTTGATTAGTTTATGTAGTTTCTGCTTTGTGGAAACAGACTTAAGTACATAAATAAAATAATTACAGGCTGTGAAAAGTGCTAAGAAGGAAGTAAACAGAGAGTACTCAGAAAAGCCAACAAATATATACACCTGATTCCTGCCACCTAGTTGAGTTTACCTTGCAAATATCCAAATCAGCTCCAGACTCTGGTCTGGATCATAATCTCTCTTGTTGGTATGTTTGCGACACCATACTGCCCTCCCAGCCCTTGGTCTCATCTGCATTTCATCCTGCCTGCACATGCTGTCAAGACATCTCACCCAGCCGGGCAGTGGTGGTGCACGCCTTTAATCCCAGCACTTGGGAGGCAGAAGCAGGCAGATTTCTGAGTTCGAGGCCAGCCTGGTCTACAGAGTGAGTTCCAGGGCAGCCAGGGCTACACAGAGAAACCCTGTCTCGAAAAAAACCAAAAAAAAAAAAAAAAAGAAGACATCTCACCCAATCTTCATCAGGCTCACAAAGACCTTCCTGAAGTTTTCTCTTTATGGACGGACACACAGACACATACACACACCACAGAGGTCCCAAATAGCCTAAGACCAGGAGAAATATTAGTAGTTTAAATGGTAGGTGGTGGGCAGGAAAGTCTTAGGTCCTATGCTTAGCAATTTCCTTTGGGGAGAAGGTAGTGGTGAGGCCAGAGAGGACAAAAACTTCAGGTCAAATGACCTGAAGCACAAGCAGAGCTTCAAAAGACGTATTCAAAATCTGGGCTGGAAGAACTTCAAGTCGCTGAAGAAAGAAATCGAAGAAGACCTCAGGAGGTGGAAAGATCTGCCATGCTCATGGATCGGAAGGATTAATATAGTAAAAATGGCCATCCTGCCAAAAGCAATCTACAAATTCAACGCAATCCCCATCAAAATTCCAACTCAATTCTTCATAGACTTAGAAAGAGCAATTCTCAAATTCATTT
>CM052702.1:107356661-107404913 GCA_028551405.1 Uromys caudimaculatus
ATGGGTGGGCGGGTAGGTGGGAGGAGGAATTCCCTCACAGAGGCGGGGAGGGGGAGGGGATACGAGGTTTCCAAAGAGGAGACCCAGAAAAGGGGAAACATCGGAAATGTAAATAAAGTATCAAAAAAAAAAAAAAAAATCTGGGCTGGAGCTGAGGCAAGAGGTTCAGTTCAAGGGTGTCCTAGTTAAAGTCAACTGTCATCTTGACGTAATGAAGAGTCATCTGAGGGCACCTCACCGCGGAACTGCACAATCCAGACTGACCTTTGGCCTGGGAAGAATTGTCTAGATTGATGATTAGCAAGGGAGGGCCCCGCCCACTGTGTGTGGCACCACCCCTGGGTAGGTAGACCTGAGTTCTATATGGAAGCTAGCAGAGGGATCTGGAGAGATGATTCAGCAGTTAGGAGCACATAGTGTTCTTCAGAGGACCCGAGTTCACTGGGTGACCAGAGCTCCAGGGAACTCTACACCTCTGGCCTCCTCAGTTACCCAACCTTGTGTGTACATGCTCACATACACACATGTATAACTAATTATTTAAAGAAAGCTAACAAGGAGCAAGTAAGGGAGCCAGCCAGGAAGCAGCATTTCTCCACAGTCTCTGCTTCAGTTCCTGCTTCAGCATCTCGCCTGGCTTCCCTCTGGGATTGACTGTAACCTGTAAACTGAAATAAATCCTTTCCTCCCCAGGCTGCTTTTGGTCTGGGTATTTATCACAGCCATAGAAAACTAGATCAAAGGGCATCCTTGGCTATATGATAGTGAACTTGAGACTAACCTGGAATAAATAAAATTCTGTCTCTTCAGCCCTGGAGAGTTGGCCCAGTGGTTAGAGCGCTTGTTGCAAAGGACCCAGGTTTGATTCCCAGCATCCACATGGAGGCTCATCGCCTTCCTGGGCACCAGGGTACCGGGCCACGTGTGATGTACAGACATACATGCAGACAAAACACTCACACATAAAATAATGACAATAAAAAATCTGAAAAATACATATTCAATATTGTTTATTTTACTTTTATTTTACAGTGCTGGGAATTAAACTCAGGGCTTTGTCTATGGGAAGCAAGTGTTACTAAACTGTATCCCCAGCTATATATTTGGGAAATAAATTAAGATGTCTATATAGCACTTTGCTGGAGATACTATAACAAAATAACCTTAAGATGAGCAGCTCAAATAACAAAACAAATAAACAAATAATAAGTAAATAAAATTATTTGCACAGTTGGAGGTGCAAGATCATAATGCAAGCAGGACAGATATCTTGAGTTTTTCTGATTTTTTTGTTTTTTACTTTTTAAAAAAAAAAATTATTATTAAATTCTGTCTCTGTCTCTCGGTATATGTGTATGTGGAAGTCCAGAAGCCAAAGAGAGGACAGAATTTAAAATTGCATTGTATTTATTTGTGTGCACGTGTAAATGTGTACATGTTGGTGCGCACACCAGGAGGTTAGAGAATAACATACAGGAGCTGATTTCTGTTAACCACTGACCCAAATCGTCCCGGCCAGAGGAATGAAAACAAGCAATTCATGCGGGCGACAGTAGTGCACTTCTTTAATCCCAGTACTTGGGAAGCAACAACAGGAGGATCTCTGAGGCCAGCCTGATCTACAGAGTGTGTTCCAGGATAGCCAGGGCAACACAGAGGAACTCGGTCTTGAAAAAGCAAACACAATAAACAAAACAAAACAAAACAAAAACCAAGCAAACAAAAAAAGTAAATTCAGGGAAGACCATCATCTCCAAACCAAGGAGAGAAAACTGAAACTCACTCTGCAGACCAAGCTGGTCTCCAGCTCAGAGATCCACCTGCCTCTGCCTCCTGAGTGCTGGGATTAAAGGCTACCCTGCCCAGCTTCAGTTCATATAATCTTAAAACAAGTCTCAACTGCATATTTTGTTTGTTTGGTTTGTTTTGTTATTGTTGTTTTGAGACAGGGTTTCTCTGTGTAGCCCTGACTGTCCTGGACTCACTCTATAGACCAGGCTGGCCTTAAACACACAGATCTGCCTTCCTCTGCATGCACCACCACCGCCAGGTTACAGCTAAGATTTCTAAGCTGAGCCCTGAGAGCTGGGAAGAGTCAACCAGACATTGGATGGCTAAGAAGGCTAAGTACTCCTAGAGACCTGAAGTGAGGGCTCACTCGTCCATAAAGACTCTAAAAGTCCAGGAGCTGGGGATTAGCTCGATTGGTAGACTACTTATCCAGCAGGCATGAAGTTTGATCCCTGAATGAAACAGAACAGTCAGCTCCTGGGTGTGGCTGAGGAAGTTTTTATTGTAGATTTCAGGGAGAGAACAGCCAGAGGCATCTGGAAGAGACCTGAACCCACAGACTGAACAGGAACATGAGAGTTAGGGGTGGAGTGGGAATGGGGTGGGGTGGGATGGTGGCTGGGTGGGGGGTGAGTGAGAGAGGAAGAGAAGAGAGACAAAAGAAGACCAAGAGTACCGGGAGAGCCAGAGGCCAGGCCGAGCTAGGGGGAGGGAAGGGAAGAGAAGTCTCTGGTCTGCAGAGGTTTAAGGTAGAGGTGAGGGTGAGAAGAGCAGGAAGGGGGCTGGAGAGATGGCTCAGTGGTTAAGAGCGCCGACTGCTCTTCCGAAGGTCATGAGTTCAAATCCCAGCAACCACATGGTGGCTCACAACCATCCGTAATGAGATCTGACGCCCTCTTCTGGGGTGTCTGAAGACAGCTACAGTGTACTTACATATAATAAATAAATAAATTAATTAAAAAAAAAAAAAAAAAAAAAAAAGAGAAGAGCAGGAAGGAGCCACAGGTACTGAGTGAGCCTAGAGGTCCAGCAGACACCTTGGTGTGCTAATAGGTACCACAGTTAGCCGTTTGTCCTGAGTTCTTTTGGGACCTGACAATCCCTAGCACCGAACAGTGGGTTTAAGCCCTAGCTCTGCATAAACTAGGAATAGTGGCACACATCTGTAGCCACAACCCTTGGCAGTGGGAGGCAGAAGATCAGCAGTTCAAGGTCAACCTCTGATACATAGCACATAGGTAAGCCTGAACTGTAAAGGACTCTGTCTAGGAAAACAATTGGGAGCCAGGTGGTGATGGCACACACCTTTTATCCTAGCACTCAAATGGCAGAGGCAGGCAGATCCCTGAGTTTGAGGCCACAACTCACAGAACAACTTTCAGGACACCCAGGGCTACGCAGTGAAACCCTATTCGAAAAAACAAAAGAAAGCTGGAGAGATGGTTCAGCAGTTAAGAGAACTGCCTGTTCTTCCAAAGGTCCTGAGTTCAGTCTCCAGCAACCACGTGCTGGCTCACAACCATCTCTACTGCGATCTGATGCCCTCTTCTGGCCTGCAGGTGTACATGGAGATACAGCACTCATACATAAAATAAATGAATCTTTTAAAAATAAGACAAAAGGCTGGGCAGTGGTGGCACACGCCTTTAATCCCAGCACTTGGGAGGCAGAGGCAGGTGGATTTCTGAATTCGAGGCCAACCTGGTCTACAGAGTGAGTTCCAGGACAGCCAGGGCTACACAGAGAAACTCTGTCTCGGAAAAAACAAAAACAAAAACAAAACAAAACGAAAAAAAAAAAAAAGAAAAGAAAGAAGAAAACACCTGGGGGATTTAGCTCAGTTGGCCCCTGGTGGCATAAGCCAAGTCCACTGTCACCACTTGTAATTCTATCACCCAAGAGGTAGAGGTTCAAGGTCAACCTCAGCTAAATAGCAAGTTCCAAGCTAGCCGGGGCTATACTAGGCCATCTCCAAACAAAAGAACCAAAAAATAAAAAATAAAAAATAAGCTCTCTCTCCCCCTTTCCCTTTCGCTGCTACCTCACCCCCTCAATAAATCCCATGTGGAACTGTTAAAAAAAAATAAAATAAAATAAAAAATAAAACCCAAACCAAAACCCTAACAAGTTCAAAATAGCTGAAACTCTTCAAGGACTGGACCCTAAAAGGTTCTGCAATCTGGAGGGGGCGGAATTAAAAGTCTTCTTGCCCCTCCTCACTTTGCAAAGTCCCCAAGTTGCCTAAAAGCAGGTCGGCAGCCAGCATGTAGACTGCAGGTGAACAACCTTGGCAGCCCAGATGAAGCATTTGCATTTGGTAAAAGAGTTCTCTGGAGTTGGCCAATGGCACTGGGGTCAGGAAGTGGGTTTGGGGTAATGGTGAAGGGCAGGATAGCCTTAATGGGTTTCTGAGGAGATGAAGCTGATGCTGTGGCCCCACTCCTGGTGCTCTGGTTCTTTTTCCAATACTGAGGAGATGCTCCCACTGAGCATCTGATGCTTGGTGATTGAAGGTTGAGCTCAGGCCTCTGACCTACTTTTGCCACAGAGGACAGGGGCCCTCAGCTGAATCCCTTCAGAGATGCCCTGTCCCTCCTACGCTTTCCTCCCTGGCTTGTATCCTCAACCCCACCATGGACTGTGAGCCCCCTGAACACCTGTTTTTTCCCATTCCTTCGACAGTGCTAGAGATGGAGCCCAAGGTTTCAGGCCCATCAAGAAAGTAATCTAGGAACTGGTGAGAGTTAATGGTTAAAGGCATTGACTGCTCTTCCAGAGTTCAATTCCCAGAAATCACAAGGTGACTCATGACTTAAAAGAATCTGTAAAGGGATCTGATGCCATCTTCTGGCACACAGATGTATGTGCAGACAGAACACTAATATATTTTTTTAAAAAAATATATAAATTTGAAAAAGGAAAGAACCTACCACAGAACTATACCCCCAGACAGCTGTGGGACTTGGAAAGTTAATAAGAGTTTGGAATCTTCTTTTGGGAGCCAGGATACCAGGAGATCTTTCTAGATGCCATTATCTTTCTTTTCTTTCTTTCTTTCTTTCTTTCTTTCTTTCTTTCTTTCTTTCTTTTTTTTTTTTTTGGTTTTTTGAGACAGGGTTCCTCTGTGTAGACCAGGCTGGCCTTGAACTCAGAAATCCGCCTGCCTCTGCCTCCCGAGTGCTGGGAAGTGGTGTGCACCATGACCAAATAAATTAAAAAAAAAAAAAAAAAAAAAGTGTGAAGGGTGCCAGTGAGATGGGTCCCTTGGGTTAAACCACTTGCCACTAACAACCTGAATTCAGTCCCCAGAACTCACATGGTAGAGGGAAAGAACTGATTTACCTATACACAGAATAAGTAAATAAGTAAATGTAATTTTAAAATTTAAAGCAAGCTGGGGCAGTGGTGGCAGGCACAGGCACACACACACAGACACACACACAGACACACACACACACACAGACACACACAGACACACACACAGACACACACACACACACACACACCCCTTTAATCCCCTTTAATCCTAGTCCTTAGAAGGCAGTGGATCTCTGTGAGTTCGAGGCCAGCCTGGTCTACATACTGAGTTCCAAACTCAAAATATAAAGAAGGAAGGAAGGAAGGAAGGAAGGAAGGAAGGAAGGAAGGAAGGAAGGAAGGAAGGAAGGAAGGAAGGAAGGAAGGAAAGAAAAAAATGGAAGGAAAGAAGAAAGGAAGAAGACTTAAAGCAGGAGGCTGGGAGACATCTCAGTCAGCATAGGTGCCAATGCAAGCACCAGGACTTGGGTTTGATCCCTGGAGCCCATGTGAAAAGCCAGGCATAGCGGCACACCCTTATAGGTGGAAACTGATTGGCCAGCCTGGCTTAATCCACAAATTCCAGTTCCTGTCTCAAAAAACAAAGGGAACACTGGCCTCCACCTTCTAGTACATGAGCTCAAACAGCCAGCCACCCAGCCGCAGACACACACACACTGAGAGAGAGAGAGAGACAGAGAGAGAGAGAGACAGAAAAGAGAGAGACAGAGAGACAGAGACAGAGAGACAGAGACAGAGAGACAGAGAGAGAGAGAGAGGGGGAGAACACAGAGACCACACATACACACTGAAAACACACACATACACACAGAGACCACAGAGAGCACGAGCATACACACACACACACACACACACACACACACACACACACACACACACACACACACACACACACACCACATAAGGGCTGAGAATTCAGCTCATTCAGTAGAATGCTTGCCTACCATGCAGGAGGCCCTAGGTTCAGTTCCCAGTACAGCGTAAAACTGGGTGTGGCGAGACACACCTGCAGTCCCAGCACTTGAGAATTGGAAGCAAGAAGATCAAGAATCCAAGGTCATCCTCACCTACACAGGGACCTTGAGGTCAGCCTGAGCTCCGTGAGGCTCATCCCACTCCCATCCCCCACACAGCTAGACAAGGCTTCATGCTACTTCATGCTCGTCTGAGTACTTTATATATTAACTAGTATTTCCAGCAACTCAATGCAATTGGTACTGTTGTCTCAATTTCCTCTTGCTGAAATTCGTTGATCAAGCATACAGAAGTCAGCCTGGTATTCAGGCGTTTGTCTGTGATCCTAGCACTTGGAAGGCAGAGGTAGGAGGCTGAGGAATTAAAGGTCATGCTCAGTTACACAGAGAATTTGAGGCTAGCCTGAGCTGCAGGAAACCCTGTCAAAATAAATAAATAAACAGCTTGTCTGTCTGAGGTCATGAAGCTTAGAGAGCTTGGGAATGCAAGCAGTCTGGCTGAACAACCTGCTGTTAAGGACTAAGCCACAAACCAGAGCAGAGGGCACTGGTAGGCAGGACTAGCAAGAGGAACACAGAGAAGCGGGCAGGCTGGTGATTTATAGACGGGATGGTTCCCTTTCTGGGATCCTAAAGCAAGGAGAAAGAGACCCTTCCTCAGTGGGAGGTGGGTGTTCCTCGTCCTTCCAGGGGCAGAAGCTCCACCACGTCATGAACCTTTTATCCTAACTCTGTGGGAAATTCACAAGTGTGTGAGGGCCATGAAGGTGCGGGGCACAGGCTCTCATGGGAGTGGTGGAGAAAGGAAGGTAAGGACAGAAGGGATGGCAGGGAGAGGAAGGAAAGGTAAAACCGGGGTAAGGATAGAATCCCTCCAGCAAGTGGTGCTTCTGCCCTCTGTAGGCCATGCATGCACTGTGTGCATGCACACTCGCCTACACACCCAAAATTAAAAGTCAAGAGAGTCCCTGAGAGCATCTAGGAGTCAAGACGGTTTCACAGACCTCAAAGGGATGTACATCATGGTCCAAGTTCCTAGATTCATGCCCTCTTTAACACTGTGGCATGCAAGTGGCCTGACAGGAGCCTGGCCCTGTGTTGAGGCCACTGGTACCAAGGACCCTGATCTTGGTGCCCACGTCCTACTCTAGGGTCCAAACAGAGCACATGGCACTTTTGTTACACAAAGTCCAGCCCAGTCCCACAGGGCTAGTAGCACACACCCAGTTCCCAGGAGCAGCTGGATGACTGCCCCCATCCATTGATGACAGCACCAGTCCAGCCCTAACTTTATGGACCCAGCAGCTACTTAAGATCGGGAACGGGAAGAGTGGGGTCTGGTCCAGTTCCTCCAGGCTGCTGCTCAGAACAGGTAGGCAGGTGTGAGTGGGGATTAGGGGACCCTGGGACTTGGGAGACCAGGTAACCAGGTGTCAAGGGGAAGCTCCAGGAGAAGTGGTGCCTCTGGGCTGCAGTTGGTTGGTCTTGTTTGTTTTGAGACAAGGTCTTGCTCTATAGCATGGGTTGGCCTTGAACTTTCGATTTCCTGCCACTGAGTGCTGGGTGTGTAGACATACACCATGGTACCTAGTAAGTTGGGGCTCTGATCCTCAACACTTGAGAATCTACTTATCCCAGCTCCAAAGGCAGAAGAGTTGTGGAAAACCTCTGTGAGGGGCACAGAGCTCAGCCCCACTTTACCCAGCTCCATCCTGGTTTTTTCCATGTTCTGCAGACGACAGTTTATACTTTGTCCCATGGCTTTTTAGCCCCTTGACTACAGACACAAGGTGAAGATGAACAGCCAGAGATGAAGGGACTTTGAGTGGGGTGCTAGGCTTAGTGGTAGGAGGACAAGCAGAGGTCAGTTCTGTGACCTGTGCCAGGCTCCAGCACCATGAAGGTGTCTTACATTCTCAAGCGGCAGAGGCGCGCTTTGGAGCCTTCTCTGGCCTGTTCTTCCGCTGGAGGGGCAGCATCTACAAGCTCCTGTACAAGCAATTCCTGCTCTTCTGTGCCTTGTATGCTGTGCTTAGCATCACCTACTGGTGAGGGCAGCTCTGAGCCCTGGCCTACGGGGACCTGTGCCGCCTGCCTCCTTCCAATCCAGGTTTCTGCCTGACATTCCCTAGGCTGTTGCTGACCCATGAGCAGAAACATATTTATGCCCAGGTGGCCTGATAGCCTGATACTGCAACCACTTAGCAGACCTCATCCCCTTGTCCTTTGTGCTGGGTGAGGACCCCTTCTAGTTTTCCCTGGTATCCTGACCATGTTTTCTGACCTTCGGGTTGACGTGACAATTCTGAGAAGCATGGCCTGCAGTTAACCAGTAGACATAAGGCTAGAGCCTGGGTCCAGTTTCCTCTGGGTTATTACTTGCCTGTCATTTGCTGGACCCTCAGTCTTCACCCACTGGCTTTATAACCCACTCTGAGTATCAAATGGAATCTAGAGAGAAGGGACTAGGGTCCTCATGGAAAAAGGCCTCAAATCCCACCTCCCTCTTCCCTAGAAGTTTGTATTCTCTGCCTCCTCCTGGCCTGACTTTCCCAGCAAGTCCCGTGGGACTGGAAGGACACTAGAATCCAATGTAGTATCTCTTTTGAAGGCCTGGGACCCTTCTTTCTGTCTCTAGCTCACTAGGTTTCTGCGTGACTGGTGGTGAATCATTGGTGGTCTCAGTACACAAGAATTCCACTGCCGGACCAGTTAATGTGTGTCATCTCAGCCAGTGTGCACGGTGTGGACCAGAGTGGCCGTCTGCTACGCCGAACTCTTATCCACTATGCCAACCTGGCATCGGTTTTGGTTCTACGTTCCGTGAGCACTCGTGTACTCAAGCGCTTCCCCCCCATGGAGCATGTGGTGGACTCAGGTGCTGGCAGGTCGCAGCTCCGGGTGGGTGGCTGAATGCTGTCATCTTGTCTTTCTTCCCGTGATGGAGAGATGTGACCTTAAGGGGGCGCTCCAGGATCCCAGGGAGGCCAATGGGTTTAAGGGAGAACGGTCGGTCGGCTACAGGATCACTGGCGCCACCTGGCGGCAGAGGACTCTCTACCTTACCTCCTTCACTCTGACCAGGTTTCCTGTCTTAGGAAGAGAGGGAAAAGTTTGAGAGCTTGAAATCTGTCTTTAATAAGTACTGGGTCCCTTGCGTCTGGTTCACTAACCTAGCCGCCCAGGCCGGCAGGGATGGACGAATCCGTGACGACATTGCTCTCTGTATTATACTGGAAGTAAGTCAGTTTAGGATTTGGATCCTTGGCTCTCCTTTCTCTGGCTTCAGAATAATATTTTTGGTACTTAAACTTACTAGGCACCAACTATAAACCACACATTCTTTTGGGGTGAGGGGGATACAAGATTACTCTCCATAGCTCGAGCTTGCCTGGAACTATTTAGTCCAGGCTGGCCCTAAACACATGGCAATTCTGCCACCGTCTATACATTTTGGAAGCATGTGCTTACATTGACTCACTCACTAGCCCAGGCTGGCCCCAAACCCACGGTAATTCTGCCACTGCCTATGCATTTTGGAAGTACAAAACAACCCTTGGGACAAGTACTACTGTCACCCCCTTTCTCAGGTAAGGAAAATGAAGCCAGAGTTGGAAAACCCCTTGCTCAGCATGTGAGTGAAGCTGGGATTCAGTCATTCTGGCTCCAGGTCCAGAATATGATTTTTTGCCAATTTTCTAAATTGTCATCCTAAGCACTCCAGCCTGGTACTACCTGACAGCAGGGGAGCCTCAGGCCTGGCCAGGCCTGCTGTGTGTGGAGTCTTCTGTACTCTTCCTCATCCTCCTTTGTCTCCTCTGCCCTCCCCTTCACACTCTTTCTCTAGGAGCTGAACAAGTATCGGGCCAAATGCAGCATGCTATTCACTATGACTGGATCAGCGTCCCCCTTGTCTACACCCCGGTAACTGCTCAGCTCAGGTGTCTACTGGATGTTCTGAGTGTGGGACACACCAAGGGGCAGAGAAGGCTCTTCACCTGGGCCAACTCAGTCTCAGGAAGCCCTGAACTACCGAGGATCATCCTCAAACACCTTCCTCTCAACCCTGCATAGCATGGTGAAACACACCTTTAGAGCCTGTCTCAACACACACACACACACACACACACACACACACACACACACACACACACCCCCCAAAACAGAATGACCAGCCTGCCCCTCTTGCTATTGCCTCCCAACCTCATACTTAATTGTGTGTCAGACCTCTCCAGGCCCTCAGAGACAGGGATAACACTGCTTGCTGTCCCGATGTCCAGCCTTGACTTTCCCTCTTCAGGTGATGACAATAGCTGTCTATTCCTTCTTCACCCTTTCCCTGCTTGGCCGCCAGTTTGTGGAGCCAGAAACTGGGGACGCCAAACTTCAGGAGCCTCTGGAGCAGAAGGCCTCTCCAACCCTGTGGGACCTGGATGTGTTCGTGCCTCTCAGCACATTGCTGCAGTTTTTCTTTTGTGCTGGCTGGCTCAGGTGAGCATGACATCCTACTTTGTAGGTGGGCACATATAATTACTATCAGGCTGCAGTGCTGGGCAGCTGGGGTGGGAGGAGCGGGCTTCGAGGCTAGAAGACACCATTTTCGCAACTCATAGTTGGCTGAACAGCTTGGTGAGGATGAGGACAACTTTGACACCAATCAGCTCATAGACAGAAACTTGCAGGTTACGTGTGGGGTAGGGGGTTGGGGGCAGAGATAGCCAGGTGTGCAGAGAAATACTTGTGGCCTACTGCTTGCCTTCTTCTGGCCCAGTTGTCCCTGCTCTGTGTGGGTAGTATGTATCAGAACCTGCCTCCCACTCAACAGGATCTGTACTGGGATGAGGCCCAACCTCAGTCACCCTATACGGTGGCCACAGCTGCTGAGTTGCTGCGTCCTTCCTTCATGGGTTCCACTTTCAACCTGTGGTGAGTTGGGAATTGACATGGAAACCTAGTCCCCGACTACCCTATAGGGTTACATACAAGTCCTCTAGGAGTTTTATTACTTGTCTTTGTTTGCCCTGGTGCCCACAGCATGAGTGAAGACCCTGAGCAGTGCCTGCAGACCTGCCGGTGCCCGCCCGCCACAGACCACGCAGACCCCACTGCTGGGCAGCTTCCTGGGTCTAGGAGCGCCCTCACCTGCTCTAAGTCTGCGGAACTTCAGGCAGACCGCATGACGCTCCCAGGACCCCGCACCGGCTGCACTTACAAACCCATGGAGAGAAGGCCTGGGCCGCATCGATGAGGCTGTGAATGAAGGATCTGAGGATGAAGCCTTGGAGCCCTAAGATTCCCCTATGAGGTGGCCAGCACCCTACCTTCTTCCTCAGCTTCACACAGTCTTACACAGTCTTACACAATGTAGAACAACTTTTCTGGACAGCAGGATTGGCTGTTGGGAAAAGCATTTGGGGACAGCCCTTGAAAGCAAAGATGAGCCGGGCGGTGGTGGCGCACGCCTTTAATCCCAGCACTTGGGAGGCAGAGGCAGGAGGATTTCTGAGTTCGAGGCCAGCCTGGTCTACAGAGTGAGTTCCAGGACAGCCAGAGCTACAGAGAAACCCTGTCTCGAAAAAACAAAAAACAAAACAAAAAAACCCCAAAAAACAAAAAAAGCAAAAATGGAATCAGAGGGGAAGCAGGGTGTGTCTCCATTTGGCATGAAAGGCTAAATATTTACCTTCCCTGTTGCCAGACATTGGAGAGCTAGGCCAGCGGTCCAAAGAATTGAGGGTGTTTGCTTCCCTTAAAAAGTCTGGTGCCTAGCTCCACTCCAGCCTCTGCTTCATTTAATAGGTAGGGAGCTCATTTCCACCTCTAGGATGATGCTGTGCTAGCTACTGGCCTGGGAGAACTATTTTAGAATCAAGCTTAAAAAAATTAGCACATATGCCGGGCAGAGGTGGCACATGCCTTTAATCCCACCACTGCCCGGCCCCTCCAATCTCTAAAATGAGAATCACACACATATCAGTGTACACATGTGGTTAGAGACCTTCAGCCCTGTGGGTTCCAGGGACTTTGTGAATACAGGTTGTCAAACTTGGCACCAACTGCTTTTACCTGCTGTCACCTCAATGACATTTAAAACATATTACTTGTGTACACACCAGGACTGGGAAGGCTGAGGCAGGGGGATCTCTATGCTTTCAAGGCCAGCCAGCCTGCTTTACAGTTTCAGCATAGCCTAGGCTACTTAGAGATTCTGTCCCAAAAACCCAAAAAGTGGCTGTGTGCCGACCAGGCCGGGCACTCACCCTAACTACCAAGCTATCTCATTGGTCCTAGCAGCAATGTGTGATGTAGGCTTGCTACGTGTGTGGGGCCAGAAGACAATTTTTTGTCTGTGTAAGGATGTCAGATTCCCTGGAACCAAAACTGCAGAGTTGTGAGCTGCTGTGTCGGGTGCTGGGAGTTGAACCTGGGTCCTCTGGAAGAACAGTGAACTGCTGAGCCATCTCTCTAGCCCCTACACATCCATTTTCTTGAAACCTTTGGACTTAAAACCCTGCTCAGAAGTCATTAAATCCCAAATTTGCCTTGAAGTGAGGAATGAATTAGATACAGCTCATGAAAGAATGCTTAATATCCATAAAGTTCAAATAGGCAAGGCTTGGAGGCACACACCTGCAGTGGTTGGGAGGATCAGGAGTTAGTATCCATGACTGCAGCCTAGGCCATATGAGGACTTACTACACTATGACTACACCAGGAGAAACAACCCGACAGCACACACCTGCTGCTCTCCCACCACTCTGAAGGCAAGGCTAAATAAAACAAAACTGAGGCCAACCTTGTGCAGGAGGGCTCACTCAGCTTGGGAAGTGCTGGCTGGTTGGTGCTCTCCCAGGACCTGCTTAGTTCCCAACACCCAATCAGGTGGCTCCTAACTTTATCTGTACTCCAGTTCCTAGGGATTCCAAGATCCTTCTCCAGTGTCCAGGGTAGCACATAAGGACAGTGGCTCAGAAGGTTAAATGTGCTTACTGCCAAGTTTGACCACCTAGATCTGTTCATTGGGACTCACTGATGTCAAGTGAGGGGCCAACCCTTCTTCCCACACAGAAGAATTCTAAGGACTGGAGTTAATTAAGAGTACTTGCTGAAGACCTTGGACCCCTAGCACCCGCAACATCTCACAGCAGTCATTTCAGGGCCTAACTTTTTTTTGGTTTTTCAAGACAGGGTTTCTCTGTGTAGCCCTGGCTGTCCTGGAACTCACTCTGTAGACCAGGCTCGCCTCCAACTCAGAAATCCGCCTGCCTCTGCCTCCGGAGTGCTGGGATTAAAGGCGTGCGTCACCACTGCCCGGCCTTTTTTTTTTGGGTCTAACTTCTAAGGGCAGCGCACACATGTGATGTACATTTCTGTTGGCAAAAAACACATGCAAAGTAAAACAAGAGCTGAAGGCTACAACACACACACAGGTAACAGCTTACAAATGCACATTTCTCTAAGCAGAAGCTGGAGGCCTGCTCAATGCCTGTCTTTAAAAATAAAGCCTGTCAGTTGTGACTCATGTCTTTTATCTCAGTACTCAGGAGGCAGAAGGATCTGAGTTCAAGGTCAGCCTGGTCTACCAGGGTAAGCCCCAGGACAGCCAGGGCTACATAGAGAAACCCTATCTCAAAAAGAAACAAAACTCCAAACACTTCATCAGTAGGTCAGGCATGATGGCACAAACCTTTAAACCCAGCAATGGAGAGGAAGAAGCAAACAAGGCTGGCCTGGTTTACACAGGTGGTTTCTGATCAGCCATTGAAATATAGTGAGAACCCATCTCAGAAAGTTTTAAAGCCCTACCCATTCCCAGTTAGCTCTCTCTCACTCCTACTTTCTGACAGCTGTAATACCACCCTCCTACCCAGAGGGCCACATATTAACCTAGAACAGTAGGCAAGTTCCTGATGGAGTACACACCTTTAATCTCAGCAGAAGCTTGTGGATCTTGGAATTCCAGGACAGCAAGGACCAGACTTGACTCAGAACTCTCCCCCTCAAAACAGAGCTTTGAATTGTTGGGAGATCAGACAATAAAATGCTAATTGCTATGCAGACACGTAGACCCAAACTTAGACCCGAGCATCCACTTAAAAGCCTGGTACAACAGAGTACACCTGCAATCCCAGCACCAGAGGGGCTCCCAGAGCTCACTGGCTAAATTAGTATCTGTTCAGTGAGACCCATTTCAAAGGTAGGAGACACTCCCCTCTAATCTAACCTTCACACCCATGCCCCACCCCAAGAGCCTGTGCTGCAAGTTACCTTGGGAGGAAAGCTCATTACAAGTAAGATAATTCAGCAGAACCAAATATGTGCTGTTAAAGCTATCAACAAAATAGCCCTCTTAGATATAAGGTGGATCTGAAATCTCTTGAGCTGCAATCTGCCTGGTGTGGCCAGCCAAGGCCATCAAGTGGGACAGTACCTCTACCAAAAACTTCTAAACTTAACCTTTCAGTGAGGGCATGTTTTAACCTGTAATCCAGTTTTACATAATTATCAGCAGTACAATCCTGTCAGGTGATTCAAGACCTTTTAGGATTCTTTGCAGGTTAACTTCTACCAAGATCTTGACCACTGGGAAGATTCTCTATGTCAAAGTCACAGACTTCCCAGGAACCTGGCTGCAGGTGTAGCAAATTATACGCTTAAGACTCAAGATTAAAGCCTAGCACAGGAACACCAATTAAAGAACCCTTAAAACCCAAGCCTACAAAGGAAAGGAACAGCCTGATAATACAAGCATGATTTAGACAGCACCCCATTATTGTTGGAACTCGGCATAGACGAGTTCATTAAGCCTCTGCCACACCAATCCACTCTAGGTTCCCAAAAGACCAGAGAAATACTGGCTTTAATGTATCATCCTCCAAACAAGTCTGGCTTTCAAGGACTGGGCCCTTACAGTACAGTTACACAGTAAAGATGAGTTTCTGCAGTTTTGCTCAGAGAGTAGGGGAAAAAAAAATCTCTCCAAACATCCAGACAATATACATATAGAAGAGCTAACACCTTTATTACACGAGCTATGGTGACGGTTCATTTGCCTTTCCGGGCTTTGATCTTCCGCAGATAGAACTCTAGCTCCTTGCCTTCGAGCACATAGCCATCTGCTCTGCCACACTGGCCTGGTCTTGAGGCAATACAGGCTGAAAGAGAATGGGCAGCACTCAGAAAACAGACAAGAGGTTCCACACACCCACCTGCCCCCTTAGAAGCCCACATTGGCCTGATACCCAGAGGCCAGGCATCGAGACCAACTGTCTCCTCAGATACACTTTGTCCTCACTTAGACATCAGCAGCAGAACTGGACAAAGTTCTCATCACCGGGACATCACCACCAGGCAGGTATCACCCCCCCCCCCAACTCTACATACCCCACTGAACCAGGACGGGGCAAAGCACCACACATCCCCCTCCAGTTCTCACCGAGAAGCTTGCCCTGCTGGAACTGCTCCTCCAGAAGACTGCTGATTTTGGCGTTCTTTTTTCTTTCGTCGTATTTCTTCTGAATTTTCTTTGATCGTTTTTTGTTTAAAATCTCTTCCTCCTCAGGAGTCTTAATAAAAAGAATATGAATGGATTTGTCAAAAAGGTCACTGCCTCCTTGGACCCCCAAAGTCCCGATGCTTGCCTTCTTCAGCACTAAAGTATTCATCTCATTCCTTCAGCAGCAGAACTGGACAGTATTTTCATCACAAGAAGACAGCCCTCCCCATCAAGCCCTTACAGAAAACCAACGCACCAGCTTGGCCCCCTTCTTGCGGCCCAGGGGCAGTGCATAGTGGGACTCGTACCACTGCCGGTACGGTGTGCTGTCAATAAGCACAATGCAGTTCTTCACCAGGGTCTTGGTGCGGACAAGCTCATTATTGGATGCATTGTAGACAACATCAATGATCCTTGTTTTTCGAGTACAACCTGCACACAAAGAGAAATTCACAATCAAGAGGCTGGGGCACTTAATGTGTTCCAGGCCCAACCAAATGTAACATCCAGTGCACACACACACCTACCCACTCCATGGCTTTTCCTCCCTTTCCCAGCAAGGGCAGAAGGGGATACCCAGCCCCAGTGCCTAAGTTCTTCCCCCAGTCCATTTTGTTTACTACTGAGATCTTTTGTTAATATTCTCTAGAAACCAATTCTCTTGCAGGAGTTAAGGGGGTCAGATCGTCGGCAAGAATTCTCCAACTACCTCAGGGTCTTTCAGCAAGGAACAAATTCAAATACTCAACACCTACTTACACTCAGAGCCCCAGGAAAAGTTCCCCACATCCAATCTCAGGGCACGGTACTTCTTATTGCCTCCTCGAACTCGGACTGTGTGTATACGGCGAGGGCCAATCTGGAAAACGCAAGAAGACCAGAACATGGTCATCAAGAAGAGAGGGGACTGGGAAAGGAACCTAAACTGGATGGAGGTAACAGTCAGTGTAACTATGACAAGTCCTTGCATTGGCAAGTGGTATACAGGTGACCAAGACGGCCATAACCACGCCTAAGGATACTTTTTCATCACCCTAGTTACCTCCAAAAGCCAGACCCCTCAAACACAGGAAGAATTTCAGTAAAAAACACACCAAGCTTGCAGTACTTATGTGAAAGGAACCCATTCCTAGGCTCCATTAGACCCTAAGCTTGGTGGCTGGGGTGCACACCCTGCTCTTTACTCAGCACGTGGACACGTACAACATGCTCAGTCCCCAGTACTGAGAAATCAGAGCCTTATAAAGGTGACCACAGCCACCTGTGTACCCCGCAACCATGCTCTAACGCAGGGGAAGGCGGCCTCTCCCAGGTCTCCCCGACACCCGCACGCACCTTAGTGTTGGCAGCAGGCCGTCCCAACTCATACTTCCGCTTCTTGTGGTAGGGTTTTCTCTTACCCCCGGTCTTGCGGCGCTTATGCCAGTTGTCCCGAGAGATGCCTGTGTGTAGGATCGAGGACGCAAGCCTGAGCAACCGGGCCTCGGTGCCGGCGACTTAGCCTGCTCCCGAGCCCCGCGCTGCGCGGGCCGCACGCTCAGCTCTCCAAGGTTGGCTTCCCCACGACGCAGTCGGGAGTGTGCAGCATACCCAGGTGTCATCATCCGCGTGCGGCCCGCGGCAGCCATGTTGGACCGCTCGCAGCCCCGAGCCCTGGAGGCGGCCGCAGCGATCTCGGCGGCCCAAGCCCACGGCCGGCCCTTGCCACGGCTGCTCGTGGCCCACGGTCGGGCCGAGCATGCGCCTGGCCGGGTTGTGAGGCAGGATGGACGCGGATGGAGCTCGCTCCCCGAGGCCCGACCCGGCCCCACAGCAACACTCACCCATCGCTCGGCGCTGGCTGGAAAGAGGAAGCGCAAAGCTTCACGGTCCGGTTTCTAAAACTCAGCCCCGCCTCCTTTACGTCTCTTCCGGCTGCCGGGAAAGACTTGTGGCCTCAGAGATCCTGAGATGCTGGCACTCGGGAGGGTCCTGCTAACTCGTGCGGACCCCGCCTCAAATCCCTTGACCTTGGGCGGTCTGGAGGGCGGGCCCGCTGCACTTTAAACTGACCGGATAGGGCAGTTGCCAGCTGTCGTGCTTACATTTTGTCCTTTAAAAAGTCTACAGGGTCGTAGACTAGCCTCTTATGGCCGGAATTAAAGGCGTACATCACCGTTCAGTGTGTGAATGTGGTTTGTTTGTTTTCCAGTTTGCCTTTTTATAAAATTACACATGGCAGGGCATGGCGCATGCCTTTAATCCTAGCTCGTTGGAGGCAGAGGCAACCGGTTTTCTGTGAATTAGAAGCCAAACTGGATATATAAAGCTAGTTCCACGACAGCCAGAGCTTGTTATCCAGAGAAACCCTGTCTTAAAAAAAATGAACAACAAGCCGGGCAGTGGTGGCGCACGCCTTTAATCCCAGCACTTGGGAGGCAGAGGCAGGCAGATTTCTGAGTTCGAGGCCAGCCTGGTCTACAGAGTGAGTTCCAGGACAGCCAGGGCTACACAGTAAACCCTGTCTCGAAAAAAACCCCAAAAAAATAGAACAACAAAAAAGAGAGAGACTGGAGAGACTGTGTGTGTGTGTGTGTGTGTGTGTGTGTGTGTGTGTGTGTGTGTGGGTGGGGGGGGGGGGGGCAGGGAGTTCGTGACTCAAGCAGAAGACAACCTGAAGCAGTCAGTTAGATTTCCTCTTGCCCTGTGGGACCCAGGGTCTTTTGGTTTGGGTTCGTTTTTTGTGCGTGCTGCTGCTAGGAACAAAAGCTGTTAGATACCAGGCAACCACTCAGCTAACCCCAGCTCTGAGATACTTTTTTTTTTTTTTTGGTTTTTTGAGGCAGGGTTTCTCTGTGTAGCCTTGGCTGTCCTGGAACTCACTCTGTAGACCAGGCTGGCCTCCAACTCAGAAATCCACCTGCCTCTGGAATACTTTTTAAAAAATGATTTATCTTCATTTTATGTACATTGGTGTTTTGCCTGCATTCCTCTCTGTATTAGATGGTTGTGGGCTACACCATATGAGTGCTGAGAATTGGACCCTGTCCTCTGAAAGAGCAGCCAGTACTCTTTACTGCTGAGCCCTGGAATACATTTATGATGAGAAAGAAATACTTTAGGAACAACTACTCAATCCTGTCTAGTCCAAGCAGATATAGAAAACAGTAAATATGGGGCCAACCAGAGGGTTCAGCAGTGAAGGTTCCTGTGGCCAAACCTGAAGTCTGATGCTCTGCGTTTACACAGTAGAGGGAGAAAAAAGACATGCTGTCCAACAACCAAATAGTAAATGAGTGGTTGTGTTGTGTGAATACTTGCCTTTGAGTTTCATGTAATTTTCAAGTTCATGTCTTAAAAATAAGTTTGTGGGCTAAGGGGCCCACAGACCTGAAAAGAATCAAAATGGATAGTTTAAAGGGTTCTAACTCAAGTGATACAATGCGTGCTTAGCATGCCTGAAAGTGATAGGTTCAACACTCAGCGGTAGAAACACACTTTTTTTTTTTTTTGGTTTTTCGAGACAGGGTTTCTCTGTGTATCCCTGGCTGTCCTGGAACTTGCTTTGTAGACTGCGTTGGCCTAAGATTTAGATATCTGTCTCTGCCTGAGTACTGGGATAAAAGGGAAGCCCAGCAAGGGTGGTGGCTCGTGCATTTAATCCCAGCACTTAGGAGGCAAAGGCAGGCAGTTCTCTGTGAATTTGAGGCTAGCCTGGACTTCAAAGGCAGGCAGATCTCTGAAATTGAGGACAGCCTGGTCTATAAAGTGAGTCCAGGAAGCCAGGGCTTTAAACAGAGAAACCCTGTCTCAGAAAAAGAAAAAAAATAAAAAATAAGGTGTGGGCCTCAATCTTTTGTTTGCTTTTTAAAAATAGTATCTCATTCTTTAGCCCAGGCTAGCCCTCAACTGGTGATAATTCTCTGCTTTAATGCTGGGATTACAGGTTTGAGCCACTGGGCCAGACCAGACTGTCAGATCCTCTGGAATTGGAATTACAGGAATTGTGAGTCACTTAAGCACTTGATGCTTTTGAAGAGAACCTGAGCTCAGTTTGCAGCACCAATCTTTCCAGAAGTAAAACTCTTTTTAATTTCCTTTTCAGATTGCTAATTGCTGCCATGTAAGAGATACACATGCATTTTGTGTGATCATATACAGGGTCAGGTCCACCCGTGGACAGAGTGTCAGAACTTCTACTTTTCCAATTAGTAGCCTTCACTCCCTTTCTTGCCTAATATGCCTGGGCAGAATAATGCAATTGTGCATAGAATAAAAAAAAAGTAAGCTTTCTTGAGCCAGGCCTGAAGGCAGAGGCTTGTGATTTGCCTTCCAAGTGCTGGGATTAAAAGTGTGCTTCCCCTCTCCCCCCAGGGGTCTTACATGCTGGCCTAGAACTCACAGTAGCCCAGGCTAGCCTTGAACACCTGGTAATCCTCCCGTGTCAGCCTTTCCGGCTTGTGGAATTATAAGCGAGCTACCACATCCAGCTTTTCAGGGCCACTCTGAACATTGCATGTGCCACCGTATTCCTCATAGCAGTGGCTGGGGCACTTCAGTGACAGGAAAACACTAATCTGCCACATGCAAGTCAGAGCCACCACCAATGCACCCGAGCTGGATTTGCAAGCTCTTGGTCCAGGAGACTGAAGGTCACGTACAAGAGACAGGTTGGTAGAACATCACAGATTGCAACTATAGCCAGCTGTCCAGCAATTTTGCAAGATGGGTGCCATGCAGAAGCAGGTCTTGCTCAGCAAAGATCCCTCAGTCCTCAGCTCAGAACTACAGGGCCTAGGCCTTATGGAAACCACTTCATTGGTATGGCTGGGAGATAGCATTCACAGAAATGGTCTGTGGCAAAAAGTAACTCCTGTGTATCACACAGAAACTAGATGGAAAATTTAGGAAGGTTTAGGCCAGGCCTTTCTGCTATTTCCCAGAAAGCGCTAGGTGTAAAGCTTGCCAGTCCCTTCAAAGAAGAGGCAAAGCCAAGGACTTTCACCCCTTGGTTTGTGGGCTGAGTCACTGTTTTACCCAGTCTGAACACATGGCCCATTAAAGTCCTTTAGAAACACATTGGTACCACTTGCTGAATTCATTCTGACATCTAACCCTCTAGTGCCCAAACACCCCTGCCTTTAAGGCTGGTTCCTCAGGCTACCAGCAAACTTCTCATTTACAAACAATAGTAGTGCTTCTTTCAGATGCCTTTTTTTTAAAAAAAGTTATTTTATATATGTGAGTACACTGTTGCTGTCTTCAGACACATCAGAAGGCATCAGATCCCATTACAGATGGTTATGAGCCACCATGTGGTTGCTGGGAATTGAACTCAGGACCTCTGGAAGAGCAGTCAGTGCTCTTAACCGCTGAGCCAGCTCTCCAGCCCCTCAGATGCCTCTCTTTAGGAAGTCAAGTGCTTTCTTGTCAGTGTTACCAGTTCTTCAACATGTCCTGAGCAGTTTAAGCCAGGCCTGGTGCCACAGGTTATGTTCCAGTTAACTCAAAAGTTGAGGCAGGAGGATTATGAGTTTGAGGCTAGAGATTTAGTAGGACTTATCTCAAAGGTAAGACTATAAAAGGGCTGGGAAGACAGCTGTAGAGTGCTTGCCTAGCGTGTTAGAATCCTTGCTGCTGCTTTATAGTTAGGGCTAGAGAGGCAGTGTTACTTATTCCAGCCCCATTCACTTAGCGTTCCTGGCCTCAGAACTTGGAGCTCAGTATGCATCTATGGTAGACAAGCCAAAGGTTGCAACTCTACCCTATTGCTGAAATCACAGGTGTGGACTGGGTTTCTTAGGGAAAAAAAAACAAACCAGAATCAGAGCCCAAAGTCCTTGGACTCAGAAGGCTCAAGACACACTATATAATCTTCTGATAATCACACAAAATCTGGATTCTTTTCTTTCTTTATTAATAGGTACAACATAAATACATAAAAAGCAAGAACTAGAGATTTTCTTAGGCTTCAAAAACAAAAACAAGGGGTCTTAAAATCTTTTTTCTAAAAGTATAAAACATGAGAGTGCTCAGACCAAGGGTGATCCTGCAGGGCAGAGGCAGCAGGAGCCGGACAAGAACTGCTTCTCTTCCAGAGCCCGCACCTCGCAGCCTCTCTACCAGCAGCTGGATGCTGTACTGGGAACCGACCCAAACAGCACTCCTCTCCGGCAGGGAAGAGAAGAGGAAGCACAGTCATTAAAGCTCCTTCTTCCTGCTCCAAATGGAGGAAAAGAACATCGTCTCTCCCCTAGCTTTCCTGGGCGTGATGCCCCATACTTGACATTTACCAAAAACCTGTCCAACTCAGTCCCTAACCAAAGCCAGAAGGTGCCCAAAGTTTTCTGGGGAGGGGAAGAGGCTAGTGTGATAGCAAACAGATCTTTATTTGAAGTCATCATTGGTGCCGTTTCTTGCTGTTTATTTGTTTGCTAGCCTGTTCTTCCAGTTGCATGGCCAGGCGCAGGGCCTTGATGACTTCTCGAAGGGCTGAGAAGTGTTTAGCCTGCTTAGCCTGCTGTGTCAGGGCAGATTCTGCCTTGTTCACAAAAGTCTCCAAGTCGTAGTCTGGCTGATCCGTCATCTCAGAGAGCTCAAGCCAGCCTGGTCCTTGCTGCAACAACAGGGTGAATCCAGTTAGCATAAACTCACCACAACACTCCAAGTCACAAACAGAGCTCAGTCACCTGCAATACAGACACATCGGCAGGAGGCCAAACCTTCATTCTGCCTCCTGAACCCCTTTCTCAGGAAGTCCTCAGCCTGGGCCCAGTATGGTGGTGGTGTATGCCTATAATCTCAGCACTCAAGAGGCTGGAGGATTAGGAGTTCAGGAGGTGGGGCTAGAGCGACAACCTGAGTTTAACTCCCAGGAGAGAGCTGACTCCAAGTTGTCCTTTGCCTCCTACACATGTTCCCACACCCGTCTACCCAAGCAAGAAATTAAAAAGAAAAAAAAAATTTCAGGAGCTCAAGGATAGCCTAGGCTTCAAGAGACCATGGCTCAAAACAAATAGCAATTAACAAAAACAAACAAAAGTAAATCCTTAGCTTGAACTTAGCATCTTCCTGCCCCAAATCTGTCCCTATGTCAAGTGAATAACATCATTGATCCTGTTCTGAAGAGTCAGAAACTGGGCTTTGATCCCAGCACCTAGGAGACACAGGCAGAAGGATCTCTGAGTTCCAGGCCAGCCTGGTCTACAAAGGACTTCCAGGATAGCCAAGGCTACACAGAGAAACCCCATCTTGAAAAAACAAAAAACAATACAAAAACAAAAGCATCAGAAATTGGGATGATGACTTTCTTCCTCCCTTTCCTTGTGACAGGGTTCCATGTAGCCCAGAATGTATAGAGTGGCCTTGAACTCCTGAGCACTAGCATTAGGTGTCACAACACCCAGCTGATGAGCCCCCTATGTACTCCAGGCAGACAAACCACTCGGGCCTATTGGCTCTGTTTGTTTGAGACAACCATCTTATTTTGTAGCTGGGTCTGGCCTCCAACTCTTCCCAACTTTACTGCCTCAGCCTCTCAAATGCTGGGATTATAGATGCAAGCCAGCTCACATGACTCTCTGGTTCCCTCCTTTTCTTCCTCTCCTCTGACATGAGCTGGGCATGGTGGCATACACCTGAATCCCAGTACTTGGGAGGACTGAGAGTTTAAGGTTATGTAGAGACTGTCTCGAAAACAAACCAGTGGCTAGAGAGACGGCTTGGTGGGTGAGAGAACTTGCTCTTACAGAGGACAATCTCCAGCACACACGTGGCAGCACATAACCAGTTCTAGAGGATCCAACACCTTAACCTCACCTCCTTGAGTATTAGGCATAAAAATAAAACACACAAATATATGCAGGCAAAAACATTCAAACACATTAAAAATAAAAACCAAACAGTCAACCTCTGCTTTGACCACACTTTGTTGAAGGCCTCATTCAGTGTATCGTAATAAAATCTAAGCCTTTGGCATGAGCCAAATGAAGGCCTTTAGCCCCGCTGCCGTTTATCTCTCTGTGCTATCTGTTTACAGCTTTTGCTTTGTCCACAGTCAATTCTCATGTATCCTGAAAGGGTCATGTATTTTATTGCAGAGTCCTGGATGCCACATGGAAGAAGGACGCATCTGCACACTTAGTCTTCACAACAGTGTCATAAGTGCCCCAAGTTCTTTCCCCTTCGCTGTCTGCCACTGTGAGGAGATGCTTCCTATTTCTCCCACAGCATCTCCCTTGGCTGGACGTGGTAGTCCACACCTTTATTCCCAGCACTTGGGAGGCAGAGCCAGGGCTGTTACACAGAGAAACCCTGTCTCGAAAAATAAAAACAACAGAAAAAAACAAAACAAAACAAAACAAACAAAAAAAAGAACACCTCCTACTTCCTTGGTTCTGAGTGATGCTAGCACTGTACTGCAGCTACAGAAGCCTAGCATTTAGTCCCCAAAGACCACGCTGTGTCTTCCCCGGGTTAGAGAAAAGGAACTGACGCTCCGTGAGACCAAATGCCTTTCTGCAGGGAACGAGCTCACCAAGAGTGAGGTGTTGTAGGACCACATGTCACTACAGAGCTGGAGCATTCGCTGAATGACAATCCCTTATTGACGGACCCTCTGCACCTGTTAGTCAGTAGCACCATGCCACAGGAGAGCCTGTGCCCCCTGTGTCGAGGTGTTCATTAACTATCCTAGAAAAGCCGCTGCAGACTGAGGAGAGCAGAGGAGAGCTGAGGAGAGGACTGCTCTGTCCCAGCCCAACAAAAGACTCACAGGAGCAAAGCCCAGATTATGTTCCAGGGATAGAGCTGAGCTCTGCGGGCTGTGAGAGAGTAGCCTGCCAATCCCCCCTTGGCTGGGCCGGTTCATACCTGTATGATCTCTCTGAGCTCTTCCATGGCCCTCTCTTCCAGCTCCCTGATTTGAGTCATGGCTTCATTAAAGCTGGACATCTGGGAAGACAACTCCTCCTCTTCCTTGGAGAACAGAAGGCCAAAGAGGGAGATACTAGTGTAAAGACTGTGGCCCAGGGTCCATCTCAAAGGCCACATTTCATCTTACCCCCCGACTTACATTGCCAGCCAGAGATGTCCCAGTAGAGATGGCTTCCATCTCTTCTGTGTCCATCTGAACTGGTTGTTCTCCACTGGGCCCACTGTGGGGGCTCAGCTCCTTGACTCTGAGGAAATAAGAAGGGCTTGAATGTCCCAGCAGCCCCCTGGGCACTTACTACAGGAGTGTACCACCACTCAAGACAACAAATCTTAGGGATCCAAGGGGTGAGTAGAGGCTAGTTTTCAGCCAAGGAGAGGCTGAGGCTGACATGGAAAGACCTTCACATACTATTGATGGAAAGGGACTGGGACAGAGCTGGCATGCAGCTGACCTCCACACGTCAGATTTACTGTTTACGGAGGACATTCAGCGGTCCCTGGGGTGCTGCCCATCTCACCACTGCAGCTCCCTGTCCATCCCACCTGGATGTAGGCCCTCATACCTGTCTGCATATCTCAGCGTGTTTAAAGTGTATTCACAGGAGCTTATGCCTGGTGAGATCATGGCGATCTGAGAAAAGAGGGAACTTGTGATTAGAGCTTGAGTCGGGAACTGAGGGCATAGGACACTCTGCCCCTGGAGAAGGTACCAGGGGTATTGTCCAACAGGTGAGACTGACAAGGTGAAGTACACCTGCTCTGCTAGGTAACTTGATCCTGGGCATGTAAGCTAGGGCAACTTTAAAAACTGGCTCCGGGGGGCAGCAAATGAAAGGCTAAATCTGAGCCTCGGACCTACACTGAGGAAGGACAGTAGACTCCTGTGAACTGTCTTCTGATTCTCACATGATTACCATGGCATATGGCATATGCATACACTTGCACAATAAACACAGGCTCAAAATATAAAGTCAGGCCAGGCAGTGGTGGCGCACGCCTTTAATCCCAGCACTTGGGAGGCAGAGGCAGGCGGATTTCTGAGTTCGAGGCCAGCCTGGTCTACAGAGTGAGTTCCAGGACAGCCAGGGCTATACAGAGAAACCCTGTCTCGAAAAAAAAAGAAAAAAAGAAAAAGAAAAAGAAAAAAAAAAGTAAAAAAATATAAAGTCAGGCGTGATGGCACATACCCTTTAATCCCAGCACTTAGGAGGTAGAGGAAGGCAGATCTCTGAATTTGAAGCCAACCTGGTCTATGTAATGAGTTCCAGGCCAGCCAGAGCTACATATAGTGAGACACAGTCTGGGAACAAGGAAAAGGACTGAAGAGATAGCTTGGTGGTTAAGAACACCTGTTCTTGCTAAGGACCTGGGTTCAATTTCCAGTACACATATGGCCACTCACAACCATGATAACTCCAATTCCAAAGATTAGTCATCGCCTCTGGACTCTGAGAACACCAGGCACATCTGTGGTGCACAAACATATGCGAGCACAATATTCATACACATACATTTAATAAATATGTATTTTTAAAGATTTATTTATTTTATATACGTGAGTACACTGTAGCTGTCTTCAGACACACCAGAAGAGGGCATCGGAGCCCATCACAGATGGCTGTGAGCCACCATATGGTTGCTGGGAATTGAACTCAGGACCTCTGGAAGAGCAGTCAGTGCTCTTAACCACTGAGCCATCTCTCCAGCCCTAAATTAAAAAAAGAAAAAAAAAAAAAAAAGAAAAGAAAAAAAGAAAAAGAAAAAAGGTTGCTGGGTGTGGTGGTGGTGCACGCCTTTAATCCCAGCACTTGGGAGGCAGAGGCAGGTGGATCTTTGTGAGTTTGAGGGTAGCCTGGTCTACATAGCAGTGTCTAGGACAGTCAGACTACAAAGAGAGACTCTGTCTCAAACCCCAATAAAGAAGAGAGGCTCCCAAATGGTGTGGTACATCATATCTATAATCCTTGTACTCAGGATCATTGTGAAATTGAGGCTAGCCTGATAAAACTAGAGGTTCCCAGTATGGGTCTTCATGGGGCCCAGGCTGGTTCTGAATGATACTCCATCTTTAGCCTGCCTAGTGACCACAATTACAGGTGGGCCACCAAGCCTGGCTGGGTTCTCTATTTTTAAAGGTACCCCTAATTATCTTCTGCTTCTCGATTTCCTCTATCAAGGACACATCTTAAAACTTGGTGACTCCTGCTCAGGTTACTCAATCCATGAGGTGATGCCTCAGAGACAAGGGTTTATGCTTGGATAGAAGGTTCAGGGTAAAATACTTGGCTAGGCCTTTAAACTCTGGGTTTAATCCTCTACACTGACAGAGAGGGAGAAAGAGGGAACAATAGTACTAGTCAATTAGCACACCAATAATTAGTATTAATTAACACTAATACTAATAGAGATAGAGAAGTCTATCCATGAAAAGGCCCTATTCTTAGGGCAGAGGAGAAGTGTGCTCTGGAGAGTGGCAGATTTCACTTAGCAGGCCTTGGAGATAAGCAGGAAGGAAGGCCAGGTAGGGGTGGCGCACGCCTTTAATCCTGGTACTCAGGAGGCAGATACAGGCGATCTGAGTTCCAGCCAGCCTGGTCCACAGAGTGAGTTCCAGACAGCCAAGGATACACAGAGAAACCATCTTAAAAAACCAAAAAGAGGGGATTGGGGAGATTGCTCAGCAGTTAAGTACATTGGCTGCTCTTCCAGAGGATCTGAGTTCAATTCCCAGCAACCACATGGTGGCTTACAATCATCTGTAATGGGATCTGATGCCTCTTCTGGTGTCTAAAGACAGCTACAGTGTATTCACATACATTAAACAAAAAAATCTTAAAAAATAAAAAGTAGCCAGGCAGTGGTGGCGCACACCTTTAATCCCAGCACTTGGGAGGCAAAGGCAGGTGGATTTCTGAGTTCGAGGCCAGCCTGGTCTACAAAGTGAGTTCCAGGACAGCCAGGGCTACACAGAGAAACCCTGTCTTGAAAAACCAAAAAAATAAAAAATAAATAAATAAATAAAAAATAAAAAATAAAAAGTAGGGAATGAAGAAGCCACTCAAGGCTTGGAATATGAGATTATATGGAAGGAGCCATGGACCCAGAAGGAAGCTGTGGAAGACAGAGGATTTCCTCCTGCATCTTCTAAGGTTCACTTCCTGAATTCCAGAACCCTTTTTCCAGGTAAGGGAGCAATGGCTGTCCTCAAATTAAGAGCTGCACCTATACAAAGAGAGCAGATTCTTTCCTCCTTGCCTATAGACAACATGGAGGCCAGTCGGTCCAGAGCCTGAGAACGTAGGCAGATAAGAGGTGCTGAGCTCCCTGCCCACAGACAAGTCAACTCTGGAAAGCAGCTCTGGGTCTTCTGCGACCCCACCTGCAAAGCCACCCACTCACCATGCATGTCCTCGAGTTCTCTCCTATGAACGAGTCCCTCAGCACCTGTGTCAGCTTGCTCTCACGGAACGGGGTATGAGCCTTGTTCTGTCCCAGCGCCCGGATGCACTCCTGTGGGGCAGCAGAAAAAACAAAACAAAACCTGGAAGCCTCTTTTCACTTCTTACACAGCCTATTCTCTCCCTTCCCAACTGCCTTCTAGGCCCCACTAGCTCGGGCCTGCTACCTTCAGAGCCAGGAGAGACTTGTTAATTTCTGCACCCTCCATGCGAGTCTGCCGGTCAGCACTAGATGTGTCAGCCCCTCGTTCATTCCCTGCCAGATCCACCAAAGAGAATTTGCCATGTAATCTTCCTTTAGCTCGAAGAAGAATCTGGAAGCAGGCGTGGGAGCGGGAGGAATTGGAGTTGGCAAATGTTTGTCCAGAAGTCCTATTAAAAGGAGGGAAAGGCAAAGAAAGGTTATGGGAAACCCAGGGTCTACACTATTCCAGGGCCCAGCAGTGAAACCTATGGTAAAGGAAAGCTATAGATCAGGATCCTAAGAAGTCCTGGTCGGCCGGGCAGTGGTGGCGCACGCCTTTAATCCCAGCACTTGGGAGGCAGAGGCAGGTGGACTTCTGAGTTGGAGGCCAGCCTGGTCTACAGAGTGAGTTTCAGGATAGCCAGAGCTACACAGAGAAACCCTGTGTCAAAAAATCAAAAAATAAATAAATAAATAAACAAATAAATAAATAAAGAAGTCCTGTGTCTTCCCTCTTTAAACCTCTACTTTGCCCTCTAAGACAGTAGCTCTTAACCTAGTATTTTTCAGGCAGTCAAATCAGTACCTGAGTTTGTGCTGGGACGACATCAGCCAGACCTCAGGCTCATGAAGAAGAGGGGCTGATGGCCACAAGAAAAAGGGGCTAGGCACTTGTGCAAACTTGAGGGTGCTTGCTATGGATGGAGCCACAACAGAGACCTGCCTCGCATGCAAAGTAAGGCTTTGGGTTTAATCCCCAGCACTGGGGGGAAAAAATCTGAGCCGCACAACTGCCCAATGCCCCACCGCACGGGCCAGCATTTCCCTGCTTTCACATGGAGGTGGCATGGTCTCATTACTTCCAGGACAAAACAGACTCAGAGGACAAAACAGACTCAGAGCTGCTAATTTCTTCCACAAGGGAAAACAAGAAGCTCACAGATCCCAGGCAAGAATGTCTGTCAGTAAAGCCTGCCTGTTGTTAGATTTAAGCTGTTCTAAGCTTGTCCTTGAGACCCTCTGGGGTTACTTGCTCCACTGAGGTCCCCTAAGGTAGAGGCCCTCAGGGCTGCTGTGCTAAGTGGAACTATGGAAAGGAGAGATGGCTCCCCCTGCTCTCGTGCCTGTTTCCGCTTCTGAGGCTTCACTACCTCCCCTTTACAAGTACTTCCCTCCCCTTGCCAGAACTCTGACCTGCAGGCGCTGCCCATGTTGATCATCTTGATGACGTCATCAGCACAGGTAACCAGGTACTCCTGCAGCCCCACAACCTGCACCTGCTGCTTGCTGTCCTCCAGCACACGTAACTTGGCCTTTTTGTTGAGTAGATCAAACACCTGTGCCAGGCAGAGAACATCAGCTTAGGTCCAGCGGTGCCGGGTGCCCTGCCTGACCTTCCTGCAGAGCTGGCCCCACCTGGTCAGGAAAGGCAGAGCATTGACTGACAGGTAACAGACCAGTAGTAAGTGAACTTGTTTCCATGGTTCACATCAATGTCACTACTTTACTAGCTGTACCAACCTGAGCGAGTTACTGAACCACTCTAGCCTGTTCTGCCTATAAAGCTGAGATTACTAAAAACAAACGGACAAACAAACCCCCAAAAACTACAACAGCAGTCGGGCAGTGGTGGGGCTACCCGTCTTTTATCCCAGCACTCAGGAGGCAGAGACAGGTGGATCTCTGAGTTGGAGGCCAGCCTGGTCTACAGAGTGAGTTCCAGGAGAGTACACAGAAAGACTGAATCAAAAAAAAACAAAACCAAAACAAGGAAAAAAGGAAAGACTAGAACAGAGAATGCTTAACACATAATATATCGTTAATTATATTAGCTAATTTTTTTTTTCTTTTTTTTTTTTGGTTTTTCGAGACAGGGTTTCTCTGTGTAGCCCTGGCTGTACTGGAACTCAGAAATCCGCCTGTCTCTGTCTCCCAAGTGCTGAGATTAAAGGTGTGCGCCACCACTGCCCTGCTATATTAGTATTTTTATTATTGAGATCTTGCTCTACAAAAGGCAATTCTAGAAGTGCAGAAGATGAGGGGCGGGGCATGGAGGCATGGAGATGAGAATATACAGGATGGGGAAGGAGGACATTAAGAAAGGTGGTGGTCAAGGGAGGACTGCTCACACACGAGGCCGACCTCCCACCTCAGAGGGAGCCTGCAGGAGGACTTCTGCTCTCCTTATTGAGTGTGGCTGCCCCCTCTCCTTCAGAGGACAGGTCCACATGCTAGGCAGAAGAGCCCTGAAGGCCTACGACTAACAGGATGTCTGGCTTCAGTGATCTCTAGCCATCTTTAAAGTTTTAGTCAGTTTACCTTCCCATTGTAGATCTCGAAGAATGTCACATAAACTTCCAGGTTCAAGTTCCGGTATCGAGACTGATTCTTCAGAAGGAAGACGTCCCGGGCTGGAAGGAAGAGCCTCCCTAAGTAAGCAGCTTGCTGACCACGCCCAATCCCAATGTGGCCAAACAGTTTACTCACAAGCCATTGCATAGATCCCTTTAGATGCGTTCTGATTTTTACCAGACAGGTCTCCACCCATTGTCTGCAAAGGAAAACAGCATGTGACACAGCCCAGGCAGAGCACAGTGGCTCTCCCTGGAGACAGTGGCCCATGCCAGAGCATCTGGCATGGCAAATGCTAGTGATTGGGCATGTCTTCCTTCTCAAGAACTTACTGCTGCACAAATAGAAGGCTTTCTCTGCCTTCTGAAATACTCACATGTGTCTTTCCACTGCCTGTCTGTCCATAGGCAAAGCATGTTGCTTTTCCCCCTTCAAAAATCGTCTGTACCAGTGGCCTTGCTGTGAACCTAGGAGAAAAGATGGAGTAGAGGACATGTGGCTACTCCTTAGATTCCGAGAGGCACTGATTACAGGACCTACACTGATACTTGGCACACAGCTGCTGTACAGGTCACTTCCTTTGCTTTCTTTCTTCCTTTTTCTGGGCAGAACCCAGGGTATAGCCCGTGCTAGGCAAACACTTTACCACGGAGCTGACTCTTGGTCAAGTCCAAGACATAATGTTTGCATATTACTTACATGTACTATTACATCTCTCTAGATTACTTATACCCTAATAAGATATAAACGTACTTCACTGTTCAGGGGGAAATGTAAGGAGCATCAGTTTGAATATGTTCAGGACAGACAAAATAGCTCTAACTTTTAAATTACACGTATTTATCTGTGTGCACGTGGGTTGGTGGCATGGTGGTGGGTTTGGCACACGTCAGGTCAGTTTTCTCCTTCTACCACACCTAACCTGGGGACCCAGGCCAGGCCCTCAAGCTTGGTAAGCCACCTCGATCACTGGCCACTCTTTTGAAGTATTTTCCCTCTGCGGTTGAGTCCACAGCAATTCAAGAACATGGAGGGAAAATGCTGTTTGCAAAATGTGCTCCCTAGAACATGGTCCTTTGTAGAGCTCCAAGTCTTTTTGTTTGGTTTTTCGAGACAGGGTTTCTCTGTGTAGCCCTGGCTGTCCTGGAACTCACTCTGTAGACCAGGCTCGCCTCCAACTCAGAAATCTGCCTGCCTCTGCCTCCCAAGTGTGCCACCACTGCCCTGCTCAGACACTGCTCTTAACCACTGAACCATCTCTCCAGCCCTAGGGCCAGAGCTCCTTAATCAGAGAAATGACCCAATAAAACACAACAGACCAGGGAGGAGCTCAACATCTGATGTCAGATAGAAAAAGACTTGGGGGAGAAAGTGGCCACGAGGAAGAAAGAAACTAGTAAAGGGACTCACCTGTAGACAACTTCATTGGAAGCTGTTTCATCAAAGGCAAAGTCAAAGCAGAAAGCCTGGTTCTCCAGGTACTTCGTTAAGTCCACTTTTAACTTGGGTTCATGCACCAGGAGGAGACACTTGCTGGGAACAGAAATCACATCGATTTCTTTCTTGGCCAGTTCTGCAGAAGGAGAAGATTTCAGGGGATGCTCCCTAAACACGGGCCCTTCCTCTCAGTCAGCCTCTGCTTGACTCAACAGCTCACCTTGTTTATTCAGGGGGCGTTTCCTGACACAGACACAGATCCTGTGCTCTTCAATCTGCAAGGGGATGAGGGGAGACAGCAAGGGGAGGTCAGGACAGTACCAAAGAGGAGTTTATCCACAACCCCTTTCTTGGCTCTAGCAAGGGAGAGACACTTGATACTAGAGTCTGTTAACCACTCTAGGGTACAAGAAAGTCACTCTGAGCGCCCCTGGTTCCTACTCCCCGGCCTTCACGGTTTTAGCAGTCAGGCCAGCCTAAAGCAGAGAGAGCCTCATCTGAGCCTTAACTAATGTTCTACTGAGAAACAAAACACCTGAGGAGAAGGCCCAATGGGCAAAAGCTCTTCTGTCAAGCTTGACGATGGGCTCCACACCTGGAACCAACTCAGGAAGTTGTCCTTTGACCTTTCCCACATGTGCCGTGGCACGTGCACACACCCAGAATTGTTCTGCTTTGTTTTTTTAAGGTCAAGTTTGACAACATATACCTGTAATCTCAGCATACTCTGTGACTCTGTCTCAAGAAGGGGAAGAAACCAACCACCAAACAAACAAACAAACCAGCCCGTGAGATGGCTCAGCACAGTCAGGACACCAAGCCTGGTGATCCAAGTTCAATCCCTGGCACCCACATGGTAGAGTCCTACACATCGTGCTCTGTCTCCCACATAGGAATGAGCACAAGTACCCTGGCATGCAAACAAAGATAATTTAAGGACATTTTTAACTGGGTGTACTGGAATGTACCTGTAATTCCAACACTTGGGAGACAGAGGCAAGCAGATCTGTGTGAGTTTAAGGCAAGTTTAGTCTACACAGCAAGTTCTAAGCCAGGCAGGTCGACTTAGTGTGACCCTTTGGTTTTTGTAAATGTATGAGTGCTGGCCTATACATGTCTGTGTATCATATGAGAGCAGTGGGCAGGAAGCCACGGGGATTTACAGCTGGTTGTGAGCCACCATGTGGGCACTGGGAATCAAGCCCAGGTGGTTTGGAAGAACAAGTACTCCTACTACTCAGCCATTTCTCCAGCCCTAAGACACTGTCTTTAAAAAGCACTGGGAGGCCCCACCAGGGATATGGCCCAATGGAGACCGTGTGACTGTGTGACTGTGTGACTGTTATATGGAGTGCCAGAGTCAATCCACACACACACACACACACACACACACACACACACACACACGCGCACACACACACACACACACACAGAGCGCGCGTGCCCACGTGTGTGGCGCATAATGCACACACACACAGAAGGGAGGTGAGGGAAAAAGAGAGAACCATCCCCCCAGGTAACACTCAAGAGTGAATGGTGACCTCTGCATGCTTTCCCCTTGTCTTTCAGTGGTTAACCTGCTCAGGGAAGAGAGGGAGACTTTCTGGTATACTCACAGGGTCCGTCACAGTAAGCGGGTTACATTCCATAGTAACCCGAAATTCTTTAATCATCCGGGCAAATTCCCAGTTTGGAAAGCTGCTGTCATATTCCTGTTTGAGGCAGGAGGGACAAAAGGCAGACTTCAGGTGTGAGTGTTCTTAGACCAGAGCTACCAGGCAGCAACAGCTCCACAGCTAAGGAGTGCCTCACCCTGGCTCCAGTCTGAGAAGCCAGGCACAAAGTCCTGAGGGCAGGACTGTTGGGGAGCATAGGCATGCACCAGGGATGAGAGCTGCTTTCCCCATCTTAGGAGGCAAAGCAACAGAATGGGTTTCCTCACTCAGAGCAGTTACCAACTCAGGAGACTCCATTGCCACCAACCGCACCCTGTGATAATGCAGCTTACAGGGGATGGGTAAGAAAGCAAACAGGTGTTTTCAGCAAAAGCATTACATCTTGTGAGGACAAGACGAGCTACCCCACTGGCCAATCAGCATCAAGTATGGCTCAGCTGCTCTTCAGATAATTTTTGAATTATGCATTTGATTTCTGCATTCTGAAAAGAGCAATCAAACTTCCTGGATATCAGAGCTGGAGCCTCAGAAATGCCAGGGCCAGCTACGTGCTGACTGCTTATCTGTCAGGGGTGCCTGTGGGGAAACTCTTGCCCACATCTCCCAAGAGTCACCTGAGCTCGCTTTATTCTTATCTCCGAGTTCTGGGCCCTCTTCTCTTCACGCTTGTTCTTCATTTTCTCCATCTCCTTCACGATACATGATTTCCTCCGAACTGAGAAGAGAAGGAAGCTGCCCGTTTACTCACCTGGCCCCTGTTGTCAGGCCCTGGCTATTTCACTGAGTACCGGCTCTTTCATAAAAACAGGCCTTCCTTCTCTATCCCTATCTGCTTTGTTTATTTTGTTTTTGTTTTTTTTTTTTTTCAAGATAGTTTCTTTGTGTAGCTCTGGCTATCTCAGAACTCACTGTAGATACATACATCAGGCTGTCCTCCTTTATAGATCAGATTTGCCCTCCTTTGCCTCCCAAGTGCTGGGATCAAAGGTGTGAGCCACCTATGTCCGGCCTATTTGTTTATGAACTAGTGTGTGTATTTGTATGCCTGCTCATGCACACCATACATGTGAAAGTCAGTTCCCTCCTCCTACCACGTGGGATCCAGAAATAGAACTCAGGTCATCAGGCTTGCTGGCAAGCCCCTTACCAACACACCCCAACCCCTTTGGTAAATTTTTTTTTTTTTTTTTTTTTTTTAATCTATAAACCAGTATATGCAAGCAGCAACAGATTTGACCCTTGAAGGGACAAGTTCATGGAGCACTAATGGAGCTAACATGACATCAGAGTGATAATCACCCCACTCTGGTTTTGATCTAAGCTCTCTTTATGCTTATGCAGATATTTCCTCTATCAAAATGAGGCAGGGCTGGAGAGGTGGCCCGGTGATTAAGACCACTTGCTCTTCCAGAAGGCCCAGCTTTGATTCCCAGCACCCATATGGTAGCTCACAACCATCTATAACACCAGTCCGAGGAGATCGATGCCCTCTTCTGACTTCCACAGGCACCAGGTACACAGACATGCATACAGGTAAAACACTCATATACATTTAAAAAAAATAAATAAATCTTTTTGTTTGTTTTTCCAGACAAGGTTTCTCTGTGTAGCCCTGGCTGTCCTGGAACTCCCTCTATAGACCAGGCTAGCCTCAAACCCACAAAGATTCACCTGCCTTTGCTTCCCAAGTGCTGGGATCAAAGGCATGAGCCACTACATCTGGCTTAAAATCAATAAATCTTTAAAAATAAATAAATAAATAAATAAATAAAAAGCAAGCCATTCTATCCCCACTGCATGGGGTAAGTCCTCCTCTAGGCTCTAAGCCCATCTATCTCACCTACACCAAATGGTTCCACAAACTGTCTTGTGGAAGACTCAGTTCATAACCACAGGATAACATACCTTCATTAAAGGCAACAAAAGGGTTTGAACTCAGACCCAGGCAGGCCCAGTGTTAACTCCCTGTCCTGTGCTAGAGCAGAAGCACACAGGGTCCAGCATGTCTACCTGAATTCCCAGGGTTTGCAGAGGAGGTGCTTCGGGTGGAGTGGACTTGCTCTTCTGCCTCCTCACTGACCATCAACAATGGTAATTCTGTCACTGTGGAACAGGAGGGCCTATGGTGGCCTGCTGTAGGAGAACAAAAGTCACTGGAGAAGCGGGCAGCCTGGAGCAGCTGTCCTTGAATCTCGGGGTGGGGGTTGGGGTGTTAAGGGCCATACTTAGGCTTTTCTTCTTGCCCTTACCCCAAATCCAACCAACCACCTTTCCAGCCAGGGAGCCCAAAGTAGCTGCCACCTGTAATCCCAGCACTTGGGAGGCTAAGTCTAGGAATATTCTAGGCTATCATAGGGTAAACAATGAAAGAGGAGAGAGACCCTGTCTCAAAACAACAAACAATTGTTTTGAGACAGGGTATCACATAGCCTAGGCTGACCTCAAACTCACCATGAGTGAACCGAGGTAAACATCAAGCTTGTAATCACCCTGCCTCACAAGTGCTAGAATCTCAGAAGAAATCCACTATGTTGTTTTATGTGGTGCCAGGAATGGAACCCAGGGCTTTGTGTATGCTAGGCAAACATTCTAACAATTGAGCTACAACCCCAACCCAAAAATTATTTTAAAGTGCTTTTTCAACTGGTTGTATAAAGTAGATGAAGATTATATGAGGCACTAAATTATGCTGTGTGTATTAAATCCGCCTAAATGAAAGGATCATGACCACGTATGAGGGTAGTAAGGTGTGATGGATTATACCTTTCTGCCGTATTTTGGTTTGGTTTTTTCTTCTTTCAGTTTGAAATTTTTTTTCTTTTTTGTTTTTGTTTTTTTTGTTTTTTTGTTTTTTTGAGACAGGGTTTCTCTGTGTAGCTCTGGCTGTCCTGGAACTCACTCTGTAGACCAGGCTGGCCTCGAACTCAAAATCCACCTGCCTCTGCCTTCCAAGTGCTGGGATTAAAGGTGTGCACCACCACTGCCCGGCCTGACTTCACTTCTGTTAACTACATGGTTTCTGGGGCTTTGGAGAAGTCAGAAAGGGCTGGTTTGGCCTGAAAAGCCATGCTTAGCTCAAGTCTGTAGAATCAGGCTTTTCCCTTCACGACAAAGCCTATCCTGAAGTATGCATGCAGAGACCCTGGGAAATGCAGAGGGGCACATACAGAGCATAAGGAGCTGCTGAGAGGGCTTACAAGGAGAGCATACTCATTACTCACTGGGAATGGGAAACTGCTTGCGAGGGTTTGTAGGTACAGGCAGCTCCACCTCCATTTCATTCTCCTGAGCAGGGATTCGAACTTCTGAGACAGTGGACATTCGAGTGGAGCGGCTTCGGAGGCCTAAGACCAAGAGGACCAATCAGTGCTGCAAAATAAGATGAGCTAAAGCAGCAGATTCTACACAAGGCAGGCTAGCTCCTAGCTTCCCAGAAATGAGCCAGGAAAGGAAGCATTTGGAAGACCAAGTACTACTGCCCGCAAACTATTTGTGCAGTTGGTAGATCTCGGTGCTCCTGCACACAAAGATATCTCCCTTAAGAACATTTGTCTTGGGCTGGCAATATAGCTCAGCGGTCAGGTGCTGATCTAGAATGTATGTGGCCCTGGGTTCAATACGCAGGATGGGAGGCAGTCAGGAGGACGGGGAGGGGCTGAATAAATAAATGGAGGGACCTACAGAAAATCTAAAATCACTTCCTGAGAGGAAGACCTATTCTTCTAAATCTTGATGGAAAAAAAACTTTTTTAAAAATTCATTTTTTTAGGGGTGGAGAGATGGCTCAGAGTTTATGTGTTGCAGGATATCTGATCACATTGTGAAATGATGAGATTGTGCTGTTGACTGGAAAACTGTTTCTAGTTGTGGCACACCTTTAATCCCTCTGGCCAGAGTACAGACACATCCTTAGTGTGTGCCTTTAATCCCAAACAATGAGAGTAAACTTAGTTTGTAGAAAGTGACTTCTAATTAAGGGGCAGACAAAGTGATGAATCAGGAGATTTAACAGACCAGGATCTGTCCAGCTCTCACTAGAAGAGAAAGGAAAGGGGAGCTGCTTAAAGGAGCAGTGCAGGGACAGAGAGAGAGAGGAGGAGACAGTTTGACAAGAATTTAAAGACACATGCAGGTTGAAGAGTACAAGCTAGACACAGGTGAAGTCAGAAGGAGCCAGAGAATGAGAAGAAGCCAGAGAGAGCTAAAGCCAGGGTGCTGGGCAGTCATGACAGAGTCTGGGCTTCCCCACTGTTCTAGGGTGCTTTATCATGACTGAGACAGGCCATCTCTTCAGAAGCCCATGCACCAACTACGCTGCTTTTCAGAAATCTCAAGGAGAGGTTACAACTGGGACATAGGTAAGCTGTTCCTGAACTTTAAAAAATATTTATTTTATTTTATGTGCATTAGTGTTTTGCTTGCATATGTCTGTGAGAGTGTCAAATCCCCGGAACTGGAGTTATAGATAGTTGTGAGCTGCCATATAGGTGCTGGGAATTGAACCTAATTCCTCTGGTAGATCAGCCAATGCTCTTAACCACTTAGCCATCTCTCCAGCCCCAATACCTGAATTCTTGTAGCTGTAGTAAGACAGAGAAACAATCAGTCATCTATAAAGCCCTCAAGTTAGTGATACAAACCTTCAATCCTGTACCTGGGAGGCAGAGGCAGGTAGATCTCTGAGTTGAAGGCCAGCCTGGTCTATAGAGGTAAGTTCCAGGGCAGCCAGGGCTACACTGAGGAACCCCATCTTGAAAGGCCAAACAAACAAAAATAATCTTTTTTTCCAAGACAAGCTGAGTGAGTGCTCACACTTACAATCCTAACACTTAGAGAAGGCTGAGATAGTAGGCCTACAACTTAGAGGTCAGCCTGGGATACATAGGCTGAACAAGAGACCCTTTCTCAAAAAAAACCTGGATACCCGGGCTGGAGAGATGGTTCAGCAGTTAAGACTAGAGAGACTCACAATGGCTTCTAACTCCAGCTCTACAAGACTCTGATGCCTCTAGCCTCCTTGGGCACCTGCATTCATATGTCACACATACTAAAAAATACAGAATTAAAAATAATAAGAATCTAAAACATTAAAAAAATAAATAAATAAAAAGAACACAATGGCTCATCAGGACATCTGCTGCACAAGCCTGCTGACCTGAGTCTGACTACGGGCCCAAGGTGGAAGGAGGGAATGGACTTCCAAGAGCCGGAGTACTGTGGCCTGTGTGCGGCCATGCAGGCTAAAATCAACAAACCAACCAACCAGGAAAGGGTCCACATCTTGTGAGGACACACACTAGGACGCACCCATGCCTTTCCTGTAGGCCCTGTGTGGGTGAAGCATGTCTACGGGACCTGCATACATGGAGCATGTACATCCGAGGACACTCTGTACACTTTTCTCATTGTCCATTTAAGATTGAACTTAGGTTGTCAGGTTTGTGCCACACAATGCTTTTACCTGTTGAACTATCTTGCCAGCCCTCCACCTTTAAAATTTGTGGGTTTTATTACTATTACTATTATTATTATTATTATTATTATTATTATTATTATTATTATTATTTTAGCCAGGGCCCTACTATATAGCTCTGGTTGTCCTGGAATTTGCTGGTTTCAAACTCACAGAGATCCTCCTGCCTCTGTCTCAAGTGCTAGGATTAAAGTGTACACCACCACACCCAGATTCTTTATTTTCAGGGGATGGTCTTTGTGTACAGCCCAAGGCAGCAAGAATTTTCAATCCTCTTGCCTCAGTTTCCTATGAGAATCATAGGCACACATTACTGTTTTCAGACCCATTGATTTTCTCAATAGCCGCCCAAACTACACCTCTGCTCTCCTTACCACCTCACCGTAAGGCAGGCCAATGTTCTGCGGAAAGGAAGCATCTGATTCCCACTCTCCTCAGCACCGGACTCTGGTGTGTAGGACGAGTGTCTAGTTCAGAAAGCAAACACCTGAGAAGTACGTACACTTCTCTCAAAGGTTAGGTGTAGGCCGAGCTCTTATTGCTGAGAAAGACGGCTGCACAAAGGACAGAACTCAGCTTATACAGCAGTCATATGCTCAGCTAGGGTTTTCTAATGCGACCACTCTGGCTTCCACTCTGAGCCCTAGGAATCTCACCCACAGCAAAGCGCCAATGACCACAGCCAGTCATTTACCTTCTTTTGGAGCTGGAATTTTGGAGTTGACTGATTTGCGTTTTTGCTTCTGAAAAACAGAACAAATGCCACAATATATGGCTCTTGTCAGTAATCCCAGTCCTATCATGAGCCTGTGTATTGGGATAAGGCCCCAGGCAGACTCAGACAAGAATCAGCAAAAAGGTACCAAGCTAAGTGGCTCTTCAGGGACAGCTGCTGCCGTCCGGTGACAGGCACTTACCGGGACGGTTACGTTTTCCTGCAGTGGCAGACTGTCCTTCGGTCGTAAGGGAAGAAGCTGTAAGAGCTCTGGGTTTATTGCAGCCACATCATCAATGTCAATCTGGAAGGGCAATGAGTCTTGGTGAAGCAGCCCTGCTTCATGAAATCGAATCGCTGTGATCAAGACCACCCAAGATGCAGGTTTTACCAACCTTAAGTTCCATTAAAGCACTGACCACTACAAAATAGTTATTCCTTAGTAATGGTTTACCATCTAGATGGAATGGGTTTCCAGTTTCCAAGCCAACAGGAGATTGTAAGTGAGGAGAATGAGGTGGAGAGGAAAGCAGACAGGCAGGCACACAGAAGTCCACAGTAGACCTACGCCACTTGGCTCTCCTACTGCTCTGCTGGGCAGTGACGTCCTGCTGGCCACAGCCCCCTGAGCACTTCTTGCTGGCTGACACGAAGGAGGAAACAAGTTCTAACCGGCTGGTGATATCAAAATGGAGGGCCCCTCAGGATCTTATAAGCAGGAGTAAGTTCCCGAAAGCTGCTACCTAACCCTAAGTCTACCTACATTTTCTATTGGGCCCAGAGACTTCTTCCCATCAACCTTCCAGTTGATGCCTTTCCTAGTTCCTGCTCACACCCACAATGAGGTCATAATTCTGGGTTTACATCACCAGAGTCCTGTAACTCTTTAGGAACAACTCAGACTTTACCAGCAAACTGGGCCAAAGGATGTAGCTCAGCAGCGCTACCTTTGCACAAGTGAGGGCCTGAAGTCACGCTTCAGCACCACACACGACACAAGACACCAAATAGATCCCACGTTTGTGGATAAACACATCTTAAGAAAAAAGAATACACCTCCCCAAGGTTGTCCTGGAATCTTCACACATGATACTCTCAAGCACATGTGCACCACAGCAGCTATGGCTTCCTCCCTCCTTAGACACATACACACAATTTTATTTTTCTAGTCTTGATATGTAGTCCTGGCTGTCCTGGTACTCACACTGTAGACCAGGCTGGCATAGAACTCACAGATCCACTTGCCTCTGCCTCCTGAGTGCTGGAATTAACTAACGGCATGTGCTACCACACCAAGCAAATATTTTTAAAGGAAAGACTTTTTTTTTTTTTTTTTTTTGACACAGGCTGTTTCACTGTGTAGCCCTGGCTAGCCTCAAGAACATAAAACCTGCCTGCCTCTGGCTCCTAGGCACTGAAATTAAGGGCATGCAGGTCGGAGCAGGCCTGCCTGTGCCACCCTCTACGACCCCATGAGAGGCTGCACCTCAGTCACCTACAGTCCCAGGCCTCAACACTGCCTATCATTTTGGAATCTGTCCAGAAGGACTTTATGGTTAAATCGCCACAACATTCTGAGACAGACATTGTCATCTTCACTTTACAGATGCAAACATAACTGAGCAGAGGCAGAGACAGGAGAAATCCGGGTTTTTTTATATGCATAGACCAGAGAGACATTTTCACAATGCCTTCCTCCCATCTCGTTCCAGTCATTTTGCTGCTGTCAAAGCATGCTGAGTCTGCTCTGCTTGTGGCCAGTGTTGTCATTCAGATCTCTGGATGGAAGCATGCTGCTGGACTGCTTCAGCTAAGCCCTCACAGTCCATCTAAGACCCACCCTGGAGCAGCTCCTAACTGCTCACCTCTACACCGCTCACCTGTGCTATCCATTACCAGCAGCTTTATGACTTGGCATGTCAAAACCATACCTTTGTTTTCTTTCCTGGGTTACAGATTTTGTTTTCCAAACTGACACAGGTAGTGTGTACTCAGGACCCAAGTTTAGGTGAGTGAGCAAAGCCTTGGTTAGGATTCTCTGCAATTTGTGCTCCACAGACAAACCAGAAATGGCTAATTGCTTCAATTTGGAACACTTGACTAAAGAAGTCCCAATGTATCCAGGGAGGACTATTTCTTAAGACTAGAGAGGATAGCACAGCATCAGGCTAGGCTGTCACAGGTACCACACAGATGCTCTGCATAGGATCATATGAAATTCCACACAAGCATTCTCTGAGGACCTACCTCTTTGCCCTTTGTGGTACCTCCTTCGGTCCATTCCACTGAAACAGAGGATTTCTCCAAGTTCACTGTACTTATATTGGCGCTGTGAATTAAGCCTATGTATGAAAAGGTCAGAGGTTATCCATCTTTCTCCTAAGAACTTAATTTTTTAAAAAAGGTTTTTTTTTTGCTTTTTTTTTGAGAATTTAATTTTTATACTCCACTTTGCCTTTAGGATCCTAGAGACTTCAAATGTAGATTTTATCTGGGAAGGGAAATTTTACTTCCCCTCTTTTAAAAAACACAAACGGGTGGCTGGAGAGATGGCTCAGTGGTTAAAAGCATGGACTGCTCTTCCAGAAGTCCTGAGTTCAATTCCCAGCAACCACACGATGGCCCACAACCATCTGTAATGGGATCCGATGCCCTCTTCTGGTGTGTCTTAAGACAATTACAGTGTACTCACCACATATATGAAATAAATAAATAATTTTTTTTTTCGAGATAGGGTTTCTCTGTGTAGCCCTGGCTGTCTGGAACTCACTCTGTAGACCAGGAAATAAATCTTTAAACACACACACACACACACACACACACACACACACACACACACACACACGGCCCGGCAGTGGTGGCACATGCCTTTAATCCCAGCACTTGGGAGGCAGAGGCAGGTGGATTTCTGAGTTTGAGGCCAGCCTGGTCTACAGAGTGAGTTCCAGGACAGCCAGGGCTACAGAGAAACCCTGTCTCCCTGTCTTGAAAAACCAAAAAAAAAAAAAAAACCACACACACACACACACACACACACACACACACACACACACACACAGAGCCAGGCAGTGTTTGGCGTTTGCCTTTAATCCCAACACTCGGGAGGCAGAGGCCTGAGGAGCTCTGTGAGTAAGGACAGCCTGGTTTACAAAGTAAGTTCCAGGACAGTCAGGGTTACACAGAGAAACCCTGTTGTCAAAGTTGAACTCCACTTCCAGAGGACCTAACAAAACACAATGGACATAAAATAAAAAATAACAATAAATTAAAAAAGCAAAAAACAAAAAAACAAAACTCTGAAGAACCAGGCCTGTGGTGATGCATGCTTTTAATCCTAGGACTTGCAAAGTACAGCAGGCTGATCTCTGTGAGTCTGAGGTCAGCTTGATCTACAAAGCAAGTCCAGGTCCAGGGCAGCCAGGGCTCTGTTACACAGAGAAACTGTCTCAAAAAACAAAACAAAATTAACACAAACACTAGTAATCCTAATGGGGTTCACCCTTAGACCATCCCACAGTGGAAGTGAATAGGGCACGGGCCTTAAACCCCAACTGCATAGGATAAGATTTCATCACCACTCCAATAGAATGAAGGTTCATTTGAGCAAGTAAGTTACTACATTCCTTGGAGGAGCTGTTCCTGAACACAACGCTGGAGAGCTGGGCCGTTCGGGTTTCCCTGATTCATTTTTGGCAGTAGCTGTCTGGCTATTCCACGAATGACCCGTTATTAGACCTGCAGAAGTTGCTTAATAAAAACAGAAGGTTGTTTTACCACCTCCTTAAGAACAGGAATCCTAGCCCGGCAGTGGTGGCGCACGCCTTTAATCCCAGCACTTGGGAGGCAGAGGCAAGCGGATTTCTGAGTTCAAGGCCAGCCTGGTCTACAGAGTGCGTTCCAGGACAGCCAGGGCTATACAGAGAAACTCTGTCTCGAAAAACCAAAAAAACAAAACAAAAAAACAAATAAACAAAAAACTAGGAATCCTGTTCGTTTACTTTGAATCCCTGAGCCTGGCATATTGCAACGGTACTATACCCAGCACAATCTAAGAGCTAGGAAGCCGAGGGTCCAACAAAGCAGAACAGTTTCAGAGGAAGATTTCGGAAGGAAGTGCGTCCATTCGCCGCAGAGGTGCTCCGCCCACACTCAGAAAGCAGACAAGGGACCCACAACCAAGTAGCGTTTTCCTCCTGTGTAGGGGACACCGACTGCCAGTATCGTGTGGGATAAGGGAAGGTATCCCAAAGATTGCGGTATGGGTATTCAGATAACCATCTTGGCAGTCTCACCGCTCTTGGGTTCCCTTGGCCTCAGGACCCTGACCTCACCATTGCTGCGTTGAATGTTGATGGAAAGACCAGGAAACAACCGTGCGTGAAGCGACTCCATGGACTCAGGAACAGCAACGGGTAACACAAATGCAAGAAGCTCAGAAACCTCGACTCTGCCGGTACTGCGCTGTATTAACGCCGCCTAAACCGCTGCAGTTTAAATCCCGCGCGCCAGCGTCCCTATGGCGTCACCAGTGCGAAGCACCGCAGTGCATTGTGGGATATGTAGTATAGCCTCCCGACTTCCGGCGCGTGGGCGGGCTCCCGGGCGCTGAGACTGATGGGAAGGTTTCTGTCCTTCCCCCAGCTTAGTACCTGGCCTAACTTCGGCCTTTATGTACGACTGCGAAATTTGCCGGGCAGTGGGCATGCACGCCTTTAATTCCAGCATTTGGGAGGCAGAGGCAGGCGGATTTCTGAGTTCGAGGCCAGCCTGGTCTACAGAGTGAATTCCAGGACAGCTAGGGCTACACAGAGAAACCCTGTCTCGAAAAACCAAAAAAAAAAAAAAAAAAAAAGACAGCGTCTTGTTATGGAGTAGGCAACAAAGGTCCCAGGAGAGCAGCAGATACCGTTAATGGCTGAACCTTATCTCAGCCCCCTTTCTTCCTTCCGTCCTTTCTTTCTTTCATTTTATATTTATTTATTTGTATGTACATGTGGGTGTGCTATTGTGTTGCTCAGAGAAACACTCTCAGTAGTCCGTTTTCTCCTTCTAGCCTGTGGGTGCTAGGGCTCAAGATCAGGTCTTCAGGCTTAGTGGCCCTCCAGCGGTCTCTCTCTCTCTCTCTCTCTCTCTCTCTCTCTCTCTCTCTCTCTCTCTCTCTCCCCCCCCTCCCCCCAGGCTTTCTCTCTCTGTCCTGGAACTCATTCTGTAGACCAGGCTGGCCTCCAACTCAGAGATCTGCCCGTCTTTTCCTCCTGAGCACCGGGCTTAAAGGGATACACCACTGCCCAGCTCCTTTCTTTTTAAAAATACACTTATTGGGGTTGGAGAGAGAGCTTTGCAGTTAAGGACACTAATTGCTCTTGCAGAGGACTTAGTTCCATTCCCAACACCCATACAGCTACCTACAATTATTTGCAAATCGGATCCAGAGGGTCTAATGCACCTCTTCTGACCGCTGATGGCACCAGGCATGCATGGGATGCACAGTAGAAAACACTCACGTACACTGATAGGCAATCTCCACCAGTGAAACAAGCCAACTCAAGCCAAATTAAAGCATATAAAGGCAGGCTTATTGGGACACTACTTTCACTGGTCCCAAGGAAGGAGGCTGGGGAAGTTGCCAAGGGGAGGGAGACAGAGGGAAGGGGGAAGAGAAAGAGAAAGAGCAAGCACACAGGAAGAAAGAAAATGAGGGAGGGAGAGAGAGAAGAGAGAGAATGGGAACCAAAATGTCTGGATGATAGATTGAAGAACCTCTTGGGGAGAGGAAGCCCAACCCTGGGCTGGAAAGCTCAGGGTTGGGAGAGAGGTAGGCCAGGCAGGGACTGAGGGATGCTGGAAGAACATGGAGACCAGGTCTGCTTTGGTATGTAAAATATGCACCTCAACCGTTGGACACACGTCTGAATCCCAACACACACAATAAATAAATATAAATATTTTTCAAGAGTATTTATTTGTGAGAGCATGGTGCAGAGGCAGAAAGGCAGGCAGCAGAGTTTAAAGCCAGCCTGGTCAATATAATGAGTTCCAGGCCAGATAGGATCACATAATGAGACCCAGTCTCAATTTTTTTTTTTTTTTTTTTTGAGATAGGGTTTCTCTGTGTAGCCCTGGCTGTCCTGGAACTCACTCTGTAGACCAGGCTGGTCTTGAACTCAGAAATCCACCTGCCTCTGCCTCCCAAGTGCTGGGATTAAAGGTGTGTGCCACCATTGCCCTGCTTTCTTTTCTCTTCTCTTCTCTTCTCTTCTCTTCTCTTCTCTTCTCTTCTTTCTCTCTTTCTCTCTTTCTCTCTTTCTCTCTTTCTTTCTTTCTTTCTTTCTTTCTTCAAATTTTTGGTTTGGCTAGACAAGGTCTTACTACATAGCCATGGCTGTCTAAAACTCCATATGTAAACCAGACTAGGCTAGCCTCAGACTTAAAAAGCTCCACCTGCCTGCCTCTGCCTCCCAGTCACTGGGATTGAGGGCGTGTACCTCCAAGCCCAGCAGCTTTTTCAAAACAAAACAAAACCCCAGTATTTTTTTTTTTTTTTTTTTTTTTTTTGGTTTTTCGAGACAGGGTTTCTCTGCATAGCCCTGGCTGTCCTGGAACTCACTCTGTAGACCAGGCTGGCCTCGAACTCAGAAATCCACCTGCCTCTGCCTCCCAAGTGCTGGGATTAAAAACCCCAGTATTTATATTTCATTCATTGCTTAACAAGTACCCCACAGCCAAGCATGGCGGCTCTCACTTTTACCCCAGCACTGGGGAGGCAGAGGCAGGCAGATCTCTGTGAGCTCAAAGTCTACAAAGTGAATTCCAGAATAGCCAGGGCTGCACAGAGAAACTTTGTCTTAAAAAAAAAAACGAAACCAAACCAAACCAAACAAAAAGGCAGACCAGGCTGGCTGGAGACTCACTATGAAAAGTAACACGGCTCTGAACTTGCCAGCAACCTCCTGCCCCCTCCTCCCCAGTACTGGGACTGCTGTCTAGCTTTTCAGTGGCTTCTTCCTGCTGCCAAGGTAGAACAGATCACAGACCCTCTGGCTTCCTCTCTCCCTCTCCTAGAAATCAGGCCATGCCCCTGTGCAACTCTCTCTCCCTGAGACAGAGTTGAGAATGTGCTATGACCTTACAGCTCTTACAGAGAGCTCAGCTCGCTCACTCTCCCTTGCAACTATGAGCAAAGCCAGCCCGCTGAGCCCTAGACCAAGGGACCTTGCTTTTACCTATTGTCTTCCCACTTTGTGACTCCAGGCACTCCTAGCCAAGCCAGGCTAGATTAAGAGTGTGGAGCTTGCCCACCGGGATCCCTCTTTATCCTCTAGAAGTGAGAAGTGTCTCTCTTCCTCAACCCCCAACATTTTGGTCTGGTTTGGTGATGTACACCTTTAATCCCAGCAGAAGGAGGCAGAAGCAAATGGGTCTATGAGTTCCAGGCCAGCCTGGGCTACATAGCAAATTCTGAGACTGCCAGGCTACACATTGAGACCCCACTGAAACAGGAGAAGGAAAAGGAAGAGGAAAAGGAGGGAAAAACCCAAAACCCCTGTCCTCCTGCTTCTGCCTCTCCCATGATGCTCTGTTTCTCCTGATGTCCTCTCTCCTCAGGTCCCCTGCTCATGGTGCCCATGGCTATGTGATCATCTGTCCTGGCAAAGCTCACCTCAGCTTGCCTTTCTTCAATAAGTCATAACATCAGGCTATAAGCAAGTAACATGCAGTTGCCACCTTGCTCCTCAGGATCCTTGGTGTTTGGCCTGTGTCAGAAAACATGTATTATTTTTAGAGGCTCAGCACACAGTCCTGTGTCCTAGAACAAGAACTGCTAGTTCTCAAGACAATTTTTTTTTTTGTAAAATGAATATACCAGGATAATTGGTTTCAAGATTTGACCATTCCTTTTGATATTTATTTCTTGGTGCTGGAATGAAACCCAGTGCTGTCTGCTTGATAGGCAATCCCCACACCCTGCTTATTTTATTTTTAATTAATTAAGAGATCTTTTAAGCTGGGTGTGGGTGCACGTGCCTGTCAGGCCAACATTTAGGAAGTAGAGGCAGGAAGACCAGGAGTTCAAGATCTTCCTAGTTGATTTGGAGAGTTTAATGCCAGCCTGAGATACAGCCAACTCCCTAATGGCCTCCCAGCACTCATGAGATTAAGGTAAAGAGAACTGTGCTCGATTTACCAGGCCCACCTAGTTACGGTGAGCTCAAGACCAGCCTAGTGGACAGTTTTAGGCAGAGTTTGAGAAGCAAAATTACACACCAGCCGGGCAGTGGTGGCGCACGCCTTTAATCTCAGCACTCGGGAGGCAGAGGCAGGTGGATTTCTGAGTTGGAGGCCAGCCTGGTCTACAGAGTGAGTTCCAGGACAGCCAGGGCTACACAGAGAAACCCTGTCTCGAAAAAAACAAAACAAAAAAACAAACAAACAAAAAAACCCAAAAAAACAAACCTATTACACAC
>CM052702.1:107405413-107427913 GCA_028551405.1 Uromys caudimaculatus
TCTCAAAAAGCCAAAGAAAACAAGCCGGTTTAGCAGCCTTAAATGTTCTTTTCCTTCTTCTTCTTTTTTCTGTTTTGGCTTTTCTAGATAGCGTTTCTCTGTGTAGCCCTGGCTGTCCTGGAACTTGCCCCATAGACCAGGCTGGCCTTGAACTCAGAGATCTACCTGTTTTTGCCTCTCAAGTACTGGGATTAAAGGTGCACACCATCTCCTGGCTCCCTGGGTTCTATAATTTTATAAATTCTTCCCTTACCACCTTGACATTCTAAAAACCCAATCAAGGACATGGAGAGAGGTGAAGAGTGTTATACAGCCCCTGCAGAGGACTCAAGTTGGCTTCCCAGCACCCACATCCTGTGGCTCACAACCACATGTAACTCCAGCTGCAAGGGATGGATCCGGTGGCCTCAAAGGCACCCACATGCACGTACGCACACACACACACACACCCCCACAACTAAACATACTAAAAATACAAAAAATATAAAATAAAACCCAGCCCAATTTAGGAACTTTTATCCTAGACCTGTATCTTCAGGAAGACTTAGACTTTTCCTGAACATGCTTCGAGTGATGGTCCCCAGACCCCACATCCCAATTCCCCAGGACATAGGGGCTCCTCTCATTTTCATAACCACTATTACACTTCTTACCCATCTTCTTAAAATAATCATCCTTCGGTGTCACTTAAATTATTTTATCTTTCTGAGCTGGATGTGGTGACACATCCAAGCACTTTAGAGAGAGGCAGAGACAAGAGGATTGTCCATGAGCTTGAGAGCATCCTAGGCTCTCCAGTGAATTTCAGGTCAGCGAAGACTCCATGTTGGAACCTTGCCTCAAAAAAATAGCAAGTCATTATAAGTTGCTTCCTTATCTCCCCTCTGTCCTTTCAGCCCTTACAACCACCTCTCCTGTCACCTCTTGGAAAGGCCCACATTCACCTCAAATAACACAAGGACTGAGGTCCATGGAGAATACTGCTGACTTTGCCTGCCCTTAACCCACCTATGTCAGAACTAACCTCCTGTAATGAAACCCTTTTGGAATCCATGAACTGAGCAGACCACTAACTTCCACCAACTCCCAAACTAAATGTCATCAGACATTTGCCCGGAGGCAAGCCGACCTTAGTTAAGCTGTAACTACCCAGGAAAATTAAAAATTTACCTTTATTTATGACATTTTCTTGTTCTGTCAAACTATAAACCTTCATTGTGGTGGCCCATGGGAAGTGTGTCCTTATTGGAGGGGATGTAGCCTTGTTAAAAGAAGTGTGTCGCTGTGGAGGCGGGGCATTGAGGTCTCATATACATAAGTCTGGCCAGTGTGACCCAGACCAGTTTCCTTCTGCTGCCTTAAGATGAAGATGTAGAACTCTCAGCTCCTCCAGGACCATGCCTGCCTGGACACTGCCATGCTTCCTGCCATGATTATAGTGGACCGAACCTCCAAACCTGTAAGACAACCCCAATTTAAATGGTGTCCTTATAATTGTTGACTTGGGCCGGGCGGTGCTGGCGCACACCTTTAATCCCAGTACTTGGGATGCAGAGGCAGGTGGATTTCTGAGTTTGAGGCTAGTCTGGTCTACAGAGTGAGTTCCAGGACAGCCAGGGCTACACAGAAAAACCCTGTCTTGAAAACACCAAAAACCAAAACAAACAAACAAGCAAACAAACAAACAAACAAACAAAAAACAGAGTTGTCTTGGTCATGGTGTCTCTTCACAGCAATAGAAACCCAACTCAGACATTCATGAATCTTTTTGTTGTTGTTTTGTGTTTTTTTTTTTCTTTTTTCTTTTTTTTGAAACAGGGTTTCTCTGTGTAGCCCTGGCTGTTCTGGAACTCACTCTGTAGACCAGACTAGCCTCAAACTCAGAAATCCACCTTTCTCTGCTTCCCAAGTGCTGGGATTAAAGGCGTGCGCCACCACTGCCTGGCTTGTTTTGATTTTCTAGACAAGGTTCTCTATAGCCCTGGCTTGTTTTGAAACTCCCTCTATAGACAAGGTTGGCCTTGAACTCAGAGATTTGCCTGCCTGTCTTCTGAGTGCTATGATCAGAAGTGTGTGCCACCACTGTCTGTCAAAACTGTTTCTTTGTTGGAACATAATATTTGGAATAATCTGGATATGTCTTTGAGTCATAGTTACTCAAATTTGACTCCAGAATAAACTATCTCTTATTTCCTCTGAGAGCTTTTTTTCTTTTCCTTTAATAGTTCCCATGTGGCGGCTCACAATCACCACTAACTCCAGTTCCAGTGGATCTGACCTCTTCTGACCTCCAGTGGCACTAGGCACACATGTGGTATACATGCATGTATGCAGGTAAAACATTCAGAAACATATAATCTTTAAACAATTAAGAGATCTTCGGGCTGGAGAGAAGGCTCAGCAGTTAAGAGCAATGACTGCTCTTCCAGAGGTCCTGAGTTCAGTTCCCAGCGACCACATGGTGGCTCACAATCATCCGATGCCCTCTTCTGGTGTGTCTGGGGACAGCTACAGTGTACTCATATAAATAAATACATCTTTAAAAAATAATATTAATAAAAAGAGATCCTCGAGCCCTTGCATACTCTCTTAATTAGTTCATGGTATACCTTGACATCATTCTTTTTAAAAATACTTTTATGTGTATGTGTCTTATATATGTATCTTCATCACAGCATGCAAGAACCAGAATAGGTCTTGAAAGGCATACAATTCCCTGTAACCAAGGTTACAGATACTCGTGAGTCATTAGACATTGTCTTAGCTAGGGTTTCCATTGCTCTGAAGAGACACCATGACCAAGGCAACTCTTATAAAGGACAACATTTAATTGGGGCTGGCTTACAGGTTCTGAGGGTCAGTCCATTATCATCATGGTGGGAAGCAGGGGAGAGTGCAGGTAGGCATGGCACTGGCAGAGCTGAGAGTTCTACATTTTGTTCAGAAGGCAAAGAGAGAAGACTGGCTTCCAGGCAGCTAGGAGGAGGGTCTCAGAGCCCACAGCCACAGTGACACACTTCCTCCAACAAGGCCACACCTCCTAACAGTGCTGCTCCTGGGGCCAAGCGTATTCAAAGCACCACAGACATGATATCTCTGACTTGAATTTATTGCTTTGCTTTTGAATAAAGTTTCCTTTCTATGTTGCAGAGGAAAAGGGGAAGGGCAGGGGAGAGAGAGCAAGGGAGCACCTCCAAGGGATGACTTCTGTAATGGACACATGGGGTGGCTTCCATGGATCTCTCCTGGGGCTCCTCACCATTGTTATTCTTCTCTCTCCATTTGTCTCTTGTTTATTTAATCATATGGTGAGATTGGTGCCTTCCAGCTTACTGGCTATTAAACTTCACAAGGACTGTGTTATCTCAGCGCTTTCAACCATCACCAACACCAACACCGGTCTCCAACCACAGAGAACCTTCTGACCTCTGAACTCATAGAGATCCATTCCCTCTTCCTCTTGTGTGCTTGAGTACTGAAGTTAAAAATGTGTAAGACCAGGAGCCAGTCCGGCCTCCAGTTCTTACAGTAACCACTCCCTCTCCATCTAAAATGCCATTCAAGCCTTTTCTGTCTTAGAAGTCTATGAGTCAGTGTAACCAGGGCCCTGTCTCGGTATGAAATAGCCAGCATGCTGGGGTGGGTCGGAGGTAGATATCTTAGACTTATATCATTGATTTTAAATTGACCTTGCTGTCAGGAGGACATGTTGAGACAGAAAGGCCCAAAGGAAAGTATTTGGAGCCCAACTCCTAATGACCCATGGCATCTTATCCCAAATGGCCAAAAAGACCACTGGTGCTGTAAAATTTACTTGTTAACATGGTGAAGTATCTATTTAGCTACCTAGATATGGACCCCACATAAATGATAGAGGAGATAATACCAAATCTCTTAAATTAAAATCAATCAATTAAACAAACAAAAAACCTTATGCTGAGTGGTGGTGGTGCACGCCTTTAATCCCAGCACTCAGGAGGCAGAGGTATGGGGATCTCTGAGTTCAAGGATACCCTGGTCTACAGGGCAAATTCTAGGACAGCCAGGGCTAAGAGAGACCCTGTCTCTAAAAACCAAACCAAATTCAACCAACTACCACCACTACCAACACCACCGGCAGCAACAAAAACCCTAAACCTTCCACTCCCTTTTAGAGAAGTAATTCTCTGAGACAAATCATCTCTCCCACTGAGTCATCTGTTGCTCCTTTTTAAAAAAAATTAAATAAACCGGGCAGTGGTGGTGCACGCCTTTAATCCCAGCACTTGGGAGGCAGAAGCAGGTGGATTTCTGAGTTCAAGGCCAGTCTGGTCTACAGAGTGAGTTCCAGGACAGCCAGGGCTACACAGAGAAACCCTGTCTCGAAACAAACAAACAAACAAACAAACAAACAAACAAAAATTAATTAGTTACCAGGAATGGTGGCTCCTGTCTTTAATCCTTGAACCCAGGAGGCAGAGCTAGGTGGATCTCTGTGAGTTCAAGGTCAACCTGGTGTATGGAGTGTAACCTTATTAAGAAACTAAAAAATGAAATAGATAAAGTGTGTGTGCGTGCGCGCGCACGTGCGTGCCCATTCAGAAGTCAGGATAACTTGCAGGAGTCAAGTCTTTCTGCTATGTGGATCCTAGGGATTGAACTGAAGTCACCAGGCTTGGCTGCAAGCACCTTTAGTTCATCTGCCCAGCATATGTTTTCTTTATTAAGTCTTTCTGTTTTGATGGAAGAGTTGTGAGGTGTAACTAAGCTGTTTTGTTTTTGTTTTTTTTCTTTTCCTTTCTTAGTTTGGCATCCTGCCAAGGATATTTCCACACACAAGCCACTGTTCCAAATGCTCTGCCCAGATGCAGCCCCCCCCCCCCCCCCCGTGAAGTAATCCAGAAGCTACTACTGTGTCCCGCAAGTGGCTAGGACCACTAAGAACCTCACAGGCAGCTGCATCTGGCCTCCGGTCCCCACCCAGCTCCAGGAAAGACCCACCACACCAGCTCCCCCAGCACAGCCCTCTGCTCTTCCCCGATGTTGGAGGTGATGCTGTGTTCACCATTTCACAACTTCGGAGCTTGCCTGAGTGCATCTCACAAAACCTAGAAGCAGGGTTTACAGCACATCACACTGAACCATTCAGGCCTGCCCAGCTACTAAGTGGAACCTGCCACATGGCACCCTTTGCCTTTGGCCTTTGCCTCCTCTGTGTGATGATTGCGAATGTGAGCCACTGGGCCTGACAACTATATCTTTTTGTTGTTGAGACAGGGCTTCATATAGCTCAGGCTGGGCTTGAATACCTGCCCCTTCTGGAGGGACTCTAGCCTAAGCATGACAAACATGGTTCTGGCAGGCCCTGCCTGCCCTTCTCCCCCATTCCCTTTGCCTTGCTAAAAACTGTTAGATTACAGTCCTAAAGCTAGCCACCAAGGTCTAGCCTCTTGGCCACTTCTCCGGAGGCTGACTACCAAAGTCCAGCTACCAAAGTATTCAAGTCCAGCAACCAAAAGCCCCCTTTGGCTCATCTAATTTACATGCCCAATGAAAACTAAATTGGGAGGCAGAGGCAGGCGGATTTCTGAGTTTGAGGCCAGCCTGGTCTACAGAGTGAGTTCCAGGACAGCCAGGGCTACACAGAGAAACCCTGTCTCGAAAAACAAAAAAAAAAAAAAAAAAAAAAAGAAAAGAAAAAAAGAAAACTAAATACTTCTGGCTGGAGAGATGGCTCTCAGTGGTTAAGAGCACTGACTGCTTTTCCAAGAGGTCCTGAGTTCAATTCCCAGTAACCACATGGTGGCTCACAACCATCTGGAATGGGATCTGATGGCTTCTTCTGGTGTGTCTGAAGACAGCTACAGTGTACTCATATACATAAATAAAATAGATACAATTTTTTTTTTTTTTTTTTAAAAACCTGCCTGGCATTTGCACTGCCCCTGGTAGACAGACCACACTTTACAGTGGGGGAGAAATTTTCAGAGGCCGGACCATGGCGACTTGGCCTCATTTACATACCCACAATGCACTGCAAAGAGGTCATTGCTTGATTTAAAACCAGAAACCGCTGGTTTCCTTTTTCTATCTTGGTTTCCTTCATAACAGTATGACTTTCACAAATTTAAGTGAGAATAAAGCAGAAGTATTATATACTTTTAAGGAAAAAGTTACCATCAGTGATCTAAGATATATAGTCAGGTTAGAACTACATACAGCAGCCCTGTTCTACACTCTGGTTTCTCTTCAGTTCGTATAAATCTTTCGCCTTTTACTAAAGATTTCCGTGGAGAGGAACAACTCTGAGTCTTTACTTAATTTTTTGAGGCCTTGTGTTTACAAGGCTGATAATAGTAACAAAAAGATAGAATATTTGGTCTTTTTACTTAGAAGTAGTCTGGAAAAAACCTCCTGTGATCTGCCAAAGAGCTGAGCTGTGGCTTTTCACTGTGGGTGAGGGAGTTTACTTTGATACCTAACGTGCAAAAACAATGCTATAAGAGACTTTCTTAGAAAGAAAACAAAAAACCAAACCCATCCTGCCAACGGATGCAGCAAAGAAACATTTTGGTACTCCTTCCTTAGAGCCTCTCCTACTCTGGTGAATTTTTTCTTTTTTCCCCGTTAATATATGGTGACAAGAACAACCCTGCCAGCTAGGTGTACTGGTGTGCGCCTTTAATCCCAGCACTCAGGAGGCAGAAGCAGAAAGATATTTTATGAGTTCCAGAACGGCCAGTACTATACACTGAGATCCTAGCTGGAGGAAATAGCAAAACATCAACAAAGCCTCCTAAAGAAACAATAACAAACAAACAAACCCGGGCAGAATCTAACAGCAACAAACATAACCCAAACCAAAACGAACAGAATCACCAACAAAACACACAAAAGCCACGGGGAGAGCAAGAGAGCCCAAACGAAATCAAAACTGAAACATGATTTTGAAGTTAGCTGGGCCTGGTGGCACAGGCCTGTAATTTCAGTCATCAGGAGATCTAATGTTCAAAGCCAGCCTAGGAAATTTAGGGTTTTTTTGTTTTGTTTGGTTTTGGTTTTGGTTTTTCGAGACAGGGTTTCTCTGTGTAGCCCTGGCTGTCCTGGAACTCACTCTGTAGACCAGGCTGACCTCGAACTCAGAAATCTGCCTGCCTCTGCCTCCCTAGTGCTGGGATTAAAGGCGTGCGCCACCACTGCCCGGTGGAAACTTAGTTTTATTATATTTTTGCCTCAAAAATAAGAAGTAGAAACGATCTGGGGCTCCAGTTCAGTGATAGAACATTTACACAGCACCTATGGGGCCCCAGGCTTGGGCCTTGGTACCAAGAAAGGCTGCCTAAAAGACTAGGGGTGGGGGTAGGGCAGCAGGAACAGGAGTGGTACTTGGGAGGTCAGCAGATGGTTTGAGAGATGAAGATTAAGAAGAGACTTCAAGGAACACTCTGGTATTGAATTACAGGAAGGAAGAGCGACCACCGGAAGAACTGGGTATGTGGAGTTGTTTCAGATAAAATGAGAGCTAAATGTCTGTTGAGGGAACAGGGAACAGAAGCAAAGCAAAAGGTGGAAGAGAAACATGGGTGAGGGGGAGGAGGGAGACTTAGAGCAGTGTTTCTCAGCCTGTGAGTCGTGACCCCTTGGGGTCGCCAACCCTCTCACAAGGATCGCCTAAGACTATGAAAAAACACAGATACTTATGGTTCAGAACAGTAACAAATTACAGTTGTGAAATAGCAATAAAAATAACTTTATGGTTGGGGTCACCCTAGCATGAGGAACTGTCTTAAAGGGCCGCAATGTTAGGAAGGTTGAGAACCATTGCCTTAGAGGATCAAGAGGAGGCGGGGCCTCTACTAAGGCCACAATCTGCCCTGGAGCCCTTCCAGAGTCTTGGCAACCCTTCCCCCGGAGCCCTCCTCAACCCTGTCACACAGCGCCCATAGATCTCCTTTCTGCTCATACCACAGTACGGATAACATCAAGACTCTTTATTAGACCCTTCTTCAGAAATAGCTTTCCCCTTCCCCACTGCATTTTCTAATACCGAGCTTCCCACATAGGGCCAAATGGCACCATCCTCAATGCCACCCTCTAGCAGGCAGGCTTCCACGAGGCACAACCTTGACCTTCCTGGTTTGCCGCGGGGGCTCTGTCACTCCTTGGATCCTGAATGAGGTTTCTTAAAGGAGCTGATGCATCCCATCTGATTCGGATCTTCGGAGCAGGAGCCCTTGAGGAAGCTGACTGAGCTGTTGCTGACGTAATCGCACCTGGCTAACACTGCAGGCGGCAGAGGCCAGCGTGAGCCTGATTGCTGGCCCTGTCAGGGCTCTGGGTCCCCTCACCTGCTGCTCACCTCTGGCAACGTTGATTTTGTTGGCTGCCAAGATGTCCGCTTGAATGCTATCTATTTTTGTGTACAAGATCTCTGGATTGCTCTGGGGATAGGAGCAGCAGGAGCCTGGCTGGGCACCAGAGCAGTGTGCTCCTGGGGTTGAGCTAGGGAGGAAGGGTTACCGCGAGCAGAGCCGCGAAGGCACAGAGATCCTGCTTCCAGCTTACTAGCTAGGGCAGGTGGGGGGACAAGAAGACAGTGTAGGAATGGGGGGTGTTCAAGTCAGGAGACTAGATTCATTCTGTGCACAGGGTCACTACTCTGTCCTGGGCGTCTGCTGAGGCTGGTGGGAACGGAAGTACTTACAAGGAAGAGCTGGTAGAGTTCTTCTCCCATGGACTTGCGGACTTCTTCCTCCACCAATGGGAACATTTGCACAAAGTACTGGGGCAGAGTGTGGGTGGGGTGGCAGGACAGTGTGGCTATCTGCAGACTTGACTGCCCGTGACCTGCAGTCTGCCACATGCCCCACCCCAGCCCTCATACCTCCAGTGTGAGGCTGGCCAGCCTCTGGCTATTGCTGTGGTCAGTATTACCCATGGCCGACATCAGGCCGTGGATCACCCGCAGGTGCAGTAGCTCCTCTGCCAAGTTCAAGTCGTTTCGTGCCAGGATCCTTGTGAGGTAGGAAAAAAGACAGAAAAAACTGTGAGGACAGAGGAAGGGAAAGGAGCCCCTCAACCCCAAGTTTGAAGCCTCTGTCCAGCTGAGAAACAAGCATTCCAGCAGAGGTAGGAGTAGTGGCCCTGCCTTTAATCCCAGCATTCAGGAGGCAGAGGTGGAGGTGGAGGCAGGTGGATGCCTTGGCTCCATAGACTTTATGTTATAGAGTCTCCCTCTCTCTCTCTCTCTCTCTCTCTCTCTCTCTCTCTCTCTCTCTCACACACACACACACACACACACACACACACACACACTCACACACACAAATCAATAAAGTACAATTCTTCCTTGAGAAGCCCATACCCACACTACTGTGTGTGCCTTTCTTTTTTTTGAGACTGGGTCTCACTATGTTAGCCCTAGATGTCCTGGAACTCTATGTGGACCAGGCTGGTCTTGACCTCACAGAGATCCACTGACCTCTGCCTCCTGAGTGCATGTCCACCTGTATCTCATATATATATATATCTGCCGGGAATGGTGACACACGCTTTTAATCCTAGAGCCTGGGCTTGCATTGTCCAGCTTGGCTTGCTGCAATTACCCACTCCCTCTGCAGCCCTACCCAATGGTCTTGGCAGCTGCAGCCTGCTGCAGGAACACTGGTAGTTGGGTGGTGATCTGGAGAATCGAAGAGTCTGAAGAAATGAGGGACCATCAGCCAGGAAGCCTTTCCCACTTCCAGGGGGCAGTCCCGTAGAGGAGTCCTACCACTGAAGATCCTGGCCTGCAGCTTGGATGTTTCCTTGAATGGTGGGATAAGCAGGGCCACGAGGCCCTTGAGCAGAGGCAAGCGCACATCGAGGTGGATCAGGTCCTTTATCAGCTCGATAGCTGGAGAAGGAGAGACATGCTGGAGAGGCCCTTTGTCCTCCCAAACCTACCATACCTTTCACACTGCTGTCTCTGTCACCTCTCCTAGTACTTTCTGCTGCTCAGCACTGGGTAAGGCCTTATGGAGGAGACTATACTTTCTTCCTGCCTTTCTGGAGCCCATGATTAAATACCGGTCAGAGTAGGCGTCAGAGGGAAGGACTGGGATGCTGAGCCCATCAAGAAAGGTCCGGAGACCAGAGCTGGAGATTTGAGGCCCACAGAAAGGAGCTGCCTTTAGCTTGACGGAACTTGGGTTTGATAGAGGAGGAAAGGGCTGGGCTAGGACAGATTACATTTATTTTTTAAAAATTTGACCCCTATGGATCAAACTCGGGGCCTCCTACATTCTAGGCAGGCATTTAGCCACATCCTCAGGCCTGGGCTGGGTCTTTTGTTTTTTGGAGACTCCTCATCATTATTGCCCTGAGATGATCCCCAGTAACCAAGTAAAGATAGGAGAGAAGCAACTCCACCAAACTTTCCTCTGACCTCCACAGGCTCACCATGGCATGCAACCACCCCCTCCCCCGTCCCCCCTCCCCCGGATGCTTTAAATCCTAGCGCTTGAAAAACGGAGGCAGACTGGGCAGTGGTGACGCATGCCCTTAATCCCAGCACTTGGGAGGCAGAGGCAGGTGGATTTCTGAGTTCAAGGCCAGCCTGGTCTACAGAGTGAGTTCCAGGGCAGCCAAGGCTACACAGAGAAACCCTGTCTCAAAAAACCAAAAAAAAAAGAAAAGAAAGAAAGAAAGAAAGAAAGAAAGAAAGAAAGAAAGAAAGAAAGAAAGAAAGAAAAATGGAGGCAGGAGTTTGAGGTCATTAAAGAAAAAAACAAATAGCCAGGAACAGTGGCCACAACACCTGCTTCCTCCACACACACTTCCTATAGGGAGATGCCCGTAGTTTCTATACTCCAGATGCTGAGGTAAGAGGATTTCGAATTTGAGGATTGTTTAGGCTTTAGGTAGATCAATATAAGACCCTTTATCAATATATATACATTTTAAACAAATCAACAAAACAAAACAAAAAAAAAACAAGAAACACTTATGTAGCTTAGCATGGTGGAACAGGCTCGTATCTAAGCACGCGGAAGGCTGAGGAAGGCAGAGGCAGGAGTGTTGAGTTTTAGGATAGCACTGTACAGCTAATTACTGACAAATCTAGGCTACAGTCAGACTCTGTCTTTTTTTCTTTTTTCTCTCTCTTTTTTAAAAGATGTATTCATTTTATTTATGAGTGCACTGTAGCTGTCTTCAGACACACCAGAAAAGGGCATCAGATCCCATTACAGATGGTTGTGAGCCACCATGTGGTTGCTGGGAATTGAACTCAGGGCCTCTGGAAGAGCAGAGAATGATCTTAACCGCTGAGCCATCTCTCCAGCCTCTTAGACTCTGTCTCAAACAAATGAATGGAACCCAGACAGGACAATAGTGATAGCAGCCACCCACTGTCCTCTTGGTCCTGCCAGCTACTTCTCTGGGTTGTATGTTTCATAGAGGTCCTCCAGGGTACCCTCAAGATCAGTCCTGATGTCCAGCCTCTAACACTTCTTGATGCTCAGATGTGGCTCTTGTTGTTGTTACTGTAGTGGGTGGGGGCCTAGGCTATGTAGCCCTGGCTGGACTGGAAGTTGTTATGTAGACCAGGTTGGTTCTGAACTCACAGAGATCCTCCTGCCTCTGCCTCCCGCGTACTGGGACAAAAGACTGCATCGGCATGCCCATCTGATTAATGTCTAACCTGGAATCATAGATCCAGCAATATTGTACAGGGACAGGGTCCAGTCCTGAGTTAGGTACAGAGCACTTGGAGCCTCGTTGGCTTCTACCAAACTTTATGTAAACAAAATAAAAGCCTCTAAGTGCACAGTGGCCAGAGCCCTAAGCTCTCACATGTTTCCTACTTGCTTCTGCTGCTGGGTTGGTGCGGATGTGTTTGGATCTGAATGCTTTGGCCCCTTTTATCTGACCATATGTCACTTTGTCAGCTACAGCACGATGCCACAGCACTGCCAGGACACCCTGGGAAATGTCTATGTCTGAGGTGTGAAGAGAAGTGACTGGGTGGACGCCCGGGCTCCAAGTGAGTATAAGATGTGTTTATGATGAGTTCTGGCTGAGAGCAGCAGATTCTGCAACTTAGCCAAATGTTCCAGGAGATAAATATCTACTTCTGCCAACCCACTTGACACTGAAAGCTCCATCTTTTCATTGATTATGTAACTATCATGCTTGCAGCTCCTGGGACAAATGAAGATTTACTCACCCAGCCATTTCTGATTGTGTTTTTTAAAAATTCACAGCTGTCACTGATTATACCCAAAGAGAAAGAAGCAGGGTCCTGCTCACATGTCTCTCAGAGACATTTGCTCTCTGGGCAAGCACCCCATCCCTTGGCCAATATGGATGGAGCATGCGATTGCTACAGAACCAGTGCTGAGGAGATAGAGGTGGCAGTGCTCAGCAGATGTAAGGTGGATGTCACGTGCCATGGACACTTAGTTCAAGAGGAAAGAGTCATCCCTCAAATCCAGAGAACAGCGTCCAGAGCCTGAGGCTGAGTGAGGTAGCATGTGCCTATAAGAGCAGTACTTGGGACCTGGAGGGTCATTGTTTACTTTGTAGAGCGTTCGACGCCAGTCTAAGCTAAGGCCCTGTCTAAAAAAACCAAAGCAAACAAATGACCCTTGTCTGCACCAGAATGCCCCATGCTCCCCTGCTGATCCCTCTGAACAGATGAAGAAGTTGAGAGCAAGTGGCCTTGTCAGGGAATCAGTGAGCAGGAAAGTTTAAACACCAGGGTTAATGTTCCTGTGGCAGAAGGGCCTTAGAAGTGGCTAAGTAACCAAAGTTGGTGGTGGCATAGGCCTTTGAGCCAGTGCTCGGAAGGCAGAGGCAGGCAGATCTCTGAGTTTGAAGTCAGCCTGGTCTACAGAGTGAGTTCCAGAACAGCCAGGGCTACACAGAGAAACCCTGTCTCAAAACAAAACAAAGGACCAAAATAAGTGGCCCAGCACTTGAGAACCTTGGATATCCCCGTGTGGGGAAGAGTAAAATATTCCATCCCAGGTATGTATGTGTGTGCGTGTGTGTGCGTGCGTGTGTGTGTGTGTGTGTGTGTATGTGTGTGTGTGTGTATGCATGTGTGCCTGCATGCATGTGTATGTGTGTATGTGTGTGTTTGGCATTTTAGAATTGTTTTTTTGCTACTGTTTTTTTTTTTGAAAAAGGATCACATAGTCCCAGATAGCCTAGAACTAACTATGTAGTCCAGGCTGGCCTTGAACTCATAGAGATCCACCTGCCTCTGCCTCTTGAGTGCTGGGAATAAAGGCGTGCGCCACCATGCCCAGCATCAGAGTTGGTTATTAGAGAAACTGCGTGCCTCTTGTGGATGGGAACAGGTCTGTATTAGCCAGCCAGTGACTGTGCACAGGCTCTTCTGTGATGTGCCCTCATTTTTGCCTAGGGATGGTCTTCTCATGGAAGAAGTCGGGGTCTGACAATTGTCCGGACAGAGAGCATCACAGGTGGTTCTTGACTGGGGACTTTGTGGAGCCAGAAATCTCTGTTTCGCGCCTCCTCCCAGCGGCCTTCCATAACGTGCAGCCACTTCCTGTCCTCTCGTAACCGGAAGCCTGGAAGACTTTGCTGAACTCTACATAAAGTTCAGTTAACCAGCACCTCCCTTCAGCCCCATACTTCGTAGAATCCGTGTTTAGGAAGTAAGATTTTTTTCTGTTAATCTGTCTATAAATCATTTTACAGATTAAGATGATCATGCTTTTACAGCGAACAGACTGAATCTAAAGCTTGCCTACACATGCAACCATTTCCAAGATGCCCGCCTAGGTCCGAGGCAGTAGAGGAATTCTTTGCTCCCAGAGCCTTGGGAAACCAGAGCTCCAGTTTACTGTGCACTTCTGGACAAGACTGCCACCTTCTGGCTGCACAGAGGAAGCACGCTTCAGCATAGGTTTTCTTTCTTTTCCAGTGGAGGATCTTTGCAGGCAGTACTTGACCAGTCACATGCTCTCTGATTCCTGAGTCTTCAGCTGCCCTTTTAACTACATCCTATTCAAATACTAATGTTGAAGCACTAAAAATAGATTAACTCGTACATTTTTAATTACACCGCATTCAAAGACCAATGCTGAAACACTAAAAATAGATAGATTAATTAATTATTAGACACAGAGTCTCCACTATTAGATCAAACTGGCCTTCATTTTGTGGCAGGCCTCCTGCTACAGCCTCCATCATTGGCGATTACAGACACATGCCACCATGCCCAGATAAAAATACTTTCAGAGAATTGCTTTTTAAGAGCTGGGGTGGGCTGATGAGATGGTTCAGTGGACAAAGGCACTTGAAACCAAGCCTGACCAACTGAGTAAGATTCCAAGGATGACGGTGGAAGGGGAAAAGTTCTGCTAGCTGTCCTCTGACCTTCCCATCCCTGTGGCATGCATGCCCTCCAATCAATCAATCAATCAATCAATCAATCAATCAATCAATCAATGCAATAAAGGGCAAGAGAGGTTCAGCAGTTAAAGCACTTGTCAAGCAAGCTTGAGAAGTGGAGTTCATGTCCCCAGCACCCATGTAGATGCTGGGCTAGCACTGTGACTGGATTGTACTCCTAGCACTAGGGAACTAGAGACAGAGATCCCAGGGGCAAGCTGGCTAGCCCAGTTCATCACACTGGTGAGCTACAGGGTCAGCTAGAGACCTTAACATGTACAGACAGTGGCTAAGGAAGACCTCTAATGTCATTTTCTGACCTCTATGCACGCACGCACACACACACACACACACACACACACACACACACACACACACACACACAACTTTAAAGTCCAGCAAGATGTTGTAAACCTATAAACTCAACTGAGAGAAGCAGAGATAAGTAGGTTACTTAAGTGCTGGAGATCAAGGCTCTTCTAGATAATGCAGCAAGAATCTGTCTCCAAAATATAAACAAAAATATATTATCAGTATTGTTATTTTACTTACTTATTTACTTATTTGAGACAGGGTCTCTGTCTGTAGTCCTTGCACAAGCTGGGACTTGCTACATTGACTATGCTGTTCTAGAACTCATGGAGATCCTCCCTGTCTCTGCCTCCTGAGTTCTGGGACTGAAGTTGTGTGTCACCAAGCCCAACTTGTTATTATTGTTATTTTTAAACAATAAAGAAAATCAATAAAGTATAAACATTATGAGCTATGGATATGCCATATGTGCTGATGAGCCCGGAGTTAGTTATTCTATTCTCTGTCTCTCTCTTGTCTCCTGTAGCTAGACTATACTCAAGTTTGCTATGTAGCTATGGATGACCTTGAATTACTGACCTTACCAGTTTGTTTGTTTGTTTGTTTGTTTGTTTGTTTGTTTGTTTGAAGACAGGGTCTTACTTTGTAGCTCAGGCTGGTTTTGAACTTAGGACGTTCACCCTGTTCATCCTGTCTACCTCTTGAGTGCTAGGATTACAGGTGTGAACCTATATCCCAGCTACCTGCTCTTCTAGGTAAGCATGGTGGTTTGAATAGGAATGGCCCCCAGAGACTCGTGTGTTTGAATGCTGAGCCCATACACAGTGGTACTATTGTGAGGTGTGGCCTTGTTGGAGTAGGTGTGGTCTTGTTAGAGAAGTTTGTCACTGTGGGGATAGGCTGTGAGGTCTCCTATGCTCAACCTCCACCCAGTGTGGCACACAGTCTCCTTCTGCTGCCTGTGGATCAAGCAGAGCCCTCCGCTTCTTCCCTAGTACCATTCCTGCCATGCTTCCCGCCATGATGACAGTGGACTGAACCTCTGAAACTGTAAGCCAGCTCCAATGAAATGTTGTCCTTTATAAAGTGGCCATGGCTGTGGTGTCTCTTTACAGTGATGCAAACCCAAACTAAGACTATGGGTTTGAGTGTTTTGCCTTTGTGTATGCAAGTACACCGGGTGCAGTTGTGTGTTGCATGTGGGACCCAGCTTGGGTTCCCCGCAGGAGCAGCAAGTGTTCACAACTACTGAGTCAGCGCTCCAGCTTCCTCTTCTGAGCAAGTCTTATCGAGAACCACCAGCGTGCACTAAGGATGTGAACTCCTCTAAGACCTTACTCAAACATCACCGTCTCTAAAGGGGAAGATGCTGCCAGGTGAGGGTGGGACACAGATACCCGAGGGCCAGAAAAGTGGGGAAACTGGAAGCAAGTTTGGTTTAGGGTTTCTATCTACCCAGACCTGCATAACAAAACTCTTCAAATGTTAACCCAAGTGTCACCGTTTCAGTGCTAATATAACTGGGTGCACGTGATGGACTTGTAAAAAGTGGGAGGTGACTGTGAGATGACTCAGTGGTAAAGGTGCTTATTGCCATGCCCCACCTTGACACTTGGACTCCACACCCACGCATGTACACACACACACACACACACACACACACACACACACACACACGCACAGACACACACACACACGCACACATGCTTGCACGCTAAACATGTGCTACAGCATGTGTGTTGGATTCAGAGGACACTTTGTGAAGTCAGTTCTCTCCTCTATTCAGGTGCCTTTGGGGAATTGAACTTAGGCCATCAGGTTTGGCAGTGGATGCTTTTACCAGCTGAGCAACCTGGATGGCCCCACCGACATTTCAGCATTTGTTTTTCCAAGGATGGAACCTACTTTGCTGACAGGATTGAGCAGAAGCAGCATGCAGGTTAAGAGCTGCTTTCATCTTTTGTTACCTGTTTTGCGTATGTGGATGTGTATGCACGTGGGTAAATGTACACCACGGTGAACCTGTGGAGGTCAGAGGAGTCAGTTCTTTCCTTCCACCATGAGAGTCCTAGGGACCAAATTCAGGTCATCAGACTTGAAGGCAAGCATCTTTACCTGCTGAGCCATTTTGCTGGTCCTTGGATCTTTCTTCCCCCTCCCCCTCGGCTGTCTTGGAACTTGATTTCCAGACAAGGCTGGCCTTGAACTCACAGAAATCCAACTGCTTCTGCCTTCCAACAGTTGATATTTATAGCCCCAGATGACAGCAGCCTGGCTGATATCCTGACCTGGAAGCCTCAGGTCAGAGCTGAGTACGGTGGTGCACACCTATAATCCCAGCACCCTGGGTTACAAAAAAGACTCAAAGGGGGGTGTAATGGAGGGATGAAGCACTTGGCTAAGCTGTTCTCAGATTCCTGAGCCATAAACGCTATGGTATAGTAAATGCTTACTAGCCAGATGTGGTGGCACATGTTTGTAATGCCAGCATTCTGGAGGCTGGGGCAGTAGGACCAGGGGTTTGAGGTCAGCCTGGGCTACATAGTGAGAGCTTTACCGTCTCTAACTGCTACATTTTAGGGGTGATTTTCAATACAGAAATAGATCCTTAATACGCAGACAGATTAAACAGCTTTTGTGGGTTTATGCAAAAATTCAAACAAACAGCTTTCACGTTTCCTTTATGGCAGCATTGTAAGGGATCATTTGTCTCTGCTTCATTTGGTGGCCCGGGACAAAGGTCAGGAAGAGGTGACCATTTGATTGCCCATTCTTGAGAAGCTGGTGTGAGGTCCAGCAGGGCCTCCATGGAGAAAGAACCAGCATGGTGCAGAAGGAGGTGCTGGGGAAGACGGCCTCAGAATTTGGAGCATGTGGTTTCTGCCAACTTTCTTGGTTCCACTAATGCTGCCAAATATGAATTGCTAAGATATTTTCAAATATTTGAAGGACACATAGCATCAGTAAATCAGCGATTTGGTGAATTGTCATTCAGTAAATTAATCTTTTGGCCAAATGATTTTTGGCCAGCATGCACCTGACAACATAAGTTACAGCGAATTAAGTGTGCTCCTTACCAACTGATACATTATAATGTTTATGTCCCTAAGGCAACAATTAATTTGTAAAAGACACTAATAACTTTATTGGTTCCTTGTTCTCTCTCTCTCTCTCTCTCTCTCTCTCTCTCTCTCCCTTTTGTTTGCTTTGTTTTTGAGTCAGGACTTTTTCTATGTAACCTGGCTGTCCTGGAACTCACTTTGTACACCAGGCTGGCCTTGAACTTACAGAGATCTACTTGTCTCCTGAGTGCTGGGATCAAAGGCGTGTACCATCACTGTCCAGCTTTTTTTCTTTTAATTTTATCTATTTTTTATCTCAATTCTTTCTTTCTGTTTTGTTTTTTAAAAAGGTTATTCCATGTAGCCCTAGCTGTCCTTGAGCTTACAAGGTAGAACAGGCTAGCTTCAGACTCATAGAGATCCACCTGCTTCTGCCTCCTGAGTGATGGGATTAAAGGTGTGTATTCTTTCTTTCTTTCTTCCTTCCTTCCTTTCATTCTTTTTCTCTTTCTTTCTTTCTTTCTTTCTTTCTTTCTTTCTTTCTTTCTTTCTTTCTTTCTTTCTTTCTTTCTTTTACAGTGTTAGGGAACAGGCCACCATTGAGTCATACCTTCCTCTTTTAAAATTCTCAATTGAGCTTATTAATTTCCCTAATTTATTTATGTATTATTTATTTATTTATTTATTTATTTATTTATTTATTTATTTATTTATTTGTTTGTTTGTACTGAAGAGATGGCTCAGCTGTCAAGAGCACTGGCTGCTCTTCTAGAGGACCTGAGTTCAATTCCCAGCATCCACATGGCAGCTAACAACCATTTGTAACTCCAGTTCCCCATGCCCTCTTCTGGCCTCCACAGATAGCAGACACATATGCAGGCAAAACACCCATTTCCATAAAATAATGATTACTCTTACATTTAACTAGATGTGTGATACATACCTTTAATTCTAGCACTTGAGAAGCAAAGACAGGCAGACTGAGTTTTAGGCCAGTAGGACTACACAGTGAGACACTATGTCTCCAAAAGTAAAATAAAATGAAATAAAAAAAAATTACTGCTGGGTAGTGGTGATGCGCGCGTGCGCACACACACACACACACACACACACACTCCTTTAATCTCAGCAATGGGAAGGCAGAGGCAGGTGGATTTTTGAGTTCAAGGCCAGACTGGTCTACAGAGAGTTTCAAGGGCAGCCAGGGCTACACAGAGAAACCCTGTCTCAAACAAAAAAAAAATTTTTTTTCAATTTAGTGTGTGTGTGTCTATGTATGCATGTGCCTGTGCGTGTGCCTGTGCGTGCGTGCGCCTGTGCATGCGTGCGTGTGTTTATATGCATGTGCACATGCCACAGTGCTCCTGTGGAGGTCACAGGACATCTTGCAGGAGTCAGTTTCCTTTTTTTCCACGTGCTTCCTGGGGATCGGCTCAGGCTGACAAGCTTGGACACATGTGCCTTTACTCAAGAGCATCCCACCAGCTCTGGGGTTTGGAGACAGAGGCTCACTATTTAGCTCAGGAGCCTGGCCTCAAGCTTGTGGGCCTTGGCCTCTCTAACTTCTCCATTCTAGGGAAGGACACAGTGAATGGCTGCTTTTGTCCCTTTATACTGCTAGTTCTGATAAGTCCCTGCTTGCCACCAATTCCTGGAATAGCAATCCTTCCTGAGAGGAAAATGTCATTTTTCACTTCAGAGCAGTTATAAATGGAGATAAATTTCAGGCAGGACCGCTTTAGAGAAGTCCTCTGTTAGTTCTGATTTTGGCTCAGCTTAAATCCAATGGTCATTAAGAGAAATTCTAACGTCTGCAGTGTGATATAGAGCCCTGGGATGTCAGTAAGCACAGGCCTCGGCACCCCTTCCATTGTTTCTCCTTCTGGGTGGAGGGGACAGGAGCAGGTGCCAGGAGCTCCTGGAGAGGTTAAAGAAGGCCCCGACCAGCACTGCTGTCCCTCCCATCCCACAGGGGCACCCACACTCAAATCATGAACCCTTCTGAAAACTGCATTAACATACTGAGAAACCAGGGGCTGCTGGGATGGCTCAGCAGTTGAGAGATCTTATAGAAAACTGGAATTCAGTTCCAGCCCCCATATTGACTGGCTCACAATTGCCTGTAACTCCAGCTCCAGACGATCCAGTGTCTTCTTGTGGCCTCTGTGGGCAGCACCCACAGGAAGGAGCATACATGTATGTGCGCGCGCGCGTGCGCGCGCGCACACACACACACACACACACACACACACACACACACACACACACTTTATTTTATTTTTTAAAAGACCTATTTATTTAATGTATGAATGCTCTATCTGCATGTATACCTGTGTGCCAGAAGAGGGCATCAGATCCCATTACAGATGGTGTGAGCCACCATGTGGTTGCTGGGAATTGAACTCAGGACCTCTGGAAGAGCAGCCAGTACTCTTAGCCACTGAGCAATTTCTCCAGTCCTTATTTTAAGCAACTGAGCAAGAAAGGGGAGAGGAGCCTATTATATCCACCCATAGAGTGCCACCCACATGCACTGCCCAGATCCAGCACCCCCTCTGCAGTGGTTTTAAGAACTGGCCACAATATTATCTGGCCTCCTTCTCATTGAGATGTGGCAACTGTGTGGTCCTGTGAATTCTTTATTATTATTTTTTGTTTGTTTGTTTTTGAGACAAGGTGTCTCTGTGTAGCCCTGGCTGTCCTGGAACTTGCCCTGTAGACCAGGCTAGGCTCGAACAGGCAGAAATCTACATGTCTCTTCCTCTTGAGTGCTGGGCTTAAAGATGTACATCGGCACTCTGCTGGCTACCCTGAATTCTAACAGGACACAGCGTATGCTGCTTGGGAGGCTGGGCCACAGAAGGCCATGCAGCTTCACACTGGATGTTCTTGGATGCCCCTGTTTTTGGGACCCAGTCATCAAGCTATGAGAAGCCAAGTGTCAACACAGAGGCCACACAGTTGGTGGTCCTGGCTGAATCCTACCCCCAAATACTTCGGCCGCTTGAATTAGCCCCAAGACCTAGACTTTCTTCAGATATAAAAATTAAACATAGTTCCAAAAAAAGCCTTAGAAATCAGAATAATTATTTTAAAACAATATTTGCAAAAATGAAAATTAATGAAAAGGCCATTCATGATGAATAATATATCCAAATTATCCATGTATCCAGAAACTATTAATCTTGGCTTTTCCCTCCAGATGTTTGCAGCCTGTTTCCCCTAGGGAGAGTCCTACGGCCTCCTTTTCACCTATGCACAGTGTACCTGCCTCCTGGAACCAATGATGTATGCAAAAAGCTCTGTGGATAGGGCTCTCTGTCTCTGAGTGCACAGCCCAACTGATTCCAGCTCTTCCATGCATGCGTGTGTGCGTGTGTATGTCTGATCTTTCTTCATTCTTTCGTTGCCCAAGTTGGGTTTCTAGGACCTAGCTACTGAGGTCACAGCAGTGAAATGACTGTGCTTATAATCCAAAGGTAGGGAGGTAGACTCAAGAGAATCATGAGTTCAAGACCACACTTGGCCTAGTGTGGGAACGTGGGAACCTGGTGGAGGATAGAGAGTCTAAGACCAGTCTAGACTGCATAAGAGACACAGTCTTAGAAGGAAAAAGAAAAAGAAGCCCTCATCCCACATCCAGCCTTCATTTCCTCAAGCCAGCTGACAACTGGGTGGATTGCAGGCTTTGTACCCTGAGGATTACTTTGAGAAATAAACGACATGACTAATGGAAGATCAATAATGAATGACTCAGCAAATGAAAATGTATGGGTGACATCAGGGTCCAAATTAGTTAGCCAGTGTGGTTCGTTGTTTCTTGTTTGTTTTTTACAAGAAAGACATTTCTAGGGAAGTTCCAGCTTGTTTTATTATAAGACAGTATTGAGTCTGTTGCTATGTATTGTCATAATGCTAAATACTGCCCCTGGTTGCCTCAGGGACAAGAGGATCTCTTACACCAAATGATGCTAGGTGACCTTGCTCCTCAATTTAAAACTATTGGTTGAATAAAGATACTGACAGCCTATAGGTGGGCAGAAGAGAGGTAGGCAAGGTTTCAGGTCCCAGGTTTGGTGTCTGAGGCAGGAGACCACGTGTAGGGAAGAGAAGATGTCATGGAGTAGGAATCACCAAAACATGGCCACGAGGGCTGGCCAATTGGAGTTAAGAGCGGCCCAAATGGAACATGGCAAGTTATAACTTGGGGTAGATTCTAATGACTTAGAGGGCAGATATCTGCCCAGCTCTAATGCTTTAAAGACTATTATAAATATAAAGGTCTTGTGTATTTTATCTGGAAACTGAACAAATGATCAAAGGGCAGGGTAAAAACCCCTGGCTGAGATTAAATATTTACTACAACAAGACAGCTGCACTATGTAGCTGAGGTTGGCCTGGAATTTGAGATTCTCCTGTCTCAGCCTCCCAACTGCCGAGGATAGGGGTGTGCATCACCATGCTAGGCTTCCTTTTTTGTTTTCCCAGTGCTTAAAGTCCAACCCAGGCTTGTACACACTGGCTGAGCATCCTGTCACAGAGTCGCAACAGTAGCTTAGTCTGGGGCGTCAGTGCAGATGCAAGAAACATGTGAGAAAGATCTCTGGACTTAGCCGGTCCTAACCACTGCTCAAACAAATGAAATATGACCACCATTTTCTGAGGAACTTGCTGACTGATATTAAATTGGCCTCTTCCCTCTGGCAAGGTTATTCTGGACACTCAGCAACAGGCTCTTTGT
>CM052702.1:107432913-107511620 GCA_028551405.1 Uromys caudimaculatus
ACTTGCCTCCAACCCAGGAGATATCCACAGATAGAGACAAAATTGTTTGGACTTAAACAAATTTTAATATATATTAAGATATATTAAATATATAATATATTAATTCACTACACACATACATATATATGTTTAGATTACATCTCACCACATTGCTTTGAACTTGCTATCCTGCCTCAGCTTCTGAGACACTGGGGTTACAGGCAGGTGCTTCTGGGCCCAGCCAAGAAAATACTGGAATCAGGCAGTTCAGCAGGCATTCTTGTTTTTGTCTATTCTAGTCTCTGTGTCCCACCTTTCCTTTTTTGGACAGGGTCTCATTATGTAGACGAGCACCACTATATGGGTCAGGCTGGCTTTGAACTTGCAGTGATCTCTTGCCTCTGCTTCCTGACTAGTGGGATTACAAGCGTGAGCCCCCACAGATGGCCAGCTCCACTCCCTTCCCCTCCCTTGCCCTCCCTTTCCTTTCTTTCCAGTCCTCTTCTTTCCATAATGGCACTTTAACTGCCCCTTGGTGAATCCTTTACTAGAGAGCCATGTGCACTTGGTGGGACAAACATGCGACAGGGCTGTCATCCTTTTGACTGCAGACGGCTGCTTTGGAACAGGTAAGTGACCTATGCTGGTTCATAGAGGAGCCCATGGGAACAGACACACTCTCTCCTGGTGTGGTTGAGCTATAAGGATAGTTTCTGGAGGGCCTGAGGACCCCAGTACACAGGAGCCTCTGAATCCAGGGACTGACTGAGGAAAGGAGGGAAAGAGGAATGAAGACACCAAACACCGGGGACAGTTGTAAAACCCCTGGGTCTGGTCAGGCCTGAAATATGTGTATCCACCCTCTGGGCCTTTTCAGCTAAGTGAGCCAATAAACTGCCCTTTCCCAAGTCTAGTAAAAATGTATTTTTATATTTATATTTTTACTTTTTATGACTCTCAACCAACATGGTGCTAACTAGTGAAGGGTCAGCGGGTAATGGGACGGAGGCTCAACTACAGCAGAATCCCAGCCGCCTCTGGCCATTCCCCAGGGCTTTGACACACCCGCTGGCACCCAGAACCATGGCCCCATGTGACCCGTATACCAAGGACACCATGAGCCTGACCTGACAGCTGAGACCCAGAGTCTCTCTGGGATGGGACTTACCTGCTCACAGCAGATAAGAAGATGCCGATGGACCTCAGGATCTTTTCTAAACCCAAGCCGGTCATATAGCTGCAGCAGCGTTAAAGAGCAGCTCCTGGTGGTTTTCCACTTAGATTGAGCCCTAGGACTGCCAAGGCCAGGGTGAGGGTGTGGATGACCTGTGCCCTTCACCTTGAGAGGAACCATGGGCATAAGGACAGGGGTAGTACATTGTGTGTATCTGTGTGTGTGTATCTGTATATGTGTGTGATCTGTGTCTGTGTGTGATCTGTGTCTGTGTGTTTATATATGTGTCTGTATCTGTGTGTGTCTGTGTGTGTGTGTATCTGTGTCTGTGTGTATATGTATGTGTTTGTATCTGTGTGTGTGTGTGTGTGTGTATGTATGTGTCTGTATCTGTGTGTGTATTGTGTCTGTGTGTATGCATGTGTCTGTATCTGTGTGTGTATTGTGTCTGTGTGTATGCATGTGTCTGTATCTGTGTGTGTGTATCTGTGTCTGTGTGTATATGCATGTGTCTGTATCTGTGTGTGTATATCTGTATCTGTGTGTGTCTCTGTGTGTGTGTATCTGTGTGTATCTGTGTCTGTGTGTATATGTATGTGTTTGTATCTGTGTGTATGTGTGTATATGTATGTGTCTGTGTGTGTATCTGTGTCTGTGTGTATATGTATGTGTCTGTGTGTGTATCTGTGTCTGTGTGTATATGTATGTGTCTGTATCTGTGTGTATCTGTGTCTGTGTGCATATGCATGTGTCTGTATCTGTGTGTGTGTATCTGCATCTGTGTGTGTCTCTGTGTGTGTGTGTATCTGTGTCTGTGTGTATATGTATGTATCTGTATCTCTCTGTGTGTGTATCTCTGTGTGTGTTGTTACCTCCTTCCCTGCTCTCTAAGAAGTCCCTCCAGGGCAGTCCACCCATCTAGGCTCTGCAAACTCCTCAGGGAGCAAAGAGGTTCCCATACACCTGAGTATATGAAGAGACCTTGGCAGCCTCTCAGAGCCAAAGCCCGTGCATCGTTTGGGTCCCTACACAGCTTATTGTTTTTGGCCTTATTCCTAGACTTCTCTACAACGAATTAGCTTCAGCTCAGCCTGGTGCCATACACCTTTAATCCTAGCACTCTGGAGGCAGAGGTAGGTGGAACTCTGTGAGTTCAAGGCCAGCCTGATCTGCAAACTGGGTTTCAGGACAGCCAGGGCCATTATACGGAGAAATCCTGTCTCAAAATAAAGAAATCAACAACAATAAAAGAATTAGCTTTATCATTAATTCTCCATTCTGTATTTGCTCACAATTTTGCACTGGAGGTCACTATCCCTATGAAGAATTGCATGGCTTCCTAATAAGAATAATAGGAAATGGAGGAAAAATTAAACTCTGATTTAAAACAACCTCAGTATTTTATGTTATTTTTTAATTCGAGCCTTTGCAAAAAGCCTCACCATAATAAAGCATCCTGAGCACGCTTCGGCTCAGATACAAGGTATGAAATCAAGCCGCAGCTGAAAGGGAACCAGTCAACAATTACTAGGCTCATAACACATCACAGGCTCTTAGAACACTTAAGAAATTAGCTGGAATTATTGCAGTCCACAAGGATGACTGAGAGCTTCCAGGACTGAGAAAGGCTAATGTAATGGGCTGGAGGTAATGGTGCTTTGTCGGGGAGTGGGGTGAGGCAAATTATCTCTGCTGCACCCCAGTTCCCAGGATGCCAATAGACGGAGAGACAGATTGGCTCATTAGGAAAGGCTCTTTGGTGCAAAAACATAGTTTGCTCTGGAGCCAGGCTCCCCTGCCTGTTGCCATCATAGCCTGGGCCAGGCAGCTAGCCCATAGGGCAATCTCTTTATTGTCCCTTTCTAGTCCCAGTCTCTGTCCTGTTCCTGCCTCCTTTTCTTAAGTTACTAGCTAGGCTGACCGGCTTCGGTCACAGGCTAGTCTTCATCTCAGTCACTTGCGATGCTTTTCTTCTTTTCCCCTTCCTTCTCCTTCCTCTTCTCCTTCCCCTTTCTCCCTCCATCTTCCCTCTCTTTTTCCTTCCTTTCTTCTTCTCTCCCCCTCTTCCTTCTTTTTTTGAGAGGGTCTTGCTATGTAGCCCAGGCTAGCCTGGAACTTAAGATGCTCCTCCTTTGGCCTCCTGAATGCTGGGATGGCAGGCATGTGCCACCGTATCCTGCTCTATTCAGCCTTCCAAGGCCCATTTTTCTTATCAATGAGATGGGATCTTGGAAATCACCTATCAGGCTATCAAAGCACATAATAGATGAACGGTACAGGGCTCAGGGCCTAGAACATTACAAGGCACAGAAAACGGCAGCTAACAGTGTCACCATCGTTGTATAAATCACTGATTGTACTGATCTGTCATGGAAGTTTAAGACTGACAAAAAGTTTGGGTTTATGTAGTCAGTTTTGCAAAAGATAACGATGTCATGTGGGTCTGTTTTCCTCTTGGGTGAGTGACTAGAGGACTTGGGGGGAGGGATAGCTAACTCAATGCACTGTCGCTTCTGGTGGGCTACTCCCAATGGCAGGATCAACAAAAAGGAAAGGGATGGGTGATTCTAGGTTAGAAACGGGGTCTCCAGACTGTAGAGGAGCAGCATGGTTCACAGAGTCAGCCTGTTAGCACTGGCCGGCAGGCACATGCACAAGAAGGCGCGATGCTCCGTGTATTAAATGCACTGAGCACAAGAGAGAAGAGGTGTGCAGAGCACACGCTCCGTGGAAGTGCAAGCACTTACAGGGTGGGTCAGACAGGCTCTGCAGCAGACAGACAGACATACACACTGACAGGAGGATGAGGAGCGGAGCGTCTCAGAAAGGACAGTAACAGCACATCCCTGAAGTCCCAGCCCCTGGGAGGCTGAGACAGGAGGAACACAGATTTGAGGGTAGCCAGGGATACATAGGAAGATCCTGTCTGAGAAAAGGAAAATGGAGGGTCGGTGGCTGCTGTAGGAGGGCGAAAACTAGGCAAGGTGAGGGACGCACTTGCTTCAGGTCAGAAGCTTAAAAGGGGACAAAACCCAATTTCCTAATCAAATCTATCTGATTTCTTCTTTTCTCCTTCTTTTCAGATAGACGGGATTTCATGTAGCCTAGATTGAACTCTTGAGTTTGTTACATGGCTGAAGATGACCCTGAATTCCTGACTGTCCTACCTCCATTTTCCAAGTGCCAGGATTATAGATGCTTTTCAGCATGCCTGATTGCCTCTCCTTTCTTCCTTCCTTTGACCTCATCAAATCCTACTTCAATGTTAAACTCAAAATATTAACATTAAAGCCAAGTGTGGTAGCTTACATCTGTAATCCCAGCACTCGGTGGCAGAGGCAGGAAGATCTCTACAGGCCAGCCTGGGCTACATAATGAGCTCTAGGCCAGACGAAGTGCTATATAGAGTGATATAGGGAGATCTTGTCTCAAAACAAAACCCAGGACCAAAAAAAAAAGTTGAGATAAAGTTCATGATAAAATATGGAATTGGTCTTAGAATGTGTACCTCTCTCACCTCACAGGTGGCCAAGGAAATGCTGAGACAAACAGGAAAACCGGAGTCTATCCTTGACAGCAAAGTAGCTGCGGATAATTGAGGTCACTGTTAGACGTGGGTCAGAACCAGCCAAGCACTCATGTTTCTCAGGCATAACGGCTCTACCACGGAGTCACCAAGTTTCTGCAAATGCCAGTGAACGCCTGGTCTGAGTCACCAGGGTGCTTGTGGAAGAGAGGACAGGGTGAGAGGGCTCACACCTGCAGTTCCAGCACTCAGAAGGGAAAGACAGGAGGATCGGGAGTTCCCGGTCATTTTTGGTGTGCTGGCTAGTTTTTATGTCAACTTGACAGACTTACGGTCACCTGGGAAGAAGGAATCTTAATGGAGAAGATGCCTCGTTGGCTTGGCCTGTTGGCAAGCCTATAGGGCATTGTCTTGGATGATGCCTGAGGTGGGCAGGCCACTGCTGGGCTGGTGCTCCCAGATGGTATAAGAAGGTAGGTTGAGCAAGCCATGGAGAGCAAGTCAGTAAGCAGGATTACCCCATGGCTTCTGCTTCGGTTCCTGCCACAGGGTTCCTGCCTGAGTTCCTGCCCTGACTTCCCTGGATGATGGACTACCAGCAGTAAAGTGAGATAAACTCTTTCCTTGCAAGTTGCTTTTGTGGTTTTATCTTGGCAATAGAAACCTTAGGGCCGGGCGGTGGTGGCGCACGCCTTTAATCCCAGCACTTGGGAGGCAGAGGCAGGTGGATTTCTGAGTTCGAGGCCAGCCTGGTCTACAGAGTGAGTTCCAGGACAGCCAGAGCTACACAGAGAAACCCTGTCTCGAAAAAACCAAAAAAAAAAAAAAAAAAAAAAAAAAAAAAAAGAAACCTTAACACTTGGCCATATAGCAAGTTCAAGGCCAGCTTGCCTAGTGTGTGTTAAGGTCCTGGATACTAGCCAGGGGAAGGGGGAGGGGAAGGGAGTGTCTGAAGTAAGTCCACCGAGAGCAGAAGCGGTGTGATCCTCACAGACAATGCAAACAGCCTTGTCCACTCACCCTCAGCCATGGTAACCCAATTGTCTTCAGTCCCATTCTGCCTCCAGAACCCTAAACAACACAGGATCTGCAAACTTATCCCAAACAAGGGTTTTTTTTAAAGATTTGCTTGTTTATGTATTATGTATGAGTGCTCTGTCTGCATGTGTACTGACACACCAGAAGAGGGCATTGGATCCCATTATAGATGGTTGTGAGCCATCACCTGGTTGCTAGAACTTGAACTCAAGACCTCTAGAGGGAGCCAAGCAGCCAATGCTCTTAACCAAGGTTGCTCCTCTTTTTGCGTTCTCTTCCTGTTTACCTAGTTTCTTTCATAAACCAGAAATGTGAGAGTCCACCCGAGGCATGAGTAGAGCAAAGAGCTCAGATTTCAGAGGGAAACTGGAGACTCTTCCGGCTGCAGTGAGGTTGGCATCATAAGAACAGATTTGATTGTTCCGGGAGAAACTGAGTGAGCGGAGAAAAGGCAGATGGATAGAGGCTTAAGAAACGCCAAGAATTAAGGGGAGGACGGCTAAAGAAGAGACGGACTGGCCAGAAGGAAAGAGGAAATAGGAGGGCCACATCCCTGGAGTCCAGGGAACTGCTGGAGAGGCAGAAAGACTGACTGACAAATGTCATCAGGAGAGCGTGTATAAGGAATGAGGGGGTGGCCCCCTGGCTTTGCAGTTAGAAAACCCCTGGAACCCTTGGGAAGATGGCACTGGTGGAGCTGGGCGAGCAGAGACTGCAGCGGGCAGGGCCGACAGTGGAGGGGGGGAAGGGGAGAGAGGGAGACACAGTGACCTTTTCATCAAGTTTCACTGTGAAAGGGAAGGACTGGGTGAGCTCAGCATCGATGCTAGGATTTTCATTTTTAGAGTAAATGCCAGGTATGGAGAGGCATGTCTGTGATCCCAGCGCGTGGGAGGTGGAGGCAGAGGGGTCAGACAGACTTTGAGGCTGTCCTGGGGGACATGAGATCCTATCTTGCCCCCAAACAAAAAGGAGCCAGTGAGGCTGGAGGGATAGCTTGACTGTCAAGAGCACTGGCTGCTCTTCCAGAGGACCCAGGTTGGATTCTCAGGATCTACACATGGACTTACAACCATCGTGACTTCAGTTCTCAGATGACCTGATGCCCTCTTCTGGCCTCTGAAGATACCAGGTACATGTGCACAGACATGCATGTAGCCAAGATACACACCATACCCCCCCCCACACACACCACACGCACACACACACACACACACACACACACACACACACACACAAAGATGATAAAAAGAAGTTGAAGATAAGGAAAACAGAAAGGATGTAAGACTGAAAACAAAGTCCCCGAAGAGAGTCAAGTATAGAATAAACACATCCAACTTGGATGGACGGATACCAGCTTCCAAGTCTCCAGAGACAGAGGGCAGAGTTAAGAATAAGGACATACAACTGTGTGGTGGTTTGAATATGCTTGGCCCAGGAGTGGCACTACTAGGAGGCGGAGCCTTGTTGGAGTAGGTGTGTCAGTGTGTGTGTGGGGACTTTGAGACCCTTCTCCTAGCTGCCTGAGGGGTCTTCTCCTGTTTGCCTTCAGAAAAGATGTAGAACTCTCAGCTCCTTCAGCGCCATGCCTGCCTAGATGCTCTGGCCTTGATAATAATAGACTGAACCTCTGAATCTGTAAGCTAACCCCTATTAAATGTCCTTTATAAGAGTTACCTTGGTCATGGTGTCTCTTCACAGCAAAGAAACCCTAACCAAGACAGTTGGGAAGACAGGCAATCAATAGAATTCTTGACTTTGGAGACATTTTTATTACCATATTTTCAATTCTGAAATATTGGAATCAAGAGAAAAGCTCCCTCAACTATACCCTCCTCCCTTTGATGATGCCCTGCTTCCCACCAATTTAGCAAAGGATACATGATTCTCAGCCAGGTGGTCACTCGTATGAGGAACAAACTGGCTCCCTGGGAAAACTCCAGCTCCAACTCGGGGCCAGTCTTGCCTTCGTTGGTTTCAATGAATGTGGTGAGAATCTGAGTTCGTAGGTCTTTGCCAGCGTTGTCCCATTCTTGCAAAAAACTTAGGAGCCGGCTGATTGCTGCCTGCTCCTTTATAGAGGTCATGGTCAGCCAATCCTGAGGGTCTACAAGGTACAGAAAATGGGATACCATGATGTTTAGAACCCATAACTCCACAGGCTGCACTTTTCTAGGGATCCACTTGTAGGTTAGGGGAGCCTTTGTGCTGATGCATGTACAAAAGCCACACTAGGGGGTGGAGGGCACGGCTTCCTAGTAATGCCTCTGAGTTTCAGCTCTAGCACTGTGCAAAACAAAGTGAGTGACTGGATGGTGGCTGGGTGACAGCTGGGGCTCACAGGTTCAGTGCTCGCCTCTCATGTGCAAGGTGCAGTGTTGATCCCTAACACTGGGGACAGGGGTCACTCTAGGATCTTGAGCAGGGAGGTTTTAGCCAGGATGTAATGGAATGAAAGGAATCGTGTTGGTCCGGCAGTGACCCAAACCTACAATCCTAGTACTTCCAGAAACTGAGGCAGGGGGAGGATAATTTCAAAGTAAGAATGAGCTGGAGCTGAGAAAGACTATTTCAATGACAACGTACATCAGGCTGGCCTTGAACTTAGAGGTCTGTCTGCCCTCTCTTTCCCAGATATTAGAACTGTACCACAGTTGAGACATAGTTCTGCTGTGTAGCCCAGCCTGGCCTTGAACTCATGATAAACCTCCTGCTTTAACATCATGAATGCTGGATTACAGGAATTAAGTTAAACTTTGTTCTCTCTCTCTTTGTATGTGTGTGTGTGTGTGCATACATGTTTGTAGACATATATGTGGAAGTCAGAGGTTGATGCTGGGTATCTTCCTTAACCGCTTTTCACCTTATTTTTAGAGATAGATTCTCACTATATAGGTTTCACTGTCCTGGAACTCCATTTGTAGACCAGGTTGGCCTTGAACTCACAGAGATCCTCCTGCCTCTGCCTCCTGAGTGCTGGGATTAAAGGTGTGTACCACCACGCCTGGCCCTGCCACCTTATTTTTTGAGATAAAGTCTTTCATTGAACCTGGAACCCATCATTTGGCTGGACTGGCTGGCCATGGACTCCAGGAATACACCTGCCTGCTGGACCGGCCGGCCATGGACTCCAGGAATACACCTGCCTGCTGGACTGGCTGGCCATGGATTCCAGGAATACACCTGCCTGCTGGACCGGCTGGCCATGGACTCCAGGAATATACCTGCCTCTGCAACCACCCAGTGCTGGGTTTATAGTTGAGCACTAACTGTCATGCCCGGCATCTCTGTGAAGGCCAGAAAACACAAGATCTGGGGTGGGGGGAATTTGCTTAAAGCCTCAGTGGCTCTCAGTGGGCTCTTCAAGCTAGATGGGAGGTGGGGTCTTTCGAGACCAGGGCTGATTAGTTTAGGCAAAGTTCTTCTTAACCTTGTAGCTGGGCGTTTATTCTAACTCTTTAAAACAACTCAAAGTAAAGTTAGTGGGAAGAACAACTCCCTGTTCCATAGCTGGATTAATGGGCTGTGGTTTGTAGGAGCCTGTGTCCTTGGGAGAGTGTTTTCTGTGGGGGGAGGGGAGGCTTAAAATAAACCCGTTTCCCAAAAATAGTTGTGATTGAAAGTGTTATTATCCATAACAAATGTTGGTGGTGATGGGATAAAGGCACGTGCGATTCTTTTGTCTAACAGACAAGTGAAAGTCATATTTCACATTATCATGGGGTTTTCTGTGATTTACAGAATATTTGTGAAACATTACTTGCAGCAGCCATGATTGATATGGAGGGAACAGCTTGTGTGTAGGAGAAATGTGTATTTCACAGAGACGGTTCAACATGAAATTTACAGTCCCATAAAGTGCTCCTACATCTTCGCCAGAGATCTAGTTAAAAGGACTTTACAGTCTGAAACATCCTAAAATTGATTCTAAATTAACGTTTCCTCACATGTATTTGAGATATTGATGGGGCCCTGCTATCAGACTTTTATTAGGAAGCGATAATCTGAGACATGCTGAGACAGACGTACATACATACCAACCTCCACTACTCCCCAGAGGACACCGGTCTGTGCTCCTGGAAAAGGCACCCACACGGCTTCAGGAAGACATCACAAGGTCCAATCAGCTTCTAGAACTGGAGGCCGGGGTGGGGGGTCGGGACAAGTGTGGACCAACCTAAACACAAAAAAACCAACCAAACCTTCATGGGATGCCATCTATTATGGCAAACTATTGTAATCAGAGACATAAAAATAACTGTCACAAGCTGTAGACACCTTCAACAGCCAAACTGGCACTGAGAAATTGAGGGCCAGCTGGGCAGTGGTGGCGCACGCCTTTAACCCCAGCACTAGGGAGGCAGAGGCAGGCAGATCTCTGTGAAGTTGAGGCCAGCCTGGTCTATGTAGTGAGTTTCAGGACAGCCAGGGCAGCACAGAGAAGTCTTGTCTTAAAAAAACAAACAAGAACTAGTAGCTGTTTTAGACCCCAGGGAGGAGGGGATGAGACACCAGCATTAACCTTCTCCAGATGGATTCTTTCTAGGGTCAGGGTTCAAGTATACTATTAGAGAAACTCCCAGCAACCCTGGGGTAGGAAACTCCCAGCAGAAGGCCCTGTGGGATGGTTTCTCAAAGTCCCTGGAGCTCTCCGTCCTCTTATGCTCTTTTCTTTTTTCTCTCTTTGCTTTTTCTTCCTGTGAGACATGCCAGCCTCAGCTGGCCTCACACATGATCTTCTCAGCTTCGAGTATTAGGTTCACTGACTTGTGCCCACCACACCTGGTTTTAACTCTGAAATGTGCAGGGAATGCCCATGAGTAGCTCTCTACAAGGTGCTGTGGGAGGCAAGAGTGCATGATGCCTCACCAGGGTCCTGGAGTTACTCAGGAGCACAAGGTTTGGCATCAGACTGGGCTCAAGGCCATGAAATCAAAGCAACAGTCCCTGCCTAGCCCAGAGCCTCTTTCCTGCCTCCCACCACAGGCAGTGATATGTAGTTCTACATTTCCACATAAAAAATGCACATACAGCTTGTTATGGGCTGGACTGTGTTTCCCTCAATTTCATATGTTGAAATTGTACCTTAGAATATGACTACACTTTGGGGTAGGGTCTGTGTGTATATGTATGTGTGTCCCAATATGCAACTACTCTGTGGGCAAGGTTAACCTCAAATGTCGTTCCTTGTTTTTTGAGACAGGGTCTCTCACTTTTCTGGGTCTCACCAACTAGGCTAGGCTTGTGGGCTGATTGGCATCAGGGGTCCATTTGTCTCTGCTGGATTCCAAGAATGGCAGCATGTCTTAGATTATTCCTTCCAAATACAAGTCTGATAGCAGGGCTCCGTCAATATCTCATTCTTGGCAGCAAGCCTAGAATGGCTTGCTCCTCCTCCTCTTTCAATGTGGACATGAGGGATTGAACTTGGGTCTTTATGCTTGCCAGGGAAACCCTTTACCAGCTATCTTTCAGGCCATGACAGCGTCTTTAAAACAGTGGCTAGGATTAAGTGGGGTAATTAAGGTGCAACTTTATTTAATACGAAGGTATTTTTAACAAGGGGAGGTCAGGGCTGGGTATGGTGGCGCACATCTTTGATCTCATCACTTGAGAGGCAAAGACAGGCAGATATCCGTGAATTCAAGGCTAGCCTAGCTTTAGCATGGTGAAAGGACTATGGGATACTGAAATGGTTGGTGGAAGCATGAGGAACATCAGAGCCTAGCACTGGGTCCCTGAGGCCACAGTCATGAGAGTTGTGATTTGACCCGTTGCTGAGAGGCTGGGGACCCTTAGAGTGGCTCCTGGGCCGGGCCAGTGCAGACGAACCTCCAGGCCCTCTTGCAAATTATTTTATGACTTCCACATATGCACCATGGCATATGCACACTACACTCCCCAATGATAATGGTATATGTTTCAAAATTTAAAAATACAAGAAGATACTAGGATATAGAAAGTCAAAATGAAGATACAGGGAAAGATGCCATTTATAACGGAGGCAGAGAGGCCCAGCAGCTGCCCTGCAGGACTCTCATATGAGCTCTCAACCTGCAGACCTGGGAGGGAATACACTTCTGCTTTTTTCTTTTAAAGATGTAGGTGTCGGTTGTGAGTATGCAGTGCCCACCAAGGCCAGAAGAGGGCATTGGACACCCTGGAACTGGAGTTACAGATGGTTGAGTCAATGTGGGTGCTAGGAATGGAACCTGAGTTCTTTGCAAGAGCAGCCAGTGCTGGTAACCTCTGAGCCATGGCTCCAGCTCCATTCCATTTACGCCACTCAGTCTGTGGTTCTTTGTCACGGTGGCCGCAGCAAACTGATAGACTACTATTACTTGATTTATCAATTTTGGACAAAATTTATTATTTATTATTCTGGCAGCTGAGGAATTAGTTCTCTCGAAGCATTCCAACTCTCCCTTTCCTCCTCCTTATCCTCACAATATAATTTCCCACAATTTATAGTTAAATCAATAGTGTTTACATTATTGACCAAGTAAATAAACTCTTTGGTCAAGCTATAAAATACTATTACATTTTCTTTCCTTACAGCTTGGTTTTTACCTAGAGTCAATCATGGCCATTTCTTCTCAATCATTTCGTTCTAATTATCTGTGGTGATTTACTCCACAAATGTTCCATATGTAGCAGTAGTCTTTTTCTAAATGTTCAACCCACATCAAACCAGTCCCTTCTTCTCCCTGGAGAGCTGTGTCCGTGGACCTTTCTTCTTCAGGTGGGGCTCGTCCCTTCTTCTCCCTGGAGAGCTGTGTCCACGGGCCTCTTCCACCTTCAGGTGGGGCTCGTAACAAATGCTGCCTTAGGGTTTTCTTCTGCTATTCTTCACCACTGTGAAACACATCTCATTTCTTGATTTACTCCTTGTTTTACTGAGGCTTATTCTGTAGTGGCACCTCCCCTTTGCTTCTGCTGGTAACTGGCACGTCACTCTGATTCCTTCCTGTGGGTAGTAGTGTCTCCTCTGCTGCTGACTTTAAAACTTTTCCTATAGCTTTGCTGTGGCTGTAGTTCCATGGTGGAACACACCTGAGCATACACGAGTCCTGTTTGAACAACTATTACTGGGGAGATAGGCACAGATCTTGTTCTTGCTGGGCACAAGGCTTGCAGATGGCACAGAGTCTTTTTTATTTTACTGTGTTTTAAAAAACATAAAACTATGTTCATTTATTTGTTCTTGTGACATGCATGCACACTGTAATGTATGTGCGGAGGTCAGAGGACAACTTGTAGGAAGAGCTTCTCTCCCCTTCTACCCCATGGGTCCCAGAATGAAACTTAGCCTTATCGACTGGGCCATCCTTCCTGCTTCGCCCACCCCCACCCCTCTCTCTTTTTAAAGATTGATTTATTTTTATTGTGTATGTATGGGTGTCCATCTACATAAGTATGTGCATTATACATGTGCCCGGTGGCTCCTGCGATCCAGAAGAGGGCATCAGAGTCTCTGGAACTGGAGTTACAGGTAGTCAGTCATTGGCCACAATGTGGATGTTGAGAACTGAACCCAAAGTGTCTGCAAGAGGAGCCAGGGCTTTTGACCTCTGAGCCAGCTCTTCATCTCTACAGAGAGCCTTATAAATAAATCACTGCAGTTCCGACAGTGCACTCTGATGGGGCAGGCACAGGATGCTTGCTTTGGTTTGGGTGCTGGCTGTTGTGAAAGGTCTATGACTAGCCAGGGGAGACACAGGGACAGTGTGTTCTAGGCAGAGAGGATAAGACGTATGGCTGGCTCAGAGGAGAGTGAGTAGAGGCGTAAAGAATGTCAAATCGTAGGTAGTACAGTACAGTGGTTAGGGCTGTGGATTCTGGAGAGCTGTGTGATTTTTCCACTTCCCAGCAGTGTGATCTTAGCCTGGTTAGTTAACTTCTCTGGGCTTCAGTTCTATTATCCATTATGATGTGATAATAATATCTCATAAGACTCAATATAAACTCTGCAACATAGAATAAAATCCTCAGTTGGAGCAGGCTCTGGGTCTTGGCTTAGAGCTCAGTTGGTAGAGTGCATGCATATTATGCATGAAGCCATGGGTTTTGATCCCCATTACCTTATAAACCTGGTGTGGAAGAATACATCTATAATCCCAGGCCCTAGGCAGAGGCAGGAGGACATATCCTCTCCTCTTCTCTCTCTTCTCCCCTCCCTTCCCTTTCTTTCTTTTATCCTTTCTTCCCTCCCTCCCTCCCTCCCTCCCTCCCTCCCTCCCTCCCTCCCTCCCTTCCTCCCTCCATCCTTCCTTCCTTTCAAGACAGAGTTCCTCTGTGTAACCCTGGCTGGCCTAGAACTCCCTATACAGACCAGGCTGGCCTTGAATTCACAGAGATCCCCTTGCCTCTGCTTCTTGAATGCTCAACTGAAGCTCGTACCACCATGCATGGCCTTGACTTTGTTTTGGAAATCCCTTGATTTCCAAAGCTGCTCTTGTAGGAGAGGTGGTTTTGATTCCTAGCACCCAGACGGTGTCTCACGACCTTCTGTAACTCCAGTTCCAGGGGATCTGACACTCTCTTCTGGTCTCCACAGGCAGCAGGTATACACATGTGCACAGACAGACATGAGGGCAAAATAGGCAAGACGAGAGGTGGGGGGCCAGCTCAGGAGCCATTCCTGTAATCTGGCAAAAGATGCTCAGGGCACCAAGGGGAAGACGAAGCAGAAACAACAGAAAGAAACAACAAGACCCAGTGACTGGCAGCTGTGGAGGATGAAAGAAGGAGAGGAACCACAAGGGTCCACTGGGAATGAAGGACCCCAAATGTCCCCAACCTGTGGGGCAGTGATCTGTGACAGGCAATCTGGCACAAGGTTGAGCACAAGTATAAAATCTGGGCGACCCAGCGGAACAATCCGCAAGGGACCGGAAAACGTTATGCCAATGCTCCTGGGAGGCTTTTGGCTCCAGTCACGGTCACGTACCACCCCTCCTCAGGTAGAGGCATGGCCACACAGCCCCAAGCCATCCCCATGTTAATGAGACACCTAGAGGCTTAGCCACGCCCCTTCCCAGTTACTATATTTGCTTCACATCTCCCAGAGGCCACGGGGTACAATTCCATCCACACCACTCCACACGATGAAAATAAACGTCTTAGAATTATGGACTGTCTCTGCATCTGGACCCACTGTGGGAAGCGAGGGATCTGGCCCTCGATTATGGAGCTGCACCGATTCTCTTGCAGAGGGCTTCCCAGCACTCCCAGATGGTACCCATTCACCCAAGCCTAAGCAGCTAGCCCATCACCCCAAGCCGCCGAAACCCAGTCTTGGTGGGAACCCCAGCTGCGCTCCGGCTAGGAGACTGCGGTGGCTAGAGAACCCACAGAGATGGCTGCCACTCGTTCCCTGAGGAGAATGGCCCCCTCCCCCACCCATGGGCAGGGCCCCCAAAGGCTTCCCACAGCCCCCACCTGCTGGTAGGACTGTGTGGGAAGACTCGAGGCCACTTCCCGAGTGTCCCCTGTCCCACCCAGAGCTGCAGCACCCTGGGACAGACACGTGGGGTTTCTTTCCACAGCGCCAGGCTTGTTCCCACACCAACCCACCCCTCCATTTTTCTTTGCCGTGCTAAGGATAGAACCTAGGGCCACTTACATGGTAGGCAAACACTATACCACTGAGATACACTCCATGTAGCTCTGGCTGGCCTCAAATTACTATGTAGTCAAGGATGACCCTGAACATGCTCACCATACAGACATGAGCAATAGTAATAAAAAATAAACTTCAAAAAAGGTCCCTACATGGGGGGCTGGAGAGATGGCTCAGCAGTTAAAGAGCACTGGCTGCTCTTCCAAAGGAGCTAGGTTCAATTCCCAGCACTTACATGGCAGCTCACAACTGTTTATAATTCCATTCAGAGGATCTGGCACCTCAAACAGACATGCACGCAGACAAAAACATCAATACACATCAAAATGGGAATAAATCTTTTAAAAAAGGGCTCCCTGCCTAATCTTATCTCCAGCCACTTTCATAGGCCCACCCTCGAGTTTTCAAACTCCTAGGCCCTTCCAGAGGGCTCTCAATGCTGCCCTGACAGCAGGAGTGGCCAGCTTCCTTTCAGTCCTTTGAGAAAACCCCTGAGCCACTTCAGGGCTCTCGCTTCTGTGGCCCTTCTGACACCCTTTTCATTTCTTGTGTCAAAACAAACCCTCTGACTGGAGTCTGAGCTCAAGGGCAGGGTTGGTTTCCCTATCTATGCACCTTGGGGCTGGCGGCATAAAATACATGTTTAATGAATGCCTGCCACTGGAGAGAAACCAGGCAGCTCTTGTTTGGATGTTTATATCTGAGTGTCCATGATATGTAGGTACATAAAACCACCGCCTTCTCAAAGCTGCCATGTGCAAGAGCTCCATCCAAGGAGGCCGGTGTGAGTTCTATGAGGCATTTTACAGCCATGACGGGGACAGCGATGTCAGCAGGGGTGTCATCTTTGGAAACTAAGGACAGGGGTTTGGTGCCATGAACGGTCAGTTAAATTGTAATTGGAGAGAACTGTTCTTCTGAAAACCATAATGTTCTTTAGTTGAAGCCAAATGGCATCCAAGAAGGGGAGACATTTTTTGAAATGTCAAAGAAATGATTTCCAATTTGGTGCTCACAAGCAGAGGCTCTGATGATCAGCAGAAATGAGAAGCAAACAAATTAGCACTAATGGAGAATGGCTTTTGGAAAAGCGGATTAATTTATAGTCAGCCGATCATGGCATGCAGCAGGCAATAAAAGTCAGTTTCACCAGCTTGATCAGAACTGGAGCTTGCACGGAATGCCAGAGAAAAATGTCCGGCACCATCATGCTCATTGGAATCTCTCTGTAAGTGGCAGCCAATTACAATTGTCGTTATTTTACCTTGGAGAGAAAAATGGTGTGAAAAATCATAGCACATGAAATTAAAATCCAGATTAGAAACCTTCGTCCAGATTGCCTGTGGCCTTCTCACCTTGGCAAAGTCCTCTGTGAGAGTGGCCAGCACACTCTGTCTTCTGCCCAGAATGGACCCTTTGATCGTCAGAGCTGATTAATAAGTGGAATCTTAGCCGCAAATCACTCCACAGTGGCTGAAAGAAAGGTTCTTCAAGCAAGTGAACCAAAATCACAAAATTTTAAAACACCAGTCCACGCTAAGTAAGAGCTCCCTAGCAACACTCAAAAAGAATTAGTAACAGTTAAGAGAAGCCAGCCATGAAAACCCAGCACTTGGGAGACTGAGGTAGGGGAACAACCATAACTTTAAGGCTACTCTGGGCTATGCAGCAAGTACCAGGCCATCCAATCAGGACAAACGTAGCAAGATCCTGTCCCAAGAAAAACCAAACCAAGCCAAATGAATACATAAAAAACAAACAAAAAGAGCTCAATATGTCTTGTTATTAGATAAGACTTCCCAGACAGCCCCTTGCTAATTCCTTTCCCTAAATTCAGAATAAAATCTATAAAAGCAAGAAAGCTCCAAGCCATGGGTTATCTGCCTGCCTTGCACTCCCCAGGTCTCCTAACAGATAAGGTCATCGGCTCCTGTTCCTGGGGGTTCCACAGAGCAGAACCAAACAAGGCCTCTCCTTGGAGTTTTGATTCCTTACTTTCATGAACTATGATGTGGTGGCACACATCCTTAATTCCAGCACTCGGGAGGCAGAGGCAGGTAGATCTCTGTGAATTCAAGGCCAGCCTCGGCTACAAGGTGAGTTCCAGGACAGCCAGGGCTACACAGAGAAAATCTGTCTCAAAACAAAACAAAGCAAAACAAACAAAACAAAACAAAACAAAAAACAAGAGCCACTCTCTGTTAACCAAACATTCAAATCTATGAGCCTATAGAGATCGTTCTTACTCAAGCACGCCCTCCCACTCCTGGCCCCCACGGACTTGTAGCCACATCACAATGCAAATGCCTTCAGTCCAACTTCAAAAGTTCCCATCGTCTATCACAGTCTCAGCACTGTTTAAAAGACCAAAGTTCAAAGTCTCTTGAGAATCAAGGTAATCTCTTAACTATAACCCCTATAAAATCAAAATAAAAAAGCAGATCACATACTTCCAACATACAAGGGCACAGGATATACATTAACATTCTAAAAGGGAGGAAAGGAAACACAGTGAGGAAATACTGGACCAAAGCAAGACCAAAAACCAGCTGGGTAAACTCCAAACTCTGCATCTCCATGTCTGATGTCTAAGCGCTCTTCAGCTCTCCAGTTCCTTTCAGCTTTGCTGACTACAGCACACTCTCTTGAGCTGGCCTACACTCTGTTGACAGTTCTCCTTGGTGGGTACCCCACAACTATGGCAGCTCCAACATCTTGGGTCTCCAACAAAATCTAGGCTTTGCTCTCATAGCTCCATGTGATGGTCTCTCTGGGTCTCCACGTAGGGACTACCCTGATACATACCTGACTTTCTTTACCACAGAGGGAGATTCTACAACCCCTTTTTTGTATCCTGGATTTTAAAGTCAGAGTCACATTCCTGAAGTTGCCAAGTTCTGTTGCTGACTAGGGCTAGAACATGGGTGTAGGCATAATTTTTTTTTTTTTTTTTTGAAACAGGGTTTCTCTGTGTAGCCCTGGCTGTCCTGGAACTCACTCTGTAGACCCTGCTGGCCTTGAACTCAGAAATCCGCCTGCCTCTGCCTCTCAAGTGCTGGGATTAAAGGCATGCACCACCACTGCCTGGCTTATGCATACATTTTCTGCAACCTATTTTTAATAAACGTTCAACCCTTCCTCTTGCTCACCACCCACCAAAGATAGTAGAAGAGAAAAGTTATTAGGATATGGGGGAAGTGGACCTGTTTAGACATGATTCTTTGGAGCAAATCCCATCTGCGTTGTCAGGAAATCAGCAGTTCAGTTCATAGGTCAGCAGTGGCAGCTCAATCCACTAGTAAACACTTCATGGATATACCAGCAGTCCAGTTCAGTAGTGTCAGGATAGTAGCAGTGGTGGCATGACCAGCAGGAACAGCCAGGCCTCAGCATGAGTCAGCAGGAGGGATTAGGGCCATCAGGGACACCAGCAGTTCTTGGCTGTGTCTCTCTCAATGAATAAAAGAACAGCGAAGAGACGAGACCAAGAAGCATTGCAGAACTAGCTCTACAACTAAGCCCCTCTCACAGTCTGCTGAGTCCTATTTATACTCCCTCCAAACATCATGTGTCCTCCACAGGTCTTGCCTCAGTCTGTGAGTCTATCTTAGCAAAACTCCATGTAAGTCTGTGTCAGTTGACTTCACTCAATCAGCCTAAGTCCATAGAAGCAGCAAGAAGCCATCAGCACACCACCAGAAGTTTTTTGGTGCATGTCTCTCTATGCAGTATCAACAAATGGAGCTCAACTATGCAATGTAAGGAGCAATACATGAGTGTTGTTAGTGAAGAATCCTTCGTCACTCGTCTTCTCACGTGCTTTCTTTAGCAGAACATCCTCTCACCCGTGTCTGTTTCAGCCGCAGCAAAGCACCATCCAACACAACTGGCCTTCCAAATAACCCTTAGGTTTCCATTTCACACGGGCCCCTTGTTCAAATACATTTCCATCAGCTTTCTGGTTTTGATGGTTTCCTTCACTGCTTAACCTTTTCTGAAATTCTTTTTCACAAGTTGGAAGCTACGCTGGGTGAAGTCTTTCCTGAAGTCACCACTCCCTTTATTTTGCTTAGCATCTGGCTTTTCTTTAATTTTTAGAAATCTCCTTGAGCACTGGTCTTAGCTCCATCACACTGCTTGGTGCTCCTTTCCTCCTCCAATAGTACATTTCTTGCTCAGTTTGCTCCCTTTCATTCTGCCATGTGACACACTCTCTACTAGGCTGCCTTGAAATCTCCTCTGCCAACACCATTAATCCAAAACTCTTCAGTTTAGTCTTGGGCAATTTTGGGGGGGGAGACAAGGGCAGAAAGCAGCTACATTCTTCCCAAAATATCACAAGAATAGTCTCTAGGTCACACATAATATTCTTCTCCTCTGAAACCTCTTGAACTGGGTCAGCATGTCTCCATTGCTCTCAGCACCGCTGTCTTCCAAATCCCTACTAGTGTGGTCCATTAAGTCCAGTTTAAAGTATTCAACTGTTTTCCTAATCCAAAATCCCAAAGTCCACATTCCACCCATAAACAGCATGGTCAGGTCTGTCACAGCAATACTCTGGTTCTCGGTACTAATTTCTGTCTTAGTTAATGTTCTATTTGCTGTGAAGAGACACCATGGCCACGGCAACCTTTATAAAGGGAATAATTTAATTGGAGCTGGCTTACAATTTCAGAGGTTTAGTCCATTCTCATTACGGTGGGAGCATGGTGGTGTGCGGTGAGACACGGTGCTAGAGAGGTACTGAGCGTTCAGCATTCAGATCCCGCCACGCTCGGTATCTTTATCTCTCTCCACCTTTTTATTCTTTTTAAAAAATATTATTTATGGGGCTGGAGAGATAGTTCAGTAGTTAAAAGCACTGGCTGCTCTTCTAGAGGTCATGAGTTCAATTCCCAGCAACCACATGGTGGCTCACAACCATCTGTAATGGAATCCAATGCCCTCTTCTGGTGTGTCTGAAGAGAGCGACAGCGTACTCACATACATGAAATAAGTAAATAAATCTTTAAAAAGCATCACTATTGTTACTGTGTGGGTGATGATGTGTATATGAGAGAAGGTATGTGCATGGCACAGTACCAGTGTGGAGGGTCAAAGGTTAATGCTGTGGAGTTGGCTTTCTCCTCCCTCCTTTATGTGACTTCAGGGATGGAGCACTTGTCACCAGGCTTGCTCCGCAAGCACCTTTAGCCACTGAGCCATCTCACCATCGCTTACCATATTTTTTGAGGGCTTTTCCACTGAATCTGGATCTTGGTGATTTGGCCAAAGTGACTGGCTAGCAAGTCTCTGGGATCTGCCTGACTCTGCCTCCCCAGTTCTGGGATTACTGCGTGCCACCACCCCTTCCTTGCAGCTTTTATGTGGGTCCGGGGGTCTAAGTTGGTTCCTCATGCTAGTTCAGGAAACACTTTCCTGGCTGAGCCATCTCCCAGTTACTCCTTAACGGTTTAAAGTGAGATTTTTCACTGTTTGGGGTCATACTCTTTCACTTACCCATTTCCCCTATGATTGTATCTTTTATCTCTTTGCTGGATCTCTCTCATCTGAACAAAACTTAAACCTCCTAGAGGTTGCTAATGAATGACAAAATGACTTGCAAGTATTCCATCTCCTGTTTTTTCTTTTAAAAGACAAGTCTCATGTAGCATAGGCTAGCCTGTAGCTGAGAATGACCTTGAAGCACTGAGACTCCTGTCCCTACCTCACAAATGCTGGGATTGCAGGGACATACCACCATGCTGTCACCTCCCACACACCTCTCAGCCACTGACTTTTTTGTTCACTGAAATGGCAGTTGCGAAGGTTGCTAACAACTTCCTTGTTTGTAAATCCAGTGCCATCTTTGAGATTTTATTTACCTTACTAATCGTCAGCCCTCAATACTTTCCTTCCTGGGTTCCATCTCCTACACACCATACCCACTCATTCCCCATCACTCAAATGGCTTCTTTTCCTGGTTTTTCAAAACAGGGTTTCCTGTGTAGTCCTTGCTGTCTTGGAGCTCTCTCTGTAGATCAGGCTGGTCTCGAACTCACAGAGATTCACCTGCCTCTGTCTCCAGAGAGCTGGAATTAAAGGCATGTGCCACTATGCCCAGCTCAGTAAATATTTACTAAATATAAGAAAGCTGTACTTGTCTAAGCTACTTGGACTCACACATGAAAGGGTATGTCTTAAATCACTACCTGAAGACCCCTTCCCAGCCAGGCAACCAGTCTCAACCCACAGGTTTGGAAGGACCGGTTGGCACGCGCTGCCTTCCGCTGTTTTGTTCGTTTTTCTTCCTCCAGCCCGGGAACTTGGGCTGGCGATGGAGGTAGATGTAGTTAGATGTGCAAGTTCAAGTTTTCTACCAGGTACCAGAAGACAAAGTTCTGAGATGCCCTCTGCAGATCCATAATACTTCAACTCTCCCACCGACTCTTACCTTCACAGAAGGGTGGGGGCGCTCCAAGAGCGCTGCCCCACTGACCAATACTTGATCCAAGATCAAGAGAGTCAGCCAATTGCTGGGGACCAAAGACAGTAGGGGCGGGGCGCGGTTGCTAGGGCCGGGCTAGTGGGTGCGCCGGAGGCGCAAAGCGACACGGTGGTTGCTAGGCAGGGAGGTCACAGAGTGCGGCTCGGGGATTGGGCAGCGCTGGGCGTGGGCGGGGAGGGGGGGCGTGGCCGGCGGTGTCCGGGTCCCGACAAGGTGAAACTGCGGGAGTTCCGGCGGGAGGCCCGTGCTGACGGCCCGCACCTTCACCATGGCCTCGGCCGAGCTGGATTACAGCATCGAGATCCCGGATCAGCCCTGCTGGAGCCAGAGTATGGAGGGGTTGGGGAGGTGGCCTAACAGCGATGCCCCGCCCGCCCTGAGGTCCCGCCCTCTCTCGGCCCGCCCCCTTCGGGGGTCCCGCAGGGCTGGCTAGAGCTTGCGGGGCTCGCAGAGTTCCGCCCCCTCGCCCCGCCCCCAGTCGCCTGAGGGTCTTTCTGTTGCTTCCCTTTGTAGCTGGAGGCCCCTTGAGGTTCATTCTAATTCTTTTGTTTTGGATCGGGCTTCCCACTTCTCGCCGCTCATCTGCAAGTGTGACTAGGCCCACTCTTCATTTTTGCAGACTGATTGGATTCCTGGGGGGGCCTCTGGTCCTCAGAAAAGCCCAGGGACTCCCCAAACCTAGTCCTGCCCTTCTCTGCTCACCTTGGCAGTGGTTAACAGAAGGGTCTGTTAGGCTGGGCCGAAATCTGTTGAAATTCTATCCCTTTAGTACTTGGATGACCTTCGGCAAACTTTCAACTTTGAATTTTAGTTTTCCCTGAGCAAAAATGAGCAAAAAATGCTGGTTGCACAACTGAGATTATTTGTGTAAAGGATTTGGCATGGATCCTGATGGAAGTGAGTTTAGTAGTTGGCATTTAAAATTAACGTGTTTTTTTTTGTTTTTTTTTTTGTTTTTTTTACCCTCCTACGCCATATCATTAAAAAAAAAAAAAAATGTGTGGGAGGCCTCATAAGATTAGTAGCTTGTGAAATAGTGTAAGTTGTTGGACCAGAGAATGGAAGGCTGTCCTTTTTGGAAACGGGCAGAGGCGGCTTGGAGTATGGGTCGGCCTCTGCTTCTGCTCTTTGGTCTGTTTCCGGTCCACTGCCCCGCACTTGTCCGGCTGATCATAAAGCTTAGCTAGGGGGCACTTTCTTCAAAAGCCTTCCCAGGACTCCTTCCCAGGCCCACCCCCACCCCCCATTTCCCCCACCCCGTCCCACTGTGTGTTCCTTGCTTGGAGTCGAGAACGGGGCAGCAGCCTCTCATCTCCCAAAGCAGGAAAGGCTGCCACTATGTTTGTCCCTAGAGATGGATGGATCTTTGGGCTTATAGATGTGAAAGGATTTTTGAAGAATTTTGACAATAGCATTAGATGAAGTCAGTTACTATTTCTGTCCTTGCAGAGCCATCAGCTGCAAAGGGCTGGTTCTCCCTTCTGCATGGCCAGGAGGGTAGGGATTCTCTCTCCCCCCACGTGAGTAGAGACAGTCTTATTTATTTATTTATTTACTTACTTACTTACTTAGGCAGGACTCGGGGATTGAACGCAGGGCCTCATGCATGCTAGGGCAAGTGCTTTACCACTATGCCATACTCAGCCCTCATTAACTTTGATTACATATTTATTTACTTGTGTGTGTGCGTGCACATCATAGTGTATGTGCATGAGTCAGAGGACATTTGGTAGCAGTTGGTTCTTTTTTTCTACTGGGTGGGCTGGAGCGCTAACTCGGGTCCTGTGGTTTGTCAGTAAGTGCTTTTCCCTGCGGAACCATCTCTCCAGCTCATGGGACAGTTTACGACAGTTTGCCTTAACTGGCCTTGAACTTACTCTGTCGACCAAATGAGCTTGGAATTACAAATATTCTAACATTCCAGGCATGTGCCATTGGACCTGTCTTTGGCTTAGTGTTGTTGTTATTATTATATTATTCTTTTATTCTTACTGGGATAGGGTCTATCTATGTAGTTCTGGCTGTGTTGGAACTCGCTCTGTAGACCAGGCTGGCCTCAAACTCTCAGAGAATTATTCTTGAATCTGTTTAAGCTATGTATTACTCTTGTGTCAGATAGAAATAATAATGCCCCTCTAAAATCATGAAGGTAGGGTAGATGCTGGACATGTGTACCTGGAACTGAGTGGCTGCTCTGTCCATGTATCTCCTTCCCTGTGCTTCCCGCTGTTGTTTTAGGGGGCTGAGCTTAGAACTGGAAGATATTTGCGGGCCCCCTTTTACCCTGTGGGTTGCTCTCTCCCAGATACCTGGGCCTATTGAAGAAATTGTTAGAAAGCACTTCCTATTCTTGAGCCACATCAGCCTCACGTCCCTTCTGCTCAGTTCAGCTTTTGCTGTGTTCCTGCCTTGGGCTAATTGTTGTCATATCAAGCTATTCATGCTCAGGTGCCCTGCAGAGAGCTGTGGTTTTTCTGGAAGGAGGGAATGTGGAAGTAGGTGTTTTCACGATTATGTGGATACTATCTAGAAGTAAGCCCTCTTCCTCTCTGAGGGACAGCTGCTTTCCTGTTTCCTCAAAACTTTCCTCCAAGAGGAAGTACCTTGGGGCTCACAGTTGTTTCCTCTGCCTCCCTCTCATGGTGCATGCCCCAGACCTAAGCCAGAGGTCATGGGATGGTTCCCTAACCCTAACCCTAACCCTAACCCTAACAGGTGCATTGTGGGCTCTGAAACCTCTGGCTTCTCCTTTGCAGAGAGTTCCTCAGCAGGTTGGCCTGGCTACACAGAATGACTATTCTGGAAGGCTAGGGGCAGAGATTGCCCTTCCTTTGTGGTTACTGTTTAGTGAGGAAGTGTGAAGGAGGGTCAGTCATATTTAGTTTGGGGAATTGCCCCCCACCACCCCAAATAGGAAATCAAAGCCACAGGGCCAAGCTCTGCAGTGAATTGACAACAAGGTGAGCAGACAGTGGAGTGGTGGGCTGCAGTAATTTGGAGCCCTGAGCTTTGTGGGGCAGGCTGGGCAGACTGTCTTCTAACACCCCGCTGATCTTACAAAATTCATAAAGAATCTCAAGGCAGGGATCTCATCCTCTGGGTTAACAAGAAGGCCTCAAGGCAGTCACCACAGGTGACTTGAGGGGTTTCAGACTTTATTGTGGGACTTCTCTTTTGTCTGCCACTGGCAAGTGTTATGTAGTGTAGCCATATCTTTAAGCTCAGGAAGTTATTGTTGGCACTAGAGAGTAGTGCTGGGTCCCCACCATCATGAGGGGCCTGTGTTGCCGAGTGGAGCTTCCAAGGGCTGGCAGGTCCTTGATAAACAGCAGAAAGTGTCAAAGGAAGGCACTGGAGGAGAACTAAGAAGGGAGGGGCTGCAGAGGGCAAGAGCCTAAGAGAGGCTGCGGTGAACTCTGGATAGTGGAGAGTCAAGAACCTTAAGAGGTGGCCAGGTATAAAGGCATAACACAGAGGTGGCTGAGGCAGGAGGATTGCAATTTCAAGGTTAGTCTAAGCATGACTCTGTCTCAAAAGAAGACGGAAGGAAGGAAGGAAGGAAGGAAGGAAGGAAGGAAGGAAGGAAGGAAGGAAGGATGGATGGACAATTAGTATTTGTTCCTCTTCTTACCTGCAGACCCCAAAGGCTGCTGTGGCTGCCACCTTCTTCCAAAGTGTTCCATTCACTTGTTTAAAACCCACTGAACATAGCCAGGTGTGGTGGCACACACCTTTATCCCGGCGCTCCAGAGGCAGAGGCAGGCCGACCTCTGACTTAGAGGCCAGCCTGGTTTACAGAACAAGTTCTAGGACAGCCAAGGCCACATAGAGAAACCCTGTTTCACAAACACCAAAAAGCAAAGCAAAACAACACAACACTGAACACTTCATGCATTTCCTGCATCTCTGTGCAGGGGCCATGCTGATCTTCTCTGTCATCTAATTTCAGTTGTTGAAGCACACATCTTATTTATTTTCAAACTCTTGTACCTTCCCTTTCATCCATTAACAAGCCAATTAAAACCTCTTCCCAGCCGGGCTGTGGTGATGCACACTTTTAATCCCAGCGCGCTTAGGAGGCAGAGGCAAGTGGATCTTTGTGAGTTCGAGGCCAGCCTGTCTACAAAGTGAGTTCCAGGACAGCCAGGCCAACACAGAGAAATTTGTCTCAAAGAAAACAAAACAACCCCCAACTCCAAAAGAGAAACAAAACAAAACATAAAAAATCCTCTTCCCGAGGTCCTGCTACATGCCTGTGTTTGCTCCAGGCCTTGCATCTGAAGTCTGGCCCAGTGTGCTCGTCATGCTTGTCATCTTCTACTGTGACCATGCTGTGCCCCATCCTCGTGCCAGCCCTCTGGGACTTCCCTGGGAGGAGGGGTGTACCCTTAGTTGAGTCTCACAGCTGAGAGATGGATGGACAGAGGTTGTAAGGTACCCTGCTCCAAGTAACACTTTCCTGCCTGGGCGCCTCACCAGAGCTTGCGAAGGTGAACGGTCTGGCTGCCATGAGGAAGGACTGCAGGAATGTCATACCACAGCAAAGGCTGCGCACGAAGAAAGCGTGTCCGCCGGAGTATTTTTATTATAGCCTCCAATTGGGAACAGCATGTCTGATAACAGGAGATTGGTCACCGTAAAGCATGGAAACACTCCACAGCCGCCCTGCAGCCACTGAAAATAATGGTGTAAAAATATATAAGCTGACAGGGAGAGATGGTAATGGTATTTTGCAGAACAGAGGAAAGCAGGCAACAGACAGTATGACTCCCATTTATTAGATAGTCATTTTCTGCTTTTTCTACAGTGGACATGTAACAAGGAAATAATCATTTCCCTTATTGAACTCTCTGAGCCGGTCTGCTATTGAGCCTTCTGCAGTTGTGATCTTGCTGAGTTTTTTTTTTTTTTCAGTGTTAGCCCCATTTCACAGATGGAGGAACTGGAAAGTAAAGGACTGTGCCTTAGGTCTGTTTCACAGTCACAGAGTTAAGAGATGTGGACAGATGTATGGCTTCATATGGTGTAGATTCTTAGGGGATGCAATTCTACCATGTTATTTCAAAATCTAAATTTAAAGTAACTTGGATTAACTATAGGAGCAGAGAGACTCTAGAAAGGATTTCTGGGGAGTAGGGAACCCGGGGAATCATTTTCTTGCTTGCAGTTAAGAACACATGGGTTCCTTGTGTTTTACTTCCAGCTTCCTATTAAAAACAGACAGTGTCAGGTGAGCCCTCTCTTTGTCTTCGCTACAGGCTCCTGGGATATATGTAATCTAATTTATGCCTTAGTTTATGATTTGAACTGCTTGCTGTACAGCAGACGTATTTGTAATTCTTGTGTTTCTAGTGTCCTGTTATTCCTTGACAGATGACAGGCAGCCTGGAGATTGAGTTATTTTGTAGCACGCTCAAGAAGTGTCAGGGTAGAAAAGAATGTGTCTTCATTCCCAAGGCTTCTGGGTATCCTTGAGCACACTGCCTTGGTTGCTTTGATGGAACCACCTTCCCTATTGTCGTTTTGAAGTGGTACCTTCTGCGTTGAAATCATTTTTTGTTTTTGCAGTATTCCAAGGTCTTACATCGGATAGGCAAGTTCTACCCATGAGCACCCTAGCCCCATATTTGTTTTAGAAAATGGGTTTTAAAAGTCATAGAAAATGGCCGGAAAGGGGGCCTCCCTCTTGCCCGTCATGCTTAACGCACATTCAGGTGGGACCTGGCACTAAACCATTCGTAGACCACCTGCTTCTGGGTTGGGGTTTCATGTGTAGCAGAGCAGTTCCCTCACTGCGATCTATTTAAAGTCAGCCCTGGACACAAGAGTTTGAAGAAAAAGAAGACAAATTTAAAAAAAATCACCTAAAAGAAAAAAAGAAACAAAAAAAGTCATAGAAAAAATACCTCTGGCTGGGCAGTGGTGGCACATGCCTTTAATCCCAGCACTTGGGAGGCAGAGGCAGGTGGATTTCTGAGTTGGAGGCCAGCCTGGTCTACAGAGTGAGTTCCAGGACAGCCAGGGCTACACAGAGAAAGCCTGTCTCAAAAAACCAAACCAAAACAAAACAAAAAACAAAAACAAAAAAACCCAAAAAAACCCAAAAAACAAAAAACCTCTAAGCACAGCTGTGATCCCTCACTTAGGACTGAAGGGCAGGTGGACCAGGAGTCCAAGGTGTTCTCAACTGTACTGCAAGTCCAAGTCTGTGAGACCCTGTCTCAAAAAAACAAATCGCCTCTAATTCAGAAGTATGTACCATTAATATTTGATGGTTTTTGCCATGTATAAAATGGTCATATGTTCATTTAAAGGATATTCTTTTGTGATAGTACTTTGCAGTTTGGTTTTTCTGTTATTATTTTTAAAAATGATATTGAGATGTGATTTACATGTTATAAAATTAATCTTTTTAAAATGTACAATTTATTGTTTTTTAAGTATGTTCACATAATTGTGAAAACATCAATAGGATCCAATTCTAGAAATGTTCACACTGGAAAAGAAATCTTAGGCTCATTAGTGGTCACTCCCCACTCCTCCTCCGAGCTGTTGATAACCACGTATCTGCCTTCTGTCTCTATCAATTTGCCTTTTCTGGCTGTTTTATATAAATGGAATCATATGGTACATGACCTTTTAGGCCTAGCTCCTTTCACTTAGCGTGGTGTTTTTAAGGCTCATCTATAGTACAGGATAGGTAGCACTTCATTTGTTATGGCTGAATAGTATTCCATTGTATGGACTCCAAGTTTCTGTGTGGACTATTGTTTTCAGTTCCTATCTTAATTAAGAGTGAAGTATTGGGTCACAAGTAACCCAATGATTAACTTTTGTTGTTTTGAGATAGAGTCTTTGTCTTAGGGTTACTGTTGCTGTGAAGGAACCCCATGACCAAAGCAACTTGGGAGGGAAAGGGTTTATTCACTTAAGTTTCCACATCAGTGTTCATCACTGAAGAAAGGACAGGAACTAAAACAGGGCAGGTTCCTGGAGGCAGGAGCTGATGCAGAGGCCATGGAGGGGCGCTGCTTACTGGCTTGCTCTTCTTCATGGCTTGCCCAGTCTGCTTTCTTATAGAACCCACAACCACCAGCCCAGGGATAGCACTACCCACAATGATCTGGGCTGGGCTCTCCCCCCTGATCACTAATTGAGAAAATTCCTTACAGCTGGATCTTATGGAGGCATTTTCTCAACTGAGGTTCTCTCTTTCAGATGACTGTAGCTTATGTCAAGTTGACATAAAAACTAGCCATCACTAGTTTGCGCTGCGCATGCCAGGCCGACTTAATATTTGTTTGGCAGCCCAGGTTGTACTTGGACTCAGTCCTCATGTTTCTACCTGGAAACTGCTGGGTTATATTATGTTTCGGTTCTGGGAGGAACCGCCAAACTGTTGTCTTAAATGATTGTACTAGTTTCCCTTTCTACAGGAGTGTATGAAGGCTGTGGTTTCTCCTCTGGGGTTTGTGATCCTCTGACTTTTTGGTTCTAGCTCTTCTCATAAGCATAAGGTGGTGTTTCATTGTAGCTTTGACTTTCACTTCCCTAATGACCGTGGAGTTAAATGACTTTCCATGTACTCATGACCAGTGGATAAGAGGGCTAACGCCATGAGCAGGATGATCTGAGGACGACGCTGGGGATGGCTGCGCATGCCCACACACACATACACACACACACACACACACACACACACACACACACACACACACACACACACGATCCTGTAACCCCAACACTGGGGAAGCGGTGGAGACAGGAGGATCAGTGGGGATCTCTGGCTGTCAGCTTTGCTCCAGGCTCACTGAGAAGCCCTGCCTCAAGGGAATAAGGTGGTGAGTGACAGAGAACTCTTGATGTCCTTCTCTGGCTTCCATATTGTGTATGGGTGACCACGCTCATACAAGTGTGCGTACCACATATACCAAAATCACACATACACAAGCATTCTGTCTCTGCTCCCTCCCCCTTGGGCAGACAGACAGACAGACACACGCACACGCATGCACGCACGAGCACACACACACAATTGGGTTGTTTTTAGATTGTAAAAGTTTAAAATATGTAGAGTACAAGTACCATATGAAAGGTGTGGTTTATAGTCTATGGGCCTCCCCCTGCCTGCTCCCATCTCTCTTTCTTTCTTAGAAAGTGCCCTTTAAAGTATAAAATTTGGGCGTGGAGAGATGGACTGGAGGTTAAGAACACGTGTTGCTCATGCAGAAGCCTCAGTTTCTCTATCTGCCACCCACCTGGAGGCTCACAGTCACCTGTAATTGGAGCTCCAGGGAATCCCGCAACTCCTCCTGACCTCTAGGCACCAGGCACACACACAGTGCACAACGTAAGATAAGAAAGTGATAGTACAGAGCTGAGATTTGAGCTCCCCTGTTTTGTGGGTTGTCTGTGCCTTTGCTGCCATAGCCCAAAACTTGCTAAGTTATGGTCATGGAAACGTGCTCCTCTCTAAAAAAATATTTTATGTGTGTTGGTGTTTGCCTACATGTTTGTCTGTGCACCACTTGTGTGCCTGGCACCCACAGAGGCCAGAAGAGGGCATTGGATCCCCTGGAACTGAGATTAAAGATGGCTGTGAGCTTCTATGTGGGTGCTGGGAATTGAACCCAGGTCCTTTAAGTGCTTTTAACTGCTGAGCTATCTCTCCAGCCCTAAAGATTTATAGTTTCAATTCTTTTATTTGAGACAGGGTCTCACTATGGAGCTCTGGCTGGTCTGAAATTAAGTCTTCCGGAAGAGCAGACAGTGCTCTTAACCACTGAGCCATCTCTCCAGCCCCGAGTTTTTAATTCTTATACTAAGGTCTGAGACCTACCACCACTCCCAGCCTGTGACTGTCACCTCCTCTCATTCTTGTTTCCCCCACTGCCCTTGTTCAGGCCTTCACCACCTCTCCCTTGCAGTAGCAGCCTAGCTTCTTCAGCAAACGCTGTCAGGGTAGTTGGAGGACAGCATGGTGGGGTTGGGAGCATCAAGCTAGTTTGATGGCTGGAGTGGGCGTGGGATAATCATATGACGGCTGAACTCCTGTCCAGACCAGCCATGGCGCTGTCCACTGGGCGTGTGGTGCTAAACTCGGTAGCTGTCATTCCCTGCACTGTAGAACCTGCTGGTTACGGGGAGAGAGGTAGACATTAAACAGTTAAGTCTACAGTAGTTAGTAACAGATCGGATCATGCCTGTTCCAGGATTTTCATTTGCTCTTTATTGCTGTGGAATCAAACCCCAGCTCAGTGGAATCAGGTCCCAGTCCCACTCTTGGCTACTCCTCTGCCCATTGCTCTCCGTCTCCTCCAGGGTCTCAGTCCAAGGACTGCCTACTGTAGCCCAGATGGCTATCACAACCTTGCCCTGCCCATGTCCTCCGTCCAGCCTGCATGCCCCCACTGGACCTTTGAGGCCACTGTAGCAAACATGACTTCCTCTGGCAGACCTTTCTTGGTCACTATCACTTTCCAAGCCATATTTCAAAATAATAATAATAATAATAATAAACCTTTATAGAATTTTAAGGTATAGACTCCAAAGGGACAGCTAGGGGTAAAAGTTTGTAGTAAAAGGCTTGACTAACATGCTCACGGCACTGGGTTCCATTCCCAGCATTACAAAGAAGCAAAAGCTAATGTTAACTACACGGGGCAGTGTGCACCCCTTCCACCCCCACCCCCACCCCATGAAGCACACATTAGGTACAGGAGCTGGAGAGTAGAGAGACAAGTCCTTCCTCTTTAGGAGCAGAAGGAAGGGAGTGTTTAGGCTCTGGGAGTCCACAGCATGCCCAGGGCACTGGTGCCTCCATAGAGATCTGGAGAAGCATCCTGTTAAGGGCGCTAACAGATGCCCCATCCCAGAGGTGAGCAGAGTTACACACCCCAGTGTTGGAAGGACAGTCGGAAGCTCCTCGGAGCCTGCTCAGATCTCTGTTTAGAAATGCCCTTTTGTGGGCTTCTGAGGGGCTGGCCTTGTCTTGTGGCAAGGCCATGAAATCCAGTGGCTTGAGCTCAGAGATTCATCTGATGAGAATAGGTAGCTGTGGGTTTAATTCGGGAGCCTGCAGTGGCCTGAGCTTGGAGGCAGACAAGATTGGGCTGATCCCCACCCCATCCACATAGTTCAGGTCCTCGGGTGCTGCTCTGGCAGAAGATAGAGGGCCACAGGGATGAGAATGGCTGTGACTGACTGGAGCCACCTGAGTTAGCAGAGGCTGAGAGGGATGGCAGGTGTCAGAAAGGGACTGAGGGTTTGGCAGCTTCTGTTCCATCTGGCCTAGTGCCCTGCGGGTGCAGCCAGTTAATCTCTGAAGGCCAGAGTCACCGCTTCTGAGGAGCAGGAACATTGAACTTTTCAATCACATTAATTTCCACAGGAAATTGTTGTCTTCCTTTTGTCCAAAGGTTAGTGATTTATATTTACCATCTTCTTAACTAGCCTTGAAATTTACTGTTGCTAGGTCACCACCAGCATCAATAAATTTCAGGTGTCGGCTGAGCATAGCCAAATCGGCTTGGTCCTTGGAAGTGCTCGTAACCAGCCCCCTTTAAAGGTTGGTTGTCTAGCTACAGTCCTTGTGCAAATGCCCCACAGAGGGGGTGTCACCTCCCTTGCAGGGGAAATGAGGTAGATGGGAGATGGTTTGGGGAGGTCTCGTCAGACATGCATGGTGCAGACTTGTGCTCGAAGTCTTATCACTGAAGGAGGCATGCTTGCAGCTTTGAACGGGCTGACCCTGGAGGTGCTCAGGGTGGGGAGCAGGGGTCACACAGCATACCTGCCTATGGTGTTACAGGGTTAAACTTCCATAAATACAGGCTGCAGTGTTCTCTTGTCAGCACAGAGAAGGAGTGGCTGGAGTCAGGCAGCCTCCTGTCCCTGCTTCTGTCGTTTTACCTAGTTCTTTTTTATTTTTTTTTATATTAAGGGGAGAGTGTCTCATGTACCTCAGGCTGACTTTGAACCTTGATTTTTCTCTGTAGCTGAGGACAACCTTGAACTTCTGGTCCTCCTGCCGCCACCTCCGGAGAACTAGGACTATCTAGGTGTGCAACGCCATGGTTAGTTTACATTATGTGATCCTGTGGATCTAACCCAGGACCCTGAGCATGCTAGGCAAGTGGTTTGTCACTGAGTTATGCCCTAAGCCCTTCCTGTTTCCCTCTTAAGATCTTTCCCCTCCATCTGTTCATAGATTAGAACAGAGGCTAGCAAACTCTTTCTGTAGAGACAGTAATAGTTTAGGCTTTGTGAGCCACTGATCTCCTTTGTAGCCAGTCATCTGTGCGATTTCATCTGAAGGTAGCCATAGACAATAGATAGGCTGGGTAAGAATGGCTATGTGCTCATGTAACTATTTATTTTGAGTCAGGGTCTTATGTTGTAAAGGCTAGTCTCAAACTCACTATGTAGGCAAAGATGACCTTGAACTTCTGATCACTTCTGATTCACTTCCCAAGTGCTGAGATATCAGACATGTACTGCTGTGCTGGGTTTATAGTACTGGGGGTTGAAGCCACAGTTTTACACATGCTAGGCCAACACTCTGCTAAATGTGCTATATCCCCAGACCCCTAGCAAGACTCCGTGTGTGCGTGTGTGTTTGTGTGTGTGTGTGTGTGCGTGCGTGCACGTATGTGCCTCCACATGCATGCTCATGTGTAGAGATTGAACCCACAGCTTTATTCATGCCAGGCAAGGTGTTTGCCACTGATCTACAGGTCCAGACATTAAATGAGACTTTTTGTAAATTTACAGGTATTTATTTTTTAGTTAGGGTTCTAGGATACCTAGGACTATAGTAAGACCTTGTCTCAAAAAAATAAAATAGAAAAATAAGTTTAAAAAAGGAGGGAAGAAGGAAGCTGTAATCCCAGGGTTAGGGAGACCGCAAAGACGGCTGGATCCTGGAGCTCTTTGGCTGGCCAGCCTAGATGAATCCATGAGCTCCAAGTCTCCTGAAAGACTGTCTCCACAAGCTAGGCAGAGAGTGATTGAGAAAGATATGCAAGTTGACCTCTAGCTTCCACAGTGCATGTGCACATCACACAAATAGTCGCATACACCACACACACACACACGGCATCACATGGACAGTCGCATACACCGTACACACACGGCATCACATGGACAGTCGCATACACCGTACACACACGGCATCACATGGACAGTCGCATACACCGTACACACACGGCATCACATGGACAGTCGCATACACTGTACACACACGCACCATGTTAGCTCATAGACCATAGAAAAACAGTGAGTTGGCAAGATAGCTCAGTCGGTTAAGGTATTTGCTATCAAGCCTGACGACCTGGGTTTGATTCCCCAGGAGGCATGATGAGGGAGATCCAGCTCTGACAGGTTGTCCTCTGACCGCCAGACACACACCCCTTGGCGCCCATGTCCCTTCCATACAAAGAAATAAATGTAATTTTTAAAAATGAAAGAAAAACAGACTGATTTAGCCCATAAGTCATGGTTCCCTGGGCTGGAAGGTGAATTGTCTAGAAAGGGCATTCACTTTATTGTCTTGAGACTTGAGTTACTAAATATGGTGTCCTCATGTGGGTTTATCCAGTGATGCTATGGTGCCTCCTCAGGGGCCTAGGAAAAGGCGGTTGGCTGGAAGGATGGAGCCACATGGAGACTGAAGTACTTGTCAGTTCCCTGCCTACAGCTCTAGATCGGCCAGAACCCCCAGTCCTGCCTCTGGTGTTGACAGTCCTCATCTGTGTTTCAGAGAACAGCCAAGGTGGGAAGGAGGCCGGGAAGCAACAGCCTGTGGTGATTCTCTTGGGCTGGGGTGGCTGCAGGGACAAGAACCTGGCCAAGTATAGTGCCATCTACCACAAAAGGGTGAGTACTGCGGCCAAGTGCTTGCCTAGGGTGCGGGCCTCTGCCAACCTCCGCTGCTTTGTGGGGAACTTTAAGCTTGGTTGCTTCACCTTTGGGCTGGAGCAAAGGTTGGCCATCTCTGTGACAGCCCTGGAGCTGTGCAAAGATGGCCTATGAGGGAGACAGTGGGCTCATAGGACTTTGGTTATGTGAGCAGAGAGTGTGAGGAATAAAGTGGGTGGGAGGTTGCAGGGAAGACAGAGGTGCTGAGGTGGCAGGGACAGCCTCGGAGAGGGGTTGCCTTACCCCTAGCAATGAGAAGATGGACATGAAAAAAACCTTCCCAGTCTAAATTCTATTTTTCTTAAAGAAAGTAGCGCCAGCATGTTCCACCATCTAGAGGTTGCCTCTGCTTACACTAAGGAGTGTGTCCATCTAGGTTCCCTGTGTACCTTTTGTTGAAAAAGATCTAGATAGTTACTGTGTGCCACCTGCTGTTTTTAGGCCAGGAACTCCACCTCGTCATGTTAGTAAGTTTTCATTGCATGCTGTGTACAGTCCATGCCCAGATACCCAAGTCGCATGTCCCCAAAGCAGCTTACATAGCTGATGTGTCCAACCCCGGAGTCCAGCCCAGGGTCACACACTGCAGCTGATTTTCTCATTCCTCAAGCCTCTCTATCCGTTCTTGTGATTTAAAGGCCTGACTTTTGGCTTGCTGAGACGATGGAGCTGTAAGAGAACCCCACCTGCTGCGGGTTGGGGGAAAGGCTACACGCCTCTCTCAGGTGTTAGCACCTGGGAGTTCGGGTGGCCCTCAGCAGCCCCTTCAGAGTTGTCAGGGCTTCTGTGGCTAGAAGCTCAGGGGTCTCGGAGGGCTGTGTCCACAGGTCTCCCCTTGCTCCTGTCGGGTACTGGCTTTGTCACTTGAGATACATTTTTTAAAAACTTCTACCATAACCTTTTGAGGTGGATGTCATCCCAGTTATAGATGGGGGCACAGACAGAGAAAGAGGAAGTAAATTACTCTTTGCCCAGACAGTTAATAAGTGGCGGGGCCAGGAATTAAGCCCAGACCTATCTGACCCCAGAGCCTGCCCAACTCAGATGCTCCTGACAGAGAGGCTCTTTGTCTCTAGAACAAATTAATAAAAGTAATTAAGACCCAAACAGGGTGGTGTCTGGTGCCTTTTCTAACTGTCCTTCAAAGAGACCTGGCCAGAGGTATAAAGGTTCACTTGAGACAGGAAGTAAGGGATATGGAAGTTGAAAGTGAACTTGGGCCTAGATTTTTAGCATTTAAGAACAATATTTTCTGTATTTTTAATTTCTTTCATTGTTGTTTTGTTTCTGTCCCTTTGTCCCCGTCTGTCTGTCTGTCTGTCTGACTCTTTTTCTGGTTTGGAATTTCAAGTTGATTGTGAGGAGTGGTACTAAGTCCAGGAATCAGATATAATTAAGGGTCAGACCCTCAAATCCAGACAGTGTGGACTCTTGTTTTCAGGGCCCTGCAACAGGACTGAGGTGTGGAGTTGGCTCATCAGCGCCCTCTGGTGGTCAAGACTGGGACCTGCATGCCATCTCTTGATTTCTTGGGGGTGCCTACTTGTGTCTAGGAAGTAAGAGCAAGGCACAGTAGCTACAGCATGATGTACTCAAGCCCCAAGGCCTTAATTATGCAAGGTCTAGAGTGGTGTTAGCTAGGAGGACAGCCACAGAAAAAACTAGAATGAAGATGCTTTCTTCTGGTTGAATCAGATGTCTCCAAAACATGTTCTCAGCTCCAGGCTTCAAATACCATTCCAGGCTGAAGAGACATGGACAGCCTGAAGCCCCGGGGTATTCAGAAACAGGTCTTGAGTGTACTTCCACTCCTGGGAGGCACCTGTACCTGCAGCTGTCAAGCTAGCTACAACAGAACCCTGTGGGAATTAGAGCTACTGGGCTCCTTTGGCTAACCTGTGCTCACCACCCGACCGTATCTCTGAGACTGACCTTGGCCCTCTTGTCTCTCCAGGGCTGCATTGTGATCCGATACACGGCCCCCTGGCACATGGTCTTCTTCTCTGAGTCTTTGGGCATCCCCTCACTCCGTGTGATGGCCCAGAAGTTGCTTGAGCTCCTCTTTGACTATGAGATTGAGCGGGAGCCTCTGCTCTTCCATGTCTTCAGCAATGCCGGCGTCATGCTCTACCGCTACGTGCTGGAGCTCCTACAGAACCATCAACGCTTCCGCCATTTGCGTGTGGTGGGCACCGTCTTTGACAGTGGTCCTGGTGATAGCAACCTAACAGGGGCCCTGAGGGCCCTGGCGACCATCCTGGAGCGCCGACCTGCCGTGCTGCGCCTGTTGCTCCTGGCAGCATTTGCCCTGGTGGTGGTTCTGTTCCACTTCCTGCTTGCTCCATTCACTGCCCTCTTTCACACCCACTTCTACGACAGGCTGCAGGACTCAGGCTCCTGCTGGCCTGAGCTCTACCTCTACTCTAGAGCTGATAAGGTGGTCTCAGCCAGGGATGTGGAACGTATGGTAGAAGCACGCCTGGCTCACCAGGTCATGGTGCGTGGAGTGGACTTTGTGTCATCTGCGCATGTCAGCCACCTCCGAGACTATCCTACTTACTATACAAGTCTGTGTGTTGACTTCATGCATAATTGTGTCCAGTGCTGAGGTCCTGCTCCAGAAATAAACGCCGACACCTCCCTTCAACCTGTATCTATCCTGGGGGCTACTAGCAGGGCCACTCTCTCCGATTCTGGGATTGGGAGTGTCGGCAGGTTTCTGTGGGGCAGCCTTACAGTAACTTGGACAAGTGTGATAGGCTGCTGATTCCTACGGTGTTTGGTCTGTAAAGGGTTAATGCAGTGTGTGTGTGTGTGTGTGTGTGTGTGTGTGTCTGTGTCTGTGTCTGTGTGTGTCTGTGCCAACTAACCGAGCCTAATTAGTGAGCCCTAGGCCAGAGAGAGGACCTGTCTCAAGAAGCAAAGTGAACAGTGCCTGAGGAGCTACACCCTAGGTGGACCTCTGGCCTGCACATGTACAACACACACCGAGATTGTGCTAAGGACCTTTAACATTGGGGTTCTTCTCAGCACAATCCCAGATGTCCAGTCGGTGGCCCTGCTTGTTAACCGTAGGCATATGGCACCTACGTACACGGCTTATATAGCAGATTTCTAGTTCTTGGCTACTTTGCATATCCTAGAACTTAAGGATCTTGGATAACAAATGTTTTGTTTCAAGATAGGGTCTCTCAATGTAGTCTTGGCTACCCTGGAACTTGCTCTGCAGACCAGTGTGGCCTCGAACTCACAGATCCACCTGGTGCTGCCTCCAGAGTGCTGGGGTTAAAGGCCTGTGTCACCACACCCAGCTGGATAACTGAAGTTTTATACTTGTTCTCAGAATTAAGTTTAGGTGTGGGGGGAGGGGAATGGGTGTGTGTCTTGTAGCTCAGGCTGCCTCACTCTATGTAGCCGAGGATGACTTTGAGGGTGATCTTTCTGTCTCTACCTCCCAGGTACTGGGATTACAGGCCTATGCTACCATGCCTGGCTTGAGTTTTGATGTCATGACTGGAAGGTGCTGCAGAGTAGCAGGGGGAGGCTGGGGAGCAGGGCTGTGACCTCTGCAAGGACAAAGCTCCACAGTGTAAAGCACTGTCCCCACTTGGGCCTGTCACTCAGAGAGGCTGTCTCTGACCTTGTGGTCTGGGAATCTGAGGAGAGCTGAGTGAGGATTTGGGTATTTGGGGCCTGCTTGGTGCCACAACACTTAGTTAGGGAGCCGCTGAGTCTGAGGGATTTGGTGGCTGTGTACTTAAGGGAAGGGCTTCATGCAGAGCAGAAAGGCCGCCATGCTCAACAGAAGGGAGGATGTGGTAATTTTTGTCTTGGAAGGCAGAACCAGGGTAAGAGGATTCAGGCTGAAACACCACCTTCATTTCCTAAGATAGCCCCACCCAGTAAAGATGGCTGGATTCATAAGCTGTACCATCTACTGCACTGAAAGCCAAGCTGCACAGTTTGCGCACACAGTAGGTTAGGTAGTCAATAAATATATTTGTTGATTGAATGAACTTTCTGTGATCAAGGGACTTGGGTTTGAGAGAAGAGCTTTCAGAGTTTGGCAGGCAGTATGAAATCTGGGGGTGGACGACTTCTAATATTCTCGGGGCAATCGATCCCCAAGTCTCCAGAGGCCAGCCGTACGCATCCTCAGCATCAACCTCCGGGGCTCTACTTTTCTGAGTCCTTGGAGATGTGCTTACCTCCCTAGCCAAGGCCAACAGGTGGCAGTGTTGCCTGCGCCATGAGCCAGCTTAAAGCATGCGTTGGTGGAATGACGGCCCTGTTAAATGCACCAGGTTAGAGTATATGCCCCCCTAAACCCCAGGTAGCGGAAAGCAGCTGTCAAGGGCCTGATGAGTCCAGGGCAAGGGAAAGGGAGCGTAGAGACGTGAGAGACATCTAGCTGCTCAGAACTGACCATTGAGGCCGATACCTCTTCCCAGGTAGCAAGCATAAGGCTGGAAGCCAGGTAGTCGGGCTCTCAAGCCCTACCAGCTCTGTGCTCAGGATATTCGGTGGCACCGAGCAAAGCATGAGGGCCTTTTCTGGATTCCAACAAGGTGGGGAAGCAGGAGCTGCCAACTGGACCGTATTTCTGTGGTTCTGCAAGCATCCCAGAAAGAAATCCCTTGAGTCTGTGCAACCACCTTTTTCTCACATTTCTCAGGTTGAAGGCTTGCCTGAACCCTCTGTAGGAAGGCATACACTTCTCTGACAGTGGGGAGCTGTGGAGCTAACAAGGTGCTGTAGTCCTGCCGGCCTAAGGTCCCTTTACCTGAGGATCTAGGAATTATACCAGGCTACAGCGCCCCATCCCCCAAAACTCAGCAGGTGATCCATGGCACATTTCAGGGGACTGAAAGGTGACAGAGACCCAGAGCTTGTTTGACTTCTGTAGCTGCTTCTGCCCTAGGTTGGGGACTAGAGCTTACATCCCCTCTGTACCCCAAGCTCTGACCTCTTTTGTGATTAATGAGCTGACGATTCTACATCGATAAGGAATTAACCCAGAGCCCCTACCCATCAATAGCCAGGAGCCCAGATCCTCAGTCCTACGCCCCCACCCCACGGCTTCACACACCACAGCTAGTGCTGCACAGGACGACCCTCTTAACTGCCTCAGTCACCACCTTCCCATCAGGCCTTCACACAGACAGCAGCTGGTTTATACTGTTTTAATCCATGTCAAATGTAGTTTACAAAGGGAAAGGACAAGTACCTTTGTATAGAATATACAGACACAGCATCACACCATAGGGCCCACAGGAGGGGCAGGGAGCCAGCACTCCCCTTGCGAGCAGCACATCTACCCCCAGGGGTTCTCAACAGCAGGCTGGGCAGCCAGGCACTCTTGCCAGTCAGCCCAACTGCAGCCTCTGTTCCTCTCGGTCCCATTCCACCCTGCCCCCAGCTCCTCGTGATGAGCCCCATGAGCTAAGACTAAGGAGGGGATCAGATCCCTTGGGGCACATGCCCCATGTCTGGGAGAAGAAATATACACCACTGAACACCGAGCACATGGGAAAGGGAAGGGATGCCATGGGGGAGGCAGAGGCAGGCACCCTAAGAGGTGGTTGGGCCGAGCTCCCAGCCAGCCCCCAAGGGGGCACTGCTTCCAGGAGTCATTAAAAAAAAAATCATACAACCAAGGGGGGGGGTAGAGGGCAAAGTGTCCCATTTATACACAACATTGTAAACATACGCAGTCTATATTACATGTGCTTCAGTCTGGTGTTTGCGTGTCTGTCAGTCAGTCTAGGGGATGGATCTCAGGAGCCTTGCCCTGCTAGACTTCCCAAACCACCTTGCTGCCCACCCTGAAAACAGAGCCCAAAGTGGCATGGTCCCCAAGTTCAGAAGGAACAAGCAGGCAGGGCTGTTCCACGCTGGCTCCAGAGTCCTCTATGTGTGTTTGGGTGTATGTGCATGTATGTACACGGGGAACCTGTGTGCAAATATGTACAAGGGGAGAGGAAGAGTCACTGTCACAGCAGCTGCCAGGCTGGCTAGCTCATAAGTAGATCCTCCGCAGGTCTCCAGGGGCCGTGATGGTGTTGCACTGAGGGCAGAGCTTCTTGGCGCCCTGGAGAGAAAAGAAAGGGGAGGGCTCAGCACCACATGCCCTGTTGTGTACACATGAGCACTGGGCCTGCAGCCATGTCTCTCCTCAATTTGTGCTGGGCCCTCATTCTTGTCAGCCAGGCTAGGGATGCATGGGTTGCCTCTGAGCAGGCAGACATGCTCCTGTGTTGGGGAGACGCCAGGATCAAACCGCCTGGCCAGCCCCACAGCAGGAGCCCCAGTAATGAGAACAAGGCTGGGTCCAGCTGTGGCTGCCTGGCCCTAACGAGATTACATGCGGCCTTTGATCAGGACACAGAGCCCACGTCCGGGCCTTTTATTGCTGTCTCCGGGCGACATTTTAATGGCTGCTCCAGAGCTAAGAACAGGGCAGGAGCAGAAGGAGCTTAGTAATGGGAGGGGGAGGGGCAGAGGCCCTAGTCTGGCTTACCCACTCACTACCAGCATTTTTCTGACCTGGGGTCTCACCAACACATGTGATACATCAGGGCTTACTTGGGGTGGGAAGGAGGGCACATGCAAGAGTGTGTGGAGGGGAGAACCAAATAAACCCCAAATGAGGGTGCAGACAACATAGTCAACTTGGAGGGTGAATTCCTGACTTCAGGCTTGTCCTCGCTTCCCTCAAGCAGGTGCAATCACAAATGTGAACATCTGGACAGTGCCAAAACAGCTGCCCACCCACTCAGTTTCATGCCACCTCACCAGAGTCCGCAGCCAACACTCTTCACAGTGCACATGCCAACACTGGATCGACGTCAGAGGCATCGAGTACGAGTCCTAGGGAGGAGGTGGGCAGAGAAAGGGTGGCTGAAGTAGGCTCACCCTCTGAAGGCCCAAATATAGCTGAGACCCTTTCTAACCCAACAGGGCACTGGCCGGACCAAGAGCATGCCTCCACCCCTTCCTACTTACCATGCAGATGAGGCACTTGTATCGGTCCCCCCGAGATAGCTGCCGTTCAAGCTCCCTGACCCGAGCCTTTAGAGCCTCAAACGTAGTTACAGCGGAATCTTCAGTGATTCTGTAAAGACAACGCACAGGGTAGGAAGGTGGTACTACCTTCAACCCAGAATCCCAGAGAACCTCTTCATCTCCACCTGCCAACCACTCCCCCCGAGAGCTAGGCTCCGCCCCTGCACGTCACCTGATCAGTATCTAAGCCAGGTGCTTGGCCAGCAACCTACAGTCTTCAATCACCCTCAGTTTCCCAGGCCCTGCAATCTCCACACCTGCTCTTACACACACCATCATGCTGTGGTCTTTATGGATTTCTTTGTTTTTTTTTTTGTTTGTTTTTTGTCTTTTTAAAAAATGGTCTCACTGGCCAGGTGGCAGCAGTGCACGTCTTTAATCCCAGCACTTGGGAGACAGAGGCAGGCAGATCTCTATGAGTTCTAAGCCAGCCTGGTCTACAGAGAAAGCTCCAGGACAGCCAGGGCTCTGTTACAGAGAAACCCTGTCTTGAAAACAAACAAAAAAACCCCCACAAAAACAAAACAAAACAAAACAAAACAAAAACAACACAAAATCAAAACATGGTCTCCCCAGATATGGTGGCACATATCTTTAATTCCAGCACTTGGAAGGTATAAGCAGGCAGATCTCTGAGTTTTAAGGTCAGTGTGGTCTACAAAGGGAGTCCCAGGACAGCCAAAGCTACATAGACCCTGTCCCAAAACAAACCAAATAAAAACCGGTCCCAAACAGCCCAGGCTGGCCTCACTCCCTCGTCTAGTCTATAGGGGGAGTTCCAGGACAGCTGGGGCTATACAAAGAAACTATCTCAAAAAAACAAACAAAACAAAACAAAACTTAATTTTATGCACATAGGTGTTATGCCTGTGGAGGCCAGAAGAGGGCATCAGATGCCCTGGAACTGGAGTTACAGATGGTTGTGAGCTGCCATGTAGTTGCTGGGAACTGAACCCCAGTCCTCTGACAAGAGTGGCCAAAATGCTCCACACATTGGGCCTCTGGTCCCTTTTTTGTTTAAATGAACAAAGTGTAAGATTTCATCATGGCATTTTGAAAGAGTATTCCCTTCCTTCTGAGTGCTGAGATTGTATCTAGGGTTTTTAACATAGGAAAGTTTTTGTTTTTTTTTTTGAGACAGGGTTTCTCTGTATAGTCCTGGCTGTCCTGGAACTCACTCTGTAGACCAGGCTGGCCTCAAACTCAGAAATCCGCCTGCCTCTGCCTCCCAAGTGCTGGGATTAAAGGCGTGTGCCACCACTGCTCGGCAGTAGGAAAGCATTTGTTCAACTGAGCTACACCCTGCCCCTCCTCCTTATGATTTCCAGGGACCACTTTACTAACCTAAGCTCTGCAAGGCAGGGTTCCCTGAAGGCAGAGGCTCACTTGCCAAAACACATTATTAGTGACTATTTACTAGCGGCATAAACCCTACCTGGGGTGTGTGAGGGAGAAAACACTTGCCAGTCCATTTTCTCCCTTAAGGAAAGATGAGATGCAGACCCAGCAGCACCAATGAACAAGGAGTAGTTAGGATCACCCCAAGGACCCTCCCAACCCTCCAAGGAGTAGATCAAGCAATGGTGCTGGGGTGCGCCTTAGGAAACGATCACACTAAACAAACAGCTAACGTGTCCCAAGTCCTTCTTACCTGCTGGGGCGTTTACCAAGGAACTGACAGTTGTCGTATTTATACCTCCTAAAACCCGTGAGAAGATGCTATTTTACATGTGAAGAACTGAGGTAGCCTGCCCAGGATGTGGCAGACCAAGTCCATAATCCTTACATAGGCGTCTCCAGGCCAAGGAATGGTAGCAACCAAGGCCAAGCAGCCCACAAGCCCACACAGGCTGACAGGCAAGCGGGCACAGAGTGAGGCGACTCCTCCAGCTAGCAGCAGGAGCCTGTTATGAGCAACTGGGGGCAGAGGTGGGATATGACAGAATGAGGGAGATTTAAAAGACGCACTCTGTCAAGACTGGACTGAGGTGGTATTCTGGAGCAAGGCAGGTATTCAGCTAGCATGGGGACAATGTGTTCACAAAGCTGCAGAACTTATAGGTGGTCTGTGAGTACCGGACACAACTGTCAGAAGGAAGTAGATATAGGGAAGGTCATGGGATCATGTTTATTGTTTTGCCTCATTGTATACACCAGGCTAACCTCAAATTTAATATGTAGTTTAGGTTAGCCTCAAACTCATCATCATCTTTTCTCAGCCTCTGGAGTGTTGAGATTACAAGAATGTACTACCATGCCCAGTTGGTGGTAGTAATATTTAATGTACAACAAATTTCAATCTCTATTTCTTTTTCTTGGACATCAGCAGCAATACAGAATGTGTCTCTCTGGTGGCTGTACACAATGGGCTCATAACCCCATCCTCCAGGGACACCGAAAGGGCTTATGCCAGCTCTTTAGTGCTGACAGGTTCTCTGGAGCTCCTTGCTCAATCTCAAGACTCTGGGAAGCCTTCATCCTCCTCTCCCTCAGTAGCACTCACACAGCTGGCTTCTTTGGCAGTTTGCTCAAAGCTATATGGACCATCCCTGTGTGGACTGGCAAACTTTCCACCCAGATGAGGAGCCATGCTTTCCCAGTACTCTAAGGTCAGCCCCAAGGCCTTCAAAGCCACACAGAAGGCTAGAATACATTCCAGAATGAACTGCTCAGTACATGCACACCTCTAATCTGTCTGGTGCAACACCATGGCTGGCATGGCTGTCAGCTTCTTCTGAGCCCCTTTAGGGCATGGATGTCGTGGTCAGACTCCTGGAGGAAGCCCTGGCACCCTTCTTCCCCCTTCCCCGGTATAAAATGGCCCTAGGGCAGAACCTGAACTAGGATGTCATGGGCCCTGAAGAGAATCAATCCTAGTGGATCTGATGGAGATCTCTGTATAGCAGCAATCAGTCCCCACCTTGTCCTAGAGTGCCCCACCCACTGGAGCCTGTGCTCACACAGGTGGGACAGAAAAGCTGACGTCCCCCAGCCTTAGGTGGGTAGCACCTTCATGGATGGCCACTGGCTCTGGCCCCTGCCTCCCCCTCGGGTGCCATCCTTGATTAATGATCTTGTCTTTCTGATTTATGAGCAGCCCCTCCAGACGAGGGTGGGCGCCTCTTACAGCCCCGCCCGCCCCGCTCAGCTGGAGTAGGAGAGAATTATTAAATAAACATCCATACGTCACCCCCCCTCCCTAAGCTGGTTGCACCGAATCCGTATGGCCCGCTCCAGCGCTGACACGGAGCAGCTGCAGTGATTCATGGGCAGCCGGGCCCTGCGCTGCGGCCCATACATCATGCCAGCAGCACTTGCGGCCCCGGCCGAGATAAACTGATCAAGCACAACGGGCTGGAATGAATTTATGACAACACAAAATGGAGGGAAACAAATGGGAGGTGACCCAGGCCACCGACCCAGCCCTGCACTGGCCTGCAAGCCACTCTTCTGGCAGGAGGCAAGATGGAACACTGGCCCTAGAATGAAGAGGCGACCCTCTAACCCCAGGCAACCTATCCTCCAGCTGGAGGGAGGGGCGGGTTCAGAGAGCATCAATGGCCAATGGCAGCCACTCCAGGCAGCCCACACTGGACAACTGCATCTCCCGGGGGCCTTTTCAGGCTTCTGGAAAGGCAGCAGGACGGCCAGCTGATGCCAAACCCTGTGGCACTGTCCAGCAGCCCCGAGTAAAGTAACAGTGGCTCCTTTCCTCTGGGGGGAGAACCCTGGCCAAAATTCCTACTGGAAGTGATGAGACCCACTGCTCCTGCCTAAAACCTGCGGCAAGCGCCACCCAGGACAAGAAAAATGAAACCAATTTAGCTCCCGATTAAGAAACAGAAACTGGAGATGAATCAAATGCACTGGCTGGGCTGGGCGGTCATACATCACATCCCACAGGCGGGGGCAGCTACAGCAGGCAGGGAAGTACTGTTCCTCTCCACCAAGGCTCCCAGGGCCATGGCCCAGTGATCAATTCACAGAGTCACGCTTAGCACCAGCTGGGCTCCACTGTCGGCTGTGTGCCCAGGGCAGCAGGACTGAGCTGCACTCAGAGGGCCAAAAGCCCTGGCAGTAGGCCTTCCTACTTGCAAACCTTTCCCAGTCCCTTTTCCAGCCAACCACACTTACTTCTCAATGTCACTGTTCTTGCAGGTCTTCTGCATGGCCTCCTGCTTGCTGCTTTCACCATTGCTGGTGGATGGCATCTCTGTAGGGACAAAAGTTCAACTCATACTCTGGCTAGATGAACAGCACGGGTGAATGACAAAGATTGAGACAGTCACCATCATCTAAAGATGTTCTCCCCACCCCAATCCTGATAATCTGAGTCAGGACTTACCATCACTGGCCCACTTAGAGAACTCAGGTGTGATGCGGGTGCTCGGGGGGCCACCACTAGAGGAAAGAAAGGAGAAAGAACTAAGCTGAGGCCTGCAGGGCAGCTGAGCCCTGCCTCCAGGGCTCCCGCCATACAAACTGCCCATGCCCTTGCCCACACTTGCTTTAGGACTGCGCCCCGGAGTGCCTCTCTCTCCTTGGCTTCACCAGGCTCTTCTCCTGTGCACGGGATGACATCAGCCTCTGTGTATCTGGCATGGTGGTCAAGGACAATAGACCCAAGGTTGTAGTAGGACACAAGGGCTCTGAATCCTAGGAGCACCCTTGCCCCCTGAAAGCTGTGACTGGCTCCAGGAGCATGATTACGTTTTAGAGGCATCAGCTACTTTTGTTACCGCTGGCTTGCCCCACTTCGCCCCAAGGATACTGTGGTTTCCCATACTCCAGAGTGTCATCTCCATCCACATCCAGGTCAGCATCACTGTCTGGGTTTTCTTTGCCACTGCACATAACGAAGCCGGAGCCTGTGGGAAGTAGAGTATTAAGAAGGGCCAGAGGCCAAGAACTAGGCCAAGGGTGCCCTTTCTGCTGCTCCCAGGTAGGAATTAGGTCCAAGGTGAGACAGATATATGTACAAGCCGACCTTCAGGTTATTCCTGATTATTTCCATCCCCTTTCTCTGTATCCCTTCCTAACCTTTAAATGTACTGCATGCAGCTCCAGGTTCTCTGCTTATAAACTTATCATATTCTCACACACTACATGTGGTCCCTAGAGGACACCGTGACAGGCCTCCTCAGATCCAAAACATCACTCCCAACTAGGACCTGAGTGTCCTTCTATCTCACTGTCTAGTTTGAGATCCATCAGAGAGGAGAAAAGGCTAAGGCCAATCAGAGCCATAGAGTAGGACCCCCCAGCCAACATCCTGATTTGGGCCACCAGGTTCTTTGCCAGCAAAAACATCAGGCAGCTGTTCAAATATTTGGTGTCTGAAGCGCCTGACATTAATTATTCATCTCCACCTCACACAGCAGAGATTCCTGGACAAGTGTAGTTAGAAAGGGATTAGCAAGGGCCAGACACGGGAGGATCGGCATGCACACCTGCCTCTCAGAGCAGTCACGAAGGCAGCTAGGCTAGGCAGGGCAGGCTGAGGCCAGAGAGCCCGCTGATCCCCAGAGGGCATTTGGCTCAACCAAAGGCAGACTCTTGGCTAATGTAAAGGATGAGCTACTGAGGCTTCACCAAGCCTGCTTCATATGCCAAGTGGTCTCTGACTCCCAGAACATTTCCTCCCAGGCCAAAGTCAGAGACCAAAGAGCTGTCCCTGCATCTTTGTCCTTGTGGGTCTCAGGTGACATCTTACTAGCCAGACCAGCAGTCTGCCAGGGACAAAGGAAAGTGAAGGACTTTCCCCAAAAGGTTTAGAAGCAGAATCTTTTGCATCAAAGAGGAAGCTTAGAGCTCTGCCTAGTAATCTCAAGAATGTGTTCTTCCGGCCTCAGCTCACTCAACCATACAGTCCAGTGATTCCTTCCTGCTCCATATCCATCAATGGCTCCCACTGCATGCACCAGTCCAGGCTCCAACCTGGTCACTTTGTTCCAGAACTTCCATGTGCAGACACTGAGACTGCCTGCCGTGTCCTAGACACATCTAATGACTTCCCCTCGTGTGGTTCAGTACATCAGGATGTGCTTTCAGGCAGTACCTTTTCCCTGACTCTTCCCCTTTATCCCTTCAGTCTATGGTCTAAGATTCATTCCATCCATCCACCCCTGAAGCTAGTCAGTGCCTGGGCTCTATCTTCCTGACAGTCCTCATTTGGCGCCAACCCAGAGGGACTGACACACTTGAGGCAGCAGGCAGGTCAGCAGCAGAGCCATTAAGCTGAGAAAACACCAAGTTACAGCTCTGTCTCCTATTCACAGGCAGGTGTCCTGACAAGCAATTCCCACCCTGAGGGTGAGTGGCACCTCTATAAACCCTCTGACAGTTTGGGAGACAAACTCCGCCATCAATCAGAATGTAGCTATCAGGTTCACTTACAGCCCACACCCCATAAGCCCTGCCAAACCCTGCCAGCCTCCAGTCTCAAGTGCATGCAGCTCAGCAGCAGCCTCATAGTCCCTGCCCAGCCTAGCTTAGCCTTGCTTCTGGGTGGGAAAAATGAAAGATTTTCAGTACCACCTCTGAGTTCAAGTGCTTTTCTCTTGCTGAAGGAAAGACCTTTCACCTTCTACGTTCTTCCAAGCTTTTGGAGGCCATCCTATCTGGCCTGGTGAACAGTTTCAGGATCTGGTCCCCATCCTCCAGAAGTGGTGACTTCCTCAGGTACTGACACATACCTGTCCCTTCCTTGACATCCACTCCAACTCTTATATCGTATTTATTGTGCCAATACTGTTCCTTACCACACTGAAAACTTCAAGGGTCACAAGCCTAACTCCACTCAGCATCATCCACACCACACACCATAGCAGTACTGACTGAATACTGACAATACTGTTCCACGTCTTACGAACCCCACACCACAAGCAAGGCCAGGTCTCGTCGGTTAGTGCCCAGAGAAATTTATCAAGTCTTGCCCCAGTTTGGCAGCAATCTTCTGTTCTTCTCACCAAGAAGCAAAAAGGGCGAGCATGACACGTCTAAGAAAAGGCCTTTCTGCTTCTGGCCTGAGCAGTCTTCTGCTCTGATGCTCATCCCATCCCCCATCTGAGACAGATGTGGGGAACCTCTCCCTATCCCCACAGGTGCTCCAAGCAGGCTGCCACCACCAATTTTACTCTGGTACTAGCCCCAACCTGCTTCAACCTCCCTCCCAGCACATTAAACTTTATTTTCTTAATGAAATGTCACTTGCTGACTTCTGGCAGAATCATAATAAAAAGAAACGGCCATAAAGCCGTTTTATGCCGAAAGCACCCCTGCCAGCTTGCCCCCCTTCTCAATCTTGGAGAGGAAGGCTCCACAGTCATTTTATGTTCTCAGCTGCTGGAATATCCCAAGCCAGTACTCAGAGGCAAGATGGCACAGACAGCTCCCTTCCAAGTCTCTGGCCCCTCTTCCATGCAGCTCTGGGAAGAGCAGGCAAGCTGCTGCTCCTGCTGCTATGCAGAGAACAACTTGGTCCCTAGGACCTCCAAGATGATCCAAACAGCTGCTAGTCACCAGGGAGGCCCCTCTTCCATGGTTCTGCTCCCAACAAAGAGACAAAATGACTGGCAAACCAAGTCTGATGGTGAGCAGTGCCTGGCACAGTCCCCTTTCCTTGAGTGACTGCTTGGAGCCCAGCTAAGTGCCAAAATGATACGGAAGTCTAACTTCTATGAAAATGACCCTGCTCCCATAAACTCATTTCTTCCTCAGCCACTGAGGGGGGAGAATCAGTGTTAATTTAATCAATTGATCAAATGATCTATTGAGAAACTGGAGATGCCCGTTTTACTGGGGGCAGTAACATCCTGGAACCTGAAACCACAAAAAAGGAACCATTGATTTCCTCACCTGCTGCTCCCAACCAAACCAGAGTCTAGGGAGAAAGGAAAGTCTTGGGGTTTCTAGAGCCCAGTGCTTGCCTACAGGGAGGGCAGGGGCAGTAGCTTCCGGGGAGTTTTACACTGGAATTAGTTACAGATGCAGTTACGGTGTCTTGTGTAAACGCCATCGATTGGGGAGCTGACAGTCTGGGGAGCTACGATGCGGGACAATCAATCGGCCTGCAGTGTCACCTGCCACCTCGCTGAACAGTTGACAATGCAATTATCCAGTGTGGAGGCAGGGAGTTGGCGTGTGTCAAACGCACTTAGCCACTTTCCGGGCCTTCTCGATAACGCGTTTCACTGCCTCACATCAGGAGAGTCAGAGAGACAGACGCCGCTTAAAACCACTGATACTTGCTCTTTCTGCCGGCACTCCCCCTGTTCCAGCTTAACAATTATGTTCCAAAAGGTGATTAAATCCTGTCCACTGCCACAGGGGACAGAAGAAGTCTTGCTCCTAGCCACACCCCTCCCAACAGGCAGCCATCATAAACTGAAGGTGGTAGAGAGTCAGAAGGTAGCCACCTCTATCTTCCATTCCAAACCTGTTTCCAGTGGTACACTGTTCGAACACGTGTCACCTGAAGGACTAGGGAGCACAGTGGCAATCAGAGACATTTTTAGCAACTAGGGCTCCCATCTTGGCCCACGCCTGTGGAGTCACCTTTCCCACTCTTGATCCATAATCTGTTGATTAAGTTTTATCAACAGTTATTTAAAAGTGCTGTGCTGAAGATGCCTCTACCTGTTGTTCTCTCCTGAATCTTAACATTGCAGGGGACTTAGAGCCAGCCTTAACTTAAGACAGAAACTCAGGAAAGATGGTACTCTAGGCAAGATCTGGCAGGGCAGCAGCCCTCCATCACCACTGTCTTAGCACCCACCCCCTCCCCACTCCAACACCCCACCCTCAGCCCGAGACACACACAGACTTTGTATCTCTGGCTGGTCTAAAGCCCACTATGTAGACCAAGCTGGCCTCGAAATTAGAGACCCACTTGCCTCTGCATCAGGAGCGCTGGGATTAAAGAAGTGTACCACTCTCTCCAGCCTACGTCTCCCTGAGATGGGCTTTGTGCTGCATTCCTTCAAGGCTTCAGCCAGGGCTCAAAGACAAAGGCGCAGACAGACACTTTCCACTTCCTGAGCACCATCCCGGGAAATGAACCATCTTACCACTCCTGGCCCACATCATCACAGCCACCTTATTTAAAACCAATCTTTTCTACATCCTTTGAGCAGACTGCTCCTTCTAGTTGTACCGGGTTCTGGCTTCCCCAAACCCAGACAAGTGAATTCTTATTGGCAATCAATCCAAGGGAGGACTTATAGCCCAGTTCTCCACACCTCTTTCTAAGTCATAGAGGAGGTAGGGGATGAGAGGGAAAGTGATCCCTTACTCATGGTCACATGGCTCCTTGACGATGGAAGTCATATGGCCACATTTATCCCAAGGCTGGCCTCCCCTGTGGCCTGTTTCTCTAGCCTGAAGACATCTGCTCTGCCTAGGTTTGGCAGAGTACCCCAGAAAAGCATCTTTTTACCCTAATTGTTGGTATCTTTACATGAAGCACTGGGCCCTGGGTACTACCCATCTGCAAATACCACTAACAGTGCAAAGGCCTCAGGCTCCAAGTGAGCAATCAGCAGCTGAGGTCCACAGCACAAGGAGCGTTCAGAGACTTGAGGCATCAGACAAGCTATTCTCTAGAAGACTTTCCTTGGTTCCTCAGGTTTTGTTTCTTAATCTGTTTGTATTGGGAGGCAGAGGCAGATGAATCTCTTGAGTCTGAGGCCAGTTTGGTCTACACAGTGAGTTCCAGACCAGCTGGGGTGACACAGTGAGATCTTGTCTCTAAATAACTAAGAATCTACTTGTAGATGGACCTCCCTCAATGTTCTCTTGCTCTCTTTTGTCCTGAAACACTGAATCTCCTTGTCATTAACCCCAAGCCCTCATGCTCACAGCCTGTTCTTCTAAGCCAAGTCCCTTCCCCAAGACTCTTGCAGGACCACTGCCTCCCACCGTAGATTACATTCAAGGCAGCTGATCTGACCCATGTAGGAAGCTTTGTCGAGGATGACGAAGGGACCCTAGTCTGGGAGGAGGGACAGGAGAATGAAGGGATACAGGGACTTATCAGAGTTCTTCAATTCTTTCATATCCAACAAGGACAGCAATCTCTGTTCTGTCAGCACGCACAGTACAGTTTAAATGGGCCTCACCACTCTCCTGCTCACCCTGCCTCTGCCTCCCTCTCTCTGAAGTCGGCTGGGCAGCTTCTTCAGCTGGCGTTATCACTCCCTCTAACCGGTCTTGGCAGGCAATCTAATTCCTCCTGAAAAGGTCACCGCCATTTTAACTGCCTTTCAATCACATTAAGCAGGAGCTGCCCAGCTTGCGGCCCAGCCCGCCCGGCGGGCGATCAATGCACTGCACTGACACCAGCAGCCTGGCAGAGCCACACCCAAACCCCCAAGAGTTGGGCCTATTGGTCCTGGCCAGGGAGGGTAGGCTGACAGATGGCCAGCTTTTGCAGATGGGCTTCAGGGGCAGAAGCAGTCAGGACCAGCCAGGGCCTCTCTTTGATAGCCCCCTCCCACTGAGAAGGCTCAGCCTCCATCGCTCCACTCTCTGCCTCGTGGCCCCCGCTGATCTCGCTGTAAAACAGCCTTTCAAGTCATCCCGTCTTTTGACTGCACTAAGCTGTTTAAGAGGCGGCAGCAGCTTCTATCAGGAAAGCTGGAGCAATTCTCTGCAGATAAAGGCCCCTCCGGCCCCACTTCCTCTTCAAGTCTCACTCTCGTTCTCGCTCTCCAAATCGCTCAAAGAAAAGCCCTCTTTGAACTCTCCTCAGGAATTCTTGAAAGGAACAACCTCACAGTGTAAACACACCCAGAAAAATGATACCTACCCAAGGCCTAAGAGCCTCTCACACCCATCTGCTAGTGCATCCCTATGCAGAAAGACTTTGCTTAAGCAGTAGGCCCTGTGCAGCCTGACCCATTCAGACACTCCAGGAGTCCAAGAGCCATCGGGTCCTATTCCGTGCCAAGAAACCTAAGCAGCTGCGGCTGCAGTTGGTGTGCATAGTTGCAGTTGATAGCAGAGCTAATCCAGAACAGCGTTCCAGAACTGACTCAGCAGAACTGCCTTCCACACCTGTACATACACCCTAGCACCCATGTGCATAATTCCTGGGCTCATGAGCTCCATCGTTCATTCTTGCAAGGCTTCAGACCTGCTAGAGCCCCAGGACAAAAAATGCTCTGTGCAATGACAACTAAGGCTGTCTACCTGGGCGTGGGGTGAGGAACAGTTTGGTTAAACCCTCCTGATTTACACTCTGACTCATCTTTAGATTGGTGGGCAACATGCAAGAAGCTCAGAGGCACAGTGACCCATCTGCACTGGATGGCACTGCAGAGACTTGATCTCAGCATGAGCCCAGGTGTCATGGCTCTAAGGAGGCAAAGGCCCTCCTTCAAGGCTGCTGTGAGATTCCCCAGAGACCACACACAGTGGTACTCACAAGGGTGTTGCCCAGAAAAACAGGAGGCAGATGGGATGCAGCCTGGCTCTTTTAATGACCACAAGCTGCAGTGCCAGCTGTGCTTTCCATAGAGGCAAGAGCTGGAAGCCAAGCAGCAGCTACCTCTTTCTCTTGCCCATGGCAACAGAGCTTGACAAGAGGACACTGACCCCGAGCACCTAACCAATTCTTCTGTCTCATCTAGGGGGCCAACCCTTGTCTTAGGAGCTAGGAAGGGAGCAGAGATGAGTAGGTCCTACAGCCTCTTTTGCAGCAACTGGGGAGAGCCCAAGGGAAGCAGGGAGCAGCTGAGCCCAGGCCCCTCTTCCTTCAGGGCAGAGGGCGCCATGGGAGAAGAGATGGGATCAGAGCTAAAATTAGATTCACCAATGAAGCTCATGGGAGGTCAAATTTTGCCATAACTCACTCTCTCCTCTGTAACTGATTCCCCTGACATAGAGCTGGGGAGGAGGAAAATCCAATGTGTTTGCCTGGAAGCCCTGAGGGCCCCTAGTGCTGGAGGTGTACAGCAGGTTGCTGGATTCTCATTTATCAGCCTTAAGAGGGATGGAGTGATAAATGCATAACCGTCCCTTTAATATTTTATGCAGGTGCTAACGCGGCTTGGCTGTCACCTTCAATGCATCACCCGAGGCTGAGAGCCCCCGCCCCATCATTGCTAGCTTGCAGCCTCACAATTCCATTTCCCCACCCAAATACAGCCACTTTAATATGCACATCACAGGCAGGCAGCACGGTCACAAAAGAGCCCCATGAGCAATAGCTCCCATGTGGTGGAAATGATGACCAGCTACCAGCAGTGACCTGGTCACCAGAGTGCCACCGCCCAAGCTGTCAGCTGCTTTATACCTCGGAAGCCACCTTCCAGGAGTGTGGTGGCCCGTATCCGCTTCTGCCCACACCACTCATACTCCTCAAAGCGGTTGCTGTTCTCATGCTCGATGTCCACGGCATCATCCTCAGCCATGCAGGAGCCTTCCCTCTGTGAAGAGCAGAGCAGGATCATGCAGAGCCCAGGCTATCCCTACCTGCTCCCAAAGCCTGCAAGGAAGGCACAGCCCTAGCCCCTGTGTCAGGATACCAAATGGGCTCCCTTGAAATACACTCAATATGGCAATCAAAGACCGGGGCCTCTTCCCCATAATTTTCCAATGGGAGCCCAAACAGGGAATGAGTGGAAATGAAAGCAGAAGAGAGAAAGAGCGGAGAAGCTGCTGAGACCCCAGGGAGACCCCAGGAGCCCAGAGATCAGGAGCAGTCAGCAGCAAGTGTCAGGGAAGGGGAGAGGAAGGGAGGTGGGCAGCCACAGCCCCTCTACCTTAGAAAGGCAACGCTCCACATGCCTACTCATCTCCTGCTCCGATCCTGCCAGGGGGCGGTTGCACAGGGGACATACCTGCCCTTCATCTTGCTTCCTCCGTTTCATTTTCCCAATCCGAGCTGCATAGAGAAACAGAAAATGAAGCACAAAAATAAGCGGTGGTCACGGTAACGCCATACTCCAGTGTCACAGGGAGCTGACACACCCTGCCCTGTGCCAGCCATTAGTCTTTTGCTCAGTGCCTGCTGTCCGCAGGGGCCCAGGCTTGCTCATTGGTGGGCCAGGAAGTTATCTACTCAAGAGCAGCCTGCCCTTCATAGCTGCAGTGCTCAGTGAGTCCAGTAGGCGGAGATCCTCCCTGCAGTCATGTATGTCCCCAGAAGACCACTTACCCAGGCTTTGGAAATACAACCCTAAAGAACACTTTCCTGGTTAGAATCCCAGGCCATTCTAAGCTTGATTTGATCTAATTTACTCACCCTTTAGAAACTTCCTTTGTTCTAGGGCCAAATGCCCCGAAGCATGGCACCTAGCATACCTCTTAAGATCATGACAAGAGCAGTATCTCTGATGTCTCTGCTGATCATTTTACAAGAAAAGAGACTAAGGTCCAGTTGTAAAAGTACAGAGTCTGGGTTAGGCTTTGGGCAGGCAGGGCAGAGGATCCAGGGTACCTGGAGAGGGCAGGCCTTATAGTGCTTACCCAAACCTGTCCCATCACCTCTAATCAGGACAGAGGGCTGGCAGGCCCCAGAGGCAGAGGCCTGCCTGCCAAGCTGTCCCAAAGGGGGCTCAGTTTCAAAGTGCACACTGCAAGCCCACAGCACTGCTAATTAATGCTGAGAGATGCAATCATTTCTAATTAGCTCACTAATCCTTCTCTGCAGCCCTCCTGTCATTGAAGCAGGAAGGGGTCAAAGCAAGAGATTCTTTCCCTTTTGCCACTCCCAGAATGCAACAGCAGGATAAGTGATGGCCACTTTGAGGTCAGACTGATGTGGAAAGGTTAGGGAGCTTGTCAAGGAAGGGAAGGTTTGCTACTGAGGGGCCAGGAAGAACTTTCTCAGGTATGCTGATCCTGAAGGGTCAGGGGGAGAAACACAGGGGAGTCTGTATGCTAGCGGTTAGAGGGTCTCCTGTATGGCAGTCTAAGAGCCGGTACCTCAAGAGGCTCATTTACATCTATATCTTGAAGCAGAGGTTATCTTCCCACATCCTAACAGATGAAGAGACCTTATCAAGGAACATGTAAGTACTCCACAAGTATCAAAGGCGAGAAAAGAAACCAGGCCTGACACTACAGCCTAGGATGCTCCCTTGTACCAAGAGCCTTCCCACCTCAGTCTTATTGGTGAGACTGATTCCACGAGTCTGCTGGGGCTCTAGCTTTTTGCCTGTTGAGGATCTGGGGTAGGGAGTTTCTCTAAGTGCAGAATATCAGCCCTAGAAAGAACCAGATCAAAGGGAAACTTACCAGGCCACAAGAATTGCACATGAGCTTTTGGAACCTAGGTCTGGAGTCTAACTCATCTCTCCAATTCCCTGTGTTCCGCTATAGAGATGTGACTATATATTCTGGGCCCTTTGTTCATATAGATGTAGATCCCTGCTTTGCTTGGAATTTCAGGCTTAGGGAAGCTTAACATTGCAGAGCTAGGGACAAAGAAAGCACACAAGACATCAGAAAGGCATTGGGCGAAGGCTCCACGGAGGTCTTGGAAGTGCAGTGTGGAGTAGTGTGCCAACAGAGGTCTCTTACTGTCTCACCCAGTCTGAAGGTACCTCTTTGGGTAAGAGGCTGACTTTGTGAAATTTAATAAATGAATTGGGGCTTGGCGGCTCAATGTCTATGATCCTACAACCTGAGAGGTTGAGGCTGAAGGATAAGTTCCAAGCTAGCCTGGGCTACATGGGGGCGGGGGCTCATCTCAAGACAAAAAGATTTTATCACTGAATAAAGAAATGATTGAGCCTGGTGCTGCCAGATGTTCTCCTTGCCCAGGACACCTAGGTCAGCAGAGGAGTCCTTGCAGCACCAGAAAGGTACCCCAATGGGCTGGGATTCATGTGGAAATTCCTGGGCCAGCATTGGCTCTACCCTTGCCATTCTTGTAAGCCCTGAATAAGCTTCCCTTAATGTGGTAGGGAGTTTAGTTCAGTCCCTAAAGTTGTCTCTACGAGTCAAAGCATTTGACATGGCTGCAGCAGCAAAGGTTTTAGGGATAATCAAACTTTAATCATGGCTCAGCTAAACTAATTGGGTGATATGAAACAAACCATCTTCAACTACCAGAGCCTCAGTTTCCTTATTTATAAAACGTGTGTAGTATTTTCCTCTCATATGTGCTGAGACTGGTCCTACGATGAGCACTCTTCTCTTTTTCACACTGGGCTAAGCCTGGAGGTGGCAATCAGATGGTGAGGGCTGGGGATCTTAAACATCTACGCTCTTACTCACCAGCTGGCCCAGAGACCCTAAGCCCTCTACAGCGAACCCCAACTTACACCACACCTCAGTCAGCACAAAAAGCTGGACCATTCAATTGTGCTCAGCAAACAGGAATGCTCCAGAGGTTTGAATCCAAAAGAGGGACCGCCAGGTAGTGCATACGCGGCCTGCTTTCAGAAAAGGCCTCTAAGAGCTGTCGAGCCCACGCTGATCACCTTTGTGAAATGTGGGCCGACTGATAACTCAAAGAGCCCTGGGACGAGTTAGTTCTGTTGCCGTGGGAACTCCAGATCTCAATGCATTGTCAAGTCTCAGCAGAGAGGCTGCATTCACACTACTGGGCACTGATTAAAAACTAGAAGAAAAACATTCACAGCGCCCTGCCGACTTGTATAGTGAGGTCCCAGCAGTCTGCAAATTCAAAGCTGAGCTCCCAAGTGGAATTGTGTAGCTTGTTCCTCATTCTCCGACACTTATTGTCCCCCAGGGTTCTTTCGGACCTTTAGAGAGGCTTGGGCACGAGCTGAGTACCGTAACCCTCCATTAGACAGACGGGGAAACTGAGGGCGGCAGCCTTGGTTTGCACTCTCAGACGTTGTGACTGCCAAGAAGTCAGTTGGCCCGATGATGTAGAGACCCAAGCAAGCCAGGAGTTGCGGGCAGTGAAGGAGGGAGGAGGCCGGGGGTGGGGCGGAGGGAGGGGCCGGACCGGACTCACCATTCAGTCGGGTTTGCCGGTTGGCTCGCACTCGCAGGAAGGTCTGAGAGAAAATCCCCGGCAGATGCAAAAATAGAAAACAGAGCGTCAGACGCGGCCTGGAGTCCCGGTCCCTACCCTAGCACCCGACCCTCATCCAGGCCCGCCCCGCCCCAAACTGCCCGTAAACAAACCTACTTCCTCCCTCCCGCCGGCCCCCCTGCTCCGCCGGCCGCTCCGGGCCCTCGGCATAGCCGCCTGGGCTGCTCTAACGGGAGCCCGCGGCCGCCGCGCGGTGCCGCCCCAGCCCCAGCCTCCGGCGCTCTGGGCCCCGCAGCAGCCCGGCCGGCAAGGGCGGCGATGCGGGCGGATTCCCCCCGGCTGCCCGGCGGCGGCGGCACCTCAGCTCCCAGCAGCGGCGGCGGCCATGTTGGCCCTGATCACGTGATCCGTCGCCGTAACGCGCTGGAGGTGAAAGTTCACGGGGTGGGGGGTTGGAGGTGGGCAGACCGGGGCGAGGAAACTGCGGCTTGCAACGGGGTTAACTACCTGCTGGGGCCGCCCCCCCCTCCGGCCCCTCCCACAGCCCCTAAGGACTCTTAGCCCCAGCCTGGGCCGCGCACCAGTGCTTCCCGCCACGCCGCACTCTTTCCGCCCCTGAGATCCGCCCGGGTTCCTGCATTCCGCGCGCGGGCCCTGGGCAGCATCTCCAAAGAGGTGCTTTTCCAGGGAGAAAGCATAGCAATTCCCGGTCATCTGCGGGGCGTATCTCCGTCAATGCCCAACGGGAAGATTTCCTCACACCTCTAGCCCATCTTAGGATACCCTACATTTCATCGCCTGTAGGCCATTCCTGATGTTCCCATAAGCATCATGTGCCCATTAGGCTAACAGCGATCCAGATCAGGCGCCTTCCTCCTGGGTTCTCAGTTATCACCTGTTGAAGCATGCTCTAGCTGTTACCTTTGATACACCTAAATAGCATTCATCCCTCACACTGAATCTTCTGGATCTTAGGAATTCACCTTTAGATATTCAAATTTTCTTATGGGCATCTCTGGTCTATCTCCTACACAACCTGAAGGTGTGCCTCCGGTAAGATTGCATCCACCTCTACCCTCCTTTTCACTTGTATAAATTTGGGTTGGTGGGCTGACCACTCCGGAGCAAACCCAAAACCCAGAATGTCTCCCAGCTATAGGAAGACACCCCTCAGATTTCTTCAGTGACTACCTTATTTCCAAACGTTTAGTTCATATTAACTCTCAATTGCAGGTGTTTCGCTGCCCATTTCTTGACCTCCAGTGTCTCTCCCTAAAACCAGTCCTTCACACACTTCACATCTTTTGTGCAAAATTAAGGTGTTTCTTTTTTAAATCTTTCAAGGATTTACCACAGAGAAAATCTGCAACTTGACCCACCTGCTCTGCCCTGTCCTGCCTGCTTCTCTTGCTTGTTATATCAAATCTTTGTCCCCCTCTACCCCCCACCCCTCCCCCACCCCCAACAGCCATGTAAAGCTACCTAAAGATCTTCTGAACACTGTGCTCTGTGATAGCCACTGCTCGCTGCTGTGCATCCATCAGGGCTCCGGCAAGGCTCCCTTTTTTTTCTACCCCATTACTGGGTTTGTTGTCTCTTGAGTTTTCTCAGAAAGTTCCTTAACTTTCTTCTGATCATGAGTATTTTCACTATTTAAATGTTTCTTTTCTTGGAAGGCAGCTCATTTCTGTCTAGTCACCAAACATAGGTTTAGCATGGAGGAGACCTCAGTAGGATAGCAGGCGTGAGGCAAGCCCCAGGCCAACGAATTGCTGGGGAATTGCTAGAGCTGGAGTACAGAATACCCCTTAAAGGCCAATGTGAAAAGGCTTGGTCTCTGGCTTAGTTGCCTTGGGAGGTGGTAGAACCTGGAAGAGGTAGGCCTAGTGAGAAGTCTTCTGTGCCATCACAGACCCAAAGCAACAAAGCCAACCAAGAGTCAAAATAAAAACTGTTCACTTCAGGGATGTGTTACAATAATGGAAATCTGGACCAAAACAGGAACAATCTAGCTTACGGGATATACAGCTGCTGTTTCAATTTTTAACTTGTTTCTCACATGTTACATTATTAGGAAAGTCTGGAGACCGTGAATTCTAGCTTGTAGAGTTGCCATGATGGTAAAGTAGCCTCGTGGTTGAAGTGGGTTAGACAGTCAGCAGGGGTTAAATGAATAGGGATCCAAACCAGAAACCAATGCCCTCTGCCTAATTCAGTGATTTGATTTTTTTCCCCTAGTGTTAGAGACTGAACCAAAATGGGGCCTTGAATATGCTAAGTAAATGCTCTACTACTGAGCTACACAGCCATTATTCTACACTGAGCTACACAGCCATTTCATTATTTCAGTTTGAAACAGGGCCTAACTAAGTTGAACCTTGAACCTGAGCCCAACCTGGCTTCAGCTTGCCATCTGTCCCATTTCGGCCTCCTGGGTAGTTGGTAATGCCCAGCTGTCAGTGATTTTTAAAGTCCAGCATATTTGCCCGGCATGGCAGAAAAGAACAGGAGATACCCAGCTAGTTCCCAGTTTCATGTCCTGCCAATTTTACTTTCCAAAACATATCCAAGGGAGTGGTTAGCTTTAATTCTGGGAGCATACTCTTTTTCAGTGAAACTGAACTTTAAACAGGTCCCTCAATACACCATCCCATGCTCTTAACACACAGTATGGCCTTTATCTAGAATTTCTTTTTTTTTTTTTGGTTTTTCGAAACAGGGTTTCTCTGTATAGCCCTGGCTGTCCTGGAACTCACTCTGTAGACCAGGCTGGCCTCGAACTCAGAAATCCGCCTGCCTCTGCCTCCCAAGTGCTGGGATTAAAGGCGTGTGCCACCACCGCCCATCTATCTAGAATATTTTTATGCACAGTATGGTCTTTATCTAGACTCTCTTTTCTTTCTTGTTCTCCAAGGGGAATTTCTACTCCTTTTCTGAAACCCAGTTCAGTCATTATCCTCTCCCTGGGACTTGTGTGGTTTTCCTTTCACAGTCCTTGTCATTACATATTCCCTTTTCATCACATTTAAACTCAGCCATAATGAAGGCAAGGACACTGGGCTGGGAAGGAGTAGTACCAGATAAACATTTGAGCAAAAGAAGGCTGAGACAAGGTCTTTGCTTTGGAGGAACTCCAAGTCTAGTTAAGAGTCTGATTCACTGTGAGACATTAAATGTGGTCACTGTTCTTTGTGGGTTTGCTCCAGAACAGCATTCCCTCACCCCCTACTGACAGGCTGGCTTTGGCTCTGGCTTTGCCCAGTAGATAGTGGAGGAACTGATGCTGTGTAACTTCCAGATTCTGGTTTCAAGAAGCCTTGCAGCTTTGGCCACCGTTTTAGCGGGACACTTCTAGCATCTGCTAAGACTAGAAGGTGAGAGGTAGCTCAGTAGCCAGAGTGGTTGCCTAGCATGCATGAGATTCAAATCCCATTGTCCCCGGATCAAAGAAAGAGAGGGAGGGGGAGGGGGAATGTGATGTGGACAGGACAGGAGCCAGGGGCAGTTTAACTGTGAACATGAAGTAAGGCCAGGTCTGAATGAGTAGTGTGAAGGAGTGGCTAGCTAGCCAGGCCTCTGCGTCCCATCGCAGACACACCTGCACAGCCATTCTTGCTGCATTATTTACAATAACAAAGAGATGAACCAGCCTAGATGTCCGTCAACAAGAATGGATAATGAGGGGCTGGAGGGATGCTCAGCACTGAGGAGGGATTGTTTTTGCAGAGGATCCAAGTTCAGTTCCCAGCACCCACGTGGTGGCTCATAACCATCTGCAACTGCAGTTCCAGGGGACCCGACTCCCGGTTCTGACCTCTGAGGACACTAGGTATTCACGCGTGTGTGAATGCATGTGTGTGTGTGTGTGTGTGTGTGTGTGTGTGTGTGTGTGTGTGTATGTGTGTGTGTGTGTGTGTGTGTATGTGTGTGTGTGTGTGTGTGTGTGTGTATGTGTGTGTGTGTGTGTGTGTGTGTGTGTGTGTATGTGTAGGTCAAAGATCAATGATGAGTGTTTCTTCTAAGTCTCCACTTTATTTTTTGAGATGGTCTCTCATGTACCTGAAAGCTTATCTCTGGTAGCTGGCTGATAAGCAAGACCTCAGGACCCTCCTGCTTCTCCCCCCAAGCCCTGGAGCTTTAGGCATCAGCCCGTGCCGTGTGGCTTTTTATGATGTTGCTAGGAATCTAAGCTCAGGTTCTCACGTTTACAGAGTAAACTCTTTACCCAATCAGCCATCTCTCTAGCCCTAAACAATGGAATTTTATTTAGCTTGTAAAGAAAAATGAAATAATGAAATTTGCAGGCAAATGGGTGGATCTGGAAGGTATTGTATTAAATATATTAATATATATATTACATTTTAATTTTTCATTCTTTACATTTTTTAGATTTATTTATTTATTTATGTATATGAATGTTTTTGCCTTTATACATGTATGTGCCCCCATGTGAATACCTGGTGTCCTCAGAGGTCAAAAAAGGAGTTAGATCCCCTGGAACTGGAGTTACAGAAAGCAGGCTATGGGGTATGGGGTGAAAGGTTATGTCAGGACTGCAGAGAAGACAGGAGGAAAATCAACAAAACATATTTCATGGGAAATGCCACCATGAAACCAAATACTATATATAATAATTTAAAATTTTTGAGAGAGAAAAAAAATGTTAATTCATGCTGAGTCAACAAATTTTGGGGTGGAATATTGTATATTAGTGTATAATGGACACGTATCTGAGCAGGTGATCACAAGACAGGGTAACTGTGCTGAAACATGGGACATAGAGGGTCATGAAAAGAGCTAGATAATCTGGGAAGACTTCTTGGAGGAGATACCGTTTCAGTAGGATGTTGATGGATAAATACAAATTAGTGTGGCAAAAGATTCCTGTCAAAATCGGCTTGTCTAAAGAGAGGGAAGGAAGAGGTTGTGTTCAGGGTGTGGGTAACTTTAGTTCAGTAGGATGAGGCTAAGGCATTGTGGGAGGGAGTCTCACAAATGGAAGCTGGGATTACAAATTAGATCCAAATCAGAGAATGCCTTGGTGCCATGAAAGGAGCTTGGACTTTAGCTTATAAATTGCTTAATCTGATTTGTCACTCAAGAAGGTACTTGGGAATTCTTGAGTTCGGGAGGCCAAGGCAAAAGGATTGCGTGGAGTATGAAGCCAGTCTGAGTTACACTCTGAGACTCTGTACTAACCCACACCCCCAAAACACCCTGAAACGCTTGTACATAGTATCACATAGTTATGATACCAGCACTTGGGAGGCAGAGGCAGGAGGACCACCGTGAGTTTGGGGCCAGACTGGGCATCATGGTAAGAAGAGAACCCATCTCAAAATAGGGAAGGCTGTCTGGGGTCTAGAAGGGGGATTCTGAAGGACGCCAGAATCTGTTCTGAAGGTTTTCACACCCCCTAAAAGACCAGATAGAGTGTGGGGGCCAGAGGCTTTCCTCATATGCTACAGAGAGTAAAAGAAACACATTTTTGGGATGGAGAGATGGCTCAGCGGTTAAGAGCACTGAATGCTCTTCCAGAGGTCCTGAGTTCAATTTCCAGCAACCACATGGTGGCTCACAATCATCTGTAAAGGGATCTAATGCCCTCTTCTGGTGTGTCTGAAGACAGCTACAGTGTACTCATATACATAAAATAAATAAATCTTAAAAAAATTTTTTTGAGGCTAGGACGGGCTCAGGGAGTTGAGGCAGTTTCTGCTTGGTGGTCCCTTCCTCCTCGTGTGTTCAGGCTGCTGTGAGCACAGGGTGGAGGACAGGTCTCTGAGGGCAGGCCTCTCCCTGCCTATCCTTTGGAAGGGAACTCTGTGGGACAGGGTTTTGTCTCCTTACACTGAAAGTCCCTAGAGTCAGGTCATGTTTCTACCTCCAAGCTAGTTGTCTGATCAGTGCAGTGTTCCAGGGGCTGACTGGGTGTCTCTCCCAAAATATGGGGCTGGAGAGATGTCTCAATAGAGAACATTTCCAGAGAACCCAAGATTGCTCCTAACACCATGTCTAACTTCTTACAACCCCCTGTAAGTCCACCTGCAGGAGATTCAATGTCTTCCATGGGTACGTGTACACATACACACACACACGCATACACACACACACACACCTTGCACAATTTAAAAACAAACCAGTGTCCATGAATGTATGGATTTCTCCCCAGTCCTAGCACTCTGGGAAATACATTTTATTTTTTTACATATTTGCATTATTATTCCTTTTTTTATTTGGTGTTTTACATATATGCGGTATGTATAAATATATGCATGCATGTGTACCATAAGTGTGTGGAGCCCACAGAGGCCAGAGGAGGATGTTGAATCCCTCGGGACTGGGATTCTAGATGTTGGAAGCCCAGAGTCCTCTGGAGTGCTCTTAACTAAGCCACGTTTCCAGCCCCTTGGGCTGTGCATTTTAACCCCACACTGAGGAGGTGCCGGTGGAGGATGGGGTCTAGCTTACTCTGAGACCTAGAAAATTTTTTTTTCTTTTTTCTGAATGGTGCTGGATAGGTCCATGCTAAGTAAGTGCTCTATCGGTGAGACACATTTCCAGCCTCCAGCTGTGACTGGCACTCCACTCTGGAGCCTGGCATCCAGGTGCCAGGCTGTCCACTGGGAGGGAAGGGTTTCTGAGAAGACACCTTTCTTTAGTCCCACCAAAGCTGCCTGGATATCAACAGGGACCCTGGCTGTCTACCCAGGTTATCAGTCCCTGCTGTTCTGCCCTTCCACGTCAGGCCAGGGTTCTTTTCCCTTTCAGACTGGGACTACCTGGGAACCCTGATACAACTTAAACAAATGGTCTTTGGAGCAGGGTCTTATTTTCTGCCATCTGAGTGGGTTCGCAAAAGCAGGGCTTTCTTTCCCAGACCAAGGGTCCTGGAGGAAGGTCCCTCTCCTTTCTACTCAGACAGCCCATGTACAGTTACTCTGGTTCCCTTCCTGCTCTGAACTTTTAGGACAGCCGGTCTATTTCCTTCCTGTTTGACAAATATACCCAGAGGCAATATCTGCCTGCTTCTTTCCCTGGGCTTGATCTCAAGGTTTGGCAGGAATGAGTGCTTACTTTGGCTCCAGGGATCTGGCTGGCTTTTGAGGACAGAAATCTTCAGTGGTCCTGGCCTACGCTTCCAGGCCCCTCATAAGACAAGAATCCTATAGCTACTCTGCGATAGATAGGGTGCTTCAAAGGTGCTCAGAATCAGCAGAGCCCCGAGAACCTGGCATCTCACCCTCAAATCCATCTGCTTAATAAGGCCCATTCCCTGACAACTGTGCTTTCTAAGTTAACTGAGGGTCACTGGACACATAAGATACCAAACACAGCTCTGGCCTCTTCAGGAGGAGCCAGCATCACAAATGGGCTTGAATCTCTCACCCAGAGATTACTTCAGCCTCCCACCACACCCTCCTCACCTGGTATCTGTCTGAGTGGTGCAGGTCCTCGGTGGCAGAAGAATGTGGGGAAGCTGTTGGGGAGTCTCCTTCCCTCTTGATGGAAGCAGACAACAGGAGGGACTGGAAGAAAAAAAGAACACATGGCCCCAGACCAGATGAGAGCCACATTCTACGCTCAGGAGCTCCCAGTCTCCAGGGAGTTTTAGAATCGAGACAGAGGGAAGCACAGGGACAGAGGACTACTCTACAAACCTGGAGTGACGTGGTCAAGCACAGAAGTCCGGTTGTGAAAGAGGATGGGTGGACTTTGGTCTATGTATAGACCCTTGATCATTTATTTTGTTTGTGACAGTGTCTCATTCTTAGCCCAGGCTGGCCTGGAACCCCTGGGGATCCTCCTATCACAGCCTCCCCTGTGCTGAGGTTACAGGCATGCACCACAGCACCTGGCTAGACCCTTGCTCTTAGCAAGCTCTCCCTCAGTAAGGAGGGATTACTAGCCCACTATCAGTAGATTGGACTAGATGTGCTTTATTCTTCCTTCAAGAGCAGATGGACCCACATGAAGTATTGGGGGTAAAGCTACATACCTGCCACCTTGCCTGCCCCTAATATAGGCTGATGGCAGCCCCACTGTGGAGACAGTAAATTAAATAGTATGTATGAGTTTCCAGCGTGTAGCTGGGGATGTACGCTGGGTCCATTTAGACCTACGCTGTGGTGATGACCCCAGCAAAAACCTCCAGCAAAACTAATCCCCCTCCGTCAATCCCGGATGGCCTCTTCTACATACGCCTGCAATTTAGATTAATAAACTGTCTACTTTAAATTGTGTGTGAGCACCACAATTCTAAATACCACATGGCATGTTCAGCCCAAGAGCCAGCTCTTGCCAAGGCCTGTTCAGCTGCAAATGGGGGGGGGCTCAGAGGCCTAAAAACAGTCCATTCCCCCCTCCCCTTTTCAGCTTGCAGAGCTCTGAGCCGGAAGCACACAATTCTCTAGAAGTCTTTCCCAACCTGGAAAACTATGCCAAATCGCCAGTGACAGCCCAAAGAAAGCAATTTGGGGAAGATGGAGTGGTCATTTATCCTTCATCTCTGACTGACCCTTAGGATGTGACCCAAATGCGGTGGTCCTGCTGTTCATCCTCTGGCAAAGACCCTAGGAAGTGAGAGGGTCTGGTGCCAGGGTACCCTGATGCATCCATGGCCCAGGAGCTGCAGGAGAGAAGCGGCTGCAGAGGGCCTGGGGTGAGATTGGATACAAATGGGACTTCTTCACTGACCTAAGCCTCATGGGAGGCCTGGTGGGTGACAGCCCTAGCCAGAAAGATGTCAGGCAATGTTCTTCTCCAATCCCAAGGGAGATGTTACAAAAAGAGGACAGTGCCACAGTGTGTGGGCCCCCGTAACAGAGCTTTTCTCGTCTGTCTCTGTCTCTCTCTAGGTTAGAAGCCCTGAGAGGCCTCAGCATTACACCTGGGGCAAGCGGAATAAAAAAAGGTCACTGGCGCTTTTTAAACATGGACCAAAAAGCAGTAAAATGTGTTTTGAAAAAAAAAATCCTGGCATTAAATCATGACTTTTTGCCTGGCTCTTCGCCTCATTAAAAGTGGCCTTTTGGAAGGTAAAATTATCATTGTAAGCGATAAGATCTTTAAGAAAATAATTCACGGCTTCTTCACCCTTTAATATGATAGCCGCCACCGGCTAATTTTTTTCTTAATGGCAACGAGGCCATCAATCTTGTCTAAGGGCCCCTCGCCCTCGCCTCCGTCTCTCCCTCCCTCCCTCCCTGCCTGCCTGTCCTCTTAGTCTCTTGCTTCGCTTCAACCTTCGGCTTCCTACCTCTTTCTCACATGACCTGCCTCCCTAAAGCTGAGGTCAAGGCTGAGGGGAAGCAGGTGAGCAGTGGTCCTTTTTTCTGCATCTGGTGATCGGTGTGCCAGCAGGAGAGGCTGCAGGAATGTGTTCGTGCTTAAGACTCGCTGGATATACATTCTGACCTATGGGTCATGTCTTTGAGAGGCAGGTATGGATGAGGGTTGGTCCTTAGAACACAGCCCTTCTGGTTTCCAGTGTCTCAGCGCAGCCACTCATACTCAGGTAGAGGCCACACTAGAAGCCTGGTCGTAACCTTCATTACTTCACCATTAAACATGGTAGTCTGGGCCAAGCAAGGCCTGTGTGGCTGCCTGCCTCCTCCAGTCCACAGCTGCCTGGTTCCCCTATCCCTTTCTCTTCCAGGCCTTGGCTAGAGTCTGCAAAAACCCAGGCTGGGCTGGTTCTCTGTTCCTCCTTTAGAAGTTAGCTGTGATTTTGCAAGTTTTGAATGAGGGTGAATAGTTTGCCTTCTTCCCCCTTAAAGGCCCAGGAGTTGGTTGGCCAAGGTCATGAAGGTGATACTTGTCACTGGCTTCTTTTCCCAAAATTACCCTGTCAAAGGTCATTGGTCAGCCACGCAGTAGTGGCGCACGCCTTTAATCCCAGCACTTGGGAGGCAGAGGCAGATGGATTTCTGAGTTCGAGGCCAGCCTGGTCTACAGAGTGAGTTCCAGGACAGCCAGGGCTATGCAGAGAAACCCTGTCTCGAAAAACCAAAAAAAAAAAAAAAAAAAAAGGTCACTGGTCACTTTAGGCCTTTCAAATATATGGACCTCTTCATACCCGTTTCCCTACTGAACTGCTGGTGGCCCAGACATTTTGAAACTGTTTTTCCTCAGGGAACTGAATGCTCTTCTGTGACCTCCCAACTCCCTCACTTTATCTTGAGCAAAAGTACAGGGATCCCTGAGGGGTTCTTGGCATTTGTTCTCATCTCCCCCCTCACACCCACTCACTGAATAACTCGGTTCCCCAAGGTTCAACACCTGCTTCTCAGTCACCATGACAGACACCAGGGAGTAGTGTGAGAACTTCAGAGAAAGGGAGCAGCCTTAATGCAGAGGGAGGAAGCCAGGAATTCAGTGAGCACCTCTCCCTCTCCCATCTGCTCCTTGTGGGAAGTCATGTCATGGGCTAAGAGGATCCACTCAGCTTCCTTCACAGATGGACCCAACATCTACTCTGGCTCTTTATCAAGTGTGTGTGTGTGTGTGTGTGTGAGTGTGCGTGACAAACACACACAGAGACAGAGAGTCAGACACACACACACACACAGAGAGAGAGAGAGAGGAGAGAGAGAGAGAGAGAGAGAGCGAGCATGAGAAAGCTGGCTTCTGTCTGTACGGAGTTCCCACACTTTCTTTCACTGTTTACAGCCCACCTTCCTCCTTTGAGTCTCCCCAGCTTGAGTGTCTGTGTTGCCCACACCCTGGGGCCGCTTCTGATTCTCACCCCTCTCCTAGCTAGAAAAAGAGAAAGAAAATCTTTTCTACAGATGGATGCTGCACCCCAGCCACACCCTAACACACCAAGCAGTCCTAGGTATTAGGCTGACATCCAAACACTGGAGGCACTGGGATCCACGGGGAGAGCCTTTTTCTCGGGAGAAGTCACATCTTGGTGGGCCTAGGTTGGAATGAACGGCAAGAGGGAAAGCATAATTGGCCACCTACCTTGGGGGTGCCCGGAGCCATGGCATCCTTCAGAAGGGAATTTTTGCTGCCAAGAAAGAAAGAGAACAGGGTGACCATTCCACCTGGTGCCCAGGTCTCATGAACGAGGGTAGATTAGCATGCTAAACCCAAGAGAAGGCATTTGCAAGCAAGGCATAGTCTAGCCAGCTCAGTCTAGTTCCACCCAGTACACTCAGCCCAGTGGCCTAGGACCTAGTTCAGCTTCTATCATGTGCCAAGGACCATGCTGGCCCCTGGGAGGGGACACAGGTGCCAGGCAGAGTATGGGAAGAAAGGGGCTTTACCTAGAATCAGTCCTGAAAATTCTCTCTGTTCTGGGGGCCCCTCCTCAGCACTCCCTGTTCTTAGCCTGCTTAGTTCCTACAGGATTGGGGTGATGGGGCTGACAAGACTCTTGTCAATTCTTCCTCCAACATGCTGCAAACTGTGTTAGGCTAGGAATGATCTCCCCCTGATTCAATTTGTCAGCCCCAGGCCCTCCGGCATCGGGTGGCAGGCAGGAGGGAGCTGGGCCCTGAAATATGGTGGGCAGTTCAGAGCAGGCGGGGGCTGGGGTGGGAGGTGATGGATGGGTTGTGGGGGAGGCAAGGACTGTGTTTAATAACAAAATTGGTATGCAAGGCCACATCCCACGCTAAGCATGAGTGATCCAGAGCCACAGAGTATTACAAATCCCGCTAAACAGATGCTGACAATAGAACAAGACGTATCAAATCAGATCCACTTCAGAAACATTAATATCCCTGTTCCTGCACCTTCCTGCCTGCTGCCTCCACTATAACTGCTGCATTTGTGCTCACACATGGCACATGTGCATCCACGGACACATATGCACACACACAAATACATGCATACAGAAGAGTTGTTGATGCATGCACAGAGGTAGACATAGCCCATTTTCATAGGCTCTCTGCACAGACACACATAGAAAGCACACATGCAGGCTACATCCACAGACACATAGCCAGAAAGCATGAAAGGACACAGATACATTGAAAATAGAATACATGGAGCAGATATGGACTTAGTGAGTATATGCATAAGGAATATCTGCATATGTGCTCATGCACCGATTAGTCCCAACAGAAACGCATGATGTGCAAGCCAAAGCAAATGCAGACATGGCTAAAGTAGTGACTGTCAGTGGAATAAGGGATGTGTGCATACCCAGGGGACACTTGGCAATGTCTGAATTACATATACATATATGTACGTATGTACATACACACCTAACATATGCTAGACAAATGTTCCACCACTAAGCTACATTCTAAGCCCCTAGCGATAGTTTTGGTCGATTTCTGATTGTTCAAACTGGATGTGGAAAGGGAGTTGCTACTGGCATCTAGTGGGTGGATAGTGTTTCATAACCTATACTATCCCAGACAGCCCCCCTCACAGAGAATTATCGGACCCAAAATGTCAATAGTGCTGAGGTTGAGAAGCCCTGGTCTCAAGGCACATACACAGACTATCATTCTACCAACAGGCACAGAGATGCAGGCAGTCACACCCAGAGACTCAGACATGCATACAGATGCACAAGGCCACAGGGTCACTCCCAGAGACATGGCCATAAAGACAAATCCACAACAGCCATGCAGACTGGTGTGCAAATCGCATGAACACATGCAGAGATAGAGAGACTCCTCTAAAGCAATGCATACCCAAACACATGCACACCTCCAGACGTAGACACTTAAGGGATCACATGCACATGGCAGTGCAAAGGCCACCAGTCTCCACAGCAGAAGGGCCATGTCTGAGAATCAGAATAGAGCCACCGATCTGTTCACGCAGCAGGAACAGCATAGACTAGAAAGGACTGACAGTAAAGCTTCTGTCATTTCCAGTGTGTTCACTAGCAGTCTGTGCCTGCCTCTGATGTAGGCACTGGGTAGACAGAGGGGACGCTGAGCTGCCCGCCCTTGAGGAGGAACTTGTTTGTTAGTTCATAACTTTTATCATGTCTTAACTTCTTCATTCACTCAGTGAACACATGTGAGCATCACCATTCTGCCCACAAAGTGAGCTGTCCGCTATCCACGCTGTCGTCATACTTGACCCTGGGCTGGGATATGGCTATTATCTACTGGAGCTGTATTAAGTGAGATCAGAAACTGAAGTAATGAAGAATTTACTGTATACCCACTGTATATGACAGAAACAGAGGCCTGTGAATGTAATTTCACCCAAAACTTTACAAAGTTGACAGACAAGACACCTCTGTGGTCACACAGTCCCTAGAGGCTTTGGAATTCCAGGGTTGTTTGTTTGCTTGTTTTTTTTTTTTGTTTTTGTTTTTTTAATGTTCCCTCTCTAAAGTTATGTAGGACTTAGGCTCTAAGGCAGAACATTGAATTTCTTTTCTTCTTGCTTGCTGTGCAGCTTTGGGCAAGGTCTGTCTTGCTGATCCTGTGCTCATCTCCTTTGCCAGTAAGTAGGATGGGGTCATCTGGGGTCAGGATGTCCAGCCTGTGCTCTGGCAAGCCTATCTTTCCATCCTTCTTAGCAAAGCTCTTTCCTTTGCTTATACAGCGCCAGCTCAGCCTCAGCCTCCTTCCCTTCCTTCCATCAACCCCTTTAACACCAAGTTTTCTTGAGCCAGAGAGCCTGGTGCATGGCTTGCCTTGGAAGAGAGAGGTCTAGATCTTGAGCTGTAGGCAGCCTGGCTACCGCCCAGCCCATCAGCTCTGCCTTCTCATCCCCTCCCTGTTTCCACAGCCCGCCCCCAACAATTTCCTTCCCTGCTCAGTTACTCCCTGCCTAGTGATCCATGGGTTTTAAATTATAACTGGGACCCAGGAAACGCGTTCCTAAGTACAATATTCATGGGCTGGGCTGACACTTTTAATTAAGGTGATTTACACTGAATTATCCTTGGAAATAAAGAAATGGTGCACTGCCCGGGAATAAACCATCATCACCAGCCGCCTTTGTAAGTTACACTTCGTTTTAATCTATTTGGGGAATTGTTTATCTAGTTCATTACCCAACCAAACACCGAGGCCGGCCTTAAATAAGGCTTAAGTAGGGGTGGGGGCACTGCCATCTCTACACCCTGCCTGTCCTTAGGAGCTACCCAGTCTCCCTTTAGATTTTTTTCCAGACCCTTTAAAACACTTTCCAGAGGAGGCTGTTTCCCAGCCAGCCCAGAGGCCAGCTTTCATAGAGGAGATCTCTGAGCTCAGGGCCTACCAGCTAAACCTGTGAATGATCCATGCCCAAGGCTGTTTCTTCTTAATGGGTGGAAATTCCTGTCTAGGAGCCATAGAGAGGTCTTGAGCCCCCATTTATGTCCTTGTCTGTCTCTATACACACACAGCTAGCCCCTAGCCCAAAGCCATCCCAGAGGGATCTCAGCCTCAGCTCACCCAAAGCCCTACCTGTTGCTTCCTCTCTCTGATGGCAGACATTACCTCTAACACACTCCTAACCATCCAAATCAGAATGTTCTCTCCTAGAGTAAGTACCCTAGTTAAATCCTTTGGCCTCTCCTTCTTAATCCACTCTTCTGCATCCCCTACTTTCAGCCGCTTTTCTAGGGCAGCATCATCAATGGTCCCCTAGACCCTTGATTTACCTCCATTTCTGCCCACAGCCCACTCTTCATAGTGGCACAATGTCTCACTAACATGGACTATACTCTTGCATAGGAGGTCCTTCTGACTCTGTTTGACTCAGTATTGTGCTTTGTTCTAAGTAGCTAAGTCCTTGGGTCTAAGGGAGTCCTTGTTAAGGTTCAAGGTGGGGAAAGACAGAATAAGGTGAGGTGAAGGAGGGGTGTGGGAATAACTTGGAAGAGGGTAGCGTTGAGCTGCTGAGAACTTTGACTGCTTTTCCTGTGGGGACTTGGCTGCTCATGGTACCTGGGAAGGTGGGTTGTTTCAGGGTGTGTGTGTGTGTGTGTGTGTGTGTGTGTGTGTGTGTGTATGTGTGTTTATACACTGAGCTGTGTGGGAATGGAGTTTGTGCATTGCATACATGTGTGTCAAGTCTATGTTTGTGAAAACCAGCCTCCTTTGGTTAGGAGCTGTAAGGTCCTTGCTTCTTTTGTGAGCCCACAGGTGTGTAGAAATAGCATACACAGGACCTGCCCTAGGTTGTTGGAGGCAGAAGGCAAAAGAACTCCATCTAGAAAGTTCCAGAAGTAGAACCACCTGGGAAGCTTGCCTAGCAGCAGCACCCACAGGCTCAGGGTGTGCTAGGCTGAGGAAGGGACAAGAGAGGGCAAAGGAGGCAAAGGCAGGGTAATAGGGAGTGGGGGTGGGGGCGGGTTGAGAGAAAAGGGGAGGAGCCAGCACTGGAAACAAAGGAAGAGGAGCCAAGAAAGACAGGAATTTGGCCTGGAGGAAGCCAGAGGGCTGGAGAGCTGGGGAGGAGGACTTGGCCACAGGTCACGAATCCGGGAGGCTCACTTTTGGGCCCCTGCCTCCTGTGGGACTGAGTTTCTTCATCGAACCGGCCCATCTATTCAGGATACTGATGGTGGGGAGAGGGAAGGTGGGTGGGGTAGATGGATCTCAGGAACTCAGGTGGTTCTATCTTTCTCCAACCTCCTTTGCCCATCCTCTGGCTCGTCCCAGAGCCAGCACGGGGCGGGGCAAGGGCAACCAGGCTGGGGACCCTCGCTCACGCTGCCCGTCAGCCCGGAGGGAGCTGACACGCTCCTTGGGAATTTATCATGCACCCAATTACAATGTTAATTGGCAAGTTCCTGAAATCAATTAATTCGCAAATTTTTTCCAATTAAAAATCCAGATAAATCACAGGGGCGGCGGCGGGGCTGGTCCAGCCTGCAGTCCGGTGGACGCAGCGACCGCGGGGAGGGGGCGCGCGTGGGGAGGGGGGCGGCGGGTGCGGCTGCCCTTGAACGCCTTTGCCGGCCGGTCCGACTGTCAGCGCGCCGGGCGCGGCGGGGCCGCGACAGATAAAACCATCGACCCGTCGCCGCCAGCGCTTCGGCTTTATCGATCCGACGGGAATTTCACTTGCTGTGCAGATCCCGCTGTCCGGCTGTCAGACACCCAGTGGGGAGGAGGGCGTGCCAGGGGCGCAGGGCGTGCACGTGCTGAGGGCGGCGTGGGCATTAGGGGGTGCAGGAATAGGCCAGGACGTGAGCCGACAGCTGCGATGTGTGGATGCTATGAGAAACGTGGATGATGAGGGATTTATGCAGGGTCACGAGCAGGAGTAGAACGGAAAAGGAGAGGGAAATGGCCTGGGCAGTGCGGGCTGGGGCGGGGGTCCTCGCCCAGGAGGCAAAAAGAGTGGTTTTTCAGCGGGGCAAGCACACTGCTCAAATGCGCTCTACGGGTCCCTGCGTTTTCTGTTCTTGGTTGAGGTCCTCGTCATTGGAAGCAAATTACCCAGAAATCCTGGTACAGCCTGCAGGATGTTTCTTTCACTTTCTGCCCCTGACAGGTCAATCCCCGGTGTGTGAGTGATGGGGGAGGGGAGGCAAAGAGCAGAGCACTGGTGTCAGGACTGCTCGAGACAAATCTTATGTTTATTGCTAAGTGGGCAACCTTAGAGAAGTCACGTAACAGGTCTGTGCCTCGGTTTCCTCATCTGTAAAATGGAATTATATCTATAGTCACTCAGCACAATTAGCAACAGACTGGCTACATATCTGAAAGCTGTCCGGTGAGGTTACACTGCCTAGTGACAGTGTAGCTTAAGTACACTGTATGGTGCTCACATGACCAAAAAATGTCTAAGGATGCATTTTTCAGAACATATACCCATCATTAAGCAATGCATGACTATCACATAGCTATGTGAAGAATATATAAAGCTCTTGTCAGATAGTGGATTTCCACGAGGTTCATTATTATTACCATAGTATAGCTTCTGTGGGGCTTTTAAAGTGTGCCACGGATTAGGGCACAATTCTCCTCCCTTGAGTATGGGCTGGGCTGGACTAGAGAGATGGAAGGTCAGCCAAAGAAGGCTAGGCTCACAACCAAAAAATATAGGAGTATGGGCTATGCTCGGTGATTTTCTCGATCCCTTCCTTCCTTCCTCCTCTGTCCCTCTCTACATCCGGTTCTTCCTGCCTCTTTCCCGCTCTGCCTTCCTTTCTTCCTATCTAAAGATGTGGTCTCACCTATGTAGCTCACTACGCAGCTCAGGCTGGCCTCCAATTCCAAGTATTCCTGCCTCTGGCTCTGGAATTACAGGTATGCACTGTCACACCCAGCACTGACCTAGAACAGTTTAGAGTGGTAGAGCTAGTGTGTAGGCTTTAGGGGAAGGTGCTGTGGCTTCCCCCGGTCTCTTTCTTGGATCACATGCTTGTAGGCAGTCAACTGACTTATTGGAGGGAAATCAAAGCTGCCTTTGGAGAAATGCTGAGAAAATGAGGTTTCCTGCTTAGTTCATGGAAGCAAGTGATCTTGGAAACACCCTGCAATCCAGTCAGATGTTAGATGACAAGCCTTTTTTGACACTTTTCTCTTTAGCATCAGGAGAGAAGCAGAGTTAGTAGCCACAGCTACCCAAGATAACACGGCTATGTTGTTCTGGAACTGGTGACCCATAGAAATGGAGGGTTTTTTTTTTTTTTTCATTGTGTGTGTATGTGTGTAGGTCAGAGGGCAGCTCCTCCTTCCACCTTTATCTAGGTACAGGGGGTGGAACTCAGGTCCTACAGCTTGTGTGGCAAAAGCCTTTACCTGCTGAGCCTTTTCCCTGGTCCCAATAAATGTCTTAAGCCATTAAGTTTTGGGGGTAATTTGCCAATAGGTGACTAGTACTTCCTTCAAAATCCCTTTCTTAGGAAGCCTCCTTTGCTCTCTTGGGTTTGGTGCCTCACACAGCTCCGGCATAGCAGCCTCTATTCTCACCCTCCCTCAATCCTTTCTTACACTGAGTTTTCCAGGACAGAGGACATTTTGGCACCACTGTGCCTTGCATCGGGTTAGGTTTGATGACTTGAAGTGAGCAATAGGTAGGAATGGAAGGCTGTTCTCTGTGGGGCACATGGTAGTTTCTAAGGATGGTTGATGCCCTGTCTCTATCCCACGTGCTCTTTTATAATGTGATCTAGCCACTCCTGCCATCAAAAGGGATACATGTCCTCTCACCTTGAATCTGAGTGGGCTCACAATGCCTTGATCAATAGAGTACTACAAGGGACATTAAGTGACTTCTAAGGCTCAGTTTGAAAAGGTGATTCAGGCCAGGCTAGAGCTCAGTGGTAGAGAAAGGCTCTAAGTTTGATCTTTAGCCGTACCCACTCCTCAGTGTTCCCATTTGTTGGCTAGAATATTTTGTTTTGGAGACCTAAGCTGCCATATAAGAAGTCAAAGTACCCAAAGGCTACCAAGTGATGAGGAGGCCCAGGCCACATAGAGAAAACACCTGCAAATGCTTTAGACTCAGCCCCATCCGCAGTTTTAGCTGACGGCCTGCAGCTATCACCAGACATGGGAATGAAGAACCTCTAGGTGGTCCTAGCTCCCAGCTGAGCATCTAACATCTGGAACAGGCATGGCTGACCCCTCTGTGCCCTGCTGGGATTCCTGACCCCAAAGATGGTGGGAACAAAATGGAACAGCTGCTTCCTACTGCTCAGATTAGAGGTAATCAGTTACTTCTCTCCTCTGCCCTCTGGATAATCTGGCTCCTCCCCAAGGATCTGGAGAGGGTTCAGCCCCATCCACAGGCTAGGACAGAGGAGGGCTGGGATGAGCACACTTGAGAGCATTGCCAAGATTGTTACCTCTCAGTCCTTGAGGTTTATAAAGAAAGTGCTGCTTTCTCCTCCTGAATAACAGGGCTGGGCTGGGCTGGGCTGGACCTCGGATAGAGCTGCCAGGCCCTGTGCCTGCTTTTATCCCACCCGAAAGTCAAGGTTCTGGGCTTGTGGTAGTGTCTGGCTCCCTCCTATCCAGCTTCTCTTATTCTGAGGCTGGAGGCTGAGGATTCACTTTCCTCCACCCTTAAAGTCCCCCCCAAATAAAGTGAGAAACATCACTGAAAAACACAGAACTGCAACAGGGGACTGGTTTCTCCCCTAGTCTCCCTTGAGACCTAGTAGCTAGCAAACCCAGTGGAATCCCCAGCAGGCAGACCCCCTGTAGGTGCCTTACCTGACAGGCAGTTGGGCCAGCTGCTCCAGTTCCTGCTCCATATGTTCCTGCAACTCGCTGGGCCTCAGCAGGACTTGGCAGATGGGACAGATCGGGGCTTGGCTGTCAAACAACGCTACTGCTTTCTTCTTACCTGGCCAGGGAAGGAGAACAGACACTATGAGCAGAGCTAGTCTGTAGAAGGGAATCCAGTATCCCAGGCCTTCAGCCCAAGCCTATTGCTGCCTTCTTGGGATTCTGGACTTGGAAGAGGGGAGAGGTATTCATTGGCAGCTGCAGAGGCTACAGCCATAAATGATGCCTTCTCAGCGGGCTGCCCCTCTAGGAAACCTACTGGGGCACAATCAATGCCCTGTGCAATCAAGTCTTGATCGTCCCAGCTCACATGTGTTTAATCATTCCATCTCCCAGAATGCTGAGTGGCCCTCGTCGCTCTCTTTTTCTCATTGCTTTCAGAGTCTCCAGATTTGGAGAAAGAAGTGATGGGAAAGGAGAGTTTGTTCCTACAGTCATTCAACAAACATTTCCTCTTTTTTTCTTTCTGACCCAGTACCAGCGCAAGGCAATGAGGGTGCCAGCATGGAATCCAGGTTCTGTCTTCAGCTTCTGCTCTCTTCTTTCCGTGTGCTGGGTGAGCTAGTTTATCCCATGGTTCTAACTCCCACCTCCTCCTGTTGACTGTAGTTTCTGGATCTCCACCTGGCATCCCTCTGTGCCCCTATTAACCAATGTCTAATGGACACCAATACCTGACTGTCTTCTAAGAATTTAAAACCCAACAACTCAAATTTGAAATCGACCTTATCACTCCTTACAAACCTGTTACCCCTCCAGCTGTGCCCATCTCTGCCAGGATGGCTTCCTTCACCTACTCACATTCCAGTGGCCTTAGCCCTACTGTGTGCTCCCTTCCCGGTCCAACTTCCCTTCCCACATTCACATAACTATCAAGTCCTGCCCATTCTGCTACTTCTATACCTATTTATTTTTAAAATATTTATGAGCTTGGTGTGGTGGCACACACTTGGGAAGCAGAGGTAGTCAGGTCTCTGAGTTCAAGGCCAGTCTGGTCTACAAAGTGAGTTTCAAGACAGCCAGGGCTACACAGAGAATCTGTCTCTCAAAATAAAATAAAATAAAATAAAATAAAATAAAATAAAATAAAATAAAATAAAATAAATATAATAAAAAGCACTTATATATGTATGTATTTAGGCATGACTGTGTGAGTGTGGGCATGTGTGGGTCCGAGTGCACACGTGGAAGTTGGAGGACAACTTTAGGAATTCCACTTTTTGAGGTGAGGTCTTTCTTCTTTTTTGTCATTTTTACCTTTTCTTTATTATATTCTATTAAAATTTTTATGTGTATGAGTATTTTCACATGTGTGTACGTGCATCACATGCATGCCTAGCGCCCACAAAAGACAGGAAGAGCATTGGATCCCCTGGGACTGGAGTTAGAGATGGTTGGTAAACTATGTGGGAGCTGGGAATCAAACCTGGGTCCTTTGCAAGATCAGCAAATGTTCTTAGCCTCTGAGCCATCTCTCCAGCCCCAAGCGCATCTCTTCCTGTTTCTCCTGCTGAGCTGCATATCCCAGGCTATCTGGCTCCCAAGATTCTAGGTAACTCTCTTGTCCTTCCCTCCCATCTTGCTCTAGGAATGAGGGGTTACAGGTGTGACGTACTGCATTTGGCTTTTTACAGGAGTTTCAGGGACTGAACTTGGGTCATCGGGCTAATACAGCAAGAACTTTTACCTGCTGAGGCTTCTCCCTGACTACTCCTCCTCCCCCTCCTCCTCCCCCCCCCTCCTCCTCCTCCTCCTCCTCCTCCTCCTCCTCCTCCTCCTCCTC
>CM052702.1:107511720-107534802 GCA_028551405.1 Uromys caudimaculatus
TCACTACTTAAAATATCTTTTTTTGAGTATTTGTTTGTTTTGGTGTGTTTCAGTGTTGGCCTCACTCAGTGTATGTCTGCACGCTGTGTGTCCAGTTCCCTTGGGGGCCAGAAGAGGGCATCAGATGCCCTGGGCCTGGAATTACAGATGCTTGTGTGTTTCTGTGTGGAGAATTGAACTTTTCCCTGCTGAGCTACTTCTCCAGTCCTAGTAGGTCTCACTTCTACTGGTTAACCTCACAGGTCTCCTGCTAATCTCACCAAATCTGATTCTGAGTTTTCTCTTTCTAGAGTCTCCTTCAAGCTGAGAGTGATGGATCGTGCCTGTAATCCCAGCACTGAAGAGCTTAAGGCAGGAGGACTGCTGGGAGGCTAAGGCCAACCTGCACTACACAGTGAGTTCCAGGCCAGCCTGGGCTACAGAGAGAAACCGTGTCTCAAAAGAAAAAAGAAAGAAAAGAAAAGAAAACACCCGACCTACATTTCTCCAATACCTATGCCCGTGGAGGATTGGGGGAATCTGGAACTCTTATTCCAGTTCGGCTCTAACAGTGACCAGACAAGGTCACCCTGTTCACCCTCCTTTTGACTCATGAGTCCCCTCTTTTCTCACACACACAGTGTTCCCCAGTGTGCTTACGGAAATGATGCTGAAAAACTCTACCCATTCAGAAATATTCCTAGCTCTGACTGCTAATGGAGACCATGACTATAGGAGAACATTTTTTATGTGTAATACTAGAGACAGAACCATGTCTGGTGCCTGGAGAAGGTCACAATCAGCCCCCAATCAGCTTTCAGACATAAGGACCAAGTCAGTGATGACTAAGGCAGATAGGTGAGTAGGGTTACCAGATTAAATGTAGACTGCCCAGTGAAATTTTATTTTAGATACACAATGAGTTCTTGAAAAAAAAAGTATAATTATGTCCCAAATATTAAAACAGATATATTGATACTCAAGATCATTGACTTTCTAAAATCAAGTTTACCTGGGTGTCTTATGGTTTTATTTGCTAAATCTGGCAATCCTATGCCTGAGGGAACTTCCAGGTCAGCCTGAGCATGAGAGGCTACTGCCCCTTGGAAGGATTATGGCTCCTTGATGCCTGGATTGAGTCATCTGCAGGCTCTAAGGACAGTGAGTGTGTGTGTGTGTGTGTGTGTGTGTGTGTGTGTGTGTGTGTGTGTGTGTGTTCTGGGGAGTGGGAAAAAGAGAAGCCTTAACCAAAGCCATGTACTTGAAACATTATAGCATTCACTGAGCTGGGTATCAGCTGTGAAGGCTTTGAGTGTTCCTGGATTGGGTAGGAGAGACTCCAGCCTGTGTGGCTAGGTCTTTAAGGAAGGAAAGTACTCCTACTGTGTGTGGTCCCACTGTGACAATTGCCTTGGTATCTGTGCTTTGAGAGTTTATGTGACAGCTGGAAGGCAGTGCTAAGTAAAAGAAGCAGATATGGATGGCCCTGTTTTAGGAGGGCTCTGGTCTCACTTCTGCCTCTCAAGCAACCTCAGAGGTAGGTGAGGCCCTAGGGTAGCTGTATCAACAGATGGGGACATGGAGGCCATAATTGGATAGGGACTTTTGACCTTGGCTTTTGGTCTCAAGGCTTCATTTATTTATTCAATAGACATTTATAAAACAATTATTCTATTTCAGTATTATTCTAGGGAAACCTGGAACTCAGAGGTAAGTAAAAGTCTTGATTTCCAGGAGATGTGGGTGAGACCTAGGAGGGAGGCAGGAGCTCTGAGGAGCTCTGTGAGAGGTTTGGACAGGAAGCAGGAAGAAGGAGGAAGAGAGACAGGGTGTTTAAACAGACAACTGACTAGGATCTGGGGTGTAGATGGAGAAGTGATGAGAGAAGGATCCAGGACGGCTGCAATACCAAGTGTGGTTCTTTGGGTTTTCTAGAGTCCAGATCCTGCTCTGTGTCCAGGGTCCGAGGTCAGCATTCTCACACACGGGTACTTATTCTCTTGCTTTCCTGACAGGTGCTTTTCTGGGCTCAACCTCCGGTTCCTTACTGGGGACATCCGATTTTTTTTTTCTCTCTCCCAGTTTTGGGAAGAGTCCTACAGGAATGAGCTGGGGTCAACTTGCAGCCTATGCCCTCAATCTCACCTTTATTTCTCAGGGGTTAGAGTGGCAGGTGTCAGTGCGGTCATGCGCCCCCCTGCTTCCCCTCCCCCGCTGTGTTCCCTATAATTTTATATTGAGACCTGTGGTCATGACGTGGATTTTACTGCACTAACGACATGGCCTGCCCAGGTTTAATGACAAAATCCATACTCTGGCCCTGGGCCTGCTCCTCGTTTGCATAATTCCCAGAATACAGCTCCCTGAAGCTTTTGACCTGGGCCATTACAGTGGCCATAAAATGGGCCATAAAACCACTGGGGATGGCCAAGGGGAGGGGCCTATGGTCTTGCTGGGGTGGGAATGAGGCCTTCATTTCCACCCACCCCCCAACCTGTCCTAGGCTCAGATGGAGTCATCCTCTGGCTCTTCCTTTCCATGATTCCCAGAATCAGGGAGACCATTTCAGGCTGGTGGGGAGTGAGGCGCCTCTGGACAGGCCTTCATGGCTTGCTCATCTGACACAGACACAGCCTGTCAAGGGGCACTTGAGTCGTCCTCCTCCAGCCCTTGACAGATCCTCGGATGCCAACAGCCAGGCAAGGCTTTTTGCCACAGGTGGGGCCTAGGTTTCCAGCTCCGTTTGAGTCCCAGCCTTCTTGGAGGCCTAGCTTCCTGGGAGGTCAAGAGCCAAGCTGAGCACAGTGGGGAGCCGCGGTGAACAAGAGGGGTGGGGACAGGGACTAGACTGAGCTGTCAGGGCTAAAGATGATGAATGTGGGAGGTGAGGCGGGAGGCCCGGTGTTATCGGCAGTGGATGGCGGGCGTGAGCGCTCCCCGCTTCTGCTAATCCCCGGGCGCTGCCTCAGCCCTTGCACTGATAACGAGGAAATGGGACTGACAACAATTTTTAGCTGAGAGATTCTTCACCAAAATGCCAGGCGGCCGGAGGTCTGACAGCGCCTGATTGAGTATGTGAGTGTGTGGGGGGAACGCCCGCCGCCCCCTCTCCTCCCATGCAAAGATGGATCGCTCATTCCGCCTCCCGTCCACATTCATTACCGCCACCCTCCCCACCACCCCTGCCACACTAGGGGCTGCCACCTCCACATCTTTGCTTGCCATAGGTGTCTTCCAAGCAGGAGGAGGGCCGAGAGAGAAGGGGCCCTGAGCCCCACACAGGGCAACTCTAAAGGGCCTGAGTCGGTCTGGTCCAACTATGGAGGCTCCCTGGTTGTGTGACCGCCAGAGCGGTCCCTTGCTCAGCGGCTAGACTAACTTTAGTCCCAGACAGCAGAGGGGCTTCAACGGAAGCCTTTAAGAAGGGTGTTGATTAGGTTGAGATAAGAGGTTAAGCCAGGGCAGCACTTCTGCGGCCCATTCCTCCAGCCTTCCGGCAAGCACCAAGTAATTGAGGTGGGGGGTGGGTGGGGGCTAGACCAGCCCTCTACTGCCCTCCTCTGTTGGGAATTCCTGACCACTGGGGACAGCCAGCACTTGCTGCTCCTCAATCTTCCACTGGGAGGACTGGTGAAAACTGCTCCTGGGGCCTGCACTGAGTCCTTAACCTTGTCGCCCTCTGGTTGGCCTATTTGCTTTTCTCCCAGTTCTGTAACCAAAAGATTCCCTCTCCCTCTTTATTTGTCCAAGCAGAAATTCCCATCTTTGCTCTGCTCATCTTTACCAACCTTGCCAAATCTCCAAAGATGCAGACATTAACCTGGAGACAAGGGCTTTCTCTGACTCTAGGTGAGTCTGGCCAATCTAGACAGGGAGTAGTTGGTTTGACCTGTAATATGAATCTGAGGCAGGAGGATTGGTATGGTATAAATAGTGAGTTCCAGGCCAGCCTAAGATATGCAGTGTGAGATCTTGTCTGAAGAAGGAAGAAGAGGAGGAAGAGGAGGAGGAGGAAGAAGAAGAGGAGGAGGAAGAGAGGTGTAGGTTGCCTGCCTAGGACAGGGAACATTAGATGAGGGTGAGGGTAATTCTGATGACAGATGACAATGAGGCAAAATCTCTGGTAGCCCAGGCTAGCTTCAAACTTATTGCAAATTGAGGATGACCTTGAACTTCTGAATGCTGGGATCACAGGCAAACACTCAATAGACTTGGTGTGGGGAATCAAACCTAGGGTTTTGGGCAAGCTTGACAAGTCTCAATCGATCACATCCCCGGCTTGAGACTGGGGCTCTTAAGACTATCAGGCACACATGTGTCCTGCCATTCCTCTATCAGGCCATGTGTGTCCTGCCATTCCTCTATCAGGCCATGTGTGTCCTGCCATTCCTCTATCAGGCCATGTGTGTCCTGCCATTCCTCTATCAGGCACATGTGTGTCCTGCCATTCCTCTATCAGGCACACGTGTGTCCTGCCATTCCTCTATCAGGCACATGTGTGTCCTGCCATTCCTCTATCAGGCACACGTGTGTCCTGCTTTCCTCTCCCCACTCCATCCTCCCAAGAAGGGCTTCCATTTCAGACACAGACACAGAACAGAGTAACAAGTAAAATTCTACAGAGCTGCCTCTTCCTAGCTGTGCTGAACTTGGGCCAGTCACCTGATCACTCCGGCTTAGATTCTCCTTGTGTGAACTGGCAACAGTATCTAACACCAGGACTTCTGTGAGGATGTAATGAAATCAGCACGGTGTACAAGTGAGACGTTACAGACATCATCTGCACCCAGATTTTGCCTATCTTCTCACTGCGACTGACTGAGATCAATGACCCTACTGCAGGTGGCTGGCCTTGGCCCTTCAGGCTCCTGTGGAATTTCTCCTATCCATCCGCACTCATATACCTGCTTATTGGTTTATGGATCAGGCTTCGCAGGAGAGCAATGAGTTCAGTTTGGGGTGTATTTACTTGGAGGAACTGTGAAATGCTCACTGATAGGTTTAGGAGACGCTGATCTTAGGTAAGAACCGGAACTCATCCCTGTGGGCTCTGTGCCTAGATCACAGTCCAGCCTAGGGTAAGCAACCAAGAAAGACCTATCACATGAAAGAATGAAGAACAGTGAGCTCATCTAGGAGAGAACACACTAAGAGGAGTCTGCAAGAGAACCTCAGTTAACTCAGAGGTGAAGGGCATTCAAGTCATCAAGATCTTCAAAGGAATGGTAAAGGGGAAAAACAAAAATAAGAAGTTCCCCAGAGCAAGGGATGCAGTCCATGCAGCGCGATGTGCTACGCGTCGCGGTCAAGGCATCAGCTAGAGGTGCTCCAGCCACTCGTTCTCCCCAAGCACAGAATCTCCTATCGCTTCACCCATCCATCACGGACCGAGCCACCTAATCGCTGGTTTCCTCTGCTCCTCCCACTTACCCTTTCTTCCTTCTCTTCTTTCTAGAAGCCCTCTGATCGGTGGCTCTGCCGTGCACGGGACAGGAAGAGTTAATGTGCTGACAGACGGCATTTTTTACCTTCAGTCAATATGAACAAGGCCCCAAGCCTATGATTCCAAACATCTGGATTTCATCAATATGTGATCTGTCATCGTATATTGGCATTCCCCAGTCCCCGAGCCAGAGCAATGCGGCTGGTTTTATTAATACGTCAAATACATTATCCGTGTAATACACTTGTCTGGCTGGGGCCTCCCGCTGGGGCGGGGCGGCGGATTTGAATGTATGATGAATCAGTTTGCATTACATGTTCGTAAGTCATCATTTGTCAGGATTAATAGGCATCCCTGGTTGAGGGGGTGGGGGTAGGGCAGGCATCGAGAGATGTGTATTTAGCTGTGGCCCATACTTATCTGCAGGTGCCCAAGGGTGCCCTGAAAACAGCTGTGCACCCACTTACCCAAACCCCAGGGTAGCAGCTGGCACTCACAGGACAGAAGTGACATTTTCAGCTGTCCCAGTGTCACTTGGAACCAAATAAGCCTATTTGTCTCTGCTTTGGGCTTGCCAAACAACTAAGAAGATGTAGCAAGGCCCGTTTCCACAAGCCAATCATCTCTTCCTCATCCCTCAGGTCTCAGCCTAGAAGCCTTTCTCACAGGCAGGCTTCCCTCACTCCCCCAGACCACATCAGGTGCCTCCTCTGTGATCCCAGAGCCTCTTGTGTTGCTCCTTTCCCAGCATGTGTGGCTGTTACCTCTTCTGTGTTACATCTTCAGAATGTGACTTTCCTGAGGGCAAAAAAATTAGCATGGCCACTGCTTCAGCCTCCTCATCTAACTGAGGGCAGGGTGCTAAGTAAAAGTTATAGTGAGAGGAGAAATCAATACGTATTCCTGAATTAACAAATAAAGGATTACGGACCTTGCCAAATCCCAGAGATGCAGACAGTACCCTGGAGACAAGGGCTTTCTCTGACTATCGTCTAGTCTGGTCAGTCTTTTATTCATGTTCTTCCTTATCTAGTCCCCCTCTTTCTACAAGGCATGCATGCACCCCTCTGCATAGTGTCAGGTTCCATAGGTTACTATTTACCTGGGTCCAATACACAAGAATGACAATTCAAGCTCATGCACCCTTGCTATCCTCTCCTCCTCCCTCTTTTCTGCCTGCAGATGCTTGGATTGCCATTCACTACCCATTCTCTGTGGTCTCCTTTGAGCTCCAGGCACAGGAGCCTGGCTGTTGTCCTGACTCCTATTGTGATGGATGCTAATAACTATGTCTAGCTTTGGTGTGTGTGTGTGTGTGTGTGTGTGTGTGTGTGTGTGTGTGTGTGTGTACTGAGCCATGCTAGACTCCTGGGTGGCCAAACATCTGCAGGGCTGCCAGGTGGAGAGCAGCCTGTGGAAAGGTTTAGGCTCAGATTTAGGCTCAAGCTGGAGCTAAAGGCTCAGGGCCAAAGCACAATTAAATTCACTGGATTCTGGTCATGGAACCTGAAGCCTTGGGTCCATGATCCTTTGCTGGAGCCAAGCGCACCAACTATTAACTAATCTGTTGGGGACTGGTGGTGCTTTCAGGGGCCACAGCTATTTCACACTCCTAACCATGGATCATAACCACAGCCCCAGTCCTTCTGTAGAATTACAATTCACTTCCCCCACTCCTTTCGCTAATAACTTCCAGATAGTTCCTGTGTTCAGATGGAGCATTGGTGGGTGGAGCGTCCCAAGTGGTCCCTGGGATTAGGCTCTACAAACTGCAGGAAAAGGCAGGATTCAGGGAATCATCCACCTATGAACAATGCACACATACCATCTCAGATGTCTGGACAGACAAGTGCTTCCACAAGAGTGGGCACGGGAAGGCACAGGGGGGGGGGGACACGCGGACACCCCCCCCCCCAAAGCACATATTCAAGTGCAGCTGAGAATCCCTGACCATTCTTCCCAGCATGTGACCTTCCTTGTCATACAGCCCAAATGCTAAGACTGTACTGTTTCAAGAAACAAAACTTCAAGTATGCTTTACCCACTGTTGGCTCTGGCTCTGGGCTTATAAAAATAAAATGGGAGCCTCCACAGCTGTGGGCTATAAATCCTGAATGGTCGAGGGAGACAGAGTTACCTGCATCCTAGGCAGATGGGTGGAGAGCCCGGCAATGATGGCAAGTGCTTGTGTGTCTGGACCCACAGCGGGCCAGATGCTTAGCCTCAGGCATTGCCTGTTGGCCCAGCCCAGCCTGGCTGCTTCGCACAGACCAGTGCAATCAAAAGAGGTAGAGCCCTAGGGAGAAAGCAAGGGCTCAGATCAGGGGACAGAGGTAGAGGAAGAGAAGGCGGGGTGGGAGCGGGGGCGGGAAGGGAGCAAGGCAGCCACGCGCGGCTGAGGCTAAGGGGGCCCTCGCATCTGGAGATCAATTAGCATCAATTACTGACTTCATTTAATTGTCGTCCAAGATGAATTTGTCATTTTTAGCTGGGAATTAATGGGAGACCTTCACCTCTCCCTGGCAGCAGCAGAGGAGCCAACAACGGTCACCTCAGCCTCCTAGAAGCTCAGCATCCAGCTTAGGGCAGGGGCAGGCAGCTAGTGGGGCTTCTGTTCCTGGGCAAGCTCTAGCCTGGCCTGCTAGAGCCCAGGGCCAAGGTGGAGCCTTAGGTCCTGGGTAGCCGTCCTTTGCCGCCTCTGGCTTCAGCTAGAAATTAATTTGCTGGGCCGAGCATGTTTACCTTTTCCCAGCAAAGGCGAGTCGGTAAACAGCAGCCCGGCGGCTGAAATTGAATTGATAACTGCATCAACGTGCCAGATAACGCCTAAAATAATACGCCGATAAGGAAATTCGATTTGATTTGCTGCTGCGCATCAGATTGGCCCCATCTGTAGCTGCCTGTAATCATTTTCAATTGCGTTGGGAAACCTTATTTGTCCTTAAATATTTCTGTCATTTTTCATTGCTGGCGACAGATCCTTAGGCAGGTGGCAGGGGTGCATTGCTTCTGTGGGCGCAGGGCGGCGGCCCAAGGAGGAGGGGTTGTGGGACTAGGAGGGAAAGAGGCAGGGAGCAGGCAGCCGGGCGGTGACAGCTGTTCCTCCAATCAATCACGCTGTCGACAGGGAGGGACGACTGGCTGGCAGAAATTGAGTTTGCCTCACAGGGGACGATTGAGCAAATTAATAGCCCATTAGCCAAGCGGTGACCTGAGAAATGAAGGTGCAGGGTTCCTGCTCACTCAGGCCGGCTGGGGTGGGGTAGGGCAGGGGAAGGGTCCAGGGAGGGGACCACCAGGGAGGGTGTGAGGAGAGATGGAGGGGTGGATGAGATGAAGAACATGTGGGTGTGGGTGTGGCTCAAATGGAGAGGAAGGAATGATGCAGGAGGAAAACAGAAAGACTAGAGGCACAGGCAATCCCAGGAGTGATGCTCCCGGCTGGCCGAGGGAGAGGGAGCGCTGGCTGAGTTCTCCACCACATTCTCAAAAGGACCACACCAACGAAATCCTCTCCACCCTCAGTTCTGGAGACTCCCGTTGCTTTCTCTTCTTGGGGTTCTAGAACACTGACTTCTCCTAGAATCGCCGTTTTCTTGCAGACCCGCTTTTTCGTCTTCTACCTCCATGTTCCATGGGCCAGGGGGTGGGGCCAGTGTCTTGCAGTCCACTGATTCGCCCTGTGGGCCCTTGGAGGTCAAGCGCCACTCTCATCTCTCCTTACCCGACATTCTCCACGTTCACCGAGGGCTTTGACACGTGTCTAAGCCCACCATTGCCCTGACCTCCGCGCCTCAAACCACTCCCCTTCCTCCTGAAGGAACAACCCAACCTGCTTGGTGACAGGCCTCCAGACCTCACAACCCCGTGCTCTTGGCCCCGTGCTCACCAGATTTCTCTAACTCCCACCACTGTGGGCACTTGCCTGGACCCCACAATGCATCATCTATGTACCCTCTGGCCAACATACTCCACTTCTGTACTCTCTGCCTTCTTCATCATCTGATCGCCCTCCTTTTGGTCTCAGACATATGGACGGCCGAGAGCAGCTGGGGAAACCACAAAACCACGCAGATATGTGCCAATAAAAATTCCGTTTCCACTCTCAGCACCACTAAACAATCCTTTTACATCCTTGGTCAGCTGTCTCCCCTTCCCCAGAGACAATTCAGTATTTTACCGCTTTGAGCCCCATCTCCTCCTGCGTCCCCTTCCTGTGGCTTTGCTTCCCACTTGAGTGTGGAATCAGGAGTTTCTGGGTGTGAGCTCCTTTAAGCCATCTTCTCCTTGTCCCTCCCATTTCAGCTTCCTGTTTCATCTGCTCCCCTTGGGGCTCAGAATCTCACTCTGGCTTAAGTTTTGCGTCAGGCCCCTCTCTTCTGCATCCTTTGCTTCCCTGGCTTACATTCCCAGTGGCTCCCACAGTATAGTCACACAACCACGCACCTGTCCCCTCCCGGAATGAGTGTCCTTTCCTTACCTCCCTGTCTCACTGCAGATACTTCAAAGACTTGCTTGCTGTTTATGCTCTATTTCCTAGTCACCTCTCTCTCTCTCTCTCTCTCTCTCTCTCTCTCTCTCTCTCTCTCTCTCTCTCTCTGTGTGTGTGTGCTTGAGGGAGCAAGTGTGCATGTGGAGGTCAGAGATCAATCTCAATTGTCATTCCTCAGGGGCCAATTACCTTGGCTTCTTTTGTTTGTTTTAAGACAAGAGTCTCAGGCTGGAGAGCTAGCTCAGCGGTTAAGAGCACTGACAGTTCTTCCAGGGGTCTTGAGTTCAATTCCCAGCAACCACATGGTAGCTCACAACCATCTGTAATGGGATCTGATGACCTCTTCTGGTGTGTCTGAAGACAGCTACAGTGCACTCATATACATAAAAATAAATAAATAAATCTTAAAAAAAAAAAAAAAAAAAAAGACAGGGTTTTGCTTACTATGGAGCCTGGGCTGGCTGGAACTCATATAGACTAGGCTGGCCTTGAATTCAGAGCTGCCTACCTCCTGAATGCTAGGATAAAAGAAAAAGGTGTGTACCATGTGCACCACCAGGCCCTGTTTCTTGAGACAGGCTAGGCTAGGTTGGTTTGTCACCAGGCCTAGAGATCCACTTGTCTCTGCCTTCCTGGTGCTGGGAGTACAAGCATGCACTACCTCATTGCACTTTCTTTGTTGTGTTTTTCGAGACAGGGTTTCTCTGTGTAGCCCTGACTGTCCAGGAGCTCGCTCTGTAGACCAGGCAGGCTGGCCTTAAACTCAGAGATTCGCCTGTCTCTGCCTGCCAAGGGCTGGGGCTAAAGGCGTGCGCCACCACTGCCCGGCTTACAATTCACTTTCTCAATGCGGGTTCTAAGGATGAAGTCAGATCCTCAAGGACTTTGCCGACTGAGCCGTCTCCTCAGCCTCCTAACCAATTCTTAACTCACTACATCAATTTTCATCCCCACCACTCTATGGAAACTGTTCTCCATCATCAACGATCACCATCTGTCAAATCTAATGGATACTCTAGGTAATTTATCTGTTAATTCAGTAAATACACAGCGAGTCTCGCATATATTAGAGACTATACTGAGATCTTGCAGAACAGCATCTACGTCCTAATGGGGCATGGAGTCTAATGAGGGAAGAGATACAATCAGATACTCGGAATCCTTATATAGCAATTGTGCCAAAGAGAGGCAAACAGTTCCATGGAGCCAATAATGTGGACATTTCTATTGGTCAGGGAAGGACAGCCACACTTGAGATGTGCCAGCTGAGGAGGAGATGAAGAGGCAAGGAGGGCGGGAGCAATACTACCATATGCGTGTTCTGCACCCAGCACTGTGCAACTTATCCCGTCCTGTAAGCAGGGGCATACAAAGTTCCGTAGCTTGCCCACGGTTACATAATGAGTCGCTGTGTTAGACTGTCAGTGCAGGCAACGCAGAGCTTGGAGTCTGTGCTATCAACCACTTTATTGCTCCGACACTCTTTAGTGTCCTTGTCCCCATTCACGTCTCTCCTCTGGTGTCATTCCTTCAGTTTGTACCTCTGACGCCGAGACTTCTCCACTTAGAGGTCCCACAGGTCCTTCAAGGCACAGCATGCCTGAGGTGCGAGCACCTTTCTCTAACTATGCTTTCCCCCTGATTTCTCTGTTCCAGTGTGTACCACCATCTACAGCCTTCCCTAGACTCACCCTCTCCATGCTTACTCTTTCTTCAGGCTCCTGTAGCGAGTAAATTGCCTTCTTGGCTGTCTTATCCTGTAAGGATCCAGGAGAACATCTCTCCTCTATCATCTGATGGCCTTCAGACACCATCATTGTCTATCTCTGCTGGTAAGTCCCGCTATTCCATTGCTATCTCTGCAGAGAGGCGGGGCTTCTGAAAACACAACTCGGATCCCATCATCCAACCACTTAGGACTCCTCCCATGTCATAAATTCTGAACTTGTTATCTTCTAAGTCCCTCTGCAGCCTCACATACCCTCCAGCAACCCTGTGGTATGGCTGGACAAGAGTTAGCTCTTCTCCATTATTCTGTCAACAACGCCCTTGACACCCCTCTCTCCACGGGCAACCTGTAACTTTTATTCTGTTAAAAAAAAAAAAAAATCCTCCAATGTCCCCACTTCCTGGAAGGCTTCCCCAGACTCTTTCTTTCCTTTTGAGTCAGGGTCTCACTATGAAGCCCTGGCTGTCCTGGAACTCACTCTGTAGACCAGGCTGGCCTTGAACTCACAGAGACCTGCCTGTCTCTGCCTCCTTAGTGCTGAGATTAAAGGTATGCGCCACCACCATATCTGACTTCATTCATTCTTTCTCATGTCATGTCCTTCACCTCATCTTCGTATACATGTAGTACTGCAGTTATGTGTTTATCTGCTTCCCTTCCTTGTCCCGAGCTCTGTGAGGGAAGGAGGGTGTCTGATTCACCCGGTATATTCAGGACCCGGTCTAGGGTTTGGTATAGAGCAGGTATTAGTAAATGCTGAATAATCCAGTGACCAAGTTAAAGAGGGAGGATGTGAACGGCATGTGGGCGGGGCCTCAGAAAGAGAGGGATGCTGGGAAGAGAGGTGGAACCAGGTGAAGGAAGGCTGCCCGGTCATGCTGAGAATTTCTTTTGCTTACAAGAACCTTTATTCAATAAGAGTGAAATGTCCCAAGGAGTTCAAAAAATGGAGGCTCTCTGTAATTGTACTTGCCTCCAAATCAAGTGTTCGTAGACCTGATGGGAAACCAGTGAACTAGTGAACATAGCCAGATAGTAAAGCTCGTGCCTGGAAACATGGCCAGGTAGATGTACATATCAGAACAGACACCCCATGTGCTCCTGGGAGCCTCCTCCATCATGGAACCCTCGTCGGGCCTGTGTGCTAGCTCACCACTCCACCCGGAACCCCTGGGCTGCGCTCTCGCTCAGCAATTCCCCTACCAAGAAAGCTCTAAGGGTTTCAATTACCAGCGCGTGGGATTTAGTGCCCTGGGCTTCTCTGACTGGAGGAGATTTATTTGAAGGTTTAGTGTCGTGGAGAATTCACGTCTTCACTCCCAGGAGCCCAGCTTCCGTCCCGAGCCCCTAAATCAGGAACCAAGATGGGCTATTGTCAGTTACCGCATTAGCCTCGTTAGCGGACCAGGAGGGGTGATTAATAGCAATGCGCACACAGCCATCCTGCTAGTTGCTGCTCCTGCTGCTACTCCTGACCTGGGAGGGGGTGGGGAGTGGCAGAGCCTGCTCCACCATGGCAGCTCCTTTCCCAAAACCAGGCAGGAAAGTCCACGACACCCTTCCAGATCTGACGGTGGGGCAGTTAAAGGTTAGCAAGCCAGACTTTGGGGCCTTACTCCCGGGGTAAAGGACAGGGGAGGCAGAATGTATGTAGGAGCTGGACAGGAATATTTGCTTCATTTCCCAAACCCTCTTTTAGTGGTGTCATGTATGGGCCAGGGACGATCTAAGAACTGGTATGAGAGACAGGCTTTTGAGGGTGAGAAGTAGAAAGGACAGGAAGCTGTGTGTGGGAGCTGTGGGCAGGGATGTCCATGTGGGAAGGACACAGACTTGTGTGTGAAGAACTCGAGGGGTGTGGCTGGGAGAAGGGTGTCCCATGAGTTTGGAATCAGGCTAACCTGGGCCTTCAGTTCCGGCTACTTTATATATATTTATTCATTCACTTAACAAATTGTTACCAAGGATCAAGTAGCTTTTATATGCCCACACTGCATTTTTCTTGGCTACAGATCGGAGATAATAATAATAAGGATATTGCCTAAGAGGATGGTGTGATTTATGAGAGCAGAGTTCGGGGCAGAAGCGCCCTAGCCCAGAGTACCAATACAGGTCAAGAACGGTAGCTGTGGAGCTGGGACTCATCTGTCAATCCAGGTTTCCTTTCTCTTTTCTTGTCTCTTTTCCCCTCCCTTTCTCAATCACAGTTGAACCACAGTATTAATTATTAGAACCAATTGACTGTTTAGACTCTGATGTTTTAACTAATCACCACTAATGGCAAGCACTGTGGGCAATCACATTCATTTAGTTCCCAGGCAAACCTCTTTACACAGTGGAGAGCAGGCTAGAGGGAGGGGAACCAGCAATAGTGGGGATTTGGAAATGACAGGGGTGGTCTCTGCTGTCCAGAAATAAGACCTTTCCCTGACAGCCCTGGTGAACCGAGTCCCTTGGGGTTAGGTCAGCTGAGACTCGCCTCAAAAGTGGGCTGGCGTCCTTCCTTCCTTATACGTTCTAGCCCTTTGGCCCCAATGTCCCCTTTGACTTAAAATTCTGTCATGAAAATGAGCAACGACTGACCACCACCTTGGATCGTAAATATCTGACATTTGGCCAAGCTACATTTTAACCAGTGACTCCTCTAAAGGTCCCCCTATAGGAGACAGGCATTTAGATGCTCATCTAAATCTCAGCTTCTCATAGGGCATCGGCTGATGCTGGGTGGAGCGCGACACTGAATCCTGGCCATCTGGACTTGGGTCTGAGTGACAATAGCCAATGAACATGTGTTCAGTGCTGCCGAGTCTTGGCCAGGACTGGGGATGTGTCCTAAGCATTGTGTGCCTAAGAAGACACCTGCCTTCTTTACCCCAAGACCCTATACACAGCTCTGTTTCACACTGAACTCATGACCACTTTATTCTTACTCCAAATTCACTGGAGAGTAGATCCCCAGAACTCAGGAATGACAGCTTTAGTTCGGGGGTGGGGGGGGTTTCAGACTAGGAAAGTCTGGATGGACCATAAAGCCAACGTCCTGGAGGAGGCGGCCTAGATGTTTACGGCCAGTAGGTGTCGCTGTGGCTCCAGCACTGGGAGGGGGTGCTAGGCAGGGGCCCTGATGCTGTGGGTGCCCCCTGGCTTCCTGCCCCTGTCTCAGGCCTGCCAGAAAAGCTTTCACACCGGCCTCTCAAACTAAGTGTACTCCAGACAGTTGGGGGTCATGTGAAGACGTAGATTTGATTCACCAGCTCTGGAGTGGGGCCTAGGCATTTCTAAGAAACTCCTAGGTGATGCTGGCTACTGGCTGCACTATGAGCGTCAAGAGCCCGACTAGGCAGCTCCCCACTGGAGAAACCACAGGCTCCGCTGTCCTCGAAAGCCAACCTCCATCCTCACTCTTACTTTGCTACATTAGGTTCTAAATCAGGGCCCAGGGTAGCTACGATTTGAATCCCCTTCTTTTTGGGGGAGGCAGACTTAACTAGACCAAAACAACGTGAGGCAGTCTGAACTGGAATCTAACTCCAGGTCTCTAAGTCACAGTCCCCTCGCCTCCCTAAACTCACATCCAACCTCACCTTCCTCCCGTTAGCTCCAGTTCCCAGGGGCTTCCCTCTGTCTCCTCCCTTCATCCTACACCATAGCCTTCCGGGTCCTCTGCTTCATTCTCTGGATGCCAGCCTACGACAGAGCAATGGCAGTGGGGGGGGGGGGGCGGGTGTCTAAGGCCACGTGCCTGCACGGGAGCCATTGCTGCAGGCGAGGAGATAGACAGTCTGGCAGTCTAGAGACCGGGCATGCTCCAGACTCTTCCACTGGGTGCAAGGGGCTCTTTATCCCTGTCACTCTGCTTTGTCCTAGGATGTGGGAAGGCAAAGCCCTGGCTGCAAGGAAAGAAGGAGGCAGTGTGGGTCTGTGGGGAAAGGGGTAGACAAAGCACCTATCAAGAGTTTCCTTCCCAAACCTACATTTCTAGTAGGACCTTTCTCCTTTCTAGTCTTTTTCTTTGTAAATTTATTTATATATAATGAGTACTCTATTACATGTATACCTGCATGACAGAAGAGAGTATCAGATCCCATTACAGATGGTTATGAGCCACCATGTGGTTGCTGGGAATTAAACTCATGGCCTCTGGATGAGCAGCCAGTGCTCTTAACCGCTGAGCCATCTCTCCAGCCCCTTCCTTTCTATTCTTGTCCACTGTCTGGGCTTGCTGGGCAGTAAAGCAGCAGCTGCCTTTGTGGTAACAGTCTAAATGTCCTAGCCATTTCCAAGACTGACATTCTGTGATTTTTTTTTCTTTTAAAGTGGGAATGCAACTGAATTAATTAACTGATTTGTAATTGGTTAATTGATTTGTAGGCTAGCAATTGAAGCAGGAGCATTTTGGTCTTGCACTACCTGGAAGGCTACCTGCTGCGACCCACGATTCAGATATAGAATGCAGGAGAATAAACCCAGAAAGGGCTGCTTTCAAATGCATCGCCCCCTTCCCATTTATAAACTTGAGCCAGGTATGGTGGCTAACTCTGCAATCCTAGCACCTGAGAGGCTAAGGCGGGAGTTCGAGCTTAGCCTAGATCCCAGGCCAGTCTGAACTATACAACAAAAGATTTTATCCTCTCACCAAAGTAAAATAAATAAATAAATAAATAAATAAATAAATAAATAAATAAATAAATAAATAAGCAAGCCAGCCCCTTTACTTGGTTAGAAAATACCTCCACATCTACAAAAGTCTCTACATTTTTATGAGTCACCTTTTCACCCTTTTGAATACCTTGGAAAAGTTACCTAATTCCTCTGTGCTCATCTGGATAGCGGGAAGAGTCAAGCCCCCACTTTACAGGGCTGTGGGTAAAGATATTTGACTAGTGTCAGACCCTTTCAAGTCCTTTCGTTGAGTGTTTGCTATTATAGATCTTATTAATACCTTTGGATATTTAGTGCTTTAGGCAGGTAAATTTTCCTTTAAAAGTACAAGCAAAAATCACTGTCCAAAAATGATTAGGACTCTGGCTTTTTCCCCAGCACCCACATGGTAGTTCCCAGCAGTCTGTAGCTCCAGTTCTGGGGAATGTGATGACCTCTTCTGACCGTTGAGGGTATCAGGCATGCAGAGGGTGCACAAACATTCAAGATAGGGTTTCTCTGTGTAGCACCCTAGCTGTCCTGGAACTTAAGTCTATAGACCAGGCTGGCCCTGAACTCAAAGAGATCCACCTATCTCTGCCCCCCAAGTGCTGGGATTAAAGGCATACACCACCACTACCCAGTTAAATGTTTTTTTAAAGAATACAATGTTGGGGCTGCTTTAGTCTGGGTTTTGGATATCATACTGAACACACGTGGCAATGGCACCCTTGTGAGGAAGCACATGCCTACAGGACAGAGGAGGAGGCCTAATCTTCCCCTGTTTCTGCCTGGTCTGGGGCATGAGAGGGAACAGGAAAGGGCACGAAGGGAGGGGAGGTCAGCAAGACTCAAGCAGCCCCTCCCCCTCTCAGGATAGCACTCTTCCTGCTTTCTCCCTTTCCACAGTCCCTAGGCTTTCATTCCTGCATTCCATACTGATACTCAGCCCTAGGCAGGATGGGGCCAGAGTTGGCCTGAAAGAGGGAACAAGACTTAGGCAAGAAGCCTGGAATGCAGAATATGGTTCTGGAGTCAGGGAGACCTGGTCTTGACCCCACCCTTAGGATTGCTAGTCCTATCCATGTCTCTGTCACCCACAGGGCCTTCTCCTCACCTAGAGGCTCAGGACAATACTGGCCTCCGCACACCTTAACAAATGAATGATCCCTATCACCTGAAGCCCAGGGCTTGCACGCTGTGAGAGTCTTAGCACTGCTGTCCTGTGGGAGAAACCATGGAGCTGCTATGGCCCCGGGGATGCAGATCGACAGGGCTGACAACCTGCCTGGCCCTTCCCCACACATAGCGGTCAGTGGTCAACAGCAACAGGACAACACAGGCTTATGTCCTAAGGAGGGCAGCTGCCGGGGAGGGATGGAGGTTACATGCAAAGGGGGCCTGAGACAGAGAGGCAGCTGGGGGAGAGGGCGTGGCTGGCCAGGCACAGCCTGTTACCAGCTGTGCAATGGATTTCTCAGCTACCAGCTTCCCCTTTGGGTGACACCTAGCTATTACAGTTCTCAGTCCCCAACTCTCATCATAGGGCAAAACTGTGAGAAGAAAGCGGGGCTCCAAGGAATGGCCCCTGCACACTCTGATGCTGTGTCCCCTTTTTTCTCATTCCTGTCTTTTAAAATTCTTTTAAACAATTGTGTTGTGTGTGCGTGCATGTGTGCACATGTGTAGGTCAGAGGACAAGCTCCATCGGTGATTCTCTCTGTACACTGTATAGGTTCTGGGAACCAAATCCAGGCCATCGGTTACCAGCAAGTGCACTCCCCGCTGAGCCAACTTACTGGCCCCTTCCTTCCACTTTCATCATGACCCATTCCAAACCCCTGAAATACTTTAGTGTTTGGGGCCCACTTCTGGGGCTAGAGAGGAGTGAGGGCCCGACTTCGAGGCTCCCAGGCTGGGGATGGATAGGTCCACGAGATACTACTGTAAGACTGATGGGCAAAGGACTGGGCAGGAAGGAGCCCGGAGCTGAGACAGACAGAGCTTCCTAGAGGAGGTAGAAGCAGAGGGTGGAACGGAGCATGGAATAGCAAGAGAGGAAAAAATGGAACAGAGACCAAGGCTGAGAGGTGGCCTACCTACAAGGACCAGGCAGAGATTAGGGGGCAGAAAGAGTAGAAGTTCCCTCTGGAAGTGAGTTGGGCCTCCCCTGCTTTGTTCTGTAGGCATTTCAGAGCCAGGAGGATGCAGGGCCCACGCTGTTGAGCTCCTGCAATATTTAGACAGGTGCCTGAGGCCTGTGACTGGAATAGTTCTTGGTAGAGATTGCAGACTGGCCACATCTTTCACCGTACCCTAATAAGCCTGGTACTGGCCCAGTGTGGAGCGTGAGAGAGGCAGCTGGGATTATCATCCCCATTTTACTGAGGAGAGACCCAAACCCAGACTCAGAGAAGTCAAGTGAGGGGCCCCACGCTCCGCCTCTAGCACGTGTGCAGCTGGAACCTGAAGGATCCTGGTTCCTCAGCAAAGCCTGCAGGTGTCAATGGACCACTGCTGAACTGGCTAGCCTGAACTCTGGCTGCTTCTTCCCCTGCAGCCGGTCCCAGTGAATTCATATTCTCTCACCTTTGGGCCTTCAACAAGATCTTTCTCTCTACCTGGACAGCAACCTTTTGGAACTCAGCTCATGGGTCCACTCTTCCAGAAGCAGCCTCTTCACCTTTCAGGTAGACAGGGTGCCCTGAAGCCCCAGTTCTGCTTAACTGGAAGTATACTTACTCAGTTACTTTCAACAGGGCCTGGTACTGTGAGCGATGATCACATACAAATGGGTGGAGAGCTGAGCCCTCATAGTCACAGCTCTGGTGGCTGCAGCAGCCTTCTCCAAGGGCCTCGAGTAAGGAGCACTGAGGGAGGACTGGGCTCGAAGAACTGTGAGGCACAAACTCAGCCAGGTTGAAGCTCAATCCAAGACCTAACCTAAAGCAGAGGATATTCAGGGGCCTACATGGACATTAGGGTGTGTCAGTTCTGGGGAAGAATGGGACCCATGGAGCTGGGGAAATGTCAACAGATAGAAACTCCTTGGAAGAGCAGGTGATGGTGAATTTCAGTGCAGAGATGGCTATAAGTTTAGGAAAGGAGGGACATGGGGGGAGCAAAGATAGAGAGCAGAAGCCAGCCTTTTCCTAGCTTCTCCCTGTCCAGCAGGGCCTAGGCTTTGCAGCCAGCCTACCACAGGCTTCCTGTGGCAACTGCCTGGGAGTCTGTCCCTTCCAACACGCTGAGAGGGTGAGCTGGTGTATCTTAGACCAAGCCTGTGAATCCTAGCCTGTGGTGCCCGCTCTCCTGCACCACAGAAAGTGCACTGTCTAAAGGCCATAGCTGGGCCAGCACTTCTGCCACACACAGGAGCTCCAGCAGGCCGGGTCCATCTTTGGCAGTACCATTTCTTATTTGTACCAGGACCCGCAGCTCTCCTTGTAACTTTAAACCGGGGTGTGTGTGTGTGTGTGTGTGTGTGTGTGTGTGTGTGTGTGTGTGTGTGATGGCACCCATTTCCCTGCCCTGTACCCTCCAGACCAGGCGTGCCAAGTTCCAACTTTGGAACTATCTATTCCCAGAGAGATGTTTGCTAGGTAGTTCCTAGCCTAGATATTGTTTATAAATCAATAATGTTCAATTTAGCTATTAGAAAAGACTTAATACAAAACATTGAGAGTTTTGCATTTCTAAGCCTGTTTTTTGTTTTTTGTTTTTAACCATGAAGGACAGAGGTAGTAATTGTTTGAGGCAGTGTCTCAGGTAGCCCAAACTGGCCTCAAACTTGCTGCAGGTGACCTTGATTGACCTTCCTGCCTCTACAGTACACTGCTGGGGTTACAAGTATGTCACCATGTCTGGTTCTTTTTTTTAATGCTGTGCTGGGAACTCAGGCCTTGTGTCATACAGTCAAGCACTTTACCTACTGAGCCACCTCGACAGCCTGGATGGAGACAGTAATTATAACCTAGGCTCCTGGGCTGTGTGAGACAGGTTAAAGCGTACGCTATTCCACTTTGGAGGTGGGTAGTCCTGCTGTCCTCATTTCACAGAGGAGGACACTGAGGCTCAGAGAAGCCTGGGGATCTGCCTGTCAGTGCCAAGTGGAAGGCCTGGGATTCAGGTGAGTGCTCTCTACACTGTACTGCTTTACAGGTCCCTGGGGAGGGCAGGCTAGAAAGGGCCAGTCTTATTTGAGAAATAGCTAAGGCCTCTCCTCTGACCAACAGGCCTTCAGCCTGGGCCACCCAGTAGGACAGAGGGAGTCAGGAAGAGCAGAAGGAATACCAAAGCCAGGTGCATCTCAGGGGGAAAGCAGCTTTGTCCGGGGAAGCTGGAGAAGTTCTGTGGGAGGGAGGCAGGCAGGCGGTGAGAGGGTTGGTGGGTAGAGGTGAGAACGGCACCACCTGAGGTCACAGGGCCTGAAAGTGGGCTGGGCACTAGTACTGCAGTGGTCCTTTTGATGGGGGTGGGGATTGGCCATCTGCCACACTCCTCACACCTGGGCTGGAGCCCTGCTCATAGCCAGCCCTGGCTCCAGCCACCTCTGCCCTCTGGCCTAGCGGCAGGCCCGGCTGGCTCACCTTCTCAATCAATACTGCGCTCTTAATGGGCCCAGCCACCAGCACCAACCAGGGGCATTAAATGTTAATTATATCTATTTGGATTTGAAAAATTTTATTACTCGAGTTAATTATGGCTGGAGTCATAAAAAGGTTTCAGAGCAAAAGGGCTGCCTTATTGGGGCCACTTTCCCTAAGACAGATTGGAAAGGCAAAGAAGAAATAAAAGCATCAGGCTCAGAGGGCAGCTGTCCCACATCTGCCAGACTATGGGCTCTGGATCTCATCCTCATCCTCCCACCCCACCCAAGAGAAAGGCATGAACCCCCACCCCCACCCCTACCCCCACCACCACATCAGCTGTGTTGGCACCAAGAATACATGTGAGGCCTGTCTCAGAATGGAAGGCCTCTTAGCCACGCTCCCAAAGTAAGGATTCCAAGATTAGCCCAGGACTCGACTTCAAGTCGTCCAAATACTGAGAAATACTCCCGCTCAGCTCCACCCAGCCCTGCCTGATTGCTTCCTGCCAGCCCCGCTCTTGATTCATGGGCCTGACCTTGAGCTATAAAGTGCTCACTCTAGTGGGCATAGAGGCAGGATTTACAGCCCTGGGGTCAGCTGTAGGCAATGACACACACAATAGCTGACTCACAGGGTGCCCCATTCTCAGCCCACACATAACTCTTGCACATATAGTACACACACACACACACACACACACACACACACACACACACACACACGCAAAATCTTGATGAAGACAGAAATGCACATTCATGCCCAGGAGCTATCGGACTACACATCCAGGAAGAAGAGAGCCATTTGCAGAGCAAGTGCTTGGATCTTGACACTTTACAGGCGTTTGTCTAATCCTTAGTGCTGAGCCTTTGAGGTCAGGTGGAGTCAGCAGCGCTTGTTTTATAGAAGAGGGAGTGAATGAGGGCCTGGGCCGTTTGTTATTACAACATCTGTGACTACACGAGCACCAGCTCTCTGAGAACTGTGTGGCCTCCTCTAGAGCTACTCGCCACTCGCTGTGCTCCCCACACTGACCCTGGCCATTCTTTTCTTCTTGAGGATTTTGCTCTTCTCTCTTCAAAGTTGTGTGTAACCTTTCTCTTAAAATGGCCGCCCCCGGTCCCCCTCCCCCCTTCGCTGCTCTCTTTCCTTTTTGGCTCCTGCCATCTACTCTTGGGAACAAGGGTTCAGCACCTGTTCTCATACCTCCCTTTGCAATCCAGGACGGGGTGGGGTGGGGGTGGGGTGGGGGGTTGCTCTCATTCCTGTGGGTCTACGTCAGCAGCTCAAGAGCCCATGGTCATTCTGCCTGTGTCTGTGTCTCCTACAGTGACACTTCACACCACAGTCTGTCCTGGTCTCAGCTTTAGGTTAGTTTCAGCTTTCCTGACACCAAGGCCTCTCTCTCCCCATGCCTCGGTTCCCCCAACTCAAGGCAGTGATCTCTGCTCTCAGAGAACTTCTGAACCCCCTAGACTTCAACTTTTATGACTTTCTGCATGGTCCCTACACCTGCCTCCAGGTGAGCCTCTCTCCTCAGCTCCCATCCTGATTTGTCCAGTGCCTGATGGACAGAGCCGTCGGGATTTGCTACTGTTTCCTCACTGAGTCATTGCAGTTGGAAATAATTATCTGTTCCTTAAATACCCTCCCATACCTTCTTTCTCTATTTTTTGCTTTTTCAGGACAGGGTTTCTCTGCATAACCCTGGTTATCCTGAAGGCTGTAGCCAAGGCTGGCCTCAAACTCAGAGGTTCACCTGTCTTGACATTAAAGGCATATGCCCGTACCTTATTTCTATTTAGCAAAAAAAAAATGTGTGTGTATGCGTTGTGGTGTGTGTGTGTGTGTGTGTGTGTGTGTGTATGTGTGGTGTGTGTGTGTATGGTGTATGTGTGTGGTGTGTGTGTGTATGTGGGGTGTGTGTGTATGGTGTATGTGTGGTGTGTGTGTGTGTGTGTGTATGTGGGGTGTGTGTGTGTATGTGGAGTGTGTGTGTATGGTGTATGTGTGGTGTGTGTGTGTGTGGGGGGTGTGTGTGTGTATGGTGTATGTGTGTGGTGTGTGTGTGTATGTGGGGTGTGTGTGTATGGTGTATGTGGTGTGTGTGTGTGTGTGTGTGTGTGTGTGTGTGTGGTGTGTATGTGGGGTGTGTGTGTATATGGTGTGTATGTGTGGTGTGAGTATATGTGTGTGGTGTGCGTGTGTC
>CM052702.1:107534902-107907590 GCA_028551405.1 Uromys caudimaculatus
GTGTATGGTGTGTATGTGTGGTGTGAGTATATGTGTGTGGTGTGCGTGTGTCGTCGTCTGGCCTCCCTAAACATAGAGTCACTGATAAATATGTTAAACCAGTATTTTTGAGATTTTCTTTTCAGTTCTCAGGGGTTGAACCCATCGCCTAGTACATACCAGTGTATGTTCTGCTTCTGAACTCCCAGTCCCAGTAACAACCATATGCAAAGCCAAGGCACCCAGGTTAACAGGTTTTGGGGGGTGGATGTGAGAGGCAGGCGGACAGGGAAACTGTGAGATGCCTCAGTGACAGTTGTGGATCAGGTTGGTTTGAGGCTACAGCTGGCCCTGTGTGTCATCTGTGTGACATTAGGCCCTGGTCTGTATATCGTCCTCATAGTAACCTCTAGGGTACAACTAGCTTGTGGTGTTGGACGTGGGAGTTGATAGTAGTTGCTGACCTTGGCAAAGCAGAGGTTAAGGGTCAGGTGGAATCTCCAGGAATGTGGCTTCTGAAGTGAAAGGGAGAGGAGGGTGTGAGCAGGTGTCACCAATGCTCGGCCTATCCAGACCCTGATGAGAGAAGAGGCAGGAGAAAAGAGGGAGGGTGGTTGTCTGGTAAAGCACAAGGATGGGACAGCTATTAAAGAGCAGTTTCCATTTATGGGTATGGAAGAGTGGGAGAACACTAGAGCTCCAGAAGAGAGTCTCTACAGGAGAGAGAGAGAGAGAGAGCGAGAGAGAGAGAGAGAGAGAGAGAGAGAGAGAGAGAGAGAGAGAGAATCTCTTTAAGCCTAGGAGAGGGAAGGACTCTAGCTGTTACGGACAGGGTACTGCTCTCTATCCAAGAGCTGAACTGGGTGGGTACACCCAGGGATGAGAGTGGTGAAGCCACCTGAAGCCACCAGGCCAGGAGAGTGGTGTGACCTTCATGGCAGGCATTTGAGCATGTCTTCTCTGTAGTGCCCCAGGATGCCAGCTCCAAAAGAGGAGCTGGGGACTTGGTTAGAAATGCTGCTTCTGGTGATGCTGAGACAGGCCAGGGGCCTGAGTTTTGTCTACCTGAGCTGCAAGCAGCCCCTCTCCTGTTACTACTACTCCAGCTGGGATTTTTCCAGCATTCAGACAAGCTTGGGGAGCCAGCCCCTTATTTCCAGAGCTGAAGCAATAAAAGGGGAAAATCAACATCCTAGTGATCTTGTTTATGGTGCTAAGTAAGCTGTACTGCTTAATCCCTACGAGGTTAATGAATTTACAACTTGCTTTGGAATTTGACAAGGGCTGTAAAAGAGGAACGAACCACTCTCTCTGCTCCTTCCCCATGAGCTGATGATGTTGGACCAGCCTGGCTTGGCTGCCCTGATGAAGGAGGGGAGAGGATTTAAGTGTGAGGTTCACAGCCAATGGCCTGGGTTTTGAGCTGACTGGTTGAAACGAAGGCTAATGCAAGAATCAATGGACACTTCCAGTAACTCTCCAGCTAGCTGTGAGTGTCCACCTTCTAGTATAGCCATAAAAAAGAGGTGAGGTAAAGCCGGTAAAGAGGTTAGCATCAGATTGTGTATGTAGTGACAGTGACAGTAATTAGCAATTTCATTCAGTCTTAAATCAAAATTTGCTATTTGCTTGTCTATGGCCCCTCACCATTTATCCATCCATTCAGAAATTCAATAAATCATTTTTTGAGAAATCAGACTGCATGGCAGGGCCTTGTGTCGGGTACAATTTACAGTGAGGCATAAATCTTAAAACATGTTAAAATTAAAGACAGGAAGAAGGAATGGACAAGTTATCCTGGCTGCAGACCAGGTGCCAATAAGGCCTATTTTAAAAAAATTATTATTTTTTTTAAGCCAGGCATGGTGGTGCACGCCTTTAATCTCAGCACTCAGGAGGCAGAGGCAGGTAGATCTTTAGGTTTGAGGCCAGCCTGGTCTACAAAGTGAGTTCTAGGATAGCCAGGACCACACAGAGAAACCTTGTCTTGAAAAACCAAGACAAACAAAAACCAAAACAAAACAGAATTCACTATGAGCACACAGTATTATACTAGACCAAAACCTTTGGAATGGGCGTGGCCCAAGAAAAATAGGACATTCTGAGTTCTCAAAACAGAGGAGGCAGGCTTTTGGAATAGTACTGTCAGAACAGTGAGAAACTGGAAGCCAAGATTGTCAGTGGGAGAACTCCTTCCTCTCTTGTATTCATAGGCACTTTGCAAGGTGCCAGGGATGAGAGCCACACCCATCACTTTGGGTGTACTACACCTGGCACGGACCCTTCCAGAGATTAGAGCTTCACTCAGTGTTTCTTAAAGGAATAAATGGTCCTTGGTATAAATGTAGAGACCTACTTCTGGGAACAATACTCTGCAAAAGAGACACCCATCCTCATCATTTCCTCTTCCATCCCGCCTGTTTTCTCTTGAAAGTGCTCTTGCCAGGTTTGCTGGTTCTGATGGGAAATTTTCAGAGATTCTCTGAATACAGGCAGAAGTTTTAGCTTGGTAAATTGCCCCCTCTTCTTGGACCTTTATTTTGCTTGGCTTCTGGAAGAGAACATTCTCTTTCTTCCTGTTTCAGGAGACACTCCTCAGCCTCTCCTCCCACTGCAAGAGCAGAGGCATGTTAGGAAGGAACTTGAGAGGTGCTGGGTGGGTCAGTACCACAGCTCAGGACCCCTTCTGAGCTTCTGAGACCTGGTCATAGAGTGCATCTCTTCCTTGTTTCCCTCTTCTGAGCTCAGCTCAGTGCCCTGGTACCCAGCTCTGAGGTTTTGTCTTTCACTGGATCTCCATCCTTGTATTCTGGAACCAGAGTTCTTGTTGACCTGTGGATGACTCCCACCCAACAAGACAAGAGTCCAGGCACCTAGAGAAGCAGCTCCCATTGAGCTGATAAGGAGGGGGTCACATCTCAAGGTGAGCCCTGAGTGTTTCATATAGATGCCAGTACACACACAGATTATGCACCTTGGCCTCAGTAACACCAGGTAACACCTATGCCCAGGGCCCTGCACATCCAGGGGTGGAATCCAAGTACCTAAAGATGAGTGGAGCAAAAAGACCAGACTTGGGCCCCAGCTTTGGTTGGAGGAAACAGTGAGATAGATCCTGGGCTATAGAGTCAGACTCCCCAGACAGGCCAAGGATCCTGTTATAGGTTTCTCCGAGGCCTATCTTTCCAGTCCTTGGTCTTTTTGTGGAATCCACATTTGACCTGTCAACTCTTCAAACAGAGTTCCAAATCTCCTTTCCTCTGTGCATGGGCTGATCCTGAGGAGAAACAAGGCTGCGGCTTTGTTATTCCCTTCCTGTGCACTCTGACCTGAGAGCCAGAGTTGCAAGCCAGGGGCTGACTTCTGCAGATTCCATCTTCCTAGTCCTCAGGCATATGTGAGAAAGAAATTGGCCAAAGGAGATTCTCTTGTCAGAACCCTGGGGGAGCCCTTTGCTCTCCAGGGAGTGTCCCTGTGGGCTCCACCTGTCCGGCTGGCCCCATGGTAGGAGACAGGCAGCTGGGATCTGTCCTACTGGCATAGAGACTGAAACAGGCTAATGAATCCTGATGGGAGAAGTGACCTTTTCCAAATGCCACATGTCATTGGATTTTATATCACACAAGGACAATGTGCCATGGGTATTAAAATCGTTTTTCCAATAGTTATATATGTGTGAGAGTGTGGGGCACAGTCTAATGACAAGAAGAAAATCCTAATGAAGATGTCATCAAAGGAACCCTTGCTCCTTGGCACCTGACAGGCACTCCTTCAGGACAGTCCCGTGCTGAAGAGACTTCGGCCCTAGACTTCAGCTTGTGTTTCTCCCATGAGGATTGCCCTGGTTTTGGCTCCACTGCCCTACTCTTGGAAGATATTTCCAACATCAAGGAGAAAGTAAGATTTGGAGAAGACGGCCACTTAGCAATAGAGACCCTGACAGACACAAGTGCTAGGTACGTCTAAGGAAGATGGAGGACACTTGAGAAAGACAACCATAGATCAGAGGCCAGTTGGTATATGTAGGGCTCAGAGGGAACTAGAGTTCAGAAATATGAGGGAAGCACTCCTTGGAGCCTAGAACCTGAGATTACCTGGGAAGAAGTCTCAAAAGACCTCATGTACAGCCTGTCTCAGAGTCTCCCTGACAGGTGGCTTCCCTAAGCACCGCCATGAGGAGACTCCAGACATGACCAGATAGCATTGCTGCTCCAGAGAGCTTTGGCTGTTTAGGAAGCTCACACACAGCTGGAGTTGTCTGTTTCCCTGTAAGTTCCACCTACTGGGCTGTGTTTAATTCTCTGGGCTCAGATGACAAGGTACATCAGAGCTACCCAACAGCCTGAGGAGAAGCTGAAAGCATAACGTTCCCTAGTCTGTTTTCTGTGTTGAGGATTTCTAGTCCATCCAGTGACTCCCTGTGTGGCCTGCTGTCTAATATATTGACCTATACCTGCCATGTTCTGTTCCATTGAGAACATTATTTTCTGTTATGATGGGAAGGGTTGGGCAGCATCAGGAGTCAGAATCTCAAGGGGCTGCTCTTGTAGAGGACCCAGGTTCAGCTCTCAGTATGCACACGATGGCTCACAGCTTTTGTTACCCCAGTCCTAGGGGCTCTGATGTCCTCCTCCAGCCTTTTCAGATACCAGGAATGTATATGGTGCCCATACACATACAGGAAAACAGTTACACACATAAAATAAAAAATTAATAAAATCCCTTTAAAAAATCCTAGCCTATTTTTTAATGGCTGTGTGAAGAATTTGAATCATTTACTTGAACTTTTTGAGACTTGGTTTCTTTAGCCTAACATTAGATTCACGGACAACCTTCTTTTTGGAATACGCTTTTCAGGATGTGGTCTAAGGCTAGACTAGAACCTCTTGGAGACCTAGCTGTAGGAGGGCATCAGAAGTCATGGAGAGGGGCAGAGTATAAGCAATATCCATGAGCAGATGACTGTCCCAGAGGACTGTTCAGCACTAACTGGCCCAAAGCCCTAGGGAATGACCTCAAGAATATACATGTTGGTTCCTGTTCATAGTCTTGTCTCAGACAAGCCCGCATAGAGGAGGTGCTGGCTCGGTGATGGAGACAGTTCCTAACTGGGCTCCATGGTACCAGCACTTGGTGACTAAGGTCAGGGAGATGCTCCTCAAGTCTAGCGAAGAAGATGTAGCCAGCTTGTACTGAGTCCTCAAAGACTTCCATAGCTCTTTTGTAAATAGTCCAGGTATGAACCTTGGCTTTACCATTCTCTAATTGGGTGATCTTGGTCAAGTTCTTGCACCTGATTGTTTTTTTAATTTGAAATATGCAGATAATTTGCCTTCCTCTCAGTTAGTATGAGGATTTCATGCAAAATGCTTACAACAAAGAATGTTGGGCACATAGTAGGCATTTAATAAATATTAGCTACTATAATTGGATCTACTTCAAGGACATCTGTGCAGGTGATTGATATTTCTTAGTTTGTTTCTTGTTGCTCTGATAAAACACCCTGACAAAAGCAACTGAAGGAGGGAAGGTTGATCTGAACTCACAGTTCCAGGTTACAGCCTGCCATGATGTGGAAGTCGCAAGAGCTTGAGAGGCTGGGCACATTGTGTTCACATTTCACACCAGGAACATAGAATTTTCTGGTGCTCAGCTCCCATGCTCCCTTTTACTCCCCCTACCCAAGACAGGGTTTATCTGTGTAGCTGTGGCTGTCCTGGAACTCCATATACCAGGCTGGCCTCAACTTTTTTTCCTCCTGTGTGCTGAGATAAAGAAATGCGCCACCACTGTCCAGTTATGAGGAAACTCCTATTCAATGAATTGCTTAATCTGGAAAGTCCCATGAAGCAGAATATCAGTGCTCAGTCCAGTGCTCAGCCCGTGAAATCATGCTGCCACACGCAGGGGCCCAGTTAACCCATTTTAGAAAATCCCTTACAGGCATGCAGCCTAATCCACACATTTCCCACTGACTCTTCCTAAATGGTTCCTAGATGTGTTGAGTTGACAAAACTAACCACCACAGTCATTCTCAGCAAGCTATCAAGATCACATTCTACAGGAGCAACTGGAGCTGTGTTCAGTCCCTAGCCCTCAGATTGGACAGCAGTCCACTAGTGTGAACAGGCTCTTGCTATGTAGTCTTGGCTGACTTGGAACTACAAGCTAACCTCCAACTCACACGGGTCTCCTTGCATCTGCTTTGTGAGTGCCACGACTATAGGCATGGGCCACTGTGCCAGTTTAATTTTCTGGATACAGAATGGGGTGGGGTTACTTGTTCCCTCAGGTGTTCTATGACCTGAATGACCTCAGATGCTCAGGACTAGTCACAGTGGTTTCTGGCTTCTTCAGAATTTACCATAGACACATAATTTTCAGAGCTTCTCTATGTTATAGTGTGTGTGTAATCATATATATTGATTATATCACATATACTATATCTCATATAGCGAACATACACACACACACACACACACACACACACACACACACACACACACACACACACAGTATGTTGTATTCAACTGGTTGGAAGGTTGGAAGATTTTACCCATTGTTTACACCGATCAGGATTCCTTCATATCCCGAGCCTGTTACTTTCCTTCCTAGAATTGTGTATTCTGAAGGTCTCATCAACAAAGTTCTAAGTAGTTTGTGAGAATCCCCAACTGAAGACCCAGTAAAGAGAAAACACTCCCTGCCTGGCAGCCAGCTGCCTCAGGTCTTCCTCGTTCACTAGTCAAATTCATTCTTGTCATGTAAAGGTGCCTACTGCCAAGCCTAAAGACTGAGTTCAATCCCTGAGACTCACATGGTTGAAAGAGAAAAGCAACTGCCATGAGCTGTCCTTTGACACATGCAAGCACGCGTGCGCACACGCGCGCACACACACACACACACACACACAAGCATTTTTTTTCCTTTCTTTTTTTTTTCTTTTTATTTATTTATTTATTTATTTTTATTTACATTTCCGATGATTCCCCTTTTCTTTGGAAACCCCGTGTCCCCTCCCCCTCCCCGCCTCTGTGAGGGAATTCCTCCTCCCACCCACCCGCCCACCCACACACAAGCATTTTTAAAGACCTAATTCTAATGTCAATCTTCTTTGAGAACTACTGGGTTTACAAAGGACATTTATCAGAATTTCAGACTGACTTGGATGGCTATAATTAGACAAATGTTAACAGTGTCAATGAAGATGTGGAAAAAAACGGAAACCTTATTTGTTAGTGGGAATATGCAATGATAGCAATGGTAGAAAGTCGCATGGGGTCCATGACAGTAATTTACAAAATAAAGATGGGAGGGTGGAGGAAGAGAGGTCTCACACAGAGGATTCAGGAGAGAACTCTGGAGAAGCCTGGCACTTTACCAAGATGAGCTATTCCTCTAGGAAGTAGGGAAGAAGAGAGGAAGGGTCCAGATGGAGTTAAAGAGAAAAGGCTCAAAACTGAGGGGTGCTGTATCCTGGTTTTCCTCGATGAAGTAGGAAGTGAGAATAAAAGGACAGAAGAGGGCTGCGGTGACAACAGCACTCTGCAGGATGGGAGGGGCTATCTGCAGGATGGGAGGGGCTAAGTAATTTGTTGGAAGGAGTGGCTAGGTTGCAGTTGTGTGGTTTTTTGTTTTTTGTTGTTGTTGTTGTTTTTTTGTTTTTTTGTTTTTTCGAGACAAGGTTTCTCTGTGTAGCCCTGGCTGTCCTGGAACTCACGCTGTAGACCAGGCTGGCCTGGAACTCAGAAATTCGCCTGCCTCTGCCTCCCAAGTGCTGGGATTAAAGGCGTGCGCCACCACTGCCCGGCCTTTAATTGTTTTTTTTTTTTTTCAGTTGTGTGGTTCTAACAGTTCTCAGCTATGAGCACAGAGGAGGGACAGGCACAGAGGAGAGGAGTATTGGTGAGAAAATAGATCAGCCTCAATCACCATGGAGTTGATTCTGAATAAAGAAATAAGTGAGGGCTGGACAGATGGCCTAGAAGTTGAGAGCTGCTTCTTCCAGAGGACCCAGGTTTGATTCCCAGCACTCACATGACAACAAACAACTGCAACTCCAGTTCCTGAGCATCTGACTGACGCTTTCTTCTGGCTTGAGTGCACAGCAGCATGCACGTGGTGGTACACAGACACACATGCAGACAAAATACCCGTACACATTAAAAATACAAATAAATAAATCGATTTTTAAAAAATCCTTTTTGAGAAGAAAGAATTAAGTGAGAAGGGTGTGCTGATTGATACTTTGGGAGAAAATGGTAGGTCTGGGCACAGCAGGTCTAGATAGAATCAGAGAGAAGTTAAGCACGGATGGCTGCATTGATTACTCATTCCCTTATGAAAACAACATTCTCTGGACACTTACCATGGTCTAGTATACAGGTGTAAAATCTGACTCTTGCTGTCCTTGTCCCTGTGCTGGGCAGGGATGGGAAGCATTGTGGGACAGCGAGTTGCAAGATGAGAGTGGACTTAGCGATGAGACAGCTTTGATTGGTGGCCTACGCGGTGCTTATTGAGACCGGGTTCTCTGTGTAGCTCAGGCTGGCCTGGAACTCACTCTGTAGACCAGGCTGGCCTTGAACTCAGAGATCTGCCTGCCTCTGCCTCCTGACTGCTGAGATTAAAGGTGTGCACTGCCACCACCCGGTGCTCCTTCGCTTTTTGTCCTGGGCCATAGTCTGTAGTCTTCTGGGTCTTCCCAGCCTCTGCCCTCTGCTTCCTAATTACTAATTCTAACTATTCTGTCCTGTTTGGCAGTTCTTGATTGATGCCCAAGTTTTCCCCTCTGAGGACTTTCCTCTGTCCACTTAACTCCATGTCATCTATAAGTAAGCACAGATTGCCTTGTACAGTGACTCTCTCACCAGGACTCTAGCTCACCACGTGGTTGTGGCTTCTTTCTAACCTCTCTTTAAACACCTCACCCCTTCCCACGGTATGTTTTCTACCTCGTCCACAAAGCTCCTCTGTTAGCTTTGTTCTCCTCTTTCTCCAGTGCTGAGAACCCAGAAGCAGAGCTTAACTCTGACCAAAGTGTGTTAATAACCATTAACTTATTTTTGTTGCTACTTCATAGTGGCAATTGTGCTGGTTATGAATCATACTGTAAATATCTGTGTTTTCCAATGGTCTAGGCAGCACCTGCAAAAAGGCCATTTGACCCCAAAGGGGTTGCGACCCACAGGTTGAGAACCCCTGGTCTAGATTAAGCTTAGCCTCCGAGAATGCCTGTGAATCATTGTCTAGATTAAATTTACTAATTCGAGAAGACTATTAATTGTGGGCAGACTTGTTATCTGAGCAGAGGATCCTGGACTGTGTAAGGCATCGGGTGAGCTACGTACAAGTGTGTACATATTCTTTCAGTGCTGTTTGCTCCCAACTGTGAATGGAACTCTCAGACTTGAGCCACAATGAACTGCATAACCCGGAAGTGTAAGCCAAACAAACCTTTTCTCTTATGTTGCTTCTGCCACGGTATTTTAGGACAACAGAAACACAACTAAAACAGCAGACTATAGTTTAGGGATGAAAACCCTGCAGGACACTGGAGACTTGTACTTGGTCCATGACCCAGGATTACTCGGCTGCGAAGCCTGAAACTGAGGTTCCAAGTGGGACTTGGGGACCAAGATTATTACAAGGTTAGAATGGCCAGGATGGCCTTGCCTTATACAGTGGACATGTCTAAGACAACACTGTCAACAGCCTGGGCCACTTGACCCTCAGTCTCACCTGCTTTATGAAGTCCTTGGCTACTGTCTGCACCAGCACAGAAACTTGGCAAACGTCCAATTCCTTACCCTCCCATCAGCTCCTGGAGCCCACCCTCACATGTCAGCAGCCCCCACCTAAGCCTAGAGTAGCAAAGGCGATATGAGTTGAGAAGAGTGAGACTTTAGCCCCTCCAGTTTAACAACGCTAGAGAGCAGGGCCACCCCATGGCCAGTACACCAAGGTCCAGTACGGCTGAAATAACAAGTCAGAGAATCAAAAACTGGCCATCCTTTCTTGTTTACTCAGCTTTTACCCCCTTTTTCTTTGGACAATGCCCCGCTGAGCTGGGGATGCCCTGCTGGGCTGTTGCTGGGGCTCCCCTGCCAAGATGGAGCCCAGCTGCTCAGCTGTTTACAAGGCAAATCCGGTTTACACTGAGGCCCATCCTGCATGGCTCCGCTGCGGAGCTCCAGTTAGAGCTAGCCTAGTAGTATCCACTCCTAGTTCAGAGTTACCAAAAGCTTAACCTGGGGTGGAGGAGCACTAGTACAGGGATGGGGAGTGTAGGATGGGGTGGGAGGATCTCACCTGCCAAAGGCCAGGGAGATGAAGAGGCAGGATGAGGAGCTGTCTGCTCTGCTGGTAGGCACCCCCCAAAAGAACAGCTTGAATCCCATGGCTTCCAAATCCTCTCCTCTAAGCAGTGAACTTGTAATAACAAAGATGGCGGCCTCTCTCTACCACCTTCTTCCTTATAGCTAAGGTCTGGGAACTAATCTGCCTTCCCTACATTCCCTCAAAGCCACTGTAAAGATCAAAGGAAATGATGTACACAGAAACATTTGTTACTGTTATTAATGATCTGTGGCGATCCATACCAGTGAAACACGCATGTCCAGGGATGGTGAGCAAGTCCACACACAGACTGGTTGTTGACCAGGATAAGGCCCCTGTCCCAGTCAACTTGGTAGCTTGGACTCAACATGGGGCACAATTATCTCATTTATTAAACAAATATTTCCCAAGCTGGCAGGTTGCTGACAGGGCAAGTAATCAAAACGCAGTGACAGCCAGGGTCCCAGGGGTGGCTCCCACCAGAGGCTCTGCAAGCATAAAGCAGGAACCTCACCTGGCTCAGGGAAGGGAAGGTTTGCCAGAGCTGGTGACTTCGAAGATACAGCAGACAGCTGTGTTTACATAGTGTAGGAAGAACAGACAGAATCCCAGGCTTGCAGAACCCCTAACCACTTGCAGGGTGCCCTCTCTGTCCTGTCCTCACAGCACAGAAGGCCAAGTGAGGCCCTGCGATCATGAGCACCAGGGCTAGCGAATTTATTACAGAATCAAGGTGAAGTCCCAGGATAATTCCTCCTTAGCAACTGTGTCCTTTCTTTTCACCCTTTTCCCCCAGACCCCACCTCCTTTTTTTGAGACAGGGTGTTACATACCCCAGGGTGGCCTTGAACTGCTGATCCTCTTACCTTTCCACTTCCATAGTGGAACTGCTGGTGTGTGCTGCCTCATGTTTTTATATAGTGTTGAGGATCAACACTATGTGTACCAAGTAAGCTATCTACTGAGCTAAGTCAATCTCTCTCTCTCTCTCTCTCTCTCTCTCTCTCTCTCTCTCTCTCTCCACTCCTCCATTTCTTCCTCCTTTTTCCCCCCTTTGTTTCAGCTGGCTTTGAACTCATAATCCTCCTGCTTCAGTCTCTTGGGTATATATATGATTATAGGTGTATGCCACCTGAGTCTTCCTAAACAGGAACACGGATGGGTGTGGTATGCTTGTGGGCTACAAGACACACATCTCAAGTGTAAATGGAAGCTGGGGAAGCACAATCTGGGAGTCGGCAGGGGCCGCCCAAGTGAAGGGAAGGCGGGCAAAGGAAGTTCTACGCAGGGTGGAAGGTGCAGAGGAGAGCATGCCACAGTTCTTCACATTCACATGGAGAATGTGACTGAGCAGAGAGCATCTCGGGAGACAGAGAGGAGATTCAACAGGGAACAAGGGTCACAGGAAGAAGGGCTTATGAGGCCCAGTTCTGTCTTAAGCAGAACGCATCCTCATGGAATCTATGTACTGTCATCTATGTTCTGTGGACTCTAAACTTTCTGTCTGTACCTTTTGCTCCCCGAGACTGTCCAACACTGCTAATGGATGACAATCCTGTGGCTCCAATTACCCAAGATGAACTCTTCTGGCGTCCTCCCAGACTTGCTTCTGATCCTGGATCACACAGTTTCCAAAATGCCCAAATTTTAGTCTCCTTCAGTGGGTTCTGGTCGCTTCTTTTTCCTGACCCAGTGGTGTCCCCACAGACTGGGTTCTAAGCAGTTACTCCTCCTTGCTGTCCTGATCCGGCCTGCCACCTCCCTTTTCTCTTCCTTCCTTCCTTTCTTTGTTTCTTTCTTTCTTTCTTTTTTTTTTTTTTTTGAGACAGGGTTTCTCTGTGTAGTCCTGGCTGTCCTGGAACTCACTCTGTAGACCAGGCTGGCCTTGAACTCAGAAATCCACCTGCCTCTGCCTCCCGAGTGCTGGGATTAAAGGCGTGTGCCACCACTGCCCGGCCTCTTTCTTTGTTTCTTATAATTTATTAATTTTTATTTTATGTATATTGGTGTTTGGCCTGCATATATGTCTAGGAGGGTGTCAGATCCCCTGGAACTGGAGTTACAGACAGTTGTGAGCTGCCATTGCTGCGAATTGAAGCTGGGTTCTCTGGAAGAGCAGCCAAGGCTCTTAAGCGCTGAGCTCTCTCTCCACCCCCACCTCCCTTTTCTTGTCCACTTACAGGACTCCACTTACAGGACCTAGGCAAATCTGATCGTACAGCTCGCCTCCTTCCAAGCCTTCAATAACTTCCACAGTTCCCAGATGAGGAAGATGAAGTCTGAAATCCTTGTACCTGCCTCGTGAATGGAGTGAGGACTAAGAGAGAGAATGCATGCACACGAAGCACCTGGACTGTGGGCTGGGCATTTAGGCCTTCAGTTTTATACCATACACTGTCCCCTCATGTGCTGCAGTGCATGTCTTTCTCTTCAGGCACTTTTCACGCTTCTTCGTCCCCTCTTTCTCCTCTGAGAGCCTGGTGTGTCCCTGTCTGTCCCATCCAGCCTGGTTTCTGCTGGTAGGACCCTTACCACCATCATCTGATCTCCTCATCCTTCCGCTGGAGCATTTCTCCCCAACAGAGCACCAGAAGAGTCCAGAGAGAAATGGTGTTCTTGGACTGAAAAAATACTTAGTGCTGTAGAGAAGGCAGGGACCCAGATCTTTACAGGAAGTAGCTGATGCAGAAGCGGAAAGCTGACCATGGGGCACAGATACCAGGAGGGTTAAGAAGGCGTTGGGTCAGAGATCCAGCTGGTTTGACTGTGGTAGAGGTTCGCAGGTTAGGAGAAGGAGAAAAAGGACTAGATGGGGTATTGCAACAAACCAGGGATAGATTAAAAAATGCAAGTCTCATTAATAAGCATCACCATCGTCATCATTGAACACAGTGTCTCATATATCACAGGCTAGCTAAAGATGACCGTGAAGTCTGCTACTCCTGCCTCTACCTCCCCAGCGCTAAGATCACGGGTACATACTGCCAGGCTTGGTCTGTACAGGGTTGTGGACAGGACCCAGGGCTCAGTGCATGCTGAGTAAGCACGCTACCAGCTACTTACATCCCCAGCTCCAACACAGACACTGAGTGTCTACCTCAGGCTGACAATTTAGCTGTGAAGAGGGTGCACACCCGGGTAGTGAGAAATTAGAAAACAGCAGTTACAGTACAGACTGTAAGCATTGTAGCAGCAGTGGCACCAAGGCATGGGCTTCTAGAACAATCTCTTCCCTGCTGAATTTCAAGGAAGCACCCATAAGCACTTCCTAGGTACCTGCTCTGTGCCAGGCACACTGCTGTCTGCTGAGGGTGCCCCGTGCAAGAGTGACCAAGATGACTTCTGCCACCTAGTGGGAGGAGACAGCTATGTTTAAAAATGCCACAAAGGCAGTCAAATGTCACATGTCCCCAGACTGCCTCCTCTTCCATTTAATGCGATAGGAGTCATTATCATCTAATTCCTCAAGCTAGAAGCCTGGATATTACCTACGACGCCAAGATTTATGCTTTAGACAAACCATAAAACATCCGGTAGAGGAAGGGTTAGAGGGCGAGGAGGCTGGAGGCAGGAAGACCAGCTGGAGGCCCAGGCAGTAATTTGGTGTGGTGTGCAGCAGTGGCTTGGGCTAGGTAGGAGTCCTGGGAGTACAGAGAGGGGGCTGACCTGAACGCTGAAGAAGGGCCGATTACACATGGAGACGGAGAAAGAAAGAGTTGAAAATAATTCTAGGCTTCCATTTGGGTGCCTGAGACTGTGGTTCCATTGAAAACAGTGAGGACCAAGGGGGAGGGGGCATAAGTGTAGTGTGTGAGTGTGTGCCTGTGTCTGTGTGTGTGCAGAGGCCTGTGTGGTGTGTGTGTGCCTCTGTGTATATATGCATGTGTGAGTGTGTGTGTCCTTCTGTGTGTGTATGTGCCTCTGTATGTATATATGTGTATGTGTGTGTGCCTCTGTGTGTATATATGTGTGTGCCTGTGTGTATGTGTATGTGGTATGTGTGTGCCTTTGTGTGTGTGCCTGTGTGTGTATGTGGTGTGTGTGTGCCTGTGTGTGTGTGTGTGCGCGCCTGTGTGTATGTGTATGTGGTATGTGTGTGCCTCTGTATGTATATATGTGTGTGTGTGTGTGTGTGAGTGTGAGTGTGTGATATGTTGTGTGCCTCTGTGTATGTATGTGGTATGTGTGCCTGTGTGTGTATGCCTGTGTGTATGTGTATGTGGTATGTGTGTGCCTTTGTGTGTGTGCCTGTGTATGTGGTGTGTGTGTGCCTGTGTGTGTATGTGGTGTGTGTGTGCCTGTGTGTGTGTGTGTGTGTGAGTGTGTGTAGAACAGACTTTGACACTAGCTGTCTTCCTCAGTTAATCTCTACTTACATTCTATTTATATATTTTTCTAAGGGTGAAATGTAAACATTCTTACCATACTTATTTACTGTGATATATGTATATATGCGTGCATGTGCCATGGTGTATGTGTGAAGGTCATCAGATAACTTCTGAGATACAGGCCTCTCCTTCCACCATGTGGTCCTGGGGTTCAAACTCAGGCAATCAGGCTTGGCAGCAAGCCCCTTTATCCACTGAGTTCTCGCCAGCCACATTTAGTTTGAGATAATGTCTCTCACTGAACCTGGAGCTTACTGACTCAGCTGGCCACTGGGCTTCTAAAGATCTCCCTGTGTCTTCCTCCCCACATGGGGGAGTGGATGGAGGTACACGACTTTACATTGGTGCTGAGAAGCCAAGCTCAGGTCTTTAGGCTTGTGCGGGAACTTCAATGACTGAGCCATCTCTATAACCCAAGTAAGCGCTCTATTCTATGAACCGTGTCTAGGATATCTCTATGGGGAGATGTCAGGAGGCCGGTCTGGTTGAAGCTAAGACCAGAAATCACTGGCATATTGGAGTATCAGTTATACAGAAAATGTGGTCACTCGGGGTCAGTGTGTACAGAGAAAGGCGGAGCAAAAATATCTATTGATCCAACGAATTTACTAAGTACCTACTAAGCTTCAGCTCCTATTCCAGGTGCTGCAAATATCAGTGAACACAGAATGTTACTTTCTGCTGAAGGCAGAACAGCAGGGACGTTTTCAGACAGGGACGAGGGCAAAGGAAAAAGTCACGCTGAGAGTGAAGGTTGGACGCTGTGAAAAGACAGAGGAGTCATGAGGGGTGACTGAGCAAAAGTTAGCATGTCCAAAGCTCCTGTGTAGTCACAGAGCAGAAAGGCAAGCCCAATGGTCAGGACATGTGGAACAGAAGCAGAAACGGGGCGAGAGGCTCAGGGAAGGCTAGGGACCCATGCTGTGGGCCAAGGTGAGGACACTGGGCTTTACACTGTGGTTATAGGAAGGGCTAGAAGATCTAGATCGGAATGGCTGAAGGATTTATTTCATGTCATCAGGGAGTACTGGATTGCTGTGAGGATCACAGAGTACAGGATAGGCAGGAAAGGAAGAAGGGAGGCCATCTCAGGGAGGGATGCAGCCGCCATTGTCCTCTAAGAAGGGAAGTGGCGTGGCGAGAAGTCTGAACACTTTTCCCATTTGCTGACAGATCTGCTCAGTGAGGTAAAAAGAGGCAGCCAGACCCAGAGGTGAGTTAGAAAGGAGACTTCAGCTTTAGTTTCTGTTCCGTTTAATCACGTGGGACAAGAACATTGCCTGACCACTCTGTCCTTCACTTCCATTAAGGCAGCTAATATATATGGAGTGCCTCCTTAGCTGCTAAGTGGTCAGGGATGAACGTGACAGAGCTTCAATTCTAGCAGGGAAGAAAACAAGAACATTCTTCTTCTTCTTCCTCTTCCTCTTCCTCCTCTTCTTCCTCTTCCTCTTCCTCTTCCTCTTCCTCTTCTTCTTCTTCTTCTTCTTTTTTGGTACTAAGACTAAAACCCAGGGTGTAGTATATATATACTAGGCCTACACTACCACTGAGCCTACACCCCATTCTGAAAACAAGCAATTTTAATAAATGATGAATGTTATGAAAATATTCTATCAGCTGACAAGGGAAGTGGGGATCACCAGACAGGGCTATTTTAAAAAGCTGCTGGACAGGCAGCATTTGTGGTGAGTCAGGATAGGGACGAGGGCCCTTTCTAGATCTGCCTCTTCAGCTTTGCAAGATGTCCACTGAGACAGTGGGTGGAAAAGCACATTACAACAACAGTGACAAATGGCATCTCAGTTTTGCTCTACTTCCCCCAGGACCCCAAATCATCCCATCAGTTTCATCAAACCCCAGAAAACTTGAGCACTTCCTTTCTTTCTGCTGGACAGCCCCAGGGATACCCCCTTTCTCAGAATGAGTCTCCAAAGCCCTTCACAAAAAAGATTGCTGGGCAGTGGTGGCGCACGCCTTTAACCCCAGCACTTGGGAGGCAGAGGCAGGCGGATTTCTGAGTTCCAGGCCAGCCTGGTCTACAGAGTGAGTTCCAGGACAGCCAGGGCTACACAGAGAAACCCTGTCTCGAAAAAACCAAAACCAAAACCAAAAAAAAAAAAAAAAAAGATTATCCCCAGGATCCAGGTCTTCTGTGAGTTCTTAGCATCTAGGATGCACACCAGAGGCAATCCTTGAAGTTTGGTCCATCCTAGGTCTGCTGCCCTTTTAAGACTATGAACTTCCCTGAGGGCCCAGTATAGACACAAGGCAGCTAAGCCCCATAGAAGGAATGGCCTAGCAAGGCACATCCTTCTGCCTCCTTCTCTCCTCTTCTCATGGCTGCCTCCTCCCCTTTACTCTTTTCCTTTCAGTATCTCTAGAACCTTCCCAGCAGCTGCTGTCTCAGCAGGAGGTGGGAAGAGCCTGGGCCCTGCAGGGTGGGGTCCGGGCTATAGAGGACCTAAGTCAGCAAGGTTTGCCTTCGGCCCCACCCCGGCAGGCTGTGCCTCTGGCAGCAAAGTCATGGCCCTGATTCCTCTGTCTCCACGTTTAAGAACATCTCTAACTGCTCCTTGGATAGCTCAATTAGTAAAGTGAATATATTATATAAAGTCTAAAAGATTAAACTATCATCGTCAGCCCATAATTTCATGAAGAAGTCAGGGGACCGTATCCCTCTTATTAACTCTATAACAAATGTGATGAAAATCTTCAAATAGAATGTTAATGCAATGTTACGTGTAATTTTCCCAGGCGATTTTCTGCTGAAATATTTCTTTATTAATAGTAATTGAGGGTATAAATTATGAATGAGGCGATTTTCTCCTTTCAGTAGGAAAGACGTACTAATGGCAATAATTCTTTATAATAATTTTTGGGGATCGTGGGGCGGGGAGACAGGCTAGTCTAAAAACAGACAAAAGCCCCTTTCCAGAGACTCCCTTAGGGAGCTGAGGCCTTTACCTTACCACAGTCAACCTCTCTCGAGCTCTGCACGTCTCAGATGGCCCACAAACTAAGTCTTTGTTCTTTATCAATTTTTCTAAAGCCTAAGGTATGTTTGGAGGCTTGGAAAGAAGTTTTTGCCCCTAGCTCATCATGTAAGTTCTGAAGCCAACTTTCCTGCCTAGAAACACTGCTGCTGGCAACACCCAAGTCAGATTTCTCTGCTTTCCAGACCCAGCTGGTGGAGATCTCAACTATCTCTGTACCACTCTAGAATACTCAAGTAGAATCCGCCCTCAGAAATCTTCCCCTCTACCCCTCCCAGCCCATAAATGAAGCAGAGGAGAGATGAGTTATTCTGAGCTGTCCCATGTGTCTGCGGGAGCTGGGCCTCAGTCCAGTAGCCTTCTGGACACCCTGAAGTTGGAGCGTCTCCAAGCCTCTCCTCAGCAGGCACTGCCGTCCTACCTCACAGCTCCATCCCTAGTGTCTCAGCCCCAGCAACCCTCCTCATCAGTCACATGGATCCAAAGGCCGGGCAACTGTGAGGAGTGAGCACTTTGCTCACTGTTCTGGGATCTAAGACTTGTCTCCTTGCTGTACAGGCTCATCAGAGGTCTAGACAACAGTTCAGAAGGCAAAGGCTGCATGATGACACCTTGGAAGTCCTGTATTTCTCCAGAATCCTCCTTTGTGCAAGGATAGTCCACTTGGCATTTGTCTGTTCATCTGTTCAGCATATATTAGACAAACCATCTGCCACAGACCAAGCACTGCACTAGGCACTGGGGTTACGAAGACAAAATTCTCCAGTAAGATAAATCATATTGATTCAATGCTCTGTGTGTGTGCGAGTGTGCACACACGTATGTACATACATGCAGAGGTCAATGTCAAATGCCTTCTGCCCTCTCTCTCCACACACTACTATACTATCATCATCACCGTCGTTATTGAGACAGGGTCTCACTACGTAGTCCTGGCTGGCCTGTAACTCATTACGTAGCCCAAGCCAACTTCAAACTCAAGAGACTCGTGCCTCTGAGGCCTGGCACCAGGGCTAGGATCCCAGGTGTGCGAAACGCCTGGCCGTTTATCCATTTATTTATGACACATGTGTGGAGGTTGGAGGAAAACTTGAAAGAGTTGGTTCTTTCTGCCACATGAGTCCTGTAGATAGAACTCAGGTTGTAGGGGTTTCATGGCAAGTGTAGAAGTTCACTGGTTCTTCCTCCCAACCCCATGCCCCCAGAAATGAGACTCAGACTCAAAATACATTTACAAATATCTTGGCCATACAGCTAGGCTCTTCTCTGACTAGGTCATAACTTAAAATAACCCACTTATTCCAATCTACATTCTGCCACGTGGCTGGTTATCTGCTCTCAGGTACATGTGTCTGTCTCTTCCTGAGAGAATCTCTCACATGGCACTATCCCAGAATCCTTTCTGCCTTCCAGATATCCCTATTTCCTGCCTAAGCTATAGGCCATCAAACTTATTACTGACAGGAGCCACATCCATACAGACATAAGCTATTTTCTCTATAGGCAAGTGTCTTTACTGAGCTATCTTCCTGGTCTGGCCAGGGTGGTTTTCTATGGTAACCTCTGGGTTCCTCTGGGGCTCACCATCTGTTCATTGCCTGTTTCTTGGCATTAGCCCTGAACTCCTCAAGGCAGGGACTAGTCCTCACCAAATTCCCTCCACCAACCAGCACAAGGCAGACTGCATGCTGGGTAATGGTTAGAAATGCCTGATGGGCAAGGCTTTCCTCTATGTGCTGTGTGGATATCTCTGGATTTGAGGGTGTTGCCTCGGAATCTCAGGATTGCTTTTAAACAATAGCTGCTTCCCTCAAACCAGTCCAACTCAGGAAGGCTAGACTCTCCCCAGGTCTCTTCAAATATATCTCGAGAAGGGCTATGGTAAAGACTTTAATGGCCTTCATGGTACTGGGTACTTTTCTTGTCATTCTCAGGGTCTCTAGGTCTGTCCCTGCTGTGAGTGACCAGCCTTCCCTAGAGTAGGAGAAAAGGTCCCTTTCGGTTCCAAGACTGGCTGGGACTATACTGCTAACTTTCGCCCGAGCCCTAGGATCCCACACAGCTGGATCTCATCCTGAACCTTTTCTCTCACCCTCTTGCTATGCCCTAAGAAGTATATAACAGGGTCAGTGAAATATTCAAGTCTCAATTTGCTCAAAATAACCTTCGTCCAAGCTTTTGTTCAGCCTTTTCCTGATTCCCAATCAAAAACATCCTACCTCCCGTACCCTGCAAAAGGACTCAGACCCACCTACTCCATTCATTCCAAGAGCCAGGATTTCAGGAAAGAAGCCTGGATGAGGTCCAAGAACAATTCCGTCAGCTTCTCTCTGCCCTTAGCCACCTCTGGCTTTTCCTTCTCTTTAGATACAAGACCTTTAGGAAGAATATTCTGTGAGGCCTTGGCAGGAGCCAGGCCTGGGTCTGTGTAGCTGGGCTGGCTAAGTTTCTGCCCTCTGAAAACAAAGAACAAGATAGAAACACTCGGTGGTGACCTGTAAATGACCATAGAGCCCTTTTGACCAAAGGTCACTGGGGTGACCTCCAAGGGCATTACTGTGTCTCCCTTAGCTGGGACAAGCTTCCACAAGCCTAGTTTCTCTCCCTCAGGAAGGACTATATGTTAACAACTGCCTTCCAAATTGAGGGTAATGTCCGGGCTCCTGCACTGGATCCCTTGTGTGTAACAGCTGGCCCATGGCTCCCCAGCTTGTTTTAGATTCTCATGGCTTGTCTGGAGGAATCCAATCCTAGACTCCTATCCTCAATGCCGGGCCATTTCTAGAGAAATAAGGAATCTGATGGTTGGTTGGGATGACTCCCAGCTGCAGAGCCTGTGTTCTGGAGTTTTCTATGCCCTGCAGCCTTACAGCAGGCAGACTTAGCTTGAGAGGAGCTGAGCACTGCTGCACTACACTTAGCCTGGCTCCCCTGGGTGCAAGCCTCCCACCTCGGTCACTTTCCTTGTTGAGCCAACAGCTCGATCTTGATCTCTTGAACTGGAAGGTCGACTGGAGCGGGGCCTTCGCTGAAAGCCAATGCTAATCTGGTTAGGGCCTGGCTGGGCCCCCGAGCTCCCTCTGTAGGACCAAGTGCAAGTGAAAAATGCCAATTACCAGATGACAAAAAGGGTCCCTGCCCCTGGGGAAGGGCAAGCTACAGGGAGGGAAGGGAGGGGCACAGTAACTGAACACCTTGCCGGAAATAGCTCCTATCAGTCCACTTAGAGAACCATCAGCCCAGCAGATTTATGGGCAGCGTGTGCCCCTCTGATAGATCGGACTATTTAAAGGCAGGCAAAGCCTCCATTTATATCAATGTGAGCGGAGAGGGAGGGTGAGAGGCTTCGAGGTGGGGGATGAAAAGCCATACTGGGGGCCAGCCCCAGGTGGAATCGAGGCTAGCATATTGACCTTGGAGAAGAGATAAGGCTGCTGGGCAGAAGAACGGGGTCACAGGGTGAGAACAGTGCCCTAGTCAAACCCCCTTGGTATTCAGGGAAGCCAGAACATGCCAGCACCCCAGTTCTTCCAGCAGCGCCCCTCTGAGTCCCACCCCAGTCTCTCTGCAGGCCCTCTAGTGAAGGAGGGCAGTTCCGGCTAACGCCAAGTACAACGGTTCATTGGATTTCTAGTGGGGAGACCTCCACCCCCCAGCTGCGGGGCATGCTTACCCTCTACACAACCTCCCCCTTGCCGGAGCTGAGGGAGAAGGAAGGGGTAATTGTGTTAGGCTGGGGGCATTAGCAGCTGAGGAATGGGCCTGCTTGCCTCCTGCCTGCTCATCTCCAGCCTACACTTCCTGGGGGCAGATTAAGCAGTTCCCATTGCTCTGCCTGGGCCCTCCTCCATAACTCTATTACCCCCTAGGTGGGTGCTTGCCCCACCAGTGGTGGTCCCTCTGATAATTCACCTCCCAGGAAACTCTGCCTTTCTGACCTCTCCCTGCCTTCTTCCTCAATCCCTTCTGACCAACCTCAGGCTTCCTTGGCTTCCCCCCCAGTGCTTCTGCGCCTACACCAACTGGCCTTATTCTCTTGGTTCCATGGGAAATCGCTGTTTAGTGACAGTCCTAGGCACAGGATCAACATGCACCGTTGGCTTTGTGGGTTCCAGGCGTCCACTCAGTCACACATTCACAGAACACATTATAGGGACAGAGCCTCACACTAGTGCTGGGGTCACAGCGTCGGTTCCCTAAAGTCCTTGCACTATAGGGACTTAGAACCCAAGGGGCATCGTAAGTGCAACCAAGACTGCTGCCCTTCCTTCTGTCTTCCTTTCCTCCCTTCCTTCTCTCTCAAACAAACTTTAGCCATTTTAAGATTCCATTAGTTTATTTATTGCGGGTGAAGGTATGCACATGTGTGTGTCGCAGCACATGTGTGGAAGGCAACCTGAGGGAGTCATCTCTCTCCTTCTACCATGTGGGTCTTGGGAATCAATTCAGGTCTTCAGGCATGGTGGCAAGTGCCTTTACCTGGTAAGTCACCTCACAATCCCTCTTTGGGTATGTTGGAGGTGCCTCTGTAGCTCAGGATGGCTTTGAACTCACGGCAATCCTTCTGCCTCAGCTTCCCAAACGTGCACAATTTCAGAACTACAGGTATGAGCCACCACACCTATCTCAGCCATATGTGGGGTGCAGGACAGATGCAGAAAAACTGGACAAAGTTCTCAATGTTGGTGGCATAATGGTTTCAAAATGCTGCTGCAGGGACCACACAGAAAGCTGCTAAACCAGAGATCCAGACACCATGTTTCTCGATGAGTTGGTCTTAGCTACTCTTCTGTTGTTATGAAGAGACATCATGACTAAGGAAGCTTATAAAAGAACGTTTTTAATTGGTGGCTTGTTTACAGTTTCAGAGGGTGAGTCCATAACCACCATAGCAGGGGGCACAGCAGCAGGCAGGTGGGCCCTGGGATGTAGAGCTGGGAGCTGTGGGACTTGGGGGGAGTCAGGGTTGGGGAGCAGGCCTGGAGCAAGAGTGGTGTTGAGGTGTGTCCAAACCCCAGAAATCTAGTCCTGAGATCTGCAGGAGTAGGACCATTACCTCTCTGGCACTCTCTTAGCTTGGTGTCCCTCTTTCCTCACCGGAGGAGGTCACACAGCCTAGGACCCAGGTTACACGTCTTCTCCCTGTATAGGTCAGATCCAGCAGTACTTGGAGCTCTTCCTTACGCTATCAAGGCATCCCCAACACCCTGTCCCTGGCCAATAATGTACACTCACCCCAAAAAGGTTTAAATAGCCTTTGTTCCTCCCATTAAAATGAGTTGTCTCACAGGTTCACCGCTGCCTGAGGTCAAGGGGAGTCTGAACAGCACTGGAGTAACAGCTAAGACCTTACATCTTATTCAAAAGTTGGAGGTGTGTGTGTGTGTGTGTGTGTGTGTGTGTGTGTGTGTGTGTGTGTCACACACATGAGAAAGAGAGACAGAGAATGAGACAGACATGGAAACTAGGCCTGGCATGGGCTTTTGAAACCTCAAAGTCTACCCTCAGTGACACACCTACTCCAAGAAGGCCACATGTCCGATTCCATCCCAAAACAGTTCCACCAACTAGGGATTCAAACATATGAGCCTATGGGGAACATTCACATTCAAACCACCACAGAGTCCAACTAGGAAGCCCAATGATGAGCCAAGGTTGTAGCTCTCTGGGTGTGATGCCTACTGCAATGGTCCAAGCAAAAGATGGCATTGAGCAAAAACTGGTTCAAGGGAGCGGAGGGCACTCTGAAAACACTCTCTTATTACTTTTCACACGTAACACTCTCTGCCCCCCTTTGTCCCTTCGTCCCCACACTCTTGAGAGATTACTTCAGTTATGATCCTGTGTAGTTTCTCCCACTGATATCAATTTTACTTTTCCCTCATGAAGCTATAAGTTCTGAATCGGTGGGGCCCAAGAGAGTTCCAAGAGACAAACAGCCAACGAATGATGCTTAGAGAAATCCACTGGACACCTGTGGATGTGGGAGACACATAGGAGGCTTGAAAGGAAGACACAGATGCCAGCCTCTGAGACACCAGAAGTAAAGCATCCAAGAGCAAGGCCGGAAGACCGGATGGGAGAGGGTAGGGAAGGTGGGGGAAGGGCAGCCAAGTAGTTGGCTTCTATCAAGGCTGGCTCCCACAGTTTTCAATAGCCTTTGGAAGTAGGTCCCAATAGCTCTAGTTTCACACAAGAGAAAGAGATTTAGAGAGGGCAATGTGCCTAAGGTATCGTCAAGGGATTCATGTGTGAGGTAAGGTTTGAAATCAGCGTTAAAGGTCCTAGCACTAAGTCTTCCTACAGGAAGGAAGGAAACAACATAGGCCCAGAGAATTTCAAGAATGAGGGGAGGAGTCAGTAGAGCTGAACACAGCAGCTTCCCACTTCCTGTTCACCTGGCCCCACTTCCCTGGATGGCCTTGAAACAGGCACCATCAGGGCCAGGGGAAGAAAGGTCCTGCCTGGAGTCCTCACTGTGGGAGCCACTATGTCACACCAGACCCCTCCCCCTGCAAGGGCTTGATGGCTCAGTCTCTACTTGGCCCAGGTGGAGGAGGCTCAGCTCAGGCAAGCCTACATCTGCCTTGTCCCTGAGGACCTGGGGCCTTGCCGGGGAAGAAGGAGCTAGCTTTTCTCTGACCCAGCTCACAGAACCTTTTCTGAATTAAACTACCGTCAGCTCTCTCCCGTACCCCAGCCTCAAGAAGTGTTTGGCTTATTCATTTCCAACATCGTACTTGATTCATGCTTTGGAAAATTAGAACGCAATGTGCCTTGGCTTCTTGTGTAGCTACCTGCTGTTCTGAGGCTCATTCGAATCAATACTAACCCACCAAGCATAAGGAGCAAGCGTGAACCCTTGGATGGATCCCCAAGATTCTCTCTGATGCATTGGACAGGTACCTTACTGAGCAACCCAGCCAGGACAGCAACTGAGAGGACAGAGAGGCATGTGTAACACAGAGCAGAGACCAATAGGACGACTAAGATCCCGTCTGATTTACAACGGCCCCCGGCAACTCAATGGCTCCAGGTTTCCCAGACATGATTTCCAAAGAGCCCTTTGGGACAAACAAGGACTTAGCCTGACTCCTTGGACTTCTTTGAGCTGAGGATGTTCTGGCCTCCCCAAGTACCCACATTTAGCCCCTGCAGGTGTCTGCTGAATCTGAAAACTGACGCTGTGGCAGCACCAAGGTGGCCAGAAGAGGCTGAAGGCACTCTTATATCTTTGCTCAGGAAATAGCCTCATAAAAGTGACAGGGAGACGCACCTATGGATGCTTGTTAAAGTTTTATTACTAATCACCTCCAACGTCAGGGAGGCAGAGGGAGGGGGCTGGAGAAGGAGTCATCAAGGCCTGGGAGCAGGTGTCTGTGGCCTCAGCGTCAGAGGCAGGAGCCATCACATGGGTTTCAGCAGCTACAGCTCTGTACAGAGCCCTGGACTCTGCATTGCTCTGGACCTATGCAGACCAGGCCTCCCTGATTTCTCCCCATCTTGTGAGCTGGGTAGCTCCTCATTCATTCCCTACAGTTAGCAGATCCCCACACAATCTCCTAGTGAGCCATTTTATCCTTTTACATCTCTCCTTCCCAATGAAACTGGCCTAGTATAATGTCACCATCTCCCACACAGACCATTAGTAGTCTGTCTGTGTTGCTGTAACACATTACTTAAGGCTAGCTATTTTATTTTAGGGGAAATGATAGCTGGATGTGGTGTGTATGCCTGTAATCCTAGCACTCCAAAGGCAGCAGCAGACAGATCTCTGAGTTCCAAGTCAGCCAGGGTTACACAGTGACAGCCCAGGTTTTTGTTTGTTTGTTTTTACATTTTTAAGTTGATTTGGCTCACAGCCCTAGTGGTTGAAAAGGTCCAAACAGCACAAAGCTTGCTCCTAGACTTTGTCATCACAACACAGTGTAGAACAGAAAGGTCATGTGCAAACGGGACCAATTCACTCTAGTGAAAACTAAGTCCAGGAGACCCGCATTAATCCCTTCCAGTGGCAATGCCCTTCCTGAAGGCTCCAGCTCTGCAAGGTCCTGTTACCTCTTCATGTGGCCACATTGGGGACCAGCATCATGCACACACATCTCAGGGAGCCAAACCCTTACCTACAGCACAGCAGCTCTGTACATCACTGATAACTATCTGACACTGTCACTGATTCACAAATCTCAATGGCTTCCACTGGCTTTCAGCGCAGCACGGAGCTTCCTTCAGGACCTAGGCATGCCTGCCTCCTTTACATCCTTTCCCACCATTTCTTTTCGTGGCTGAACTCTTCAAACTGCCCTTCAAATCCATGTCTTTTGATCTAGAACTTCTCTCACATGCTTGTGGCATGTGTTATGTGTGTGTGTGTGTGTATGTGCATGTGTGTGCATGTCTCAGATGCGGACATCAGGTGTTCTGCTCTATCACGCTCTGCCTTAGTCCTTTGACACAGAGTCTGGCACTGAACTTGGAACTCACTGTGCTTTCTGGTGGGTTAGTTGGCTAGCTATATGCCCAGGGATTCCCCCAGCCCCAGCCCCTCCACGTCCCCATCCTAGTGCTGGGGTTACGGGCTCATTCCGTCATGTCCAGCTTTTCTGTAGGTGCTGAAGGTCTGAACTCAGGTCCTCACGCTTGCCCAGTGAGCATTTATGCCCATGGAGCCTTTCCCCAGCTTTAGCACATTTTTTTTTTAAAAAAGACACACTCATGCTGGAGAGATGGCTCAGTGGTTAAGAGCACTGGCTGCTCTTCCAGAGGTCCTGAGTTCAATTCCCAGCAACCATATGGTGGCTAACAACCATCTGTAATGGGATCTGATGCCCTCTTCTATCTGATGCCTCTTCTGTCATGTAGACATACATGCAAATAGAGCACCCATATACCTAAAGTACCTTAAAAAAAAAAAAAAAAAAAAAAAACACTCAAAGATCTTCAGGAATATGGCCTTACTTCTGGGGCTGGTTAGCTCAGTGTGTTAGCTCACCAGTTTATCACAATGTACTTCTTGGTGTCTGTATGTTATAGAGCGTAAACTTTAGGTCAGGACTCAAGCCCTAGTCACTTCCCTATCACGAGTTGGGTATCACTGTTTGCTGAACAATGAAGAATTATGATGGTGACATTCCGAAAGGTTGGCTACGGAAAGGCGGGGACAGCATGTGATCCAGTGCTTGCACTAGGTAAGGAGGGCTCAGCGACCACTGGCTGAGCAAACGAATGAGACCGTTGAGCCTAAGGCATTCTGAAACTTGAAGATATCATTCCATGGTTCTGCTTACGTTTCCTGCCAACGGCGTTTCTCTTAGCCACACGGCCACAGCTACCTCTACCTTCCTGTAGCCACGCTGATGAAGCAAGGAACGCTCTGAAACTGTTGGGTCACCTTGAGGCTGTTTTCCTTGCTTGGAAACAGTACCTGTTCCTCCACATCCAACACCTGAATGGAGAGACAGGCAGAATCTCCATACATTCGATCAGCCCCCAACCAAACCTTAAGGATGAGCAAGCTCCTTGTTTCCCACTCACCAGGGGCTCTTGTGACAACGTCATCAGGTGGTTGTAGGCTTTTGAAGGCCTCCCTTCTCTGAGATCTGCTGGAGCCACCTGGACGGATGGGCACTGGGAAGGACAGAAGCCACAGAGTCAGGGAGCCAGGAGGGCACTGGAGGAGCCATGCTGGGCCTGGGCTGAGGAGGCCTTTGGAAAGCTTTCGCTCCGACTCAGGAAAACCCTTCCTGGGGGAACTCAGGGCTCATGCAGCTGCCAACTGGGCTGGGACTCCACCCAAAGGAAGACTTCCCAAGAGTGGTAGTGATGGGTGACTTCAGTGAGCATCTGGATACACGCCCTTTCCTGTCAGAGCATGGAACATCCTCCTGGCTTAGCAGTGGGCAAGCGAATGAGGTCACAGTTCTTCAACAGTTATGCTCTTAGAACAAAAAGAGTGTCTGTGATAAGAGAAATGGGCCTTCTCTCAAGTGAGTTGAGACCCTAACTTCCTAAGGCCAAAGTCTCCACCCATTGTCCCAAAAAGCCAGCAACTCTGGGTCTACCTTCCTTCCGCCTTCCCTCGCATGAGGCAGAGCAGGCACCACACACCTGCTCCAGTACCTCCTCCTCCTGGGCCAGTCTGGAAACTCCCTGGAGACAGTGCCTGCCTGGCCTGCTGGAGCTCTCCGATCTCAGTGCTGTGGGCCTTCCCTCCTCCTTCCCACCTCTATATATCTGTCTAATGAACATTTCAATAAGCCGAGCGCAGCTTTTTCCACTTAATAAGCAGAGTGCTGACTTCATTGCGGGTTTGCTCCTCACTTATCTGTTCAGGGCGTTAAATCATTCGCAGGAAACGCTTGGCAAAGTGAAATCTGGTATCTTGGCCAAGGGCCCCTCCTGTCAGCACCTGCCCTGCAGGGCCTGGGGAATGCCCTGTTGTTGTGGGAACAAACCAGCACAGAGGGCAGAAACGAAACTCCCATAATCCAGAGACCAGAGTCTGAGGCTGACAGTGCTGGAAAGAGAACCAACCGTTACATAAACAGTTGCCTACAGAAAGAACATCTGAGGTCAGGGGCGGGTGTGATGAGGTTGCAGGTACTACCTCTAGGAGATGATGTTTAAACTACGATACGCAAAGACTCAGTGGAACTGGGTGCTGGCTAACCTGGGAGAGCCCAAAGCAGTTCAGAGATGGGACACTTCACTGTTGTTACATGTGATGCTGCATGTTCTATGTTGAGACTATGACAAAGGACATGGGCTTTAGGATAAGACTTCCTGGGTCTGGACTCTAGTACTATGAAGTTAACTAGCTGTGTGACCTTGGAGATGTTACTGGACCTCTCTGAGCCTTCATATTCATATCTTTGTCTAACCAAATGGGGTTAAAATATTCACTCTGTAGAGCTGCTGCACACATTAAACTTGATTCTCAACACAGAGAATACATCAAATGCCTGGCATACAGGTCACAGCCAATAAGCAGTAGTATTACCGTGAATGATACTGACATAGGTCTTGATCCCTTTCCCCAAGTCTGAGATGAGGACCTTGAAGGCTGAGGGTCTTCCACTCTCTTTCTGTGTCTGTGTCACAGACAACCAGAAGAATGCCCCAGGCTCCCGGCTAAGGTGTGGTTCTCTTGTCATTGTCTGTGTGGTGGGGGCTGGGCCAGGGAGGCCCTTCTCCAGCTTCCATCTGGTTTTAGCTGGCAGGAAGATTTCAGGGCAAAAGGACACAGACTCAATTAAACACGGACAAGCGCAAGGCAAGGCCTTTTGTGATAAACACATCAAACTCCCTCCCCAGTGCTCAACTCTGCATGGTCAGCCACAGTTCTGGCAGAGAACCTGGAAATCCTTCATTTAGACGGCTCCAAAGGCTGTTGGCCAAGAAGCTAAGACAACTGTGAATAAGATATCAAGAAGGAACACGTACTTCTCAAGCTAGCCAGTTGGATGGATCTACCTGCCGGGTTCAGCTCTGTCCTGGTCCCCTATCCCGGGGAGATCCAGGACTGCAAAACCTCTTTAAGTAGTTAAGATCGAATGGCCCATTCTTAAGCCGGGACATGGGGAGACCGCTGGGAACATAGAGGGAACCCCAAAGGGGCAGCAAAGGCGGACATACCCATTCACAAAATCCCCATGCCACGGGCAGAGTGAGTTTGCTTTGAACCTAGAGCACATGGGGATGAATCAAAGTGGCTGCTGTTTTATGCAGTGGCCAGTGAACTTAAGAAATTCATTATCCCCAGCGGTAGCTCTAGCAGAAAGCGCAAATGAATTGAAAAGTATTTGGACAAGGCTATGAAAGACACAGTCACATATATCCCTGAATCAGGGTTTGTTCAGTGCGTGAATAAATGAATATGGATGGTCTTGGTTTTCAAGGTATTTCAATCCAGCGAAATAAATATTCATGGGGTGCCTACTGTGTGCAAAGCATTGTGCGGGGCGTGAGGCTGAGCAGTTTCTGTCCAGAAGTTTACACTTTTATGAGGGGATTAGAAAGGACACCATCAACACGGGGTGGACTCAGTATCTGTTGTAAGAAAACACAGGAGGCTCCGGGAGGGCCAGGAAGGGAGAGATTCCATGGGGTTATTCGAAGGTGGAGTGAGAGCAGCCTTGAACAGAAAGCTACTTTTCAGCAGGTGAATATGGAAATAAGGGCAGACTAGAAAGAGGAATGACAAGCCCTGAGGACTGGGATGTGTGGGAAAAATAAGGACAATTTAGGTGCGGATACAGTGAGGGAGGAGGAGGCAAGAGGAAAGAGGGAAGACTAGGAGGAGGGAGAGGAGGAGGAGAGGGAGAAGATGGATGAGAAGAGAACGGTGTTAAGAGAATGGGGCAGAGAAAAATGGGATTCACCCTCTGGGGTGTCTCAGAATTTTCAAGGCAAAAGCTCCGTGTTCCCATGATAATCAGGTCCCAAGAGGGAACGGGGCAGACAACTGCTAGTAGCTCTCAAATTTAAGGCTCACAATAACTAGTAGATTTCAGAGCTAAGCAGAAAGAACTTCAGTTCAGGCCCTAGAGAGGTGCAGAATGAGGCCCCAGGGTCTCCATTAGCATATGGATTGTCTTTGTTTCTGGGATTCCTGGGGTTCTCAGTGGGCAGGGACATTCAGCTCAGTTGTGGAGTGAGCATCTTGGGTACACCCCTCTGGGTCCAGCAATATTTGTATAGAAGTGGTCTTTGGTTTAAAAAAAATCATTTGAGCATTCAGGACCAGACAAGAGAGGGAAGGAACTATCCTAAGTGGGTCTAGCCAGCCTTGCTTCCCAAACCACTATAGCCAGAACTTGGCAGAAGAGGGGAGGGGTCATTTGTCTATTAGTTGACTGTTTATGGAGCTTATTTCATGGGACAGGCACTGGTGGTAGATCTAAAGAAACAGGACCTTTTTTGAAGAAGCCCATAGCCTGGTGGCAGAGGAAAACCCGGACAATTAGAAAACGGTGTGGCCGTTGACATAAATGCTGCCTGGAGGCACATAGGAGGCAGCGTGAAGGGAGGCTGTAGGGAAGGTGGTCGCTTGCAGCACTGTGTCTTAGATCGGTCTGTGTCTAAGGCACAGTGGTAAACATGAAGGTGCCTTCCTGGGAAGTTCTTCAGGGCAAAAGGTGCCTTTCTGGGTCGTTCTTCAGGGCAGCTGGAATTGAGGCGTGCGACAGAGTTAGATCAGGAAGGCTTTGAACTCTGTACTAAGGAACCTAGACTTTAAAAGGAGCCATGAAGATTGTCATGGAAGGAGTGAGACATGATAAGCTTTGTGGTTTAGAAATGGCGCCCTCCAAACAGTGTAGAGGAATCAAGGAAGCAGGGCACAGAAAGCAGAAGAGACTAACAAAGGGGAGAGACGAGGCAGGGGAATGGCTATCGACTTCTACCTGCTTGTGTGCAGGGTCAGCTAGGACCTAGCCTGCCTTCCTGCCTGCTGCATGCAAGGAACTGTTCTGTTGTGGGGGAGTGGGTTGGCGGCGGAGAGGATGTCTTGCATGATTTCTAGGGAAAGTCAGGTAAGTCGGTCTTCCTGCCTCTCCATTCCCTTCTCAGCTGATTCCACCCCTTCAGCCTTGGGTCTGATATTGGAGCTGCTTATTCTATGTGCACCAAAAGAAGGCTCTCAGGTGTTCAAAGCAGGCAGCTTTGTTGAGACAACTGGACTGGAAAGTGTGGTCTTAGAACACCTGCCAGGGTTCCTCCTATGGCTTAGTTCGGGGCCCTTTGATGGGGGAGTGAGAGATGAAAAAGGTCAGGGAAGGGGAGAGGGAAGCATTCCTTGCCCTCAAACACTCAGTGGTTAGCAGCACTGACTGCTCTTCCCGAGGTCCTGAGTTCAATTCCCAGCAACCACATGGTGGCTCACAACCCTCTGTAATGGGGATCCGATGCCTCTTCTGGTGTGTCTGAAGACAGCGACAGTGTACTCATAAAATAAATACATCTTTAAAAAAAACATACAAAAAAAAGTTACTCCCTTCTCCCCCCTAAGCCCCTCTCTGCCAGCTCTCCAGACTCTGGGCTTCACTCTTCAGAGCTCTGTTCTTTGTAGCCCGAAACCTGAGTAGGCAAGGAGTACCAGTCCCCTCATCTCCCCCCTCCCCTAGTGAGGCAGGGGCAGGCCAGATGCCTGGTTGTCCCTCTAGAGCCCCACATGGTCCTTCTCCATCCCATCCTGTGCCTAGGAGGCCAGCCTCTACAACCTTCCCAACCAAGCGTGGTTGTCTTTGGGATTCCTCTTGGGTTCCATACACAGTGGACATTAGCAAGTAGGAGTGAATCGGCCAGGGAAAATGCTATTCTAGACCTTGTACCACTGAAGGTCACTGGGCCTATGGCTACAAGAACGCTACTGCTGGGGCCTGGCACATGTCAGCCATTGGAGTGTAGCCATTCTCTTGCTGTTGTCAAGCCTGAGGTGTGTCACTTCCTTTGTACATTGTTAACCTTTCCTTGGTTTCTGTGGGATTCTGCTTCTGAATAGAATTTTTTAAAAAGATTTATTTGTTTATTATATGTAAGTACATGGGAGCTGTCTTCAGACACTTTTTTTCCTTCTCACTCTGGCCTGCTCGCTCACTGTAGCTATCTTCAGACACTCCAGAAGAGGGCATCAACTCTCATTACGGATGGTTGTGAGCCATCATGTGGTTATTGGGATTTGAACTCATGACCTTTGGAAGAGCAGCCGGCACTCTTAACTGCTGAGCCATCTCTCCAGCCCCCTGAATAGAATCTTGACCGGTATAACAGGAAGTCTCAGAGAGAGGACACCTCCTGGATATAACATTATTCTAGAAATTTCTCCTTAGTTCTAATCCACATTCTTTACCATGGGTATTCAATATTGCATAAGTATTTTGCTGGGTTGAGGGGCAGAATGTAGAGAAATTAAACAGAAAAAATCTACTCAGGCCCTTGTCTTCTTGTGGCTCTCCCTAGCTGTTGACAGTTTTGCAGAGAGTATAATAGGTAAAAAGATGTTACTTCATTTTTAGTGACAGAGAGTTTGAGACTAGGAAACATCAGGACTATGCTGCTAGATGGCTTGAAGCATCTAAGCACTCAGAGTCAGCAAATATTTGTGGAACATTTACCATGTTCAAGGTCCTATGCTAGTAGAGACAGCAGGCAGGAAACAAAACATAGCCCTGCTCTCACTGAGCACACAAGTTTGTTGATGAAACAGTTGATTAACCACACTATTATAATTAAATAACCTTATTAGAGGTGTGAGTAGTGTGTGTGTGTGTGTGTGTGTTATGTAAATATCCAAAATAGCACCAGTCTTGACTGTGTGTGTGTGGGTCAGTACACGTGTGTGCATGCGCGCTTGCTCGTACATAGGGGGCAATGGACAGAGAAGTGAGTCTAGGCTAAGGTTGGAAATGCGTTGATGGGAGCCAGGGTGGGGGTTGAGGGAGAAGGGCTGGAGAGTTAGGGAGAAAGAGTGGAGAGCAGGTGCAAAGGCAGGCAGCTGGAGTTGGTGTCTCCAGAAAGAAAAGCAACACCATGAAACTCAGGATGGGTAGTGTTGAGAAACTAGCTGGAGAACCGGCAGAGACCAGCTCAAGGCACCAGCGTCTAGGAAGAGAATGTGTTCTAGCTAGCCTTGAGAACAGCAGGGTTTGCACACCGGAAAAGGACTGGGTCAGATGCCTGTACTGTAGTCAGTAGCTATAGGCTGGAATGCGGATTAGAGAGATACTTAGGAAAAGGGAGACATTACAGAGACTGACACAGTAGTTGAGGCTAGCAACAGTGAGACTTAATAGGTCGAGTGGTGTCTGGTATGCTGGAGAGAGTGACTGAGACAGGCATCGGACATGATTCCCAGTCTCATATGAAGCCAGTTACAAGACATGTTTGTGTGGTCACTGGTTCTCAGTCTGCTTCCCCTTTCTCTGAGTATCTTAAGCAAGCAGCCTCCACACTCATTTCGGTAGCCTGTCACCTGTGCTTTGACACCATCTCCCAGTGCCACAGGGGTGCTGCACAGGGGTGACAGTTTCCACTGACCAGCTGCCAGCATCGGATGAGGGCTTCAGACGTAGGCTGCTAACCACTCCCAAGGGGAGATAAGGAGTACAGGGGAGGAATGGAGCCTGAAGCTTGGTTGGTGGGAATGTCAGAGTAAGGAGCTCTAGCTTATGCAGTGTGTGTGGTGTAGTGTATGTGTGAGAGAGACACAGACAGACAGAGACTGAAGGATACGGAGCAGAGAAAGACTATGGCAAAGCCTCAGCAAAGGATGCATGCCCTGGTGGGGACGTGCACGGTGAGTTAGAGGCAGGGAGGCCAGTGAGAGACATCTGCACAAAGGTTCGTTAGCTTTGTGTTGACTCACTGTGTGCATGTGAGTGAGTGTGCATGCCTTCATTCTCTTCTACCATGTGGGGCTCAGGGACTGAACTCAGGTTGCCAGGCGTGGTGGCAAGTGTCTTCTACGAGCTGAGCTATCTTGCTGGCCCAAGCTTTATTTTTCTAATTAAATTAGTAAAGATTTAAAAATTGATCACAGGGGTATGTTTTAAGAAAATGAGGATAATCATTCATTGCTACTGAGTCTGTGAGTTGGTCTAACCTTTCTGGGAGGCCATCTTATCAATGTATCGATAGCTTTCAAAAATCCCATGCCCTTTCTTGTGTGTGTGTGTGTGTGTGTGTGTGTGTGTGTGTGTGTGTAAAAGAGAGGGAAAGACACACACACAGACAGGCAGGCAGGAAACAAGACAGACAGAAACGATACAACTCAAACCCAGGAACCTACACACCCCAGGCCAGCATTCTGCGGCTGAGCTATATCCCTGCCTCCAAATTCATACCTGTTTGACCTCATATTTTCTTGTTTTCAAATTATTTAAGATTATATACTTAAATTTATTTATTTATTTATTTATTTATTTATTTATTATTTATTTACTTACTTACTTACTTATTTATTTGGTTTTTCAAGACAGAGTTTCTCTGTGTAGCCCTGGCTGTCCTGGAACTCACTCTGTAGACCAGGCTAGCCTTGAACTCAGAAATCTGCCTGCCTCTGCCTCCCAAGTGCTGGGATTAAAGGCGTGCGCCACCAATGCCTGGCTACTTAAATTTATTTACGTCTTCATGCAAGAGGCTCATGGCATGGTGTGAGTGTGGAAGCCAGAGGGCAGCTTTTGGGAGCGGGTTCTCTCTCTGTCTACCACACAGTTTCTGGGAACCAAACTCAAGCAGTAGGGGAAAGGTAAGCTCTTTCACCTGGTGAGTTCTCACCACCCTGACCTAACAATTTCTAACCCAAGGAAATTATCAGAAATTCTCAAAATATGCATGATTGCTCAGTGTGATGGCACACACCCTTAATCCCAGCGCTTGAGAGGCAGAGGCAGGCAGGTCTCCGAGTTCCAGGCCAGCCTGGTCTACAAAAGGTCTACAGTTGGGGCCATACAATAATACAAACAAACAAATAAAACTGCATGTTTAACAACGTTCACGGGTGTTTTATGTTATGAATAATAACAAATAAAAGAGAAAAACGAAGCATTTAATATTCATGGAGGGAAAATGGCTAAACATTAAAGCACACTGTACAATGAAATATTTTGGTATCATTAGAAAAGGGGTTTGAAAGCTTATTTAATGGAATTAGAAATTGCTAGCAATAAAATGTTAAGTAGAAAAAACACGATATAAATGTGTCTGGACAGGATTCTGGAAGAGAAAAAGGACGTTGATCATTGGGCCAGCTGGGGGATCTGTAGCTCAGAGAAGAGCCGATTAACAGTTCAGCTAAATAATAACATACCAATGCTAACACCTTAGCTTTCAATCTGATTTTGGTCTTGAGGCAATCTCATTTTGTAGCCTACATTGCTCTTGAACTTGAAATCCTGCCTCCGTCTGTTGGGATGTCAGTGTGCCTCACCATGCCCAACAAATTCTTAGCCTTGATGAAGTTGCCATGATGTTGTGAGGTGCTCACCTTGGCAAAGCTGGGTCAAGGACCTGCAGAGACCTCTCTGACTGCATTTGTTTCTGTAAGCCTGCAGCTAATGTTTCCTGAGCACTTTGATACAGTAAGCATGGAGCCAAGCTCCTTCCTAACCGGTCATCCCAGGATGTCACGTCTCCCCAGGAAGCGGGTAGTGTGACAGACAATCCACCTCACCAACAGGACAACAGAGGCACCAAGGCACACAGCTTTTAAGTGGCATGGACTCAGGTCTTATTTAGGCATTCACGATTCTAATGCTTGCACTTTTTCAATTTGGCATGAAGAAAGGAAACAGCTATGAGGTGGCTAACAGTTATCCCTGTGAAGTGGGATCAGGGGTGGTTTTTTTCCCTTCCCATTGTGAGTGGTTGTAGGAGGGGAGAGGATGAAAGAAAGGACAGCCAGGACTTGCTTGTCTGATTAGATATGGGCGATAAATAAAGGCAGGAATTTCCTATTCCAGCAGCACAGAGGGCAAGAGGGGGGCAGATTTACAGGGGCCGAGGGAAGACACCATGGGTTTCTGCTTGCTTCTGTGGTGGGGGTTGGCTCAGTGACACCAGGAAAGTGCATACATTTGGGGGACATGATGGGAGGAGGGATGAGAGGATCCTTGTCCCAACGAGACCACCACGGAGCTGAATGGTAGCCCGCAGTCCAGGCCCAAGGGCTCTGAGCCACTTACAGAACTATACAGTTCTGCTATGCTATACTTCAGGGACACTCCCAGGGTCCAGCTTTGAGGAAGGTCCAGGTAATGCAGGAATCTGATGCAGACCTAAGTGTTTAGGGAGTCTTCTATTCCTGAGAATGGACAGAAAGTGACCTTTGTGCAGCATTCTAGAGCACCCTGTTCTCCCATTCCCCATGTCTTTCTCTTCCCATTAGGCTCATCACTGAAGAGAAGTCCTCAGATTAGATATGGGTGAGTCTTCCACTTCCCAGAATGGAGGTGTGTGGGGAGAGGAGGCCTGCTCTGTTGTCTCTGAACTCTGAAAAACTTCCGTTCCCTGCACGGAACTCAAAAGCCTTCCAGCCAACATGCACCCAGAGACTAGTACACACAGCAGCCTCTGGCCCTGATTGTCAACAACCCCAATTATCTCTATCATCTTCCTGCTTCTCTCAGCTGTAGTGGGAGGGTCAATCTGGCCCTCCTGGACTTTTGCCCTGGACTGGCCTAAGCCCTCCAGTGCCTCCTGACCTTGCTCAAGGGCCTACTGGAATGGAGAGCTGGCAGGAGTCAGTCTACAACCCAGTTATTTGCAGGGCTAGAGATTGAACCCAAGCTTTGTGAATGCTAGGCAAGCACTCTACCAACTGAGCTACTGTCCCCTTCCCTATCTGATCTCTTTCTATGCAGAGCTCAATAGAGCTATAAGGCCTGAGGCCTTCCCAAGCTTCTGATCTGCCTATGATAAACTTCAAACTTAAGTTTGTTTCTAGGACCCTTCAGTTCTGTAAGTTGGATTTTGAGCTGGCTTAGAGTCTCTGCTATGCCTCATTTTGGAGATTGGACAGATGGCGCCTACCCATAGGATAAATAAACTAATGAAATCTGAGAAAACAACATGTCACTACTGTTTTTCAGAACCATTGCTCCCCCTTCCTCAGGGAGAAAGGGTCAGTCTGCCAACTAAGAGGCCAGCCTGAGGACTCTCTCCAGGCCTGGCTGCAGACCCCTCCCTCTGGCACCCTGCAGCATGGCCTGTTTGTCTAAGTGGGGAACACATGCTTTCTGTGGGCCATCGTTGCTTTCTCTCTGGAGGTCCTTCACTCCCACTGGAAAGGCCGGGTAAGACACAGACAGAGGAAGGCCACCACAATGAGGGACAGAACTTGGAAAGAAGAGACAACAGGCCGGTTAAGAAAGGGGGACTTTTGGACACCGTGTCGGGTGGGAAAACCTCACCGCACAGTTAGCACTGGGATTCAATCTGGGAAGGGTGCAGGATGGAGACCATCCCTTAGAACCCACCATCTCTGAGACCCACAAAGAAGGCTGGGAGAGAAAATCCTGATTGTAGATGCAAATTTCTATGTGTGATTATTATAGCGCCTCCTACCTGCGAGGCATTATGCTAGATGTGGGGCTGTTGATGCTTAGTGATGTTGAGTTGGGATGGATGGCCATGAATATGCCACATTATTATGACACGTTCCGTCTGCTCTGACAGGACCTAGGGAAAGTGAATGGCCTGGTTATTGGAAAGGACTCACTGAGGGCCAGAGGGAAGACTTCCCAGAGGGAAGACTAGAGAGTTTGGTCTTCAAGAATGATCAGGAGAGTACCAAATGGGGGGGGGGTCAGGGTGAGGAGCCTGGGGGGCAGGAGCGCACCCCAGTTAAGGGAATAGCAAGTGTAAATGCAAGAGTCATCGGGAGCTTGGGTACAGGGATGGGAGTAGAGGAAGCTGCCAGAGGGTTTTAGGCCTTACAGTGCAATCACGCTAGCAGCGGAATGGGGTGAGGCAAGGATGGCAAAGAGAGATGGATGGCGGGTACCATCTGGGAGAATCTGGGGCAACGTGAAACTCACTGTACTGAGGAGGACCCAGACCAAATCAGCACCATGATATGAGATCCAGTAGGATCTAGTGACCAATGGGACATGGGAGGTGTAGGATAGAGAAAGGAGGCTGAGGATGACTACGTTTCTATAGGTATCTATAGGAGGTATCAGCTTAGGTATCTGAAGTTCAGTGGATCTGCTCATGGTATCAACAAAATAAGGAAAGTAATCAAGTTGTGTGCTAATGTATGTGTGCTGGGAGGCAGAGCCCAGGTGGAGATAATCAGCATGCAGTCAGTATCCCAGTCTAGAGCATCCGGATGAAGACCACTTCAGCATCTCATGACTGGGTAATTGAGAGGGTGATAATGTCATCAGCGGAGATAAGGCCTGTTGAGGGTGCGGTGTGGGGCAGGTGGGGTAAGGGGGGAAAGATGTCTGTGGCCAGAGCACAGAGGACATGCAGCAGGCAGTTGGAAAAATGGGAGCGGAGCAGCAAGAGGTCAGGTTTGGAGCCTTATAAAGATGTTAGCCAAGTGCAGGAAGGATGAGCTCATCAGACTGAAGTGCATGCTGGGGAAGAAGGGACAAAGATGGAACATCTCCTGTTATTTAGGGTGGGTGGATGAAAAGAGAGGTGTTGGCAAAGGGCCAGGGGGAAGGTACGAGAGAGACTAAGACAGATAAAGGTCAAGGAAGGTGCTAAGATGGGTGGGGACCAAGCTGAACTTGGGATTTGGATTAATGACCTTCAAGAGAACAGAGTCAATAAAGAATTAAGGATGGAGTGGGAGACAGGCAGCTGCGAGAAATGGAGGAGCTTAAATAGAAATAAACCTCTGCGCAGTGAGGCTGGGAAGGGGTCGGAAACTCGAGCGATGAGGGTCTAAAGGATGTGCTTTCTACTATAGGGAAAAGCCAGCCTGGTTGTACCTCGCAGTATACAAAATGACACGTCTCCACGTCAATGTTTACAGGGCTGCTGATGGTCCTGGGGTTTCTTTTTTTTTTTTTTTTTTTTTTAAGAATTATTTATTTATGTATGAGTACACCGTAGCTGTCTTCAGACACATCGGATCCCATTACAGATGGTTGTGAGCCACCATGTGGTTGCTGGGAATTGAACTCAGGACCTCTGGAAGAGCAATCAGTGCTCTTAACCACTGAGCCATCTCTCCAGCCCCGGTCCTGGGGTCTCGTATGCTCCAGATCCAGGGTCCTATGTGCCAGCAGCTTTGGAGGAAGGGATCCCTCTCACCCTGTGACGCTTATGAATATCCCAGCTCTTTCCACCCTTCTTTCTGCCCTGCCACCTTCTCCCCATCTTTACTGAGCACCTGCTATGTGCCATCTGCATGAGGGATATGATTCAGAGTTTAGGGAAGGCAAAGGAGGACCTGCAGCACGGGCAGCACAACAGGACCTTGACTAAGGGCCTTCAGCAGGTGGGATGGGGTCTCCAGGGCTTTCTGACAGACTGAAAGTGTGCTGAGGGGAAAGGAGAGCAAGAGGTTGGCTCAGAAGGTGTGACGCTCAAGGCCTCTTGTGTCTGCCCAGAGCTAGAGCTTGGTGCATGGACACCGTGTGGCAGGCACTCCATCTCGAGGTAACATGATCCTATAACACAGGGCTCCTCTGATGTGGGCTGCTTGCCTTTTACAGCATTAGGGGAGCAACATTTCATGGAAAATTCAATAAATCTCCCTGTACAGCCAGACGTCTGTAAACAATGGCTTCCAAATTCAATCAGGCTGGGGACCCGCAGCAGCATTTATGAGCTCTAACGTGGAATATTATATAGGGGCGTGAGTAGCGGGTGGGGTTGGGTGGGGTGGGGTGGGGGAGGGGACTTCCTGGAAGAAGAAAGCTCCTGTGCCTCCAGCTCTCAAGATGCAGATGACTCTCCAGGTAGAAATGGCATGGGGACTGTTGGGTGGGAACTGAGGGTCACCGAACTAGGCTTGAGAAGGAGGGCAGAGACTTGACCTTTTGGTAGCAGCTGTAGGGGAACTGTGGTCAGAGTGGCCAAGGCTGAGAGTGAGCTCTCCAGATCCCTCCATGATTTCATCTGGGCACAAGCAGTGGGACTATAGTCTACATAGCTCATTACTTTTGTCATACAGCAAGGCCCCACAGCTTCCGAATCTTGCCATGACGTGGGGCCTGGTCAAACGCTTTGGGAACTAGCCCCTACATCTGTCTCAGGTTCAGACAGCCCTTTCCTTTGCGCAGGAGGACATGTCATGAGGTAGAGGGCCATGTGGACATGTCTTTTGATGACTATGTCCCATTATGCTACATGAGGGAGGCTCAGGGATCTCTCCTATCTTTAGGCACCCTAGATTTCTGTTCTCCTTTAAACCTGTCTGGTGTGGTCAGCTCTCCTAGTCTCTGCCTCCTCCTCTGCTCTCACTAACAGGCTCTCTCTGGCCTGTGTGAGAGAAACCAGTATGAAGGATTCTGGGAAGGAAAGAACAGAGGCTCTGGTTTCAAACCGGAGTTCCAGTCACTGGCCAGCTCTGGAGTACCTTACCCCCCCCCCCCAATTCTTTTTCTTATTTTTTGGGGGCGTTGGGGGAGGTTCCACCACATGTCCTGGAACTCACTAGGTAGACCAGGCTGGCCTTGAACTCACAGTGATCTGCCTGCCTCTGCCTCTCCAGTGCTGAGATTAAAGGCGTGTGCTCTTCTGAAGTTTAGTGTCTATCTGTACAGAGTGCCTGTGTGGGTGAGGTTAGACAATGTATGCACAGCGGCAGAGAATTCTGGCATCCTTCTTGATGTGTTTCTCAAACCTCTTCTAGCAGAGCTCCAAGAATCACCAGGCGCTGTCCTCTCTAACAGAAGGTACCCAGTGTACACCAGCACCTCTCTCTAGCTTGATCTCCCAGCATCCTCTGGGACCAGCTCCCCTTGGCAGGACTGATTTGAATTCAAGAAGAACATCAAAGGGAGTAAAAGACAGGGTTGTGCTGAGCACATGGAACTGGGGGAGGCAACTCAGAGGGCTCCCATTTGCTTATCTGGAGAACTATGGTGACTTCACCAGCAGGGCAGCACCCCCCACTGCCCCTACCCCATTGTGTACAGCTCCATTCCCAGGGTCAAGAGCAGTGTTGATACTTGGCACATGCTCAGTAAAGGAATGAATTAATCCAGTCTTAATCTCCATTTTCTTCTAGCTTTCTCTGATGGTCCCAGAAGAATGCAGAATAGGCTTTCCAGAACATTCAGCGACTGTTCTTAAAAGGCAGAAATTGGCTCTTGCCTCTGTGTGACCCTGGAAAACTGGACAGTCTCATGCCACAGGCATGGTCAGAACCACAGCCAGAAAGGCTTCTTGCTGCCCTCGGCTAGAATCAGGAGCCTAGGAGGAGATAATTTTTTTTGCAGGCCAGCTTCCCTAGGGCTCTAAAATATTGAGGATCAGCCTTTGGAGATTGTAGAGATGTGACTTCCATGAATATAAACAGACTATACTTTCCTCTCACCAGAGACGGTTCCGAGGGTTTGTCTAGTCAGACTTAAGGTACAGGAAAACAAGAAGGAAAAGGCTCGGAGCAGCACAGTCCTTTGCAAAGGACTCATTATGGGGCCAGATTCTGCACCCAGCACAGGTGTGTTACCTCAATTAGAACCCCCCACCTCAGTAGTCCAGATGGAACATATCAGTTCCATCCTTGTTGCACCTAAAGGAAATTATCGAAGCTCATAGAGACTAAATGGCCAAGAGGACGAGGAATAGGACACAGTGTCAGATCAAGCTATTTGCTACCACACAGCCTGCTGCCTCAGAAGATAATGACCAGGGATTCACAGTCCTCAGCTTACCCAGTGCTGACCCCGGCAGGGGTCAAGCCTTCTCCTATGCCTCAAGGCCACTCTTTAGGTCCCAGTCTCCCGAATGGTCTTCAGAAAGAGCCTTGGCCAGAGGTAGCAGTCACTCTTCTGGTCTTCTAACTTTGTTCCTGGGATCTCCCCGGGGAAGAGCAAGCTGAGCCGAGCTGCAGCTCTCTGATCTTAGCTATAGAGACAAGTTGGAGGCTTGGCTGTCCAACTGGGACCAGTTCAGGCAGTGAACTGATGGCAGGAGCCACAGCCCTGTCTCTACACTGTTCATCTGCTTATAAATGCCACCCACCTGGAGGGAGGAGGTCCTTTAAAATGGGGCCAATGTCCACCTTTTGGTTTTCCATTTGGCAGGACAAGGATGGGAGAAGCCCAAGGTGACAGATTCCCAGGGGTATGCTCCCTCCAACCCGCAGCCAGATACCCAGCACTAGGTCTTGAGATAGACATACAATGCTTCCTTTGCTTTGTTGTTGTTGCTTAGATCAAAAATACGACGGTACCATATTTTCTGAGTGCCCCAGTCACATACTCACGTCCATACACACAGCTCCAATGTTCACTTCCATGACTCACTCGCTCTGTACTCCAGCTCGCTTTCTCTCTCTCTCCAGTCCCCCTCCCTCTCTCCCTCTCTCTTTCTCCCTGCTAGCTGTGGTAAGGATCAGTCCCCAAAGAAAAATGCCCAATTTGTCATGTCATGTCCAGCTGTTAACCTCCCGTCGGTAAGCCATGGGGAAGACTTACTTTCTCCTATTTATTTATTTGCCACTTGGACAATAGAAGGCCCCAGGCCTGCTGAGTTCTCCATAATAAAGCCACCAACGATCTCCCCCCCATCGCCCCCTCCCCTCCCCCCACCCCATGTCAACAACACTAGCCAACCTGCAGGTGTCACTGGGCATTAACCCCAGGCTTAACTCTGGATCTGCTGAACCGGAGGGAAGGGGGAGGGGGGAAGCCAGCGATGGTGGGGGGTCTGATGGGGAGGTCTCCTCACAAAGAGGAAGGCCTTGGGGATGGGCTGGCTCATAACCATCCCTCCGGAAAGCTCACTGTGCTGAGGCTGGGGGAGGGAGGGTGGGAGGGACCAACCAAATAATGCAGCTCCTTCTTCCCAGCCTCCCCAGTGGTCTCCAGGCACTGCCTCCGCAAGCACCCCACTCGCCGCGCCTAGCAACCCTGCTGAGAGACCGGCTCTCAGGAATGAGGCTCAGCCGGGCTGACCACGGAGCGGCTGGGGCTTGGAGGAGAGGCTCCAGCCCCCTGGAGTGACTGCTCCTTTTTCCAGCTCAATTCTGCTCCCCTCTCCAGGTCCAGTGTGCCAAGGAGGCACAGATGGCAAAGTTCTTCCTCGACTCCCCAGATATACACAGGGGGCTCCAGTAAGTCATAGACAAAGTGGGGATGGGAGCCTGAGTAGCCCCCTGCCTCAGCAGCTCTTCCTCTGTTGAGATGCCACAGTGAGTTATGGGTCACATGGAGGTGTGGCCTCCGTGGCCTCTCATCCCCAGCTCTGCCCCTCTTTTGTTAATAACCCTATCTTTATTGGAACCTTCCCTTCTTCTGAGGACAATTTTGGAGATTAAGGTTACTTGGGATTTAGGACCAGGGTCCTTACTCCCAAGCCATCTTTTCCAGTCGTCCCCTACATCCTGGTGACAGCTTCACTCCCAACACCATCTACGTGCCTGACAGACATCTTACAAGCAGAGATTCTAGCAAGGATTGAAGCTGAACGTGTAGTCCTCTACTGATGCCCTCAGGGAGGCTACCACCTTGCTCTAGTGGTACCCAGCTCCCTGAGGGCTTCTGGTGCATCTTTGTTAATTGTCTGGCTGATGGTGGAGATGGGGAACATCTAGTAAATTGAAAACTGATATCATAAAGTTGCCTTGAGGATGACCTGGACAGGCAATGTTACCTAATTTGTTATTGGCTAATGCTGACATGTGTATGAGAAGCGGTTGGGAAGCCTGTGAGATGGCTCAGTGGGTGGAAGACATTTTCTAACAATTCTCATGACCTGAGTTTGATCTCTGGCCCCTACATGGTGAAAGAGAGAACAAACTCCCACAAGTTGCCCTCTGACCTCTATATAAGGAGAAGGAAAGGAGGAGGAGGAAGAGGAAGAAGACCAGCTAAGAAGGAGATAGAGGAGGAGGAGGTGGAGGAAGAAGAGGAAGAGGAGGAGGAGGAGGAGGAGGAGGAGGAGGAGGAGGAGGAGGAGGAGGAGGAGGAGGACACCTGCTAGCTGATCAGAGTATAGGAAAAATCCATGACCCTGGCACCAGGCAGGCCCTCTGTTACATGAGTTCTGGTTGCCACAAGGAAGGAAGCAAGGGTCACATTCCATGTGAGGAACTTCAAAAGGAATTTTGCAGGATTATATTTTATACAATTTACACAGGAAACACATGGTAAGAGGTATATTGAGGGTTTCAATAATCTGGAGCAGGTGACAAGAAGGGAACATACCTGTTTCACCTGGAGATGCCAGGATCCCTGTTGGATGTGTGAAGAGCTCAGAGCCCTCTGAGTTCCATCTTCTGGCAGGCCATCTCCAAGTCCCTGCTGGGAGACCTTGGGAAGCAGTAATGACTCGGCTAGAAGACGAGGCTAGGAAGCAGGTCTAAAGAACCTTCCAGCAAGTTCTCAGAAGGCAGGGTTCTAGAGACTTCACAATCCACCAAGGAGATGATGCGTGACATGGGAAGCAGTGGGACGCTCCTGGGTTTAAACCTAGCTGGTCACTAGCTGTGTGGCTTTGATTAAGTTCCTTTTCTGAGGTTTGATTTCCTCTTCCAGAAAGGAGTCTTAAGGATACCCGCCCACTTCCCAGTTGCTGGGAAGATTATGTGAAGTAACCTAAGAGACACCCAAAGTAACGCCCATCATGCTGCAAACATGGGATACCTTAACTTGGTTTAGTCTCGGCCTCAAGGAAGAAGGCAATGTGCTGTACCTGGAGGCCTCCAACAGGGGAGATATGCAGTTAGTGGCCCCAGTCCCTGACCTGTTCTGTCCAAGAGTTTGGTCTTCCTCCCTCCTACAACAACCCCGGTCCTAGAGAGAGACTCGTCTTGGCTGACTTGTGCAGGAGGTCCGTAGGTATTTCTCATCTGGCCTGAATAGCAGGCATTAAAATGCATTTTGGTTCACCCAGGACAATAAAGAAAAAAAAGGAAGCTTTAAGTCACTAATAAAAATCAAATGTAGGCAGTTTGCAGGAGTGATCAGCTCGGAGCTTTGCTGTTCTCTTGTTAAGGGTCTGAAGCCATAAATAACTTCCCCAGAAGAAGGCAGAGGCGAGGGAGGGTGAGTGAGAGGGGAGGCAGCCACACAAAATTTTTCATTTTTCTCCATAAATCATTTCAGCGTGCGATAATATTTGTTTTTTCTAATGAGTCTCTTGTGGTCCATTCCAGGAGCTAACATCAGGGCCTGTCAGGGGGTGATGTGTGGTACAGTTCAACGCTTTACAAAAACTGCCTGCTATACAGATTTTTCCCCCCTCTCTTCCTTATGCTAAGTATTCATGAGGACCATTATTCTGTGCCCGGGCCTTAGTCTTCCTTTCGGATCAGCAGCTTTGGCGTCATGGTCTATGGATGTTGTTGAGACTTGCTGTAGCCAGGGTGAGGGATATGGGGAGTAGGAAAGGAAGGTTGCCTCAGAGGGAGCCTCAGGATGCTATAGGGGACAAGCTTTGATCTTGGTTGAAGAGAGAGGGCACAGTTCAAAGATCAGCTGGGGTTGGACAACACCTCTTAAGGGCAGCCCTTAGAACGGGGCAAGACCACCAACCAGGTCATAGAGAGGCAAGACAGAGATTTGATCAGTAAGGCAGACTGGACATGCTCGAGGGTTGGAAGTTTATCTTGGAGGCAAAAGGAATTGTCCACGGTTTTACAAAGAGCGCAGTTTCACTGGGTGTGGCTAACCCTGCACTTGGAGGCAGGAGGCTGGTATCAGGATCCCATCTCAGCAACAGCAGCAGCAAAGGAAAGTAACAGCCTGGAAGAATGAGACTCCTGCTTTGACAAAACTTTTCTGCCTGTTCAGTATGAGTAGAAAGGGATGTGCAGGTCAAAGGAAGCAAGGCAGGAGACAGACATATATGTGTATGTATCTATATGTATACATGCATTTATTATTTATTCATTTATTATTTATTTAAGACAAGATTTCACTGTGTAGCCCTGGCTGACTTTGAACTCTTAGAGATCTTCCTGCCTCTGCCTCCCAAGTGCTGGGATTAAAATCGTTCATTGCCTTGCCTGGCTCTTGAAAAATTCTGGAAGCATAGTAGAGAGGTGGTCAGTGACAAGACAGTAGATTCCAATGAATTTGGGGATTGTTTAGTAAAACTGGTCCTTTTGGCTGATCTCAGTGCTACCTCTTCTGCAGTGTCACCTCCCTCTTTCCAGCGTGGATCACACATCCCTCTCAGCTCCTGTGAGACCTTTTCATACCTCTTCTCCCTTGGTGTGCTTGACACATTGTGCCTTGATCATTAGTTTGAGTTCCTGGGCAGAAGGGAACATGCTACAGGAATTCTTGTTCCTCACTAGCTAATGTGGTATATGGCACAAAGGGTCCTCTGCAGTACTTACTTTGAATAAACAGATATGCAAGTGAATGAATTAGAAAAAACAAAACAAAACCGAGAGGAGCTAAGGGTGGAGAGCTGAGAAATTTAGATGTTAGTAAGAGCCACCTCAGGAGACTGGCCAGGAGAGCTCAGTCTGCTAAGACCCAGGAGAGCGGTCCTGGGATCAAGGGGGACTTGAGAACCAGCTTTTACAGAAGGCAACACCCACCAGCACAAAGGCAAAATCAAAATAAAATTTAAACACAGATGAATGTGCACAAGACTGGGCAACCCTAGAGTTGCTCTTGGTGTCTGGGAGAGCAGGCAGCAGGCGTCTGGAGGGGCTACAGCCTGAGAGCCCGCTCCCTCCCCTGTGCATGTGAGTTTCCCCAGTCCTCAGAAATGGACAAGAGGAAGGGTAGTGTGGAAGGAGAAGTAGGGGCTGAGGGGAGACTTTTAAGGAGAGCAGGTATTATGGCTTGAATTGGAAGTGTCCTCCTAAAAGCTCACTTACTGAAGGCTCTCTTGGTTCTCAGTGGAATGAGGTTCAGTCACATGGGTTGTTAAGAAGTGATTGGGCCTGACACTGGTGGCACACACCTTTAATCCCTGTACTCCGGAGGTGGAGGCAGGAGGATCTCTGTGTTCAAGGGCAGCCTGGTCTATAGAGAGAGTTCCAGGACAGCCAGGGCTATACAGAAAAAACATGTCTTAAAAACAAAAAGCAGGAGCTAGAGAGATGGCTCAGTGGTTAAGAGCACTGACTGCTCTTCCAGAGGTCCTGAGTTCAATTCCTAGCAACCACCTGGTGGCTCACAACCATCTGTAATGGGATCCATGCCCTTTTCAGGTGTGTCTGAAGACAACTACTGTGTACTTATATACACAAAATAGATAAATAATTCTTTTAAAAAACAACACCCTCCAAAAACAATCAAACCCCCCCCAGAGGTGATTGTATCATAAGGTGTTAACATCATCGATAGGTGAGGCAGCTACAGGCTTTTAGGAGATGGGGGCTTAGTCGAGACAGTAGGTCACTGGGAGTGTGCATTTAAGCATTTAAGCACTAGAGGTCTACTGAATCTCCCCCCCCTCACCTCCCCCGTGATAATTTACTTCATCTCAGGCCCAAATGCTGGAGCCAGCTGACCTACTTCTGACATCTCTGAAACCCTGAGCCAAAATAAATCTTCTGTTATTTAAGTTGACTCCTCTCAGGCATTTTGTCACAGTGACAGCAAGTGGACTGACATGGGTTTAAAGAAGCATTTATAGGGTAAAGCAGACAGGAAGGAGAGAGTAAAAGAAAGCACAGTGGAGAGCCATGGATCCTAGCTGGATAACCATACCCCGGTTGATAGCCGTTTGAAAACAGTTCTCCCGTGACATATGCTGGGATTTGTCCTTTGCCCTGCTCAGCAGTTTTACCAACAATTCAAAGCTGTAAACAACCAGGGTAACAGATTTATAGTGAGACCAGGCTGGGGACCGACAGCAAGATGGAATACAGAATCTGGATTCAAAACTTCCTTCTGCAAGTTGGAACACAGTGAAATGTAACAGAGAAAGTGACAGCTCCTACGTGTGGCAAAAAATGATGACAAATTCCAGAAGCGTAGACTGGAAGAGTTATGCTTTGAGAAGCGTTCATGGGAAGGAATTCCGGATGAATGTACAAGTGTGAGGGCCTGTGTTCCTATCCCAAGAACCTACATAAAGCAGATGGGGCAGCAGTCACCTGTGGCCTCAGCACTGAGAAGACGGGAGGTGGCGGTGGGTGGACACCTGGAAGCTCACTGGGCAGCTGACCTGGTATACACAGCAGCAAACAAGAGACCCGTTCTCAAACATGGGAAGGTGGAACCCACGCCTGTCCTTCAATCTCCACGCATGAGCCACTGTGCGTGTGCATGCTCGTGAGAGCTCACATGCACACAGGCACATACATGTGTGCAAGTACACACAAGCTAAAAAAGAAAAACACAGAAAAGGGAAATTTTTCTTAGAGTTTGGGGACTGGAGGTGGAACCGGGCTCCCAGAATGGCCAAGATGAAGGCACGAAGACCTGCTTAACCACTACCAAGTTTGAAGGTCTGATGTAGGAAGGGATTGGCTGTAGACCATGACCATGCAAGGGAGGGAGCATCTCTCTCTCTCTCTCTCTCTCTCTCTCTCTCTCTCTCTCTCTCTCTCTCTACCTAGGGATAGATGGGAGAGAGAGATAAAGGGGAAGGCAGGACAGAGCTAGTGAGATAAACACTGTCATGGGCCGTTTCTATCATGTACTCACAAGAGCATAATAAAGCCCTTGTAATATACTAGAACTTGTGTGGTCCCGGGGCCTCATTTGCATACTAATTACTGAGTGCAAATGGGACCGAGGGGTAGGGAGGAAGGGTGGGGGAGGCATGCAGGGAGCGAGGGGCCTGGACTGTTTGCTCTGCCATTTCATATCATGCTAACAAGCTAATCCGGCGTGCAGTTAGCTCCTGATATATAACTGCTCATTAGTATTATAATAAAGTACATGAAACAACCATAAAACGTTATATACTGCACAAGTGTTGTTTTCTTGCCAATTATCTGCAGGCGGATTTATCACCACAGTTGTTTCGAATTCCCCTTGGTGAGGTTTGGGCGGAATAAAGAAAGGTGTTGGTGGCGGCGGCAGCAGAGGGGGGCCTTTTTGAGGGGCAGACCATGTGTTTTCTTAAGTAGCACTTACTGATGCGCCATTTCATGAGAGTGAAGCTACAGAGATCCATCCTACCCATCTCCACAGCTCAGCAGCTCCAGAGGAAAAGTGGAGGGTGAGCTGAGGAGGCTTGCAGGGCCATGGCTTTCGGGGTGACTCAGAACGCCCCCGGGTGCGGAGGTCTGTGTCTATTTAGTGGGGTCTTACAGAGCCACGTGGAAGGCGCCTGTCCAGAACAGAGCTTTAGTCCTGCAGCCTTCTCATAGTGTCCCGGTGGGGATCTCTACCAAGGGCTCTGGTGGCTCCACCCAAGGTGCCCTGGAGATCAGCAGTTCTTTCAGAGACTTTTTTTTTTTTTTTTTTGCCTCTGTGGCCTCAGGGCCATACAGACACACCCAGCAAGTGAGAGACTTGGCTTTTCCTCCCTGACAAATATCGGACAGGCTCCCTGGGCTTTTCTGGGATAGGAAGAGGCTACAGGGCCCCACTGTGCATCATGGCTGGGTCTCACTGCTACTGCGCAAAGCAGAACTTGCGCACGCAGTATCACAGCCTCATGGGAAGGTCTCTTTGAACTGCCCATGCACAAGGAAAACCACTAGCTCCCACAGCCTGTCAGGAATGGATTGTGGGATCGAAGAAGCCAGTTCTTAAAAGGGAGCTCCTGACTGGAAACCTCACCCAGACCCTGCACAGCCAGCCTTCCACATCTGCAAGGGGTCCTCATCTTCCGTAGGGGGTGGATCTTACTAGGAGCTGAACGGGCGCAGTCAGTGTCACAAGGCTTTGTGCTGTATCAAGGATGGGAGTGGGATCAGGGACTGGCAAACCTTAAGGGCTGAGGACTACCTCTGAAAGTCATCTGCATTTTAGTGAGCCCGGACGGATCTCATTCACAAGTGACCGCCACATTTGAAGAGCATTGTCCTGGACTCTGGGCTCCGTCCAAGCAGGGAGGGTGTACCTAGGAACAGAGGGGGTGTGCAGTGCCCCAAGCTCTATACTCTTGAGTTATCCTTGGTAGCCTGCTCAACCCAATTGCTTTTCCATCTTTAAATAATTAAAAAAGCCTAACATTTAAAATATTTAGTATGTTTCTATCCCAGATATGTTTCTTTGTTGCCTTAGCTCTTTATATCTTTTAAAGTAATTAATTGACCTATTTTTTTGAGACTGGGTTTCACTATATAACCAAAGCTGGCCTGAACTCAATCTTCCTGTTCTCTCTCAAGTGCCAGGATTACAGTGGTGTGTTGATATCATTACACCTCACACACTTTATGTGTTCAGTATGCTTGTAGGATAGGGCAGGCTCTTGGACAGCTCTGGGTAGCCTCAAATTCACTATGTAGCTGAGGATGACCTTGAACTTGTGATCCTTCTGCCTCCCTGAGTGCTGGGATCACACTCAGTTTATGGAGGCATAGGGATTGAGCCAGGGCCTTGTGCGTGTTCGACCAATACACTGCCAGCTGAGCTACATCCCTAGGCCTCTCTACACTTCGGAGTCTACCCATCACATCAAACCACAGACATCCACAGAAGCGACCGTTGACTGTGGAGCTTTGACACTCAGGATTTAGGCTGATGATTACAGTTCTCTTCCACTTACAATTGCAAATTTTATGACTGAGTCATTCAGACAGCACCATGATGACAACAGTGATAAAGAAGTATTCAGATACTTGGTAATCTCCAAGTCTAAGCAGAGAACCCTTTGGTGGTGATTCACATTCAGACAGAGCCCACTGTGACCTCTGGCTTCAGCCTCCTCTCCTGTACCATGGCCTGCACTCCTGCACACACAGCACAGAGCTGGGTCTAGTTTCACCCACCAGACTCTCATCTCTTTGCTTTGGTCCATTCTGATCCTTCTGTTGGAATGCTCACTCCCCTTCTCAGATGTCATCTTTTCAACTGGCTTGGGCACAATTCTCCTACAGAGGGTTTTGTTGACACTCCAGTCCCAGTATGATCTAAGGAACCCTTTATCTGCAAAAGTAGCCTGTACTTACCTCTGTGTTGTTGCCAGTGGCTTTAGAACCTCTTTAGGGCAGGGGTATTATTGATGCCTTTTTTTTTTTTTTTTTAATAGTCACACCTATTCACACAAGCCTGACTTCAGACAAGTATTAAATATGGGCTTGCATTTACCACACACTTTGGGAGCACCAAGACTGAGGGAACACCAACTAAGACTGAGGGAGCATCAACTGAGACTGGGGGAGCACCAACTGAGACTGGGGGAGTACCAGCTGAGACTGAAGGAACACCAGCTGAGACTGGGGGAGCACCAACTGAGACTGGGGGAGCACCAGCTAAGACTGAAGGAACACCAGCTGAGACTGAGGGTGCACCAGTCAAGACTGAGGCTTTAAACTTCTACCAACATGCCAACCAAAAGCATCAGGGGGACTTCAGTTTGCTCCTCCCTTTAGCCACTGCCACAGTTCACAACTAAAATGCCTTCCTACAGTCCATGTGTGGACAGCTTAGTGACCTCCAGGAGGTAGTGGAAACTTTAAGAAGTGGGGCTTAGTGGGAGTTCTTCTGGGGATGTGCCCTTGAAGGAGCTATTGAGGCCCCAAGCTTGGCCTCTTCCTTCTCTTTGCTTCCTGACCTTGAGGTAGCGGCTCACTCAGTCACACATTCTGTCAAGATATCTCCTACATGCTATAAGCTCAAGAGCAACAGGGCCATCCGAACATGGACCAAAACCTCGAAAACTGAAAGCCAAGACCAAACCTCTTCTCTTTATTTATTTATTTTTAAAGATTTATTTTATATTTGAGTACACTGTAGCTGTATTCAGACACACCAGAAGAGGGCATCAGATCTCATTACGGATGGTTGTGAGCCACCATGTGGTTGCTGGGAATTGAACTCAGGACCTTCTCTCTATATAAGCTGTCAGTGTCATTTGTTACAGTAATGGAAGGCTAACTAATAAAACCTCCTCTTAGGCACGAGAGGCCAGACAGTCCCCTCAGAGACCAAAGGAGCAACCCCCATGTGTGTGACTTTAAAGGCTCTCTGTATTGTCACCTGTATTTCTTTTTTTCAGTCTGCCCTTGAGGAAGCAGCGAGGACTGACTAGGCCCTGAGACTGCCCCACTCTGGCTTATCCCTACAGAGCCAGTAGCTGCTCTCCCATCTCACTGGAAGCTGGACTCTGTTCCTGATCTTACAGCTGCTCCAGGCCTCAGTAACAATTCTGCTTTGGGCTATCTGAGACTACAGGAATTTAAGTGGACAGCAAGGCCACCAAAGGCTCCCACAGGTCTGCTGTGGGGATTTACTGAAATAAGGAATGCGGCTCCTTGTACAACCTCCTGGTGCAGCAAGCACTGAAGTCAGACGGTTTTATCCCTTAGTTCTCTTTGAAGGACACATTGTTATAATTAAAAAAAAAAAAAAGTAGAAAAAGAACCATGGGCTTTGAAGCCAGGAAACAGTTCTGTCTCTCATAAGCTATTCAGCACTGGGGAGGTTCGTTACCTTTTCTAGCTTCAGTTTCTCTACAAAATAAAAGCAGCAATGCCTACCCATAGTTCTGCCAAGAAATAACGGCCTGTATCTGATGTTCATCTCTAGTACCTAGATGGCAATAATTATTAATAATAATTAACACAAAGGTCTGAATTTGGATATAAAGACCCAATGGCATAAGAACCAGAGAGGAGATGCCTGGTCAAACAGTAGAAAGAGCCAGAGGTCTTTATGAAATCCTGTGGGTCAGCAGCTCTTGCCCTGCTGTGACCCTCCCAGGAAGCTTATATTTAGACACATGAAAGTCTGCTGTAAGCCAGAGAGTTTTTACACTCGTTAAAATTTATCAGGAGGTGGCTGGAGAGATGGATCAATGGTTAAGAATGTACTCTTCTTGCAGAGGACCTGAGTTCAAATCCAAACACCCATATCAGGCAGCTTACAGCTGCTTGTAACTCCAGCATACAAGGGATGCCCTTAACTTCAGGCACATGTGCATATACAGACATACACAGAACTATATGTAAATAAATAATAAAAGTAGTTTGTAAATGATTAGGAGGGCTGTTGATATGGTTCAGCAAGTACAGGCTCTTGCAGCCAAGCCTGACAACCTAAATTTGACCCCTAGAACCCACATGGTGGAAGGAGAGATCAAACTCCCAAAAGCTGTCCCCTGACCTCCTCATCTGTGCCCGGGCACATAAGCACCCCCTCGAATAAATAAGTGCAAACAATTTTTAAAATTATCATGAATCATGACTAGTCTAGCAATAAGCAAAAACAGAAGCAGAGGCAGGGGGATCTCCATGAGTTCAAGGGCAGCGTGATCTGCATGGTGAGTTCCAGGATAGCCAGGAGTGCACACTGAGAAAGAAAGCAAGACAGAGATCACCTGTACTGACCTCAGAGAAAACCAAGCAGCACCCCGGAGGAGGCTTGTAAAGGGCCAATAGAGAAAGAGGACACAGCTTTTGTGTCTCCCAAGAAGAAACCAAGAACAGAAGTCAACCTAATTCACGCTTATTATAATATTTGAATTCATTTTAAGAAAACACCTTTTTAAAAGACAGAGGACATCTTAAGAACCGTTTTAGAGAGTAATGAGTTACCCGTTATGAGAGGGATTCAAGGAGAGACTAGACAACAATAGGTCCTAAAAGAATTAAAACATGGTGGGTGGAACCAGATAACTTTTTGCTGAAATCTGAACCCAGGGCTTTGCATATGGCAGGTAAGTGCTGCACTACTGAGCTATATCCTGCAGCCTGCAGATATTACTCCAGCCTACAGATATTACCCCAGCCTGCAGATATTACCCCAGCCTGCAGATATTACCCCAGCCTGCAGATATAACCCCAGCCTGCAGATATTACCCCAGCTTGCAGATATTACCCCAGCCTGCAGATATTACCCCAGCCTGCAGATATTACCCCAGCCTGCAGATATAACCCCAGCCTGCAGATATTACCCCAATCTGCAGATAATCTAGGAGCTCTCTCAATCCTGAGATGCCATGGTTCCTCCTCTCCCTCCTCATCTCTATTATTCTGAGCAGGAAAGAAACTTTACAAAGTTCTCTGCTTAGTCAGTCATCTGATACTCCTTAAACATCTGCAGCATGTCAGGTTATGATGGATGCTGAGATAGTAAGGAAGAAAGAGGCCACAGGTTCAAGGCAACCTGGGCTTAAACCTTACATACACACAACACAGACCACACACAGACACACACACAGACACACCATACCACACATACACAAGACACACACACACACACACACACACACACACACACACACACACACACACACTACACCCCCAAAAAAAACAAAAACAAAAAATACAGACCACTGAATTCTTACAGTCTTCAGGACTGCTTTCTATTACTGATGTCTGCAATGCACTTTGGGTCACAGCAGTGAGAACAAGTGTTGGCAATGGATGAGTCTTGGTAGGGAGACAACACTGACCTGGGACTTGAAGAAACCTCTCAGTAGCTGGAAAAGGGAAGTAAGAAAATACTGGATAGAAGGGGTGAGGTATGCACAGTCCTGGCACCCAGTGGATGCCACTGCAAAGGTGAGGGATTCCAGAGGTAAGACTAAGGAAGCAGGGAGGCACTTGGTGTAGCTTACTGAGGACCCTGGATTACTCTGAGGGCTCCAGGAAGCTTGCAGGGAATGAAGGAACAGCTGCACAGTCACACTTGTGTTTGCAAAACATCCCACACGGAAGAAGAGACTGAGAGAGCAGACACGAGATGAGGATGAATGGGACCAGTGACGTATCCTTTGTAGGCAATTCCTAAAAACCAAGAGAATGCTAAAGATGAAAAATAAGTGACTACAGCCCTGCCTCTTACTACCAACGTGTTGGTGTAATTCCAGGCATTGTTTTTAAGACCTCTGCTAAAACATTCTTCAAAAGCACTGTGCATATGTGTGCACGTGTGTGTGTGCATGTGCATGTTCAATTTTTGAGACAACCTAGGTGGCTTGTGGCAATTCTTTTGCCTCTGCCTCTTTTTTTTTTTTTTTCCAGACAGGGTTTCTCTGTGTAGCCATGGATGTCCTGGAACTCACTCTGTAGACCAGGCTGGCCTTGAACTCAGAAATCTGCCTGCCTCTGCCTCCCAAGTGCTGGGATTAAAGGTGTGCACCACCACTGCCCGGCTTGCTTCTACCTCTTGAGTGTTGAGATTTCAGTTGTGCACCACCATGCCTGGATCATAACATTACTTATTTATTTTTTATTTATTTTTAATTTGAAAGATTTATTATTTTATGCATATGAATGTATGTGCACTGCATGTGGACCTGGTGCCAAACGAGGTCAGGTGAAGGCATCAGATTGCTGGAACTTGAGTCACTGATGGTTCTGAGCTACTATGTAGGTGTTGGGAACTGCCTCTGGGTCCTCTGCAACAGCAAAAAGTGCTCCATACCACTCAGCCGTCTCTGCAGTCTCAGCGGTATTTACTTGTGTGTGGTATGTGCATGTGTGCACACACCTGTGAAGGAGGAGGCAGACACTGGACATCTTCCCTCTATTTCTCTCTACCTTACTTGGACACAGAGTATCTCACTGAACCCAGGAGTCACCAATTCATCGACCCTGGTTGGTCAGCAAGCCTTGGGGATCCTACTGTCTCATTGCAAGGTGCGCTGCCAAGCCCAGCCCATAAACATGATTGTGAGTGGTGGCATCGTATTTCACCATGTACCTACATTATAAATTATCTAACCATTGCCCTGGTAGAAGCATTCAGGCTGTTGACAGATTGTTCCAGCTATAAATAATACTAAAATTATTACCTTTATGCATAAACTTTGATTATATACCAAGTATTGCTTTTAAAATAAAGTCTAACAATGAAATCACTAAAATAAAGGACAGATATTTAAAACCTTTTGTGACATGTTATAAAACTGTTTTTATAAAGGTTATAATAAATATGTGCTTTGCACCAACAGGATATAAGAATGCCTAACTCTACCCTAATTAGCATTAAATTTTATGATTTAAGAAATTATCAATTGATACCTGGGTATGTTGGCCCATGGCTTTAATCCCAGTACTCGAGAGGAAGAGGCAGGCAGATCTCTGTGAGTTCAAGGCCAGCCTGGTCTACAAATTGAGTTCCTGGATTTGCCAGAGCTGTTACACAGAGAAACCTTGTCTCAAAAATAAATAAATAAATAAATAAATAAATAAATAAATAAATAAATAAATAAATAAATAAATAAACCAAACAAAAAAAGGTTATCAATTAGTATAGAAAAATACTGACTAACTTATTTAATTCATATTACCTATATTAATTTGAAGATTTTTTTTTTTCTTAAGACAGGGTTTCTCTGTATAGCCCTGGCTGTCCTGGAACTCACTCTGTAGACCAGGCTGGCCTCGAACTCAGAAACCCACCTGCCTCTGCCTCACAAGTGCTGGGATTAAAGGCATGTACCATCACTGCCCGACTTAGTTGGAAGATTTCATATTTCTTTTACAAACTACCTACTTACATCTTAGTTCACTTTATATCACTTTAGGTTTTCTATTGATTTATAAGAACTCTTTACATATTAAGAATATCAAATGTTTGTCAATGTTTACTGCAAATCCTTCTCAGGTGATATTTGCCTTCAATTTTTGCTAGTGATGGCTGTCCTTCATTCTTTTACAGAAATTAAAAAAAATTGGTGGCTTTTTTTGTCACTATGGCTTTATCCCTTGAATTTAATCTTTATTTTTTTAAACATGTATCTTGGGTTGGCCTCAAATTTGTTATTTCACTGAAGATGACCATCTGGTCCTCCTGCCTCCACTTCCTAAGTACTGGGATTACAGGCATAGGCCATTATACCCAGTTTATGGGGAGCTGGGGATTGCACCCATCTCTTTGCTAATGCCAGGCAAGTACACTACAAGTGAGCTATGCCCCAGCCCCATGCACTTAGGTATTTAATGCATCTGAAGTTTATCTTGATATGAGATATAATGCAAGAGACTTTCTTTTTCACAGTCTCCCCAGATTTTGTTTTATTTTTAGGTTTAAAAAAAAAAAAAAAAAGACAAACAAGAAGAAAAGGGAACATTCTAGGTGAGGCCAGGTTTCTGCTTATCGGTTTGATGGGACGCCTTCCAGAGGCCTTTGCCCTCACGGACTTTGCGGAACACAGGGATGCTCTGTACATGTTGAGTCCTTAGTTGCTAAGGACTCTAGGGAGAGAGAGAATTGGCATGAAGCTAGGGGTCTCCCGCTGTGCCCAGGCCAGTGATCATGGTTTAGATGGCACCATAGGCACGGATGAACTCTCCCAGCCTGCTGGCAGACTGTGGCAGCCCTGGAAGGGACACATGGAAGGGACACATGGAAGGGAAGTGAAAAGGATGTGGGGGGGTCCAAGTCAGAACCAGAAAAGCTAAGGGAAAAGAGGGTCTGGAGAGCGGACAGAGAGCACATCGCCCATCAAGTCAGTGAGACAGAAAATAAGCTATGATGGGCCAAGTGGAATGGGAGGTGGGGAAACTGAGGCACAGTACGACTGCCTTTGATCAATACTGTCAGTAAAGTGAAAGAGCAAGATGGCAGAAGTAAGAGGCTAAAACAGCCAGGAGGGCCTGAGGCATCTGAAGCACTGCTGGCCAGAGGGCGGTTACAAACAGGTGGGTTAAGGCGTGATGGGTCGCCGGGTGTGCCAGGTGTGCCGGGTGTGCCGGGTGTGCCTCAGACCAAGAGGCCTTGCCTAGTAAGTGCAAGGCTCAAGTCTGAGCTCTGGCACAGAAAGAAAAACAAAGGCATGAAGGGTGGGTGGAAGGGTCCTAGCTGTCCAGGCTACAATCAGTGGAAACTATTGCCAGAGTCGAGGATATGGGGAGGGGAAGGGGTGAGAGGCGCTTTTGACCTCTAGTTCACTCTGAGGTCTAGGAAATGAATTTGTCCACAGAGAATGAGGTAAACAGGGGCAAGAAAGTTGTTACTGCTGTAATAATTATTATTACTAATGGAGAGGAAGGGCTAAAACTGCTGCTAGGGAAAATGAAAAACTCATCCCAATAGGCGAGAAGCATTCTGGGCCCAGTCAGGGGGACACTATTGGAATGGAGATGCATCTTCCCAAGCAAGCATCCCAGGCCATGATAAAAAAAAAAAAAAAAAAAAAAAAAAGCAACGGCTCCCATGGACCTGGGATCTGAGAGAAGCAAAGAGGTGGAACAGAAAGGCAGAAGGGCACAGCAACTGCATGAAGATGTTCCTTAAAGAGATTGATCAAAGGGTTGAGGTTGGGTACGGAAGGAAGTGAGGCTAGGAGGAGAACATGGGGCTTGTTAAATTAGGAATGGTCCAGGGATTGAAGGTCTAGGTGAGGTCACAAAGCAGATCAAGTGGGAGTGAGGGAGGAGGGAGGAGGCAAGGCTAGAATAGAAGGTTCTAGCTGAAGACAGGTGTTTCTGAATTCAGGGTTTCTATGGTGGAGGCATTCCATGGAAGGTTTCGAGCGAGGAGGTGGGGCTGTGTCTCCGTGGTCTTCTGCTGAGGATAAGTGGTCCCGGAGCAGAGGATCTCAGGGCTCGGAGGGTCCACTTGGGTGATGGTGTTACCTCGATGGAGATTGGTATAATAGAAAGGAGACAGAAGATGGGTAGAAGGGAACCGCAGGACACCAGAGCAATCGGCCATGTTCACGCTGAACAGAAGAGAGATGCCATCAGCAGATGACACAGCAAGAAGGTGGACGGGGTCATTTCGAAGCAATTCAAAAGAGCAGCTTGCACGCCAGTGTCAAAGGACAGAGGCTGCAGCAGAGGTAACTTCTTAGGGCACCCGTGGCATGCACAGGTGCAGGACACTGGCGGGCCAGCCAAGGAGGGGCAGGGGCTTCAAGGCTGTGCTAATGTGTTTCATTTGTTTGTTGGTTCAATCAGCCTTTCATTCCAAAAGGATCTGATCCACCGTCTGCTGCCCCCTAAGCCCCCAGCTTGCAGTGCTGGATAAGGCTTCCAGAGGCATGCACCAGGCCTGCAGTCTCTCCCCCTTTTGCCAAAGGTGGCTCCACTCTCTCTCAGCAAGTCCCCCACACCAAAGTCCTGTCACCAAAGCCAGGCAGGCCCTGACACCGGCTGATGGCCAGTAGGGGATCTTCTTGTTACAGCTTTTTCCCTAGAGATAAATAGGCCACAGTAAAAAGGATTGCTACATCCTTTCAATAAAGATTTTTTTTTTCTTTTCCAGACAGCTTGAGAAATGTTTTAAAAGCTTCTCACATTTCCAGCGAAACCCACAGAGAAGAATTTTGCTTGTTATCAGCCCTGGAAGCCTCTGATAGACGGGTGACATTTTTTTCCCCCTTTTTCTTTCTCTTTTTCTCTTTTCCTTTTTTTTTTTTTTCTCCAGCTGAAGAGAGTCACAGTGTGTTTTATAACTGGCTCTCTGCATTTCAAAAGCTCAACGAGGGCTCTCTGCTAACCCCGATAAGCCTTGGGCTCTTAGCGTCTTAAATACCTCTGACAAGCTATACATTACAGCGCTAATAATTTGCCAAATTTGCGCCCATAATATGATATCTGTAAAACGTCAAGGGCAGTAATGCGATTAGCGGTCTCAAATGAAATATCGAACATTCAGCGTTTAGGTCCTGAATAGGGGGAGAAAGGAAAGGAAATCAATTTCAAAAGCAGGAGGGAAAAAGGCGATAAGCGTGTAATAAAAATAGAGAGAGACAGAGGAGAGATGCGGAGGAAGAGATGGCGGAGCAAGACATGGGAAGACATAGGCTCGACCCGCGGTCATTTTTTTTTAGGCAGGTAAGAGGTGTAAAAAACTTTTACAAATTAGTTTGAAAGTGAAGCTGAGAAATAACGTTTGGTCACCACGGCAACCAGGGATAGGTGGCAGGGGGTGTGTGGGGGCTGGGAGCTGAGGAAGAGGCTGGCCCAGCCTAGGGACCAGCCCTTCACTCTGCCCCCAACAGCCTGCTTCCATAAAACACAGGAAGTTGAATTACAAGGAGACCGAGGGTGGGCTCTCACCCTGCCCCCACCTACCCGAGGTGGGAGAGTCGTAATGGACTAATTATCTGGCCAGTAGAGAAGGCGGGGGCGGATGGCAGTTCGCGGGAGAGAGGCCCGGGCTGTCACATACCAAGCTCTAGACTAAATAACAACATCTCACACCTGCAGCTTTATGAGCCCCGGCCAAGAGCAGCCTGAGCAAGCCACACACCCCCCGCCCCCTGGTTTCTCCCCTTGCACTTTTGGGTCCCTACTCCAGCCAGGCTGTTACTGCTTGGGGGGGGGGGGGGGGCATCAACAGAGGAGAGGGGAGGAGTGGGGAATCCCAGCTCTCACAACCTTCAGGTGTCTGCATGCCCCCCTCCTCTGGGGTACCCCAGGTTTTTCTCTTGGCCATCAGCAAGGCCAGGGAATAGCATCATTAACCCCTGCTGGAGTGTCATGGAGGCAGGCTTGTCTGCACCTGCAGGTCCCAGACTCAGACTGTGGGGTTGCCTAGAGTGGAGGGCAGAAATTCCTAGAGAGTCCTCTTGGGCCTTGGGGGGGGGCTCAGGGATAGCAGGGGCTGCTAGAGCCCCCCGGCAATCTCCACCTTGTCCCCTTACATCTCTCCTTAGTGTCATGCTACACAGGACCAAGTGGTTCTTTCAAAACGTGGTGTGTTTGCCTTTTCTATACCACTTGGTCATGGTATTGACCCCATAACCTTGAATCTCATTCTTTTGGGGAGACAGAGTTGCCTGAGAAGAAAAAAAGAGAAAGGGATGCTGGACACAGATCCAGGGTTGTAAGAAGGGATGGGGGGGGAGGGTTGTTGTTGTTGGGGGGGGGGCAGAGAGCAAACAGCAAGACCAAGTCTTAACCAACTCCAAACACCAGCACTCCCTAATCCCCCCCCCCCAGCTCCCCACAGCTGTTCACCTAGGCAGAGGGAAAGGTGGTGGTATGTAGCGTCCCATGAGGAAAAGCAAACAGACTGCTCTGGGGGCCTGCTCAGGACCCTTCCCGTGGCTGCCTGGAATGGCCATTACAGGGCCACTTCTTGCGGCACCACGAGCCATTAAAGCAGAAGAGCTGAGGGAGCCATCAGCCTAGCACAGATGACTTCCCCAGATGTGGCAGTGGGCAGGATGTGGAAGCCCCCAGCCTCAACTGTACAGACAAAACATTCCCGCACTAACCATCCTCGGAAACCCCACAGCCCAGAGCCCCTCTTACAGATGCTTTCTAGACCATTTAGCAGGAGGCAGTGTTTATTTTTGAACATATGTTCTTCCCTTCCTTCTGCCTTCCTGGTTATTCCATACCCAAGGCTACCCTATGCCTGGGCTGCTGTGGTTATTTCTGCCAAGTTCCAAAGCTAGTGTGGGCAGTGTGCTTTGTTTGGGTTTTGCAGAGTGCTAAAGTGTGTGTATGCATGCACACACATGCAGTCTGACTGGAGCGTGTGGAGCACACAAACTTAAAGAACACAACTCTCAGCCGGGCAGTGGTGGCGCAAGCCTTTAATCCCAGCACTTGGGAGGCAGAGACAGGTGGATTTCTGAGTTCAAGGCCAGCCTGGTCTACAGAATGAGTTCCAGGACAGCCAGGGCTACACAGAGAAACCCAGTCTTGAAAAACAAAAAACAAACAAACAAAAAAAAAAGAACACACCTCTCAGAGGCTACATCTAAGCTGACCCTCTGCTCAGCCACAGAACCCAGCACAATGATGTCTTTGGCTACTGCCTACTTTCCTGAATGTTGCTCTCTCTCTTTTGTTCAGTAAAATAGAATCTCAGATCTGTAAGTGGCCTCCTCAAATTTTACCTCCTGCAAGCAGCTTTCCTTTACTCACACAGCCCAGGGTTGTGTCTCTTCGTAATCCATTTACCGGGTACCTATTGTGTGACAGGCACCACTTCAGACCTTTAAAAAAAAATTTCATTTAGCTTTTCAGTTTCTGGATAGCACTGCTCTTATTTTTGTGGCCAATGGAGGAAGCTCCAAGAAGTTCAATGACCTAAGCCATTGAGTAGGTAGCAGAGCTGGGATTCAAACTCACCAACTCACAAGTCCCACGTCTTCCGTTCTGTGAGGGATTTCACACACACACACACACACACACACACACACACACACACACACACGCAGAGAAATGTTTGCACCCATTTGTCACAACCCTTCCTAAGCGTCTCCCCGAGGAAAGGACAAACGTCATAGCACTAGTCTGTCCTAAGGCCAAAGTCTAAGCCCCCTCACCCTGTGGCTTCACACATAGTTGATTGTCATCCAGAATTCTGATTTTCTCAGACGCTTGCTTCTCCCTCTCACTGCGTTCCTACACGTTGGCTTTTGGTGCTTGCTTCTTCTACCTGGAATGTCCACCCTCCCGTTCATTCACTTGCTAATTCATTACTTTATTTTTACATGCATTCAGTAGACATGAGCTGAGGGCCTCCCATATCCTGGATATATAAGTACTAGGTACTGGGAATACACCGATGGGGATGGAAAGGGTTCTTCTACAGGCTTGTAGCCTGGTTGGGGGAGGGCAGGCAATGGTCAGACTAGATGAGAATCTACAACAGAGATGGCAAGAGCAACGATGTCCCAAAATAAGTGACCTCTTGCCAGGGGAGGCATAGCTAAAAGAGTATAGTGACAGTACTGAGATGTGCTGAAAACCATGTCTTCTCCCCAACCTCCACCCAAGACTACTGGCCTTGACTTTGCAGGAAACTCCAACACCCTTTTAGGTGGGCCTCAATGTCACTTCCTTTTCCTGGAAGAACCAGACCAAGTCAGGACTCCGATTGTATTCTCTCTCTCTCTTTTTTCTTTTTGTGTATATGGTGAATGAATGAATGTATATTTGTTTGCTGTCTGTCTGTCTATCTGTGAGTCAGAAGTCAACATCAGGTATCTTCCTCAATTTCCCTCCACCTTATTTTTTGAGGTAGTGCCTCTTCATTGAGCCTGTTGACCTTGGCTTCGTGTGGCTGGCCAGTGAGCTCTAGGGACCTCCTGTCTGTACAACCCCAAGGCTGTGCCTGGCTTTTTAATGGGCATGGTGGGTATTCAAACTCAAGTCCTCACACTTGCAAGGTAAGCATTTTATCTACTAAGCTACCACCCCACGCACACTCTGTATTTTTTCTCCAGAGTATTTCATTTCCATTTGGTCATGTGTTTAGAGTCAACCATTCCAGGAGCTATCAACCCCATGAGGATAAAATCTGTGTTGCCCTACTTTCCTGGTTCAAGGCCAGTGGTGTGCAGTGCCTGGCACACGCTTGAAGATCAGCAGGTGTCTGATTTCTCTTCTGTCTTGGGGTGGCTGAAATTTTGGACTTAAGTGCAGAAATTTATATTTATTAAGTTTCATGTTATTAGATCATTCTAGTTTATTAGTATTTTAATTATTTCTAGTGTTTCTATTATTTACTAAATAGCCATTGTTTGCCATGACCCTATCCAGATATCAGGGCTATAAAAAAATCTTGAACACCCTTAGACCATGAGGAGTGGATCGTTTAATTTGGAAGGCATAGGGAAACAACAATATTCAGGGTTCGAGAGATGGCTGTGTGTTGAGAGTGCTTATGGCTCTTCCAGCTCCCGGCACCCACATCAGGGGTCTCATAATTGCTTGCAACTCTACTTGCAGGGGATCTGATGCCCTTTGGCCTCCACTGGCACCTCCACATATATAATACACACAGACCCACACCAGCACACATACGTACCACAAAAATGAATGTGTCTTTAAAAGAAAAGGACAGGGGTCTGGAGAGATGGCTGAGCATTTAAGAGCACTGACACTACCAGAGGACTCATGCTCTGCTCCCAGCACCCACACCAGGCATCTCACAGCTATCTGTAACTCCAGTTCCAGAGGCTCCAACACCCTTCTCTGGCCTCAATGGGCACTGTGTGCACGTGACCATAGACACTCATGCAGGCAAAACACCCAGACTCATAAAAGAAAAATATAGTCACAAAAAAGGAAGAAAGAGAAAAGAACAGCAATAGTAATGTGACTGTGTCCAGAAGATGCAGTACCCCAGAAAACAGAACCGGCAGAACTTTCTGGGCGAAGAGACCTGGATTTAGTTTGACTGTAACGGGGACAAGAGTCAAGGAAGCCTTGAATGTGTCAGTGTAAGCAAGCATGCAATCACAGGGAGTCCAGGTAAAGGGCAAGGAGTTTAATCAACTCATGAAGTTCAGAAGTTCCCATGCAGTGGTTTCATGTGCACGCTCTTCCTATTCTATGCCTGTCTGCCTTCCTTTTTTTGTTTTGTTTGTTTTCTGAGACAGGGTTTCTCTGAGTAGCCCTTCCTGGTTATCCTGGAACTCAATATGTAGCCCAGGCTAGTCTTAAACTCAGAGATTTGCCTGCCTCTGCCTCCCGGGTGCTGGGATTAAAGATGTGTGCCACCAAGCCTGGCTTTATGCCGAACTTTCACAGGATCTGTTCTGTCTGAATGAAGGGGCAGGGGAGAAGGGATGACCAGGAGATCATCTGTATCTTAAAAGTCTTCTTGAAGCCCCCTGCTTCCTGCACTACCATCCCCACTTGGCTAGTCAGTTCTCTGCCCGCTTTTCTTAGCCTGTTGGCCTTTTGTGCATGCTCTTTTCTGGTTGGAACACGATTTCTTAGGCCTACTCGCTCTCCATTCTGTGAGGTGTGGTTAAAAGGTATCAGTTTTGCCAGGAATTCTTCCTGCCTCCACTTATTCAACCGCTGTGGTGCTGGGGATCAAACTCAGGTCCCTGTGCATGCTAGGCAGCAGTCACCTCCAGCCCTCCGGCTTTTTGAGATAATCTTCCTATGGTGCTCAGGCCAGCTTTAAACAGGCTAATAAGTAGCCCAGGATGGCCTCCCAAAGTCCCGCATGCCCAGCTACCTCCACTTCCAAGGCTCTACAGTAGCCTACACCCACTTTGTAAATTGGGCCAAGCCACTCTTTATTTTACTATAAATGTCTCAGAACCCATTTCCCTTTCTTGCTTTTAATTGGTCATATGTTCAGGGCCTATAGTAGCACTTTGCAAATACTGAGCTTTAAATAGCTATGTGTTGATTAAATCAATGATTAAATAAATAAATGACTGAATGAACAAACTTCTCATTGTTTTCAAAACACAACAGGCTTATTGATGACCGTGCCTTTCTCCCCAGGTCATTCCCAAACCAACTCGTCCTTCGTTTCTCCCCACACTGTCACAGATCTGCCCTTCACTCCCTGTTCTCCACGGTAGATGGGGCTTCTGCCGGTTGCTTCGTATGAGAAAGCCTGGGACTTTTCAGAGTTTTTGTGCAGACATTCAGTGCCCACCAAGCACCTGAGCCAGGCACTTATGAAACAAGAGGACAGGGCCCCAAACTTCAGAGCCGAACTTTCTAGTTAGGATTACATAGTTAAATGGGTGGTATTTAAGCAAAATGGTACGTGTGTTCGTTCATGTGTAGAGGTTAGAGGTCGGCTGCCCCTCAACTGCTCTCCGTCTTGCCCCCCCCCAATCTTGTATTTTGACTTCTCTCACTGAACCTAGAGTTCACCTATTTGGTTGGGCAGACTCGTCCCTGGGCTCCAGGGATCTGCTGTTTTTGCCTCTCTAGTGCTGGGATTACAAGCACACACCACCGTGACTGGCTTTTGTGTGCGTGCTAAGGATTAAACTCGGATCCTCATATTTTTGCCGCAAGCAATTCACCACCTAAAAATTGTCCCCAGCCCCAGGGCTAAGGTTTTGTAGACTCTCTATCTGTTCTCTGACAGACTTCAGGAACGCTGTCTGACTTCTGATGCCTGCCATAGATTACACTCACTAGAACTGGTAAAGAAGAAAGAGAATGAATGGGCTTGGGCATCAGGGGGAGGTGGGCTTAAATCTAAAGTCATCTTTATCTGACACATTTTATTAAATACTCCTTCCTAACAAAAATATATAATATGCTTAAGTACAACACATGTGTGCCTTTTCTGAGATTGCTGTTCTGGAGGGCTTAATGACTCTGTGGGGAACAAGAGAGATAGAGCTGTCTCTCTGTGTCCTCAGGGGACTGCTCTAACACCCCCTGGAGACGCCCAAATCTGCAGCTGCTTAAGTCCCTCATACAAAATGATGCTGTATTTGCATATAACCGTCATCTGCCCTGCTGAATATTTTAAAGTATGTCTAGATTGCTTTCAACAATGTAAATGCTATGCATACAGTGGTGATGCTGAATTGTTTAGTGGGCAGTAGCGGGAATAAATGTCTGTACTTGATGTCAAGTTCTTTGTATTTTCCACCTGACCTGCTGGTCAGGAGGGATGACTGCTTCCCTGTCCTTAAAAAGCCACCTGAGTGGAAAAGACAGGCTCTGAACAAATGATGGCTGCTACAACCTGCAGTACATACCTTAAAGACAGATAATTGATAAGAAGCAGGAAACTGGACTAAAGTCTTTATTGACTGGAAGCGTCTCTGAGGTACCAGCCTTTAAGCTCAGGTTGGAAGGATCAGTATGAACCAGTTATGGGAGGTGCCAAAGCAGGAACTGAGCAGGACCCAAGCTCCAGAGGTGAGATGAGGGTCAGGGGGGCAGGAAGCAGATCTTTGCTGGATTAAGGATCACGGCTTGACTCTAGGGGTCATGAATTTTAAAGATTCCTGGGCTTCGAGGTGGAGGTGGAGAAGCTGAGGTGGGAGGCGGTGAGGACAGAGGAGAGAGAGCATAGTGATGGGTAACACGGGCGATGCCATTGTTTAGGGAGGTGCCTGGAAGCTGGGCAGAAATTAATGCACCTGAAGGGGGGTTGGAAAGGGTCAGGAGTGTGTGATGCCTGCACTGGTGTGGGACTGGGGAGTGGGTTTGTTTGTTTTTAGTTTTTGACTGATCCGGAACTCCCTATGTAAAGCAGGCTGGCCCCAACCTTGTAGAGAACCTCCTGAGAACTGAGATTATAGATTGATCCCATGATGCTCAGCAGCATCAGCATTTCCTTTGCTTTGTGGCTAGGTCTCGCACGATGTACTCCAGGCTGTCTCAAACTCAGTATGTAGCTGAGGATGACCTTGAAATCTATTTTCCTGTCTCTCTCTCAAGTGTTGGGCTTTCAAGCACACACCACACACAGCCCAAGCACCATTTTGATATGGTTAAGTCAGAGTGTGTGTTGTCGGTTTAAGTGGTGGTAAACAGGTGTTAGCTACGTTAAGTGGAACTCTGGGAGAGGGGCAATGTGGGCTTCGTACATGAGGAGACAGGAGAAGTTAAGGTGGTAAATTCATTCACCTCTCTGAACTACATTTTTCTTTTTTTTCTTTCTTTTTTTTTTTTTTGAGACAGCATCTCTCTGTGTAGCCCTGCTGTGTTGGAACTTGCTATGTAGACCAGGTTGGCCTCGAACTCACAGAGATCTGCCTGCCTCTGCCTCCTGAATGCTGATTTTTAAAACGCAGACCTCTTAAGACCAGCAAGTGCACAACAGACACTCAGGAGACAGTGGCTTTCTTTCCCTTCCTTCTTTCCCTGCTCTTTATCTGTCCTCCCTTTCCTCAGCGTTTCCTCAAGCACTTCTTTTTCCTCATGATCCATGTGCCTGGCACACAGCTGCCACAAAAGTGAGAAGATGCCAGGTGTGCTGCTGAGTGAGCCGGCTCAGTGGGTAAGGGCACTCACTCAGAAGCCTGGCAACCTTGAGTTCAATACTCCAAACCCACTTAAAGGTAGGAGAGAACCAGTGCCAGAAGACAAAGTTGTCTTCTGACCAGCACACATGTGACCTGACTTTCAGGTGGCCCCCTCCACACAGAGATGATATTAAAATTAATAAAAATTTAAAAGCATACTTTTCTAGGTTTTTGATATACTTCAATATAAAGTTTTTTGAAGACAAAAATCCTTGTAGAATCCTTGTAGAATTGTGGTGGTGGCCCATGAGGTCTTTAATCCCAGCACTCGGGAGGCAGAGGCAGGCGGATTTCTGAGTTTGAGACCAGCCTGGTCTACAGAGAGAGTGTTTCAGAGCAGCCAGGACTACACAGGAAAACCTTGTCTCCAAAACAAAACGAAAATAAAACAACAACAAAAAAAGCAATAAGTAAATAATAAAGAGAGTGAGGAGAACACATTTATTTGAAGCCACTGAACATACGGAGGAATTTTGGAACAGGATTAATTCACAGGTTCAGCCATCACGAGGTGCCCCCAGCTTGAAATACACTCTCCCTCTGCCACTTCAAAGAAGATTGCTTCCTGGAGGTTCTTTTGACTCTGAGGACCGCCTCCACCTTGCCCCACCCCCAACGGGGTCTCTAGTAGAAAGAACAGCCTGCATTTTTAGGAGGAGTTGTATTTACATCTTAGTACTCCCCACAGTATGCTGAAATCTCTCTGTGGCTGGTCCACCTCTCTAGCACTTGGGCTAGGCAGGCTATTTTAGGTGCTGAGATTTCATGATTTTAGGTAAAAAGTTTAGATGGGTGACAAGCAACCAGCACCCATGGCCCATTTCTATGCCATCACAGAGCATGAAAGCAGTGGTTGAGGATCACATCTGAGGAGGGCGGAGCTGGAGGTTTCAGCATCCCATCCTCAGGTCAACATGGACCAGAGGCCAGAGGTACCTGATGAAGCAAACTCACTATTTCAGATCCCAGTGCAAGGACTGTGCTTAAGGAAACTGCCCATGATTTATGCTTTTAATATTGCTCCACAGAGGCACTGGACAGGGATAAGGTTCCCACTGGTGTGTTAAATTCCACAGGCAGCAGCTGCTTCCCTAGACACCGGAGCATCTGCAGAATTGGGGGAACCCTGAGACCTCCAAGAGGGCATCCTCTTATACTGTGTGATTGTGGTGGATTTCCATTCACACCTGCATAGAAAGACTTAATTGTAAGGGAAATGTCTTAAAGAGTGGTTCTGAAAGGCTTTGACCTAGCACGGTGCCTGGAAGAGAAGAGGCATCCTATCAACCCTGATACAAACGAGATGTTCAAATCCGAAATGTCTCAGTATGTATGTGTGCACATATGCCATGTGTGTGTGCAAGTGCATATGAACGTGTGTGTGTGTGTGCGTGCTCATGGAGGTCAGAGTTGACACTGAGCATTCTCAATTAGTCTTGGTTGAAGCTTGATATTTTGTTATGTATTTTAATAATCAATACTGCCCCCTCCTAGGCCTGGCTGCTCCCAGGAAAGATAGAGTCCCCACTGTACAATGTGATCTTGCTCTCTAATTTAAAACTATTGGTTAAATAAAGATGCCAACAGCTAATAACCGGTCAGAAGACACCTAGGCGGGGTTTGGGTTCCCATGCTTGGAGACTGAGGAGACCACAAGGAGGGAGAGGAAGGTGGTGAGAGGAGAAGACACCATGGGGTAAGATCTTAAAACATGGCCATGAAGGCTGGCCACTTGGAGTTAAGAGCAGCCCAGATGGAACATAGTGAGTAGTAACTCGGGGTTATCAATAGGAAAGTAGATTCCAATAGGATAGAGGGTAGATATCTGCCCAGCTTTAATGCTGTTAAAGGCTTATTACAAATTAAAGGCCGAGGTGCCTTTTATCTGGGGATCAAATAATCAAAGGCAGGGAACAAGCCCTGGATTGAGATTAAATATATTCCACAACAAGTCTTCACCTTGTTTTTCAGACAGGGTCTCTCACTGAACCCAGCGCTGGAATTCAGAAGGCTGTTTAGACAGTGAGCACCAGGGATCTGCCTGTCTCTGCCTTCCCAGTATGGACATAGGCCACCAGGCCTGACCTTTTTTGGGGGCTGGGGGGTGGGTCTCTGTAGCCCTGGATGTCCTGGCTTAAATTGTAGTAGTCTAGCCTTGAACTCAGAGATCTTCCAGCCTCTGCCTCCCAAGTGCTGGGCTTAAAGGCATGTGCCCCTACATACAACTTTGGACCTGGCTTTATGTGGGTGCTGGGATTTGAACTCATGCCCTCACTTTACATTCTGAGCCATTTCTTTAGCTCTCAGTTGTTAAGAGTCTCTGTATTGTTCTAGGGTTGGAGAAAGAGAAAGGGCATATCAGTCAATAGCATTTCCTGCCCCTGCAGAGAACCAGGTTCAGTTCCCAGCACCCACATGGTGGCACACAAGTATGGTGACACACAACTGTGTGTGTAGCTCTACTTTCCGAGGACCTAATGTTCTCTTTTTCTGGCCTATTTGGACAGTGCATGAACACTGTGCACTTATACACATAAAATAAAAATAAATACAACAACAACAGCAACAACAACAACAACAACAACAGAATCTGTTGGTGCATGCTCACCTTTAATCCCAGCACCAGGAAGGCAAAGAGGCATGTAAGTCTCTGAGTTTGAGGTTAGTTTGGTCTACACAGAGTTCCAGGTCAGCTAGAGCTACATAGTAAGAGACCTGTCTCAAAAACAGAAGCATACAAACAACAACAAACCCAGAGAGAATCTGTATGTGTCCTCACCATCTGACCGTAGGTGATCACCTCACTTCCACACTCCCTGTTTAAGAATATTTATTTTAATATTTTTAGTTCTGTGTTTACGTGTAAGTATATACCCATGAGTACACTGCCTATAGAGGTCAGAGGCCTTGGGTGTCCTGGAGCTGGAATTACAGGCAGAAGGGGCTACCCGATGGGGGTGCTGGGAACCAAGTTCGGGTCTGTGCCACCACAGTACACTAACTGCTGAGCCGTCTCTCCAGCGGGCCTCTTCACTGCTACAGCATGGCAGTCTTAAAAATGACTTACAACTCGGTCTGATGCCCTTGTACCTCGGACATCTCTCAGTGCACGTAGACTGTCCTTGTACTATTCCAGAACCACCTAATGAGCATATTGGCTTTCTATTGATCCTAGCAAGTGCCATGGCTCCAACAGCATCACTGCCCTATGATCCTAGACAAATCTCCCATGCCTAGCCATATCGACTCAGAGTTCTGGATTCTTCAGTGGTCTTAGAGAGGCCTGGTTTAGCTAGAGGCCTGAGGTTTTCTTCGAACACTGAGACAAAACAGAAAGGGCTTGGTCTTGACCCTGCTACCGGTTCCTATACGCCCGCCTGGATCCCACCCTACCGAACGCTCCCTCCAGGAGTTACTCACACCTGCATGGCTGTTCTCTGCAGCCAGGCCTTCCTTCTGTGCCTCTTGTGGTTGGTCCCTCCCTGAGGAGTCCCTCTTGAGCATCCAGGTCCTGGCCCTTCCTTTCCTGACCTTAAGCTCCACTCTCCTTGCTGGCCATGCCAATCTTTACAGTCAGAGCATGGGCAATTTTTGCCAACACTATGCTTCTGGCTCATAAAGGATAGGGTTCAGAGCCTCTATTGCCACTCAGCAACCTGAGGTCTTGCTTGCTACTCCCAGGAGTTCATGGGGTTGTTGCTTATTACATTAGTCAATTTATCTTCAGTAAGGCATTGTCTTCAAACACGGCTACTGTCCTCATGACTTATTATTTTAGGCTGCTCATTTTCTAAAATTCTGCGTGTGTGTGTGTGTGTGTGTGTGTGTGTGTGTGTGCACGTGCGCATGTGTGTATGAATGAATGTATGTGTGCATGTGTACGTATGTATGTCTGTATGTGTGTATGAATGTGTATTTTATGCGTATGTGTGCATGTGTGTATGTGTAAATGAGTGTGTGTAAATGAATGTGTGTATGTGTGCATGTGTATCTCTGTGTATGTGTGTGAATGTGTGTGCATGTGTATATGTGTGCATGTGTATGTGTGTATATGTTTATGTGAATGAATGAATGAATGTGTGTATGTGTGCATGTTTATGTCTGTGTATGTGCACATTGAACGTGTATATGTGTGCTTGTATATGTGTGTGCATCAACCTGCCAGTGGTTGATGGCAAGTATCCTCAATGGCTCTCCACTTTATGTCCTTAGGCAGGGTCTCTCACTTGAACCCACGCTACAACTGGACTGAGCTAACTAGGCAGCTTGTTCTAGGGAGCCTGTCTTCACCTCCTGAGTGCTGGGATTATAGGTGGGCTACCATGCCCAGCATTTATGGGGTGTTAGGAATCCAAGCACTGGTCCTCACATTGGCATGCTAAGTGTTTTGCCCACTGAGCTATCTCCTCAGCCCTGGCCACTTATTGAGAGGCTTCAGTGTGCTAGCTGCTGGCTGGGTAGTGGGAATATGGCACTAAATAAGACAAACAGGGTCCTGCACTTAGAGGGCTCCCAGACTGGAGCGGGAGTCAGACCCCAAGCAAATGTAATTACCCAAGCTGTTGCTTGGTCATAGTCAGAGTAAGTGCTTCAAGGATAATACAAGATGCCAGGCAGCTGTGGACTGCGCCCCGACAATCTCCGCTGTGTGAAATCATAACGGGTGCCTAATATAGTAGTTCTTTCTTTCCTCCTTCTCTGAGGCCCTTTCTCCTTTCTAAAGAGAAACTTCCAGAGCTACTTCATGCCTCCCTTAGAGGAAGGAGCAAAGACAACATTGGCAGCACATAGATACAAGTATACCAGGGAAGATGGATGTATACATGTGTGTATGTATATATACACTCATGTATAAACACTCATGTACACACATGCCTGCATCTGTGCATCTGTACACAGAGAGAGAGAGGGAGAGAGAGAGAGAGAGAGAACACGTAGAGGGCGACCCATGAAACATGCTCTAGGGGGAAGAAGAGGAAGAAAAAAAAATGAAATCCAAACAGCCTTTTTCACCCCGAAAACATATAATTTTGTGTAAATTTTTACTTTAAACATCTCTCTTTTCCTGAGCTGTGATATGGGTCCTGTCAAAGCCAGGGCCAATTACTGCCATTAGGTTCCCATCATGTCAGCTCTTCTCCCCCCATCTGCAAGGCCCTCGGCGCACAGGCCTATAATCTGCCTCGCTTTCACTCCATCACTCTCAGAAGGAACAAAATTGTTTTGTGTGTTTTTTTAAAAGGGCCTTTATTTGGCCCCTGTCAACTCTGAAAAGAAGAGAGAGAGAGAAAGAGAGAGGGGGAGAGAGAAAAGAGGAGAAAGAAAGATTGTTTAAGTGTTTAACCATGAGACTGCCAACAGTAAGAGTCAGCCCAGCTCACCCATGGGCTTAAGCTTGGGGACGCTTGGGACACTAAGGGTTTGGCCTTGCTGCTTGCTCCCCCTTTTGTGGGGGATGTTCTGTTTGCCCTTAGAGGAGGGCTTCTCACAGATTGGAAGAATGCCTCTTAAGATATCATCAAAGATCAGCCTGGTTATAAACTTCGGAGCTAGCTACCAAGAATGTCATACACTGGAAAGTGGTCCCTCTCAGCTGTGAAGGGGGCAGTGGACCAGAGAGGCCCTCAGAAACATTGAAGACTCAGTTAGTACTTGGCCTGGTTCCTCCTCTTTTGGCAAAGCTGGCCTGCCTCTTCAGGTCACCTGTCTGCCTCAGGAGAGGCTGAGCTCCCTGTTGGGAGAACCTTCTGGCCTTTCTTCCCAGTGCGGAAAGCTAAGGCTCCTTGCACCAGCTGAGAGAGACGTTCTCCCTGGGCCAGGCCTCTGTCACACCTTCCCGAAGTCTGCAGACACTTATCACACCCCAGCTCTGCCAGGCAGGCGCAGCATGCCTCTCTGCTCCCGCCGCCTCGGCCGACACTTAGCCAAGCTAAACAGATTTAGCCTCTTTAATCTTTCCTCATTAGCTGGCAATCTGGAAAGGAAACAAATGCTCACCCCATACAGGTTCAAGCTGTTGCTTTAACCTTGTAAAAGCATGTAGGGTGCTGGAGCTGTGCAGCCTAGCAGCATCATTACCATGCAGGGCCACTCCGCTCAGCCCACCCCTTTAGGGCCTTCCCCACATTTTTTTTGAAACTACCCAATTGTGTCAAGTCTCTTCTAAGTCCCAAGAGTTCTACACCCAAATTATCTGCATGCAGCCTCCACAGCAAGGCAGCTTCCAAGACCTTGAATAGTTCTCTTCAGTGAACAAGGGGATCTTCGCCCCCACCCCAATGTGTTGTTTGTTCCAATCTGCCTCTCCCTCCATAATTAGATGCTCCAGCCTGGGACTTCCTTGGGTTCTTGTATTATTTCTCCGCCATACCTATCCATCAGTGTCTTCAGCTACATGTCGCTTTCTCTTGTTCAAGAGAAGACATGGTTAATTGTTCATCAGGAGGGCACCCCTTGCCCTGAATGGATTCTCTGCTATTGACTTTTCCTTTCTATGCAGTTTTCATTTACATACCTACACCACTGGCAGATCCCGAACCTGTTTTAACAACAGCCACTTGTGGCACACCCATTATAACACATCTGTTTCTCTGCTTTCAATTTGATCACTCAGTGTTATTCTGTTTGGTGTGGTTTGGCCCTTAGGCATGCTTACACACACACACACACACACACACACACACACACACACAGAGCTTACAATTTTATTTTTCTCCTTGCTTGTGCACACTTTCTATCCTGACAGAATGAAGAATCTTAGGATTCTTAGGCCACCTTTTAGATGACAGGAATCGTATCCATTTCACCTTGCCAGCTTCCTCACGGTCTCTTACTTTCCATGATTTTTCAGACACAATTATAAGTGGCTCCATCAGCACTCCACTTAGCATGTTCCCAGAACACTAGCCTTCATACCTCATGATGGATATCATCCTGGCTTGCTGATTTGTGAGCCCTTTACACTTTCTGAGTGTTCTCCTATCTGCTTTCTATCAGTAACATTTTTTGCTTTTTTTTTTTTTTTTTTTTTTTTTGCACAGTCTGCATTTACTTCCTAATTATCCAAATTCCTTTTTGTCATTTTTCTTCTTAAAGACTGATCTAAAAAATGAGCTGCATATCTCTGCCCCATAGGAGGTAAAGACGAATCTTCCACAGCTCTTCATTTATTAGTGGTCACTGTGCCCACTGGCCTTCCCTGCCTCACCCTCTGCCTCTTACTTCCTTTAACCCTTCACTAATTCAACTTCCTTCTGACTTCCAGACCCCAAGACCTGGTCTCTTTCTGAAACCAACCCTTTTGTTCTGCAGAAAACTAGAGGGTCCTTTCCCAAAGCTACCCCAGCAGAGCAGGCCTTCTCTTTCCAGGGTCTCCATCAGACCTGTCTGTTCTTTCTCACAGAACCTCTATCTTTCTCTGCTCCAGGCTGAGACAGACTGGCATCTTTGAATAGAGGAAGAAAGCTGAGGTCAGCTGTCACTCGCCCTGACCTTAGCCATCACACTGTCTTGGTCCCTGGCCCTAAAAGGTGTTTTCTGTGCTGTTCAGACCTACCGGCCTCCATGTTGGAGTCTTAAAGAAATGTCTTCTATCTCAGTGCAATAGCTGGTGCTTGCCTTTATCTCTAGAAACCCTTGGCTTTTGTTTTCTTCACTTCCTCTGAGTCTGTCTTGACTCTTTCTTCTTTTGTTCTTTCATTTGGTATGTGTTAAGGCCCCAAGTGCTACTCATAGCACAGATGACCAAAGCAAGGTACTCACTCCCAGAGTGTTCAAGCCTAGTGGAAGGAAGAAAAGCCTTAATTATAGTCTCTCAAATAGTGTGTAACTGTGAATCCTGCTGCTACGTCAAAGAAGCGCCATGCTAGGAGGAAGTCTAACCAGGGAGGAAATTTACATGGGGAAGACAACCAGGATGAGAAGTCGCTTTGGGAAGGAGGGCATGCTCCATCGTGCCCTGGAGTGGCTAGGAGAACAACTCATTTCCAGGCCTCGGTTCTATGCACACAGCTTTCCTCAGCCTCAGGAGGCCAGGGCTGGTGAAAACTCAAACGCCACTGCTGGATTTATTGCCTCTTTTGCCTTAGGTAACCTGAGTGACCTTTTGATTTTCCTATCCATGAATGGGACTGACTGTCCTTAGCTAAAGAATACACAGCTTCACTAAAGAGTGCTGCTCTAGGGAACAGGAGGGCAGGGGAGGGGTGAGAGGGGATGGGCACAGGAGGGGTGAGACGGACACTTTGGAAAAGGCCCTCAGGTCATCCTGTGTGGCATCCAGGGAAGGCTCCACTCCGCACCACTTCCTTGAGTCTTGTTTCCTCCACTGTAAGGGAGAGTGACTCTTGCCACCTCTCCTCCATAGCACAAGAATGATCTAGCAGGTCTTCCAAAACACAGAGTGCTCCTCAGACTTTTCTACCACTGGGGACCCAGAAGAGAAGACTCTGTGGTTGCCACGTGACATAGGAAGAGACCAGAGGCTCATGAGGAAGGCCTTCTCTTAGACTTGGGGAGATGCAGCCAGGAGACATGAGAAAGAGACCAACTTAGCCTTTGATTCTGATTTCCAGTTGTGCTGTATGCCATTTTATACCATGTTGCCAGTGTCACTTATGGGGAAGGTCTTGGGGGCCCATCCAGGTCATGTTTCAGCATGAGCAGAACCTCTTCTCCAAAAATGCTTCCATGTTCTGACGCACCCAGCCCAAGAGTGGATTTTTTGAGAAGATAAGAAAATCAGGAGAGAAAGGGGGATAGCTACTAAGTGAGGCCCTCACCTCTCTGCGCTGGAGGCTTGACCATCTGCTGACCCCATGTAACTCGCCCATTATCCTGTGGTGAGCACCTGTGTGTGTGTGTGTGTGTGTGTGTGTGTGCAGACTTCCCATACAGGACCTGAGCCAAGAACACCAAGGGTTTCTTGGTCTCTCTACCAGGAAAGGGACCCCTGCCCAGACTAAGGAACAATTTCACACCCCCTACCACCCCACAGCCCAGTCTAAGGAAAGAAAGGTCAATCCCTCCCCCTCCTCTCCACAGCAGCTTTTCAAAGGTTAAATTCAACCAGCCCACCCCACCCCCTCACGCCCACCCCCAAACAAGAGAGGAAAAGTTAATTGAAAATGCTGTTTAATTTTTCAGCTCCAGTGGATCCTGCCCCAGCACAGATGGCTCCCCCAGGACTGTCTGTCCCTAGCCCATCTCTACCACTCCACACCCCCCTCACCCCCATCAAGCATGGGGGCTGAGGCACAGTCAGCAGTGGCTCAAAGGGAGAAAAAAAAGAAGGGGGACTAGGTGGGGGGGGCACCGCCACACAAAAGAGCATTCTGAGCCCTTGGTTCCCTGGCCCAGAGAACAATGCTCCGACTTGATCCTTTCATAAAGAGAGTTTCTGGTGTCAGGAGACAGCCGCCCAGCGCCCAAGCCGCCCACCCTGGCCACTTCACTGCCCACCACCAACTGCTGTGCTGGCTGGGTTTCATTCTGCACCCCCCCCCTGTGTCCAGCTGGAAGTGAGCACCGTACCAGCCCCCACCCCACTCCAAGCCTGCTTGCTACTTGTTGCCCCCTAAAGGCTCTGACAGGGCCCCAGAGAGGCCAGCCAGCTGAGATGAAAGGCTAGGACTCTAACTGGATTACCCCGACCAGCCCCAGGACTAAAGAGGCCAAGAAGCCCTAATTAAAGCCATCCCCTTTTCCCCCTTGCACCCCACCCCAAACATGGCAGCCTTTCTCCTTTCATCCCAGGTTCTCCAGTTTGTTCAAATTTCCGCTATTGATGGCTTACTAGGCTCTGGAGAGGTGGGTAAGTGGGGAGACACAGAAATCTCCTAGCGCTCTGAACCCTTGGTTGTCAAGTTGCCTGGACTTTGTCGCCCCCCTTTGCCATAGTCAAGAGGAAGAAGTGTAGAGGAAGACAAGGAAGTGAGCAGGAAGGTCGAGGATGTGGCTGGAGGTCAGAGGATACCAGCAGATGGATGAGTGGTGTCCCTTTAAGTCAGTCCCAAGCCTACCTCCCTTCTCATGAAGAGCATGACCCCCTTCCCAGGAGAGCTACGGTGACTTGGACACCCCCTGACCTCCCCACCTGCCTTTTCCCCTGATCTCTGTGTCACTTCATCCCCCACCCCTGACTCCCACCGCCCACTCCTCCTTATTCAGAAATAGTCACTTGCATTTGGCTAGAGAGTGTAGTAGATAGGATGTCTGACTCAACCATGCATTGGCTGTGTTTGGATCTGGAGTCTGGATTAGCTGTTGTCTCCATAGGGCAGCTATATTATACTCGATTTTACAGAGGAAACTGAGATGGAAAGTTTCTGAAGAACTCTGCATTCTACAAGTTTCTACACTGGATAAGTCAGGAGAAAATGAAGGACTCGCCCAGGCGTGCTGAGTCCAGTCTCAGTGTTGGCTACATTCACAGATGTCAACAAAGCCCCGCTGAGCCAGGCACCCTTGCTGGGTGATTCTAGGCCTGCTCTGCATGAAGAGGGGAGAGTTAACTTTCTTGGGGTCATCCAGCATGGGGTTACACTGGGACAGGAGACTGACCCTATGGAGCAAACAGAGGAAGCCAGTAAGATTTCTGGGACAGTAAAGACTGACCCACACTAAGGGCCACACCCTGCCATCTGATCCACCCCATGGCCTTCACAATATCCTTCTTCCACAGACAAGGGAACCCTGGGTTTGGTACATGGCAGGTAGGATCAGTGGTCTACCTACTTGGTGACAGCACACTGAGACCAGGAGAGTCCCTATGCACACCAGAGAAAGATGTCCTCTCTATGGTTAGGAAGGTGCCACAGTCCCCCGATTTTCTTGCATACTCACCCCTGTCTGACTACAACAAAGCTGGGCAGGACTATGAGCCTGGGTCCTAGCACACAGTTGCCTTGTAAGAAATGAATGGGTGACCAACCCTGGGCCCGGATACCTGGGTCCCTGAGCGGGAAGGTTCCTTTTCCATGACTATCCTTAGTTTTGGTCTGTTGCCTGCAGAAGGCGAAGAGAGAAGAGTTATCTTATTGGCTTGCTTTTCAAACTACAGGGATGGGATGGGATAACTTGGTAGGGTGTCAAGAATGGGGGAGAAGGATTCTACCAACCAGCCTGGGGCGGGGACTAGGGCAGGGCATGGGGGGAGGGGAGCGGAGAGGATTGGAGGGAGGTCAAGGGAGAAACGAAGAAAGAGGAAAAAAGAAAAACCCAGCAGTGCGCCGTGTCGCATTGTTCCTGCCCAGCCCTTCAGTTTACTCTCGGCATTCTCCAGCCGTGGGGAGAATGTTACGCTGGCTTAAGGGACAAATCACACACAAAATAAAGACCAACACTCAGCAGTAAAGCAATTATCACAACATTTTATGCCAGGACTGTTCCTTTTGAAGGCAGCCTGGTGCTACCCGCATGTACCTTAACCCGTTCCTAATAACCATAAAGTTACCATTATTTACGGTACAAGACATTAAATAAATAATGCAAACTCAGGCAAGCGAGCAGTCTGTGCAGAGGCAGGCGAGAAGGCCTCCCTGCTGTGGGCCAGCCACAGGGGTTAACACTAGATAGAAGGGACTCTCAGGCGACCTGGCCAGGGACCTTGTGGCCCCACTTGGTCCCTTTTCAGGGGATCTTCTATGGAGCTAGAAGAGGGGCAGGTAGCCTGACAGGGATGAGTCAGGTAAGGGCTGACCAGTCTCACCAAGGAGAAATCTAGTCAGGACCAAAACTGAGGTTGTCTGGGAAGGATCCAGGGCCCAAAGGAACTTTCCCTGGACCGTGTAGTTAAAAGAACGAATGTGTGTGCCAAGCCATTCAGATCCAGGTTCAAATCCCAGTGGCTACTTAAAAGCTATGGAGGGCTCACAGACTCCCACATACAGTTCAGTGGGGCAGAATGAGAAAGACAGTCAAGTTATAGAGGATGGTGTTTGCCATTGAATTTCTGCTTAATGGTAATTGTTCTTTCCCCTGAACGGAGGTCTTAAGCCTGCATCTTATAGTTCATAAGTATAATTCGGTTCTATCAATCTGGAATGGTCTGGAGGATCCCTCAAGGTAAAAGGGAAAACTGGGAAGAAAAGAAGGGCCAAAGAGACAAATTTGCAGAAAGGACAGATGCCAGCTTTTTGAGACAGAAAAGGCCACGTGGCTTTGGCAGAGGTATTTGCTAAGAAGAAACTCTCAGTCTGTGCTAAGAAGATGCAGGTGCCAGGGGATTCTCAGGCCATGGCTGTCAAGTATCAGATGCCATCTAAAAATCAAATCTGGAAGAGGAGGCTCCCCTGCCCTCTGTAACAAGCTTGGAGGACTTGCAGGGACCAGCCATTGTAAATGGTCACCTTGCACTTCTGTCAGCCTCTCTGCCTGCCAGGCTCTAACATTCTTCTGTGGGTACAGGGGCCAGAGGCCATCAGAAGGTGTGAGCCCCTGGTATTCTAGTTAAGTTTTGCTGTCTCGGTCATTTGTGTCCACCATTTTTAGTGTTGCCCCCAGAGCTAGCCTGCCTTGTACCCAGAGCAAATGATTTCTGAGGAACTTCAGAGACATCTTACTGAGAACAGTAACTTGAATAATTACTGGAGAAACTTAGGGAGGATCTGGCTGCTTAAAATACAGATTGCCAGGCCTCCATCCTGGGTCTCTGAGCCTGGCCGTATGAGTGTCTTTGGGTGACGTGGATGCTCTTGGTTAAGGGACTGGGTTTCCTGTTTGTTTGTGTTGGTTGGTTGGGTTTTGTTTTATTTTGTTTGTTTGTTTGAGGCAGAGTTTCTTGCCTTGGCTGTCTTGGAACTCACTCTGTAGATCAGGCTGACTTCAAACTCAAGAGATCCACCTGCCTCTGCTTCCTGAGTGTTGGGATTAAAGGTGCATGCCACCTGGCTGGTGACTGAGTTTTCCAAACACTAGCTGAGGACTTTCTCCATGCCCCCTCCTTACCTCAGATCTGGCCCTTAACAATGAATAGAAAGGCTTTAGCAAAGCCCCCCCCCCCCCCCCCTCTCTCTCTCTCTCTCTCTCTCTCATCTCTCTCTCTCAGTGGTACCGGGAGTCAAGGATTATTATTTCTTTTGCTCACAAACCAGATGAAGAGTAAAGCCATTAACATTTTCTCAGCATGGTACTGAGGGAGGAGGTACAGCAAGCACAGTCTTAAACGGCTTCTAATCCAGTAATCTGTGACTATGCATAAAGGGGCACTTGTGGAAGCTGAGGGTGTGGCTGGGGGGGCAAAGCATTCGCTATGCAAGGGGAAGTGAAGGGGGGGTGCGGATCCTTGGGCAATCTGGCTAGCTCTACTAGCCAAATTTGTGAGCTCTGCATTCAAGTGAGAGACCCATCCTGCCTCAATGTATAAAGTAGAGAATGAGGAAGATACCTGATGTCAACTTCTGGCCTACGAGCACACACATACACACACAAGACATGTGCCTTCCCACACCATACAAATTCTACTTTTAAAAACACATCATAAATTATTTGAATGTAGCAAAATGAAAAACAAAAATGTATATGCAACCTTAAAGAAAACCCTATTCTCTTGTCAAACGAGGTTAAATGTATAAACACTGGGCTGTTGTGTGGCCGGCTGTATTATTATCTCATGGGATTACAGTTGCTTGTGTTCCCCTTGAGGGACAGGACAGTTCTCCTTCCATCTGCATCTCCTAGGCCCTGGCACAATGCCTAAGGCTAGGAATGCTGAACAAATATTTAATGGATGGATATTTGGTCCACAAGGAAGCGAGGCCTAACACTGTGCGCTGTACAGATGTTTATCTCAGCTCTTTATTAAATATAAAAATAAGAATAGCATCATTCCCATGTTTTCTTTTTCACTTCCTTTGATCCTTTCATCTCAAATATTTCTTTTCTTTTGTTTGCTTGCTGCTCAGGCTGGCCCCGAACTCACAGCAGCCCTGAGTGCCGGGATTATGGTCATGAGCATCCTGTTTCCTCTCAAATATTTCCAGGCTGAAATTCATAGGTTGGTCCTGGGCTCACTGGCAGAACTATAACCCATAAAGCAAACATCACAGAGAAGACTGAGACCCACAGTAGACCTCTGTGGACTTCTAGAACACTTGATGAAGGCTAGCCTGATGACCAGAGTTCATTCCCCAAACCCACTTTGTAGAAGAGAACCACTGTACATCGTAGCACAGATAGATAGATAGACAGACAGACAGATAGCAGGCAGGCAGACAGCTTAAAGTTAGAACACTGGATCATGACGTAATCTATAAAAAGTGGTGGGGGGGAGAGATCAGAAGCACTGAGGTGGCAAATGCAGGATTCCCGGAATCTGGAATACTCATCTCTAGCCTGTAGCATAGCCATGGCTGCACACCCTTTCTCTTTCCTCCTAATTTAGGAAGAGTGTACGCTGTCTAGTCCAAAGGCTACACCAGTTTCAGGCACTTCTGCTTTCTTTCCAGAGGAGGAAGACTGCACAGAAGGTCAGCAGAAGTGGGGGAAGCCAGCTGACTTCAGAGCTAGGGAGATAGATCCCAAGCCACCCTAGCGTTCATTCCTTCCCCCAGCCCTAAGCCTACACTAGTCAGACCTGGCAAACCCTCTGATTGGGTGGACTGAAGAAGGAGGGGTGAAGGAGGGGAGCTCATTCAGTGCAGGCTTAAAAAGTCAAAAGCTCACAACAGGAAGAAACTGTCCTGCTTGGCCCCAAGTGGCCTCACTTCCCACAGACATTCTCAGCTCACAGCCAACAAGCCGACTGCCATCTTGAAATGCACTCTTCAGTCTGGTCCTGCCAAGGGAGATGGGGCCCTGCTCTTCCACCCCAGCCTTTCTGCCAGCCTGGGTGTCCCACAGCTGACCGCCTGCAAACAGGCCTCTATCCCCAGAAGCCATTCCCTCCCCCTCAACTTTAGTATTAACCTTTCTCTTTCTTTCAACAAAAGCCAAACTCTTTCAAAGGCAACTTGATTGAAATTCAAAAACTTTCCAGGGCCTCTGCCCCACTCTCTGCTCCTCCCCATACTGACAGCAGCTCACCAGCAACTCCCCCTCCAGCCCCCTACCCCCCTGCAATGTATAAAATAGCCTGACAAAGGCTTCTCCCCACCCCCTGCCCTGCGCACAAGACTCTCCCTTTGTATCTTTGTATCACTTCAGGCTGGTGCAAAAGGAGCCCTGGCTCTGAGCTGCCCATTGTCCCTGCCACCCCACCCCCTGCCTTCTGCAGTCTGGAGGTCTGTGCTGGACCCTAGTCTCCTTGGCCAAACCAAGAGAAGTTGGGGCTGCCTGGCCCACCCTATGATGGTAGAGACGAGCCAAGTGTCAGTGTACCTGAAGAGTGCCTGGAGCTGAGGCTGCCTCTCTCCTTTTGTGGACTCAAGGGTAGACCCAGCAATGCCCGGAACTGGTTTCCTCATCTTCCTGGACACCAGATGGAGCTCCTCCCTCCCTCCTTTCTCCTCAGAGACCAGCTCCCTCCCTCTGCAGCAAGAGCAATTAGAGGGTCTGGCAGGCTCTGGGGAGGGAAGGAGACCCAGGTGGTGGCCAGGAGGCTATTAGAAAATGGAGAAAGACAGTCTGGGCACACCTTATACAGGCTGCAGCCACTGGGGAGGAAGGATGGAAATGCTTTTCAATTAATGAATTAATTCAACAAGTATTTATTGAGCATCTATCTTGTGCTCATTGGGGAAAGAGTGGAAAAGAAAGCCTTTATCACGGAGTTCACATTCTGGTAGGTAAGAGACAAATCAATATGTAATACCTCAGGCGAAAGTCTGTAGAGGAGTGCAGGAAAAAAACAGGGTGGCAAGATGGTTTAGTGAATAAAGGTGCTTGCTGACTAGCTGGACTAGTTAAGCTTGATCTTCATGGAAAAGAAGGAGAGAACTGACTTCCATAAATTGTCTTCTGGCCTCCACATATGTGTATGTGTGTGTGTGCACGCATAAATACACACATACACACACACATATATGCAAGCACAAATAAAAGTGGATGGAAAAGAGCTTAGCCAATATTCTAGCATAAAGTGGGGAGGGGTTCACAAGCCTCCATCCCTAACTGACTCACCAGTGATGGCTAGCTACAAGGAGAGGAAAAGTCAGTTTCTTTAAGGGTGTGGCCCCTTAGGTTGAAGGTGCTCCAGTGGAAGGCCCCACCCATGATTATATGTCCAGCACAAATTGGACTGGATCTGGGAGGAGTTGGGGAACGTGATCAAAATCCATTATATTCACGTATTTTCAAAAATTAATTAAAATATTATAAAAAGAAAAAAAGAGGAGAAGCTAGGTACAATAGCTTATGCCTTTAATTCCAGTATTTCAGAGGATGAGGCAGGAGAATTGCCAAGAGCTCAAGGTAAACCTGGGCTAGCCTGGGCTACAGACTGAACTGTCTCAAAAAAAAAAAAAAAAAAAAAAAAGACTAAAGAATGATGGTGGAGAGTGAGATGGGGGTCAGTGTGAAGTGAGGGGTGTGTCTTGAAAGACCTTCAATTCAGTCAGAACCTAGACAGGGCCACACAGTGAGGGGAGCTTCTGAGAAAAGAGAATTCCAGCCTCAGGCAACAGCAGGGGCAAAGGCCCCAAGATGACTAAGCAACAAAGGTGCTGACCTTTGATGAAAGGGGAAGCATGAGAAACCAGAGCAGCAGGAGGCGGGAAGGGCAAGTCAGAGGATTCACAGAATCTGACTTACATATTGAAAGGTCCCAGGAAGAGAAGTGGGAAGACCTGAGGAGACAGGATGTTCTACATGAGAGAGAATGATGGCTCGGACCAGTGTGCTATGGTAGAAATGGAGAGAAACTGTCAGATTTGGGGGACACTCTGATGGTAGAACCAACAGGATTTGCTGGTGGGTTCTCTGGATGGTAGGAAAGACAGGAATGAGGGATGATTTCAAGGCTTTGGATCTGACCCAAATGGACATCTCTGCTGGTTGGTTTTGTCAACCTGACAAACTGAAGTCTACTAGGAAGAGAGAACTCCATTGTGGAATTGCCTCCATCAGATTGGCCTGTGGGCATATCTGTGCAGCGTTTTCTTGGTTAATGACTGATGTAGGAGGGCCCAGCCCACTGTGGGCGGCGCCACCCCTGGGCAGGTCGTCCTGAGTTCTATAGGAAAGCGGGTTGGGCAAGTTGTGGGGAGCAAGCCCACAAGCACCCTCCCTCATTCTTCCATGGTCCTTGCTTCAATTCCTGCCTTCAGCTTCCTCCCTAAGTTTCTGTCCTGACTTTCCTCAGTGATGCAGTATGGCCTGAAGTGTAAGATGAAATAAACCCTTTCAAGTCGTTTTTGGTCATAGTGTTTATTGCAGCAATAGAAAAGTAAACCTAAACAAAGGCCAATGCAGCCATTTACTGTTACAGCCAGAGATGAAGACTTGATTATTTGGGCTTCTAAGTCTTAGAAGACTCGGGTTGCGTGTTGTGTTTGGGAATTAAAGATGAGGTGCCAGTTAGGGCTGTACTGCCTGCCACTAGGTAGGTGAGTCGAAAGTTCAAAGAAAAGCCCAGGCTGGAATTGAAATCTCAGTCTATAACTATAACAAAGAGCTGGTATCAAAGCCCTGAGGCTGGAGAGAGGCAGCCTGAGGACCAGGACCAAGGGCATTCCATAGTTCAGGGCAGAGAAAGGAGGAGGGACCAGGAAAATTGAGCAATGATGTAGGAAGAACCAGAGAGAGGGTGGTGTTCTGGAAGCATAGCAGGGAAGTGTTTCCAGGACGAGAGAATGATGGGTTGATCTGACAACTGGCCGATGTGTTTGGTTGCTAGATTTTGACCTTGATGAAGGTCAGAGGGAGAATGGGAAAAAATGGGACCAGAGAGAGAGCTAAAGTGAGAAGCTGTGGGGCAGGCGGGGCCAATGGGAGACTTTGGAAAAAGACTATTAATACTGTTACAGCCCTGTGAGGCAGACAGCAAGCCAACAGTCAGAGAAAATTTGATGAGATGGAGCAGGAGGACAACCGCTGATATGGTGCAAGAGGTGGGCTTTACCAGGGTAGAGTTTTGGTAGGAGAGTCTAACAGAGGGAACGGGCAATGGAGTTGATTGAGGCTGTATAAGAAATCCAAATGATCGTGGGCTGTGGCATCTAAGCTAGGTTAAGAGGGAAGTTTGCCACAATGGGGACACAGTGAAAAACAGGTCTAATAGATGGGGTGCAGCTGGAGTTGTAATCAGGGTACCCCAGGAGTGAACTAGAGGTTGGAGGATAGGATGCTCGAGACAGATATCACAATGGAGGTGCTATTGTTCATAATGACAAAGGCGGGGATAAGCATCAGCCTGTGACTGAGGTAGGAGGACGAGTCTTGAATGGGCAACATCAGTATCTCTTGGGAACTTATTGGAGATGTAGATCCACACACACGAGTCCTACCTATAGAGCCAAAATCTCCAGTGGGGCCCAGTGATCTCTGCTTTAAGAAGCACTCTGGGATCTGATAATAGTAAAGACTTAGAGTCCCTGAGAGGAACTGTTAAACTTGAGGATTATTATGGCACCAAGGAAAGGCAGACATAATCATGAACTCACAAGGTCTGGCCTTTATTGGGAAAAGATTATCTCATATAATAAAATAACTGGCCAACAAAAATTATCACTCTGGAAATGGGATAATAGAGGACTATAGCACAGGTAGATGGGAGCGATGGCCCATGTAGTAGAACAGAGTGCAGCCTAACGGCACAATGACAAGACCTGCTGTGGCATTCACTCAAGACGCTCAGACAATAACACAGCACCTGGATAAGGGCAGAAGGGGCAGGTGACTTCACATAGGAAGACCTCAGTCTCTCAGCACAGGCAAGGATACTTGCTTGGATGTAGGAGAGAGTTATCAAATGCACATGCACTCATTGACTAAGCTAAGAGCCAACAAGACCCCTCAGAGAGGACCTAGGAGCTGGGGCTCTAGCTCAGTTGATAGAGTGCTTGCCTGGCATTCAGGAAACCCTGGGTTTGATCCTGGCAGCCCATAAATCTGGCAGGCTAGTGCATGCCTGTCATCCCAGCACTGCGGAGGTGAAGGCAGGAGGATGAAGAGTTTGTGTGCAGCCTTAGCTATATAGAGGGGTTGAGGCAGGCCTGGGTTCCCTGACATTGTGTTAAAAGAAGCCCCTGGAATTTGCGTAAGGTGCAAAACTTCCACATACCTGTGATTTCTGGGCTCTAAGCCCTAGGTAGACTTAGAGGGTGACATCAGTATAACCCTTTCTGTTGTAGAGATAAGGCAGGAGTGGCCGGATGGAAGTTGTCCTGGAGGTCCATCCCATCCTTAGGCCATTGTCACTGGCCAGGGCTTTCCCTGGTCAGCAGGAGGCAGGGAGTTTGGAGAAGGACCACAAGAAAGGGAGGTACCTCATCAGCTCTCACACTGCAGCTGTCTGCTCAGCAATGCCCTGTTCTCTGGGGCGAGCCACAAAATACTCCACTGAGCATGATTGATTAAGTTTTAATTTTACCAAGTTGATAGGAGAATGAGGCTTGTGTATGTGGGGTGGGATAGACTCTGGAGTTACGCTCTGGGCCATCACCCACATCACACAAATCTATTACCCAGAAACACCACATTGGGCGAGAAAGGCATGCAGCTGTGAAGGTGACAAAGGGCAGGGGTGAGAAGTAAGGGGAGTGGATGTGGCCAGTCACCCTTGTCTGCTCTGGGCTTGTGGCTTTTTCCCTTTAGACTCAGCTCTGCCCTGTGGGATTGGGAGCGAGCACTGCTTCATTACTTCAAGTCTTCCCCTTTCTCCTCAGCATCCATCATTCTGCAGGAGTCTAGCCAAACCAATTCAGATCAAGGCTGTATGGTTGGTTCATTCATTCATTCATTCATTCATTCATTCATTCATTCATTCATTCATTTTCATGACTACATATGTTTCCTCCAGAGAGATCTCATTAACTCCCACAGCTTCAGCTACCATATAAGTATTAATGACTCTGAGGCCCTATGACCAACTTTGACTACTCTTTTGATTTTTTTTTTTTGTTTTAATCTTTGTAGAATTATCTGCATCCCAAGTTCTAACCAGAAGTTCCAACAGGTATCTACTATTTGACAGGTCGAAAGGTCCCCTCATCATTCAGGAGATCTCTGCCTATGTCACATGCTCCACTTTGCAGTCACTCTGCTTCTTCTAGAGTACAAACCAATTATACTGTCCCTTCTCAATGGCTTCCTTCTTATGTTTTTTAGAAACGTTACATTTATCAATCTACTTTGTGGAGTGAGGGAAGAGGAAGCATGTGTCACAGCATGTACGGAGGTCAGAGGACAACTGGGAGAATCTGTTCTCCCCTTTTGGCATCTGGGCGTCAGGTAGTGAACTCAGGTTGCCAGGCTTGGCGCCTTAACCCACAAACTCACTATCTCTAATTAGCCCTTTTTCTTTCTTTACAAAATGTGTCTGACTATTTTCTTGTATGTATGTCTGTGGACCGCATTGTGCAGTGCTCATGGAAGCCAGAAGAGGGCGTCAGATCCCCTTAGGACTAGAGTTACACCATGTGGGTGCTGAGAATTGAACTCAGGTCCTCTGGAAGAACAGCTGATGCTCTTAGCTGCTGAGCCATCTCTCCAGACCCTAATTATGTTTTAATTAGCCATCTCTAATTAGGTTTCTAATTATTGCCTGCTGTGTGCCAAGCACTGTGGTAGTCTGAGAATCTTTCCATCAAATTGTTTTTTTTTTTTTTCTCTGTCTCTGATATTTCTTGGTTCTGTTACATGTTACCCTGGAGCCTCACTTACAAATTTCATCATGAATTGATTTCTTCTTCGAATTTGTACATATACCAAACTTTTAGCAAAGTGAGGTGAATTTTCTAGTTCTATAATTGCTCATTTAATTTCCCCTTCCCTCTGTCCCACTCTTACTGTCCAAGGTCAAGCCTTTATAATTTCTTTTCCTTTCAAAAGGACATATTTATAAAGCCATGCATTCATACATCATACAACAGACTCACGTAAGACGTAAAACTCAATGATCTTAGCTGTTCAGCTGTCACCACAATACATTTTAGATCACTTTATTTAGTTCCCATTTCCCAAGTATCTTTAAGCTGAAACTCCTAATCCTGTCTCTAGTAGTCCCAGGCAGTTACAAGTCTACTTTTTTCTGTAAAATTTTTCTATTCTGGACATTTTGTATAAATGTTATCACATAATATATAGCTTTTTCTTATGCCTGATATTGTTATTGTTGTTTGTTTGTTTTGGGTTTTTTTGACACAGGGTTTCTTTTATAGCCCTGGGTGTCCTGGAACTGGATCTGTAGACCAGGCTAGCCTTGAACTCACAGAGATCTACCTGTCTCTGCCTCCCATGTGCTGAGATTAAAGGATGTCTGATATCTTTCAATTAATTTATTATTTTATATATTGTATATATAATTTATACACCATAAAATATAATTTATTATAAGATATAAATAATATAATAATAAATATTTAATTAAATCCAGCATGTGTTCAAGAGTCATACATGCTATAGCATTTGTCAGTACCTCCTTCTTTTCATGGCTGAACATACGCAATACGATGTGAACACATCACACTTTGTTTCTCCACTGATCAGGTGATGGATGGATGCCTGTATCGGCAGTACTCTTTGGTTATTTTGAGCACTGTTGGTCTGAATATAAATGTGTGAATTTTTTAATGGATGTATGTTTCCAGTTTGGGGGTATGTAGCTATCCCAAGGCTATCCCAAGGCTATCCCAAGGCTTTCTTCCTCCTTTATTAATGGGCACTGTATTAATGCATTAATAATATTAATTAATAATATTAATGGTTCAATGATTCCTCTTCTCAGAAGAACCTAGCAGCTAATGCTGAGTCACAATGTCAGTGGCAATCATTGTACTTCAATCTGTCACACAGGCGCCGTGTGCTACCCCAGCCTCAGAAGGAGGGTGAATGCAGTACCATAAGTGCTTTACTTATGTATGTGAGTACACTGTCTTCAGACCCAGCAGAAGAGGGCATTGGATCCATTGCAGAGGGTTGTGAGCCACCATGTGGTTGCTGGGAATTGAACTCAGGACCTCTGGAAGAGCAGCCAGTGCTCTTAACCGCTGAGCCATCTCTCCAGCCCTGTGTCTTAGTTTTTGAGAAACTACCGGCCTACTCTCCAAATCAGCGACACTGTTTTCCATTCCCAAGAGTGCTTACAGGCCCCTCAGGCTCCTTCTGTCTTTGCCAACACTTTTGTTTTTTGACTCTTTTTATTCTATCCATCCCAGTGGGTGTGAAGTGAAACCTCACTGTGGATCTGGTTTGCATTTCCCTGGAGACTGTACTGAGATTATTTTACAATTGAGGGCTTTTTTTTTCCCCCAGTTACCAAGTTTCTTTCTCTCCCATCTAATGCCTTTCATTTTAATTCATCACTTCATTACACAACTTCCATCATAACATAAGTAAGTGGTGAGGGTGAGCATCCTGGCCTTGCTCTGCACCAGGGGGGACTCACCCAGGGCCTCACACTTTAAGTCCATATACTCCAGGTCCATTGAGTGTGTTGTTATGAAGTGACACTGAGTTTTGTCAAATGCTTTAAAACAATTCTATATCTATTGAGGTAATTTTATAGCTTTCTTCTATCTTTTATTAACATAATATACCATATTGCATATTTATTTATTCATTTATTTAGAGACAAAGCTTTGCTATTATAGCCCAGGCTAGCCTTGAACTCATAATCCTCCTGCCTCATTGTGTTGATTTATTTTTGTATGTTAAACTAGTTTTGCATTCCTGGGTTAAATTCCATTTAATCTTGCTGCATAATCCTTCTCTCATATGTTGAATTGGGGGTTTTATATATATATGTGTATATATATATATACACACATATATATATATAATACACACACACACACACACACACATATATATATATATTGAGAGAGAGAGTATCTGTCATAAGGCTTACTTATTTATTTATTAAAAAAACTTTTGTATGTTTTGTTTCTCCAAGGCAAGGTCTCTCTGTTCCTGGTTGCCCTGGAACTTGCTCTGTAGACCAGGCTAGCCTTGAACTCAGGAATCTACCAAATTCTACCAAATCTCTAAAGAACAAATAATGAATGATCTTAACAAACTCTACCAGAAAATTAAAGGAAGGGCTATTTCTCAAAACATTGCAGGCCAGTGTTTTTCTGATGTAAAAAATATCACAAAACTTGAATAAATAACCAGGCAGTGGTGGTACACACCTCTAATCCCAGCACTCAAGAAGCAGAGGCAGGCAGATCTCTATGAGTTCCAGGTTAGCCTGGTCTACATGATAACTTCCAGGACCACTAAGGCTACATAGTGAGATCCTGTCTCAGAAAACAAAACAAAACAAACAAATAAAATAAAAAGAAAATTCCCCCATAGACCTGTCTAGAGGCCAATTTGATTGAAACATGTTCTCAACTCAGGTTCCCTCTTCCCAGATGACCCTGACTTACGCAAGTTGACAAAAACCAAAAACTAAATAGCATAATAATGTCACTTCATAAGCTCTTCATATCGTTCTGCAAGGACAGTGGTGATAATTTCTTCTTTTAATACCAACTTTGATAATTTGAGTTATTTGGTTTAATGACAGATACTCCCTCCCACCCTGCCACCGCGTGCGTGTGTGCGTGCGTGCGTGTGTGTGTGTGTGTGTGTGTGTGTCTGTCTGTCTGTCTGTCTGTCTGTGTTTGTGTCTGTCTGTCTGTCCTGATCATCTCATGTATCCAAGGCTGGCCTTCAATTTTCTGTGTAGCTTAGGATGGCCTTGAACCTCAATCCTCTGGCTTCTTCTTGGTTTGGTTGTTTCTCCTTTGCTCCTCTAGTCTGACTTGTTGATTGATACTTTAATCTTGATTATTTTCTTCTTTTTCTGCTTGCACTGACTTGAGTCTGCTCCTTTTCTCCTCTCAACTCCTTGGTTTGGAAGGTTAGGGTAGCAACCCGAGCTCTGCACCCACCGCTATGCACACCCCAGAGCACTGTTTCAGCTGCGTCCCTTGTTACAGGGCCACGATCCAGCAGGTGGGGGCACCTGAAGGATTCTCTTTTTCAGTTCTTAACAAATGGCTCAGAAATGGGTACTAGCAAAGCCACAGTGGCACAGGGTGGGGTGGGGGTGGGGCTCTTAAAAATTGTATTTTATTTATTTATTTGGAAGAAGGAGCACAGCACACATGCCATGGTGTGCATGTGGAGGCCAGAGGACAACTTGCAGAAGGCAGTTCTCCCCTTCCACCATGCGAACCCCTGGGACTGAACTCAGGTTGTCAGGGTTGGCAGCAAGCACCTTTACTCACTGAACTATCTTGCCAGACCATAAGGGCCCTTTGAGAACTGGGATTCTGAGGAAAACACTTTTGCTTCTTCAGGTTGACAGTGTCCAACAGGAAGATAGATGGGGAAAACCCCCCCATCCTCATGTAGCTAAAACCAGGAAGTAGATGAGAGCCCAGGGAGAGTGCCTGGTACCCAGTAGACGTTTGGAGATACTCACAGAGTAACTGAATGAACGCACAGTGTGGAGGACAGAGTCCCAAGGAGCACCAAGGGCTTCCAGATGAAAGCCATCCCACCATGCTCTGGGTGCCCACACTTATCAGAATCTGTCTATGCCTACTAATTTCACCATGGAGTTATCTGCACTCTGCAGTATCTCTTAGTATCTAACTCTTGTCTAATCCTATTTATATTATATGAAACATTTCCCATCACGCAGGCCTCTCACCTACCTCTTACGCTTTGACTTATTTGACAGTATTTTATTTCATTTTTTGAGTTAGGGTCTCGACATGTAGCCCTGGCTAGCCTGGAATGTGATTAGGTAGACAGGCCTCCAACTCACAGAGATCCATCTGCCTGCCTCTGCCTGCCTCTGCCTCCGGCATACTGGGGTCAAATGTGTGCCGCCATGCCCAGCTACTAGCAGTGTTTTAACACTTGTGGATCCCCGAACATCCCATACTCACTGTCCAAGGGCTGATCTTTCTCCAGAATTCCAGAATACTCCAACTCAGTTCAGCAAGTACTTACAGGGGGTAACCATGTGCCCATCACTCGGGCCTATTCACTGTTTACATCTCCAACGTAAATCTAAGATTTTATTCCCAAAGCCCAAACTGATGACAAACCAAAAAAATAAAAAAAATCAGGTTATATTCATTTCTGTTACAGAAACTATAGCCTTTGTTTTTGTTCTGAACCCAGGGTCTTACACATGCCAGGTAAGGATTGTACCACTGAGCTCCACCCACAGCATACAATTACAATTTTTAAAATGCTCTTTTCAAATCTATCCTATAACCTGGCCCACAGCAGTCAGATGCTGTTAATCATGTCACTTATAATAATAGGTGACATTTATTGAACACTTGCTTTTTGCCAGGCATTGTTCTAAGTGCCTGTTTATGGATTACCACATTTGTTCCTTGTAGTAACTGTAGAGGTAGCTAACATTACCAACGATTTCATTTTATAGGTTGTGAGGATGGAGACCTGGACTCCACTTGCCCAAGGCCACATAGCTAGCAAGTGGTAGAGTGCAGGCTCGAACCCCTGCAGCCCAGACTTGTAACTATAAAGAACAATGGTTTCCCAAGTGGGCATTATTTGACAGACCCAGGTACCTACCGCTCAGGGAATAGCCTTCACCTGAACACTACTCTCCCCACCATGGCTTTTGTCTTTCCAAGCCATCCGTTTTCATCCAGAACAGCTTGATGGATCTGGTCCTGGCTCTGAAATTCAATGTTAATGTGCATGTTGGTTTAAAAGTCTCACTGGTTCCCTTGGACAGAGAGAGAAAAGAAGGGAAATGAGGCCACAATTCATTTCCATTTTGAAAGTTATTTTTAAAAAGGATGACGGGGGCAGAGAGCACATGTCTGTCTCTTGAAAGGAATGGCCCTGTCTCCTGCCAGTGATTTTCTCTGACTTTGAAGCTCTGGCCCCTGCTGGAGCCTCTGAGCTCTCGCAGCCAACGTGTTCCCGTTGGAGGTGATGAGGACCAAATTGGGACAGGTCACCAAAAAAGCCCCCTTTGCTTTGTTCTCACTGAAAGCTCGCTCTTTCTGAAAACCCTCAGCCAGCGCTAAGCAAGAGAAGGGCAGCCCCTGTTCATGAGAAGAAAGAGCGAGAGTCTGGGAGGCTGGTCTTCTCCTGCAAGAATCCAGGGAGCTGCTGAATAATAGGGATCGGAGAGTCCGTGAAAGGACAAAAAACAAAACAAAACAAAACAAAACAAAACAAAACAAAACAAAAAAACCAAATGGAAATAAATAAACGCTAAAATGACACTGCACAGCTCTAAGCTCCGCTCCTATCAGGTGCTACAGAGAGGCAATAGATTTTCTTCATTGCCAGTCCTGACTTATCACGGCCTTGTTTTTAATGAGGTATAATAAGGGGAACATTTTGTAACAACACGGTTCCCCTATTTTATCCCGCAAACAGCTGTGTCATGCTTGCGGCTTGAGGAATGAATCATATCTCTGCCTGCATATGCTAACTCCCATGTAATTACTCCGGCATCTTAAATAAAGCAGGCCCTAAACCTGTCGCTCACATTACAAGCAAACGGTGCAGACCTCGTAACTGGGGCCTCTATCATTACAATTAATTTATCACAGAAGCGACCGAGATTAGAGGCTAGAATTAAAACCCAGAGCATGGAGAGCCACTGCGGCGACATTGAAAAAGAGGCTCTTGAGAGGTGGCTGGCTTCAGCGGCTGCCTGACTAATGCCTTGCCTGGGGAAAGCCGCCGGAGTTGGATTTTTGTTTTCTTTACATTTCTCCCACTAGAACATTTTACTGAAGTCATTTCGGCGTCTCTCTTGATTCAAAATGATGCTGGAAAAATTCTACCTGATACCTAAGCCAGAACTCTGAACAGAAGTGACCATTTTCTCATTCTTAAGCCACTGACCTGTCTGTCCCTGGGAGCAGTCCCCCAGGACCTCCCATTTGTTTTTGCTATCACAAAGGAATTTCTCATGACATCAGTTGTTTTCCTTGGGGGTGGGGGAAGGAGAAAACATAAGAGTTTTTTCCTCAAATATGCAGTTTATCTCTCTTTAGAAGTGTCTCTCACCTCTGACCACATTAGCAGAGTCATTCATTACTCAAGTCACTATTTTCTTAATTCTCCAAAGGATGGCAGAACAAAATGATGTATTCTAGATGCATTGGAGAGAGGTCCATTACATCCATCGGACGCCTTAGGGCACTCCTGCATCCCCCCAAGTTGGGAAAGGCTTGAAGAGAGCCCACCATCTGAGTGGCTCAGCGGCAGCCATGGTCAGAGAGCCTTTCCTTAGACATGATCTGCACCTGTTCTGCTGGCTGTCCACCCATGTAGCCTCCTTCTTCTCTCAGGGTGGCCAGGGCACATCTTAGCCATCACACTTAGACCCTAGGTAGAAAGGCTGGATTTGATACTTGGAAGCTGGGGAATCCTGTTGTCTTCCCTAGCATGCAGCGGTTCACCCTCTCTACCACATTCGTCTACTGTGTGCAGGGTCTGTTACGTGCTCACTGAAACCTGCCTCCTTTTCCTCCTGCACACGTGGCTGGACTGAATTTCCCATACTTTCTTGCTGAGATACATAGGGGTGAATTCTGGTTACTGGACTGTGGATAGAGGTGATGGAGTCCATTTTTCTAGGGTCCACAAAAGGACCCTTCAAGATTTTCTTTTCTTTTACATGCCAGCTATTATATCCAGCAAAATATCCCAAACTCTAGAGGATAGGTAAACCTGAAGTTCAAAGTCACCACGATGAGGCTGACATACAAACACAACTCACTTGACATACTAATAAGTCTTCACTGACGGACAACTAAACCCTGAGCGTGAGAGGACCAAAGCCTCCCTCGGGAGGCCCTACGGCTTGTGAAGGACATGGACAGAGGCCAACAGAGCCCGGGGCTGGGAAGCAGGGGTTGTTGTTCAGAGTTCTTCTACTGCCTGCATAGAATAAGCAAACATAAGTCAGGAGAGCCGAGGTTAGCTGTGGGCCTGAACGCCTGGAAATGGCACTCACACCATGGGGTCCTTGTAGACTTGACAAGTATCACTCTGCAAGGCTTTCAGAAGGTTTAAGGCTAGAAAAGTAATAAGGAGAAGGCCAGGATTGTTTGATTCAAACAAAACAAATATGCACGAGAAAGCAATGTAAAACCCCGAGGTAGATGAGATGGCCCCTCTGTTCACACACTTCAGCCATCTCAGATCCACCCCTCTTCTCTAACCCTGCCACTCTGTGTTCTCATGGCTCCTGGGACATATCTTCCCTGAATGCCTTTTTGGGGTTAGAAGTAAAGTTGCCCACTAGCTCTGAAATTCTTTAAGTCCAGAAGAGCCTCCCACATCTCTGTATCCCTTCAGGCAGCTCAGGGCCAGGAGTATCTGCTGACTGTAGCACTGTATAGTTACAGACCAGGGCAGTGTGTAGTATGGATGAGGGTCCTGTATGTTACAGGTGAGAGCACTGTATATAGCTGTATAGGCACAAAGGACATTGTGCTGACTGTAAACTAGGTCTCTCTAAGCACACCAATCCTGCCTCTCCTCTGTTAAGATGCCTTTAAAATAGCACTGTCTGACAGTAGCCCTGCCCTATGCTCCCATCTAGCACCCCTTGCCCCTTCACGAAGATCAGGCAAAGTCAGCCAGCTGCAAGCAGATGGAATTCAGATCCTTCAACGGTCTATATTAATGTGGTGCTTGCATTAGCTGCAGGCTATGCTCAAGGGCAAACGTGAAGAATCTCATCTCCCTAGAACTCAAATAGCTCACGATAAGCAGAAAATGGGTTCTTTTGTTTCTGGAAAAAGATTTCTAGCCTCACTTAAGTGCTTCATAACTCTTGGCGAGAAGGAATATGCAAAGGCACTGAAAAATCTGCAGTACTGCACAGTCAGTCTTGTCTCTGTCCTTCCGCCATCTTTGCAGTTGTGCTTCCTGCTCACTTGAGAAGGACTGAGATCACACTCGTGCTCCTCTGCACACAGTGTGCTCACAGTTCTGTCTTGTAGCTTTTTGAGAATTCCTTCCCTATGGAAAACGAGCAGGGCCACTTTGGGGTAGACGTTAAGTGTATGGGTTGAGGGTCAGACTTGTTGGGTTCCAGTTTCCAGTTTTTATCCTTCCGGTTGGGAAAGTCTCTAGGAAGGTTACTCAGCCTCTCGAAGTTTCTGTTTTCTCATCTGTAAAGTGGGGATGAAATAAAACCAGAGTCACAGGGCTCAAGTGTGGGGACTTTGGGACAATGCTTATCCCTGTCTCTTTCCCATCTTCTCTTCTCTCGGGACAGCTGATAAATTAACGTTCTTCCTCTTGAGATGTCCACAAGTGCTCTACCTCCTGCCTTTTCTTTCTTTCTTTCTTTCTTTCTTTCTTTCTTTCTTTCTTTCTTTCTTTCTTTCTTTCTTTCTTTCTTTCTTTCTTTCTTTCCTTTTTAAAAAAGGTCTTTTTGAGGCTGAGAAGATACTTCAGTCAGTAAAATGCTTGCCATGCAAATGCAAAGATTTGAGTTTCAGTCCCAGAACTCATTTTAGGAGAGGAGGAAGGGGAAGAGGAGAAAGAAGAGGAAGAAGAGGCAGAAGAGGAGGGGAAGGAAGAGGAGGAGGAAGAAGAGAAGGAGGAAGAAGAGGAAGAAGAAGAGGCAGAAAAAAGGAGGAGGAAGAGGAGGAGGAGAAGGAGGAAGAAGAGGAGGAGAAGGAAGAGAGAAGGAGGAAGAAGAGGAGAGGGAAGAGGAGAAGGAGGAGAAAGAAGAGGAGGAGGAAGAGGAGAAGGAGGAGAAAGAAGAGGAGGTGGAGGAGGAGGAGGAAGAGGAGGAGGAGGAGGAAGAGAGAAGGAGGAAGAAGAGGAGAAGGAAGAGGAGAAGGAGGAGAAAGAAGAGGAGGAGGAAGAGGAGGAGGTGGAAGAAGAAGAGGAAGAGGAGAAAGCTGGGTTTGGTAGTGTGTGCCCAGCCAACTCTGATCGTTTTAGTCAAGGGTGGATTAGCAAAAGTGACCTAAGCATGGTCTTCAAATGTACTTCCTGTGGCTAACTCTCCTACATAAAGTAGCCACTGTCTTTTCAACCCAAACTGCAGAATGTGCATGTATAGACTGGACTCGTGCCTAGCTAAGTTCCAGATGCAGAGAGAGATGCCTGGCTGAGCCCAGCTTGAACCAGTCTGCCTACTGGTAAATAAGAAAAGAGGTGCCACTGTGGTTGGTGTACAGCTGAGATTTCTGCAACTATGTGCTCCATAGCATGAGCTGGCTGGTTCCTTCTCATCCTTCCAGTGCAATGAGACCTTCACTGACTCCAGACTGCTAAAGCAGCCTGACCCTTCTTTTTGAGCACACCCTTGTGCATTGCAAGCCTTAACCTCCGATCTTAATTTAAATGCATTTCTTCAGAAACCACCATTGTTTTATATAGCAGTGCTAGCCATTCCTAGCCTCCATCTCTGTTTGTAACGACAAATGCTTTTTGTTGACTTGTTTGTTTTCCTCACTGGACTCAGCATTAGGAAGGACCCACGTTCCTTTATTCACCAAGCACTTCTAAAGCCTGGGCTTAAGACTTGTGCACAGACTATCAAGGAAGAGTTACTGAACAAAGGCATTTCTAAAGTGAGTGGAATGAATCTAGATACGCTGGGAAATACTTGCTTACACTGTGTTTGATTGCTTATGGAAGGACATTATGGCTCTGGGTCAGAGATGCAGCTCAAGCCATCTGCTATTTCTGCCATAGCCAGAGCAAACTTTTCCATTAAGTGGAGTTGGTGAATTCTGTCTATTCCCCAAATACACACATACTCACAAATTCGCATGCACACACACAGCGCTTGGCTCAAGGTGCGGGCAGGAGCCTGAAGCCCAAGGGCTTCTTATGCTGATGATTCTAAACCACAGACATCTTCAAGATACATCCAGCTTCCCTCTGCCCCTGCAACAATGTTTCTGAAGCCATACAGTACATAGTGGGATAAAGAGGAGCTCAGGAGCATGGGGACCTCTTGCAGAGAAGAAAATAGGGTATGGGGTGTGGCTCAAGCTACCACAGTAAGTTAATAAGATATCTGACTTTCTGGCTTTCCCAATTTAGGACTTTATTTCTTTTCTATCCTTTTCTTTCTTTCTTTCTTTCTTTCTTTCTTTCTTTCTTTCTTTCTTTCTTTCTTTCTTTCTTTCTTTCTTTTTTTCTTGTTGTTTTGTTTTGTTTTGTTTTGAGACAGGGTCTCATTATGTAGCTTTGGCTATCCTGGAACTCACTAAGTAGACCAGGCTGACCTTGAACTAACAGAGATCTGCCTGCTTCTGACTCCCGAGTTCTGAGATTAAAGGCGTGCTCCACCATGCCTGGCTTTGATTTACGCTTTTTCAAGTCAACATCTTTGACTTTAATCACTAGGCTTTTCTATTTTCTTTTTCTTCTTCAAGGCATTAAACTTTCATTAAACATTATATGAGTTACACAAACGCGATGAAGCACAGCGGTAAGACAGAGGTCTGTGAGGCGCCATCTAACATAAGAACTAGAACATAACCAGCTTCTCACAGTTGGAGCTTGCTGCGTGCTCCAAGGAGACCTCAGATCCTCACCCCCTGGTCCCACACATACACTGACCATGTTCAACTTCCCCTTGGTCTTTACTTTTCTCTATAACTTATTGTGCATGCCCTATATGATACATCACCTACTTTTGCTTGCTTTGGAATTGTACTGTCGCTATGAACACTGCTGCCGTGGTGTGCACTTGTGTGCACACTCGATCACTTGTGCACACATTTCTGAGAGGATATAAGCAAGGGCTTCTTTAGGAAACATATCTGAAGATGGAGCTGCTAAGTCACCTGATATACACAATCAGCTATACAAGACTGTCAGTTACAAACACATGAAGTCAGAGACTTCTTTTAAATCTATTTTGTCCGTTGCCATATTCCCAGAACAAAAACTGGTACTAATTAGCACAGGTGACCTAATTTTGTATTGATCAATTAAACAAAGATAATGCTGTTTTCCAAAGGATGATGTTGATTTAAATTTTATTATAATTTATTTATGAATACTTATTTATTCTGTGTGCCTGTACGTGTACCTATAGGTGTGGATGTTCAGCTGTGCTAGGGTGCATGGGTGGAGTCCAGAGGACAACTTTGTGGGTCCTCCCCATTACATAGCTAGGGGACCGAACTTGGTGGCAAGTGCCTTTACCCATTGAGCCCTCCCTCTTACAAGGCTGCACAACATAAATTCAGCTCAGAAACCTAGGGGTTCTACTTAACATTACTGTTAAATCAAACAGGAGTGGAGGTGCATACTTTTGATCCTATCACTTGGGAGGCAGAGGCAGGTGGATCTCTGTGAGTTCCAGGCCAGTCCATCTACAGAGTGAGGTCTAGAACAACTAGGGCTACATAGTAAGACCCCGTCTAAAAGACCAAAAACAAAAACAAGCCAACAACAACAAAGATCAAATGTGGGCAACACTTGTCCTGAATTCAACACCAGGCCTTTCCTTCTTGCTGGGGGAGATGGGATGGCCACAGTTTTTGTATGAGCTGGGCAAATTCAGCCACTCTGTGTTCCAGTTTCCTTACCTGTAAGATAGGACTAGCTATGACTTTCTCTGTAGATTTAATGCACTCATAATGACACTCAATAAACGATAAATCCTATTACATGGAAACTCTTATTCAATGAATTGGTTAATCTGGAAAGTCATGAAGCAGAATATCAAGAAAAAGGGATATATAATTACCTTGAACATTTGATTTTACCTTCAAATATATGAATATAGATCCATTCATAGTTTTTTTGATGTAAGGTCAAGGCATGTGCCTACTGACTAGCTTTCCAGATCTTTCTTGCATAAATCACACGCCTAACACATTGTCTACGGTTTAAGATTTAGGTGAATCAGCAATTACAGTCACTAGGTTCCCAGACTACGGTGCTTTCGCCTCGATCACACTTACACACCACTCAACTGCACCTATTTTAGCCATTCATCCTAGGTTTCAACTTGACTTTCATAGGGGGGAAATCATTCCAATTGTCTATTGTTGAGTTTACAAAATACATAATGAAATTAGGCAATTGCAACAACCACTGCTGGTGACGTACAGAGGGCTGGGAACACGTGCAGCTGGGTTCTGGTAAGCCTACAAGACGATCGATTGGTAGGAGCAGCCGGGGACCCATACTGTCTCACAGCAATATCAAGAGCGACAGTGAGCCGAGAGTTTGCTGCAGGCGTCAGTTTGCTTGCTTTGTACAGGGCACAGTGCATGCCAGTTAGCCTGGCAAGGTTAAATGGAAGTTGGGTAGGAGAACACTGCACTTAGATTCTCTTTCTACCACTGGCCTAGTGACAGAGCTGCACTCTCTCCTCGGTTGATCCCCTGAGTGAAATTATCTTCCAGCTGGGCTTGTGTCCTTGCTTAAGTTTGCCTCCAGCCAGTAAGAGACAGAGGAAGATGTCAACTGTCCAAAGCCCGACACTTACTTAGCTGGAAGAGACCTCTTGATTCCTAAGCACTCTTTGCCCGGAGAAGCTGACATAAGAACAGAAGAAAGGAAACACTTTCCACCTTTTGCCATTGTCCTCTGCTGGGCACAGTGAACGGGAAGGAAGAAGGCTGACTTTAATTAGCCAGCCCATCACCCTACTAAACTTCACTGAAACCAAAACAAACCAGGCAGCCCCATATGTCATAAGAATTAAAGGCACGGCTCCCACTTCCTAACGATGCTTTTACAGAAACCGTTCCACTGTAAAACTTTATGATTTGAATCTTTATAGCCGCCAGCAGAGCACATGTTCACTGCCTTAAATTATAACTTAATCACAATAGAGGCCGACTTTCCAGCCCTCTGCAGTCAAGACTAAAGAGGGAACAGGCTCACAGAACAAATTGCCTGCTATGCCTCTGCCCACCTGCCTTCTCCCAGGCTAGGAGCTCTCCTCCTGTAGTCCAGGGAGGCAAAGGACAGGAAGGGACAGAACTCACAGCCAAGAAGATGCAAAGGCTAGGACCTTCCAGTGAGGCCTAGAGCCAAGCAGAGTCCAATCCAGGACTTCTGTGGCCCGGGGAGAACAGAGTCTGCACGGCAGGAGCTGAGGAGGCAAAGGGTGAGAGAAGCAGCAGGGTGAGAAGCCCACCTCTCCTCTGCACGGTCAGGGCACGTGCTTCCTTAGGTCTGGTTCAAAACCACTATTTTTGGAGAATGAGTTGTCAGAAAACGAACCCCTCCTGACCATTCCTGGGCTCAACATGGCTGAAACACAAGGTCAAGGAGGAGGGAACCTCAACTGAGATAATGCCTCCATCAGATTGGCCTGTAGGCAAGTCTGTGGTGCATTTTCTTGATTGCTGATTGAAGTGGGAGGGCCCAGCCCACTGTGGGCTCTGGGCAGATAGATAGTCCTGGGTTGTATAAGAAAGCGACTGAGCAAGCCACAGAGACCAACCCAGGAAGCAGCGTGTCCTGATGGCCTCTGCTTCAGTTCCTGCTTCCAAGTTCCTGCCTTGACTTACTTCCTTGGCTTCCCTCAACCTATAAGGCAAATAAACCCTTTCTTCCCCAAGTTAGTTTCGGTCAGTGTTTTATCACATTAGTGGAAACCAAACTAGGATGGTACTCAGCATCATTAGTCACTAGGGATGGAAGTCAAAAGCAAGGCTGGATGCCGGTCCAGCTGAGGAGGTGTAGAAACCAGAATGCTCACACAGCTGAGTGCAGTGTCTACAGAAAACACTTGGCATTAAACTTGGCGTTTACACTTCACAATGTTAAACTGAGTAACCACATGGCCCAGGAATGCTTCTTCCTAGGCATAAACTCAAGAGGACTCAGAACACGTAGTCACACAAACCCCTGCACATTAATCTCCATGGTAGCATCATTCGCCATGGGTGAGAAGTAGAAACAACCTAAATGCACACCCACTTATGAATGAATAAATGAATGGGAGAGTCATGGAATGGAATATCATTCAGTCATAAGAAGGAAGGAAGGATCGGAATCTGCTAACAGTAATACTCGAAACAATCAGACTCGAAAACATGCTTAATGAAAGAAGCCACAAAAGGTTTCTACTTATGTCTGATGTCTTACTAGACAACTCCATGGAAGCAAGAGATACCAGGAGATGGGAAAGTGTGGGAATTAGAAAGTATGGGATTTCTTTTAGTAGTGATGGAAATGAGTGGGTATTTGTAGGACAAACATTAATGTATATCAAAAATGACTAGTGCATACATAAACTTCAAAATGAATAAATGGTGATTTTTATGTGAATCTTAACACACACATGAACACAGATACACATACAATACATATGAATATACATACATATATGCACTAATAAGAGAGGACCAGAAAAAGGCTAGGAAGACAAGGTTACAAACCTACTCTACTGCAATGACGACGATGAGTTGCAAGAAGAACAAGAAAGGAAGGCTGATGAGATGCCCAGCCAGCACCAGCTTGCCACAGAAACTCAACATCTGAGCCTGATCCTTCCAACTCAAGTTCGCTAAAAAGGAAAGAAAAGCCTGCTGTGGTGGCAATAACCTCGCTGCTGGGGAGGCGGAGACCGAAGGCTGTCTACTGGTCAGCCAGCCTGCTACTCTCAAAGTTTCAGGCCAGTAAGAGACCTAGTCTCAAAAAGAAAAATTAAAAACAAAACCAAAATGAAACAACAACAACAACAACAAAATCATGTCTGAAGACACCACCTAAAATTAAACTGTCCTCTGGCCACACACACACACACACACACACACACCCCAATAAGGAAGGAAAATCCCGGTAAGTACCTAAACCAGGGTAATAAAATTAGATCTTGATTTTTAATGTGATAACCAGATGGACAAGCTACCACTAATTACAACAGAGAAGAGAAAACGAGAAGTGGTTTAGGAGGAAAGGGGGTAAGAATTTTACAAACATATATGCTTTATAGTTACTTTATTTGTGTGTGTATAGAAGTGCATGGGCACATGGCACGTGGGTGTGCATATGTGAATGTGGGCACATGGGTGTGTGTGTATGAGTGTAGGCACATGGCACGTTGGTGTGTGTATTACATGTGTGGGCACATGAGTAGAGATCGGAGGATCAACTGCAGAAGTTGGTTCTCTCCTTCCACCATGTGGGTCGTCAGGCCCAGTAGCTGGTGCCCAGAACAAGAGGGGCTTTTTTTTTTTTTTTTTTTTTTAAGGGGGGAAGGATAGGAGAACCATGGGATGGGTACAAGATTTTCATTCATTTGTTTGACAAATACTTAATGAATACTTCCAACGTGCCTGACAGGACTATCCAGCCAGCACTTGGAGGTACATTTCTGGAGAGTTCCAAGCTGGATATAGACCATAAAAGAGTGATATCATAGAGACTGGACAGAATGGCTTTGGCAGAGAAGTAAGGAAGGGTAGAAGACAGCCCTTGTGAACTGTCAGCCCTTGAAAGAGACTAAGAAAAGGGAGTTAGAATCAAATTTCAGAATTCAAAGAAATACAGTTTATAAAGGAAGGAACAGACCATGGTGCCGGCAACATTAAAGAGAGAACTGGTGAGGCAGCTGCACAAAGTATGGTGGTGGCAGCTGGCCTCAGGGGGCGTGGTCCACAAGCTCCGCCCTGGGGGTTGGGTAGATGAATGGAGCCGGCCACTTTCTCTCAGGTGGGCTCCATCCAGCTGCATAGAGCTGAGGGTAACCAGGCATGCAGCTCCACACAAAATCATAAATTTACTTAAAACATGAGAATTTAACCTGTTTGTCCGTCTGTCCTTCCTTCTTTCCTTCCTTCCTTTCTCTCATAACTAGATTCCACAACTTTGATGCATAAACTTTGTGGATGACAATGCCAGGTTGCAATTTCAGAAGGTTGGACGTGCCTGCCCACGTACTTCCTGAAAGTCTGCCTTGTTGGGAGAGGATAAGGAGGAACTTGTCTAGAGAGGCAGGAAAGAGGCAGGGCAGTGGCCAGAAGGGGGTCCACGGTGCAGCGGGAGACTAAGAAGGAAGCAGAGGGAGGCAAAGAAAAGCTTAAGGCAGATGTGATCTTTTGTTTTAGGGAGCTGGGGACTTTGTGTGTGCTGGGCAGGTGCTCCCCTGAGCTACATCCCCAGCCCAAGGCTGGTGTGTTCTCAATGGTAAAGTTTGTGGTGGGGTCATGAGACTATATACAGTACTGCAGTGGCGATAATGAATTTAGAAATTAAAAGGCCAAGAAGTTGCCAATGTCGGGTATTGGATCGGTCCACCCAGTGAGTGGGGAGGGGGTAGGATGCATGGAACAGACAGAAGGAGCAAGAGCCCAGAGAAGGGGAAATTGGGTGGGTTTTTCTTCTCCTCTACCCATCTTTTTCTTTTTTTTTTTTGCTCCCCCAAATAAATAAGCCTGCATTTTCCCACCAGCCGTGTTGTTCTGAAGAATGCGCCCTCCTAAAAGGCTCTCAAGTCTGGCACCATCTAAACTGTACTTTGATATTCCCTCCCAAACTTATTTCTTTCCCATTGTTACCGTCTCGGTGAATGGTCTCATCCTTTTCCCAGCTGTGAACGCCAAAAGCTTAAGCCTTATCGCCCTTCCTTCTTTCCTCACTGCTGCTCTTGAGGTCAAATCCAGCAAGCCCCAGAGCCGCAGCTCCTGGACGCATCCCACTGGTGCCCGCAGGCTGCACTCTGCTTCTGCTGTCTGAACAGCCACATCTCCTACGTCCTACCCTCCTCTATCCTCTTCTGCTCTTGCCTCCCGTTCGTTCGCATGGCACTCTGCAGCCAGATCAATGGGTTCAAAACCCACACCTCACCAAGACTCCTTCCACACCATCCCCAAACCCCTAAAGCTTTCTCCATTGTTCTTAGGGTAATCAATGGATTATTTTAAATTATTATTATGTTATTGGTGTGTGTGTGTGTGTGTGTGTGTGTGTGTGTGTGTGTGTGTGATATGCACGTAGAGAGCATGCATCTTTGTGGAGTCAGTCCCACCCTTCCCTTCCACCTTTATGTGCATTCCAGGGATTGAACTCAGTTCGCCAGGTTTGCACAGCAAGCATCCGCTGAGCCATATCGTTGGTCCATGACAGCATTCTTTAAGTCCAGAGTACTCCTTAGCCTTACTGCATACCAGACTCTCTCCATCACTAGTCTTCTCTATCGGCTTTCCACCCAAAGTCCTTATCATGATATATGAAACTCCTTAGGAAGGAAGTTGAAGCCTGGCAGTGGTGGCACAGGCCTTTAATCCCAGCACTTTGGAGGCAGAGGTAGGTGGATCTCTGAGTTCAAGGCCAGCCTGGTCTATGGAGAGAGTTCCAGGACAGCATTGCTGCTGCCTCTGCCTCGTAAGTTTTTCTTTGTTGTCTAAACTCTTATGACATCTTCATTGGTAGAACATTTCTAAAATTCTTGTCCAGTAACTTTACTATTTATGAGAAAAGATCTTACGTAATCCAGTCTGGCCTCAAACTCACTGCGTAGCTTACATGACCTTGACTGGTCCTCCTGTCTCCACCTCCCATGTGCTGGAATCACAGGCATGTGGCACCACTGGCATTGCTTTGGGTAGAACCCACTACTTTGTGCATGCCAGGCAAGCACCTTACCCACTGAGCCACATGGCCACCGCACTGGCCACATACTCTTAGGCTCTTGTGCACGATCTGCATAATTGTCTCTTATAGTGCCTGCCACCACTGTAATTTTACATTTGTCTGGAAAATGTTTGATTAATGTGTGCAGCACGGGGATGGGGCTGTGCCTGACACAGGGGAACTCCTTAAATATTGATTGATTGAAAGAATGGCATATTAATAAACTTACTCAGTGTCGTTAAGAGGCAGATCTGGGACACTGTCCCTAGAGAGGAGGTATGAGGCTTGAGAAATGAACTCCAGGTTCCCTCCACTGCTGAGTTTTTGTGTGAGTTTTATCCTCCTCTTCTGTTTGGCCTGGGGTGCTGGGCTTTGTCAACACCCCTCCACCAGCACCATAAGGAATTAAAGACTGTAAGGACTCAGAGGAATCTGTATCTCCAGGTGCTAGGAGCCTTTCCTTTCTATCAGGTGGCTGAAAGGACTCTTCATCAGCCTTAATACTCGGTCCATGTATTCTCCACTTAAACATATCTAATAACAGGGTTCAATTCTCCTCCAAAAGATCCCTTCTATATTCCCTCTTTTAAAAAAATATGCTAGTTAAAGCCAGGCCCCAGAGTGGGGGTGGGAGGGGGCGCAGAGCCTGGAGAGATGGCTTAGCAGTTAAGAGCACTGGCTACTCTTCTGGAGGACCAGGGTTTGATTCCAAGTACCCACAATGCCCTCTTCTAGCCTCTGTGGGCACCAGGGACATAGCTGGTGCACAGGCAGATATGCAGGAGAATATCCATTTATAAAATATAAAAGAATTTTAAAAGTTTTACGGCAGATATGGTAGCACATTCCTGTAATCACAGTACTTGAGAGACAGAGGCAGGAGGATCACCACAAGTTCACACAAGTTCTAGGCTAGCAGTGTTCTCTCCTTCATAACACTGGCCATTTGAATTTATCCTGAAAGTAGTGCTTTCATTCCTCCTCCTCCTCCTCTTCTTCCGCCTCCTCTTTCCTCCTCCTCCTCCTCCTCCTCCTCCTCCTCCTCCTCCTCCTCCTCCTCCTCCTCCTCCTCCTCCTCTTCTTCTTCTTCTTCTTCTTCTTCTTCTTCTTCTTTCTCTCTCTCTCTCTCTGTTGGTTTTTGTTTGTTTTTGATTTTGATTTTAGACAGGGCCTCACTATTTGGTGCCCTACATAGACCAGCCTGGTCCTGAACTCACAGAGATCCACCTATCTCTGCTGAGTGCTGGGTTTAAAAGCGTGAGCCACCACAGGTGGCTATTCTGCCTCTCAATTTATAAAGAAAAATTGATTTACAAACTCTTTGTACAGATTAAGGAAAACAGTCCTTTGCCATATTATATTGTAAATGTCCTCCAGTTTGTTGCTGATCTTTTGATATTATTTATGGCATCTAATAATTTTTTTTAACTTATGGCATGAGGGAACAAAACTATACAATTCTATTCTGCATAGAATAAAAATTTTAAATACAAAAAGAATATAGAAGGAAAAATAAGCCTTCCTTTCATCTTTGCTCTCTGGCTCAATTCTCCCAAAGCAAAAGTTATTAGCTGTATGTATGTATGTATGTATGTATGTATGTATGTATGTATGTATGTACACTTCTCTTTCCATCTTGTTTAAAACAATCATGACTCACATGTATGTCTCTTCACAAGGTATGTTGAAGAACTTCTGTGGGGACTTGCAGAGTCGACAAGCAACCTGCCCTCCCCTGAGGCTGAACCAGCTAAGGCTCTCACCAGCAGTACCCTCCCCAGGGTACAACGTTAAACCCCTTTGGATTTCTACTGACCTTAAGGGAAAAAACCAAGACATATACAGTTCTCAAAGAGTAAAGTTGAGGATCCTATCATAACAGATTTACCATGTCCAACTTTCTACCGTCTCTGGATGTTTCCATTTTAGAAGAATTCAAAGAAAGGCATACTACTGTGATTTGGGAAGAGAAATTCTTTAGATGGAGTAACCTGGTCTTCCACTGGTGTAGGGAGGATATGAACTTTCACCTATTTTTATCAGCCACGCACCATGACTAGGGACATTATGAAGAGTGTTGGTAGGGTCTCTGGGAGCATAGCTGCCTTCCGGGATACGCCAGGAGAATAGAAAGAGTACAGCTCTAACGTCACGTACGCCTCAGCTGGACGGCCACCCTCCTCCTCTGCTTCTTTTCACATTAACTTACTGTCGTTTCACTATGTGTCAGACAGGAGGCAGCGAGTCAAAGTTGAAACACAGCATAGTTTCTGCCATTCATAAGCTTTCTGTGACACAGCAATACAGAACAGGTTAAAGCAATGATGAAGGGCAGCTGGTCCGATTATGATGACAGCTGGTGGCTCTCTGTGTCATGGCTTGGGAAATGACAGGACCTAGACAAGAAGAGCAGTTAGCAGACTGTACCAACATTTTGGGCAAGTGGCTCAGAGGACCAAGAAGAGTTGGGTGCTAGATGTAGCAAGGTGAACTAAGGCTGTGGTTTGGGGGTGAAGAGCACAGGGTGACTGCAATAGGCTGAAGATTCGCTGTGAGGAGGGTGAGGACAGTCATGTGGCATTACTGGAACATCAAATACCTTCTCCTCCACCTTTCCTGCCCACCGAGATGCCACGCTTTCTCTTCAGAGTTAGGTAAAGTGCCATTCAGATGCCTTGACTTTGGGTTTGGCAGTGAACTGCTTCAACTGATGCAATGTTGGATGACGCAAGAGGAGGCTTGAGGTGTGGCTACAAGGCTGGCCTCAGCCTCCTGGGCTCTGCTGTCTATCACCAGGAATGCCACGCCATTAGCACAAAGGGCACATAGAGCCAACTAGAAACCAAGTCACACCCGAGTCCTGCCTAGACTAGCTATACCTAAGGTGACCCTTAGATCTCTGCATAACAAAACCCCACCACTGAGTGGCAATGGGTTTTGGGTGGGCTTCTTAATCCCATGCTGTGGTCAATGCCACTGAACAGGTCTCTAGCCGCAAGATCGCAAGATCGGTTCTCCAAATGCCCCCATTTCTTTCAGCTGTCCATGATGTATTTTCTTTTTCCTTTCTGCCAGACTTCAATGTCCCAACTGGAAGAGACTAGAAGGCTCAATGAGCCTTCCCACTCTAGCTGTACACACATCTGGTTCTCTTTTCAACACTGCCTCCATTCTAGAGGCAGTCACATGGGAAAGAAGAGGTCTGTCCCCGGACCCTGTGCTCAGAGTCACTCAGGAATGAAGAGACCCAGGAAGATTAAAACTCAAGTTCTATGAGTCACTCAGAAGGGTGTGATCCCCAGGTCCAGGGGAACTCTAGAAATTCATCCTGTAAGGCAAAAAAGGTCCATCTAAAAAGCTGGCTGGACACCAGCTGTCTATGGTTGGGAAGGACTCCAAAAATAAAGGTGCTTTACACTCCAAACCACGGTGTCAACCTGACAGAATTTAGAATCATCTAAGCAATGGGCCTCTATGGCGTACCTGTGGAAGACCATTTTGAGTATGTTAACTGATATGGACAGCTCCTCTTAATAGTGGGCAGGAGTACTCCTGAGGCAGGGGATCCAGACAGGATCAAGTGGAGGACGGCAGCTGAATGCTAGCAGCCATGTGTTTAGCACCATGCTTCCTGATTGCAGATATGGTATGCTCCCTCACGCTCCTGCTGGTGTGGCTTCCCTGACATGATGAACTAAATAAACCCTTTCTCCTAGAAGTTGCCTTTGTTTCAGTATTTTATTAGAGCAACAGGAGAGGAAGCTAAGACATCAGGTAGGTGAGGAAGAGGAAGGGAAAACACGGGTCTAATCTGTGTTTGGTGGGATCTGGGGTTTAGCATAGACAACTCTGTGGGTCCTTCAAAACAAATTACAAATACAATTGGTTCAGAGTAAGGTTTTTGTTGTTGTTGTTGTTTTGTTTGTTTGTTTTTGTTTTGTGAGACACAGTCTTGTGTATCTCAAGCTGTCCTTGAACTTGTTTTATAGCTGAGGATGACCTTGAACTTCTGACCCTTCTAACTCTTCCTTCTGAGATTACAGGTGTACTCCATCCAGGCTGGTGAGATATTCACTCACCACAGTGAATATCTATTAGAATGATACCTGGCATCACAATAAATTTACAGAAATTAAAAGCTGAGGAAAACCATAAGAGCTTTTTTGGGGGTAGAAGGGGCCCCAACCCCTTGCAGGAAAGGTGAGGTGGGGAGGGTGCCAGGGGCTGCCTGTTTATTCTACATGTTTCATGCTCTTCACCAGGCCAGACTAGAATAAAAGCTGTTTAATAACAGTTCTTTAATAAATTATTTGATACATGCTCAGTGTTTATTATACTTCAGGGGCTGTAGGCACTGACTATATGAATGATAATTCTGAAATGCCATTTTCTATATAGAAAATACAAAGATAATTCAGTTTTTCTTCTACCATTGCTGTCCCATTTACTGTTGTTTTTTTTAGAGAAAAGATTTTCAACTTTAAAACTCTCTCTAGCTACTACTATATAAATGTTTAGGTCTACTGTAACATTTGGGGAAATCTCTCTATCAAATTTCTTTCACTTCAGAATTACAAGATTTCAGGGTATTTCAAGTTTTCCTGAAAACTCTTGGGCCTTATTGGCACTCTTTTACAGATTTATTAGCTTTTTAATTAATTTACAATTTAATTTACAATGTAATTTAATTTACAATTAATTAATTAATTTGTGTGGGTGTTATTGGGGAATTGAACCCAGGGCCTTGAGCTCTACTGGAGCCTTGTATCTTCAGCCACTGGCTTATTGTTGATGTCCTAGATACAGCTGCATGGATGTATTTCACGTCATTGCTGGTGATGTGACTAGACTGGAGATGTGTAAAATACATCACTGTGCTCCATAGTACATTCAGTACTAGTAGTAACACTACATGCTTATGCCAAATAAACACGGACTTGAAGCATCCTATTTCAGGTGACTTCCTTAAAAGAGAGAAAAATGCAGGACACACTTATAAAGGCATATGGTGCAGGAAGTGAACTTCTTACGGGTGTGAGGTTTCATGTTGACTGCGATCACTGAGTATCTGAATTTCCACTTACAGTTTTACGTGGATGATGACTGGGTTCCAGGAACCCAGACTTTTGGCCGTGTTGTTTTGAGACAGGGCCTTGCTATTTAAAAGCCCACAATAGCCTCCAAAAGTCGTAATTCTCCTGATTCAATATCCCAAGTGCTAAGATTACAGATGTAAGTATGTCTCACTGGGTTCATAGGTTTTTTTTTTTTTTTTTAATTAATTAGTGATTTTTTAGTACATAGGTATTTTGCTGGTATGTATGCTTGTACAACATATACATGTGTGCCCGTTGTCCATGGAGATCAGAGGAGAGTGTTAAATTCCCTGGAATTGGAATTATGGACAGTTGTGAGATACCATGTAGGTGCTAGGAATCAAATCCAGGTCCTCTGGAAGTGCAGCAAATGTTTTTAACTGCTGAGCCATTTCTGTAGGCTGGAGTCAAAGATTTTAGGATGTGTTTCCCTTCACTGTAGGATGACACAGGACCAAAGCATGTCTCCTTAGAAGCTTGGGTCATGAACCATGTACCCTGATACAGAGATTTAAGAGAGTGGGCAGCTGTCCTGAGAATGATATGTATACCAGTATAGACAGCTATCTATCTGTGCAGAAAACACTGTGAGCCATAGAAATGGATACCATTGAGTTGGAGAGATGGTTCAGTGGTTAAGAGCACTGACTGTTCTTCCAGAGGTCCTGAGTTCAATTCCCAGCAACCACATGGTGGCTCACAACCATCTGTAATGGGATCCGATGCCCTTTTCTGGTGTGTGTCTGGAGACAGCTACAGTGTACTCATAAAAATAAAAAAAGTAAAAAAAATAAAATAAAAAAAAGAAATGGATACCATTAAACTTAAACAAAATATATTCCCAACTCGGTATCCCTCAAACCATATCCCTAGATACCCATGGCTTCTCTAAAGCCACTCCGGAACAGGCAAGAATGGAGTCAGAGGGAAAATGGTGGTCTTGATTTTCATTAAGGCATTTTATATTTTACAAATTAAAAGAAAAGTGATCACATAAAAATAAACCAGATAGTGTGACACACTTCCATAATCCTAGCACTTGGGAGGCTGATGTAGCAGGATTATTTGAGGTCAGCCTGGGCTACATAGAGAATTCCAGGCCAACATGGCTTACAGAGTAAGACCTTGTCTCAACTAACAAGCAAACTAATAAAATTGCTAAGGCACGGTCATGAAAGGAATCTATGCAGTAAGGGGCCATAAACTTAAATCATTAGCATCATATAAAGTCCAGTTCTAGGGAGATAAAATTTTCTAGCATCTTCGTTTTCTTGGTTTAAGCCCCATCAATAGACCACATTACCTGTTTGGTTTTTTTTTTTTTTTTTTTTTTCTACATAAGCAAATATTTGTTGATTACTGACGAGGCCCCGGGTGCTAGGGAGAGCGCTAAATGATCACAATCCTTGGCCTCTTTAGCTTATGCTTCAGCTAAAAGATACACATTAATCAAATTAAGAGCCACACTTCAGATGAATGTCACAGGAAGGTTTCTTTGGGGGTTGTTCCTGCCATACCCAAACCAAACCAATTATTGAGATTTGCTCACATGAGAGCACAGGCTAGGAATGCCAGGAGCCCCAAGTGGGAAGTCCCTGGGAGTGGGTCTTTTGGACTTCAGCTCTCCCAGGATCTAGTCACAGTGCTTCACATCTTCCCTAGCACATGCTGCTATTTCTTCCCCCCGGCTTAGACTTGCTGGGCACAGGAGACTGGAAAAGACTCCTGAGCAAGGCTTCTTCCCACAGGTAGGAGGAAAACACAGGATATTGGCTGAAGGAGGCTGAAGTAAGACCCTGAAGTAAGAAATAGTTTGGGAAATGTGGAACCCCTCAGTGAATGGCCCTGGGAGGGTGTCAGCCCCACAGTCAGCCTCCTGACATGTCTAATGCTCTTTTCTTCAGCCAGGCATCCTGAAACAGGTGTCTACATTCATTCTCTCCATTTCTCACTTTCAATTTACTATTGCTCTGTAGCTTCTAGCTCCTGCCGCTGAAATCATGGATGCCAAATGTGATGGCCGTGGCTGCCCTGCCTCTGCCCCTGCCCTTCCTACTTCAGTTAGGAAGCGGTTAGTACCTATACTCATTGGCCTTGAGGCTTCCTCTTGCAGCCTCATTGGCTTCGCTGATCTAGTAGTGGGCTGGAAACGTCAACGAATCCAGGCCCTCAACTGATGACCTGGAAGAACCTGTATGCAACAACCTGGCCTCTCTCTGCCCTTTGGAGGGGTAACTGAGGGGAGATTCTTCTGCTGGCTTCCAGGTTTTGTGATAGGATTAAGCTGTAGTTTCCTACAGCGGTTTCCGACTGGATTCATCCATTATTGCCTACTCTGCCTCTCCTTATTTCAACTCCTACCCTAACATATATCCATGTTCATCCTTCTTTCAAATAAATTAAAATCTCTGTCTCAGAGCTACCAACACCACCAATGACCTCTTACGAGTAAACCAATTAGTCTACAGGAAGCACAAGTTCAGTTCCTCTCAGGCACCGGCCACTGCCATGCACTGACTCTACTCTGCACTATATGTGACAGTAAGACCTTTCTTACCAAAAGTCCCTGTTGGGTTCTGTTTCTTGAGTCCCATTTCATCATCATTTATATAGTTCATGCCAGGTTTCTCCCATCCTGTATGCCCTTTTGTGGTGACTGGACTTATTCGCACGGAATGAAGCCTGCTTATTTGTTGAAGATTCCCAAGTTTCTTAGTGTGCTGGTTAGTTTTAACGGTCACCTTGACCCAACCTAGAATCACCTGGTAAGAGAGTCTTAATGAAGAATTATCTGGATCATGTTGGCCTATGGGCGAATTGTCTTGATTGTTAGTTGATACAGGAAAACCAACTGTGGGGAGTACCACTCCCTAGGCCTTCAGCAGTAGACATAAGGAGGAAGCTATCTGAAAGCAAGCAAGCAAGCATCCATGTATTCGCCCTTTCTGCCCTTTAACTGTGAATCTGATGCTTTGAGTTTCTGCCTCGATTTCCCTGAAATAACGGACTAACACCTGGAATTGTAAGACAAATAAAACCTTCCTCCTCTCAATTGCTTTTTATCAGGATGTTTTATCACAGCAATAGAAAAATGGAACACTGGGTTTCAGATGAACACTTTTGCACAGAACATGGAAAGCCATGTCAGTTCAATATATGGAATGTTTTGGGGTTTGTTGCCTGGGTTCTTGGTGAGGAAAAGAGTAAAAGGAAATGGGGGGGGGGTAAATGCAAGGAAGCAGTTTAGTGGTAGTTAGGTACAGACTTAATAGGGAAAGGAGCAGCTATAGAAGGCTGAGAAGGAATAGAAGCCAAAGGCAGTCCCTGGTTACTAGGTAGATAAAATCCTCAGAGTGTCAGCAAAGCAAAGTGACCCACCCCCACACCAGCATTTTGAAGAAAAAAATTTGAAAAAAAAATTAAACCCTTAAATAATCACCATGGGGAAAGGCAGAACTTTCTTGAACTTTCTTTTAGGCTTATTTTACAGGTTGGTATTATTTTTATTTTAAGTTACATAAGAGAACATTCTCCTTTTTGATGCTCAGGGAGATTAAAGGTCTGGAATGGGTTTGGGAGTTGATGAGATTAAAGCATTGCTGTAATGGGAGCAAGAGAGAGCAAAGCTGCAATGACAGAGGTTGCCATACAAGAGTAAGCGCTCTCCTAACCTACTTCGTCTGTCCTGACCTCCTGGGCCAACTGAAACTTCCATTCCCACTGGAACTAGCTAGCTAGTGGCCGCAGCACTGGGATGCTCATGGCGCCGCACCACTCTCCTGTGCAAACAAACACTCACACTCACAAGTTGTTAGTCATTGTAATTGTTCCAAAATTTGCGTATTTCCATGGCAGCACTATGTTTACACAGTTTACTATGTAAACTGCCAGGGCAAAAAAAAGATGAGACTTTCATTTCTGAAACTGCTACTCAAATGCTTGGAGAACTCTATAAAGGTAATCCCCCTTTAAGGTGCTTTTGGACTCAGTATGTGGGGTGGATAGATAGAAAACAGCACACTAAGTGTCAGGCTCTAAGACACAAGCTGTCATTTGATCTTCCCCAAAATGTTCTGATATGGATACTGAGAGAACAGAGGTACAAAGAAGCTGTGAAACTTGCCCACATTAGGATAGCCATGCACCCAGAATTGAAAACCAGTTGTTTTCGCCTGAATAACAGTGCTTAGAACTGCTATGTGGGTGTAACCTGAGAATCCGTTAACAATCGTGTTGATTGGTGATACTGCTTTACAAGAACACCAAAGTTTCATGTGTTTGTGTGTTCTTGCATGTGCCGGTGAATGTACATGTGTGTATGTGTATGTGTGTGTATATATGTGTATGTCTGAGGTTGATGTCAAGTGTCTTCCTCCATCTCTCTCCCTCTTACTCCTCTTTGAGACAGGCTCTCTCCCTGGAGTGAAGTTCACTTACTGGGCTAGGCTGGCTGACCAATGAGCTCCAGGAGGCTACCTGTCTCCATCCTCTCATGACCAGGTTTACAGATACATGGTCTACTCAGCTTTTGACATGGGAGCTAGGACCCTGAACACAGATCTCCATGCCTGTGTGGTAAGCACTCGACCCACAGGGCTCTCCCCAGCCTCAGGTTTCTTTTTTTTTTAATTTTAAAGAAGCTGAAGCTGAACTCCATATACAAGTCAATATGTGCTTATTCAAGAGTGAAGGACTCCACTCTTAAGGAAAGGCCCTGGCCCATTACCCAAAGATTAGCAAGTGGCTATGTGTAGATTCTAAGCCAGAATAAAATGTTAGAAGGAGATGTATGGCTTTCTTTATGAATCCCTGCTTTAACTGACAGACTAACCAACCTAGCACAAGGCTGGATGAGTAGACTCCACGTCTAACAACCTTTGAATCTACCGCCCACTCCAACCCCAGCCAGGAAGAAATCCAAAATGACAGGTGGGATCCCATCTACTTTCACAATCTCATGGCAAAGGAGACAGTCTCTGTTGTTCCTGTTTCTAGATAACTGACAGGTACTTTCCATTCATGACCTTTTTCTTTCTTCCTTCCTGAGACTGGGCCCCATGTAGCTCAAGCCAACCTCAAATGTTCTCTGTAGTTGAAGAAGACTTTAAACTTACGATCCTCCCACTTCTACACCCCCCAATGCGGAGATTACAGGAGTGCACCACCATGCCCTGTTTATGTGGTACTGGGGAAGGAACCCAGGGCCTGCGGCATTCAGGACAAGCACTCTACCTCCTGAGCCACCTCCCCAGCCCCATGCTCTGCATTTGTGCATGTGTCACTTTCTCAGCCTCAATGGTTCTTTATTCTCTTCTCAAACTAGAGAATTCTTACTTATCATTTTTCTTCATTCATTCATTCATTCGGAAATAATTCTAAGCACCCATTTGTGTGAAAAATGGACACACACATATGTGTGCAGGTAGGAACACATGCATGTTTGTGCATATGTGCATGTGCACGCGCGCGCACACACACACACACACACACACACACACACACACACACACGCACAATGTCCTTAGTGAAATGGTATGATAAACTATTCCTTCACAGTATTTATGGCATTATACTATTTTTATGTTGTGTTTGTTTCTTTAGTGTTGGTTGTGAGAGGAGTAGTAGAGAGGAGCCTAGCTCCCATGAGGGAGCTATGAAGGTGTATGCTCCTTTCTGGGAAAAGGAAATAGTCAAGGGCACTGAAGAATTCTGTGGATCTAGCCTGTAGGAGAAGTGAGCTTGCTTGAACCAAGGAGGTAGAGGCAGGAACCAGTGGGGCAGAGTTGGGATATAAAGACGAAGGGAACAGCAGGTACCAAAATGCTGAGGCCGAGAGAGGGAAGGGACTTGAGAAACCCAAAGATCAATGAAGGACTAGTGTGCAGGCTGATACAGGATAAGGCCAGGGAGGGAAGCAGGCCAGATCCTTCTCAACTTCACAGGCCATAAGAATAAAGCCTTCATCCGTATTGGAAAAGCAAAGAGAAGCCCTGGGTGAGACTTCAAGCAAGGGAGTAGTGCTTTCAGATATGTGATTTAAAACAAAAACCTTTTCAGGGGCTGGAGAGATAGCCTGGGGTCAGCAAATTGCTCCCATACTCCCATGCAGCCATGAGGGTCTGATTTCTAACACCCAAGTTAAAAAACAAATAAACAGACAAACAAAAATAACTAGGCGCGGTGACATGTGTTTGTGATCCTAGCGCGTGTGCGCGCGCGCGCACACACACACACACACACACACACACACATACACACACACACACCCCTTTCCCACTGTCACCTAAAATGGAGAAACTCACCCCTCCCTTTACCCCTCCTCCACCCCAGATTTTCTCCTTGTGCTCCCACCAAAGCTTTTTAAAAGGCAGGAACACAGTCCAGTTTTTGAAAGAACTCCTAGTATTTAGTAGGACACACTTAAGTATTAGAGCACTCAGTAAGACATGTTACAGGCCAGGTGTAATACCAGCATCTGAGAGACTAAGGCAAGCGGATTACCAAGTGTTAGATGCCAGCCTCAGCTATCCGGTGAGTTCCAGGCCAACCTGGGCTATAGGGTGAGGTCCCATCTTGACAAACAGAACTGACCCTCCCTCCCGTGTTACCTCAGCAGCACACCTTTATCACTCCATTTCTCTCACGCTCTTTGCTTCTCTCGCTGCTCCACTCTGTGGGCTTTCTAGTGCTGTGCATGGTCCTTCATATTAGGAGAGGAATGGAGTCGCAGCTGACGCAACGTCACAGCTATGAACAAAACTCTTGTCCTCCAAAGGGAGGAGACACTCTTTCCTGCCATGTCTCCTGCATGTGTGCCTACCCTTCCCCAGTACAGAAGCCTTGGGTAACCACATCACTCCATAGGTTCTGCTCTCTCCCTGAATCCATGCCTCCAGAGGCTAAAGCCGTTGTCTTAACTTGGATTCCCCAACAGCCTTTATGTGTTCTTTCCTATTCAAGGCCTTGGAATCTGCCTGCCAGTCAAGAGACACTTTACTCTGGGAATATGGCACTCTGACAATACTTTCACTAGTGTCCAAGTCTCAGGCTAGACAAACTCCATTTCCTCAGCTCTTGGTTGTTTGGCCTCAGGATATTTTGCCATAAACTTGGGTGTCTACCAGGGACAGAAATCAGTCCCAGGCTAGAGAACTCATAGCTCATTCTTGCCTCGTCTGGGTTCCACACATCATTCATAACAAGTGTGGTCTGAGACGTGCTTACGAGCACCTTTTTCTGACTAGTTGATTCTGGACCCCAGTTGCCAGGCTGTGCTTACCCAGACCATCAAATTCTCTGCAAGAGTCTGTTTCCATGCCAACCGACTCATCTTTCCATGTTGCTTTAAATATCTCTAGTTTATCTACTTGTAGTCCTAACAAACATCCAGTTTAGTTGCCTCCTGCCAAAATAACCAAGTGCCTGAATTAATCAATCAAATATTTATTGAATCACTACTTAATTTTTTTCCCCAGACCCACAAGTTTCTCTCCTATGACTGCTCAATGAGCCCAGGAGTCTAGCAGCAAGGTTTTAGGAATCCCAAGGGACCCTGAGATGCTTTTTCCGGGAAGTCCACAAGCTAAAAACTATTCTCATTTGACCATACTGGGATGTTTTGATTTTTTTTTTTTAATTTTAATTCTCTCACAAGTGTACAGTGGAATATTTCAAAAGCTAATGGAATACCAAGAATAATTTCATTTCTCTCACATCTAAATAAATACATTTGTGTTTTAAAATGTTTCTCCATTTTTACTTCTACTATTATGGCAATTCACAAAATAAAGTTCTATGAAGATCCTGAGCAGTCTCTAAGAGGACACTTTTGTTGTTGTTGTTGTTGTTGTTGTTGTTGTTGTTGTTGTTGTTTTAAATTTATTTTTTTAAGACAGGATCTTTCTGTGTAGCCTTGGTTTTCCTGGAACTCACTCTGTAGACCAGGCTAGCCTTGAACTCACTGAGGTCCTCCTGCCTCTGCCTCCCGAATGCAGGGATCCTAGGCATTGGACACCACTCCTAGCAAGTAATTTAATTTTCAACTTACACAAGAAACAAAGTTCATAAGTGAAAGTTAAAAACTAATACTACTAATACTGTAGTTTATTAAAGGTTTCACAAAAGATCAACAACAAAAATTCCTTTCCCTAGTATTCATGAATAGACAAATTTTCCACCGTCATGGAAAATATCTAATGATAGCAAGCAAAATGCACAAGGCAAAGTCCGGCAGTGTGCTTCAGAGTGCTACTACTTCAAGAAACTGGGTCTGATTGAGAGCCGTGAAAAGAAGACAGAATGAAACGAGGGGTAATGTATCGTATTCCTCCACGAGACACAAACGAAGCTAAACTTGCTGAAATTGTAAACAGAATACTCGAAGGCTATTTTATGGAAGGAAGAAAATGCTGAAGTTCCTTGTGAGGAAGATGAATATGAGAAAGTGGTTAAAAATAATGGGAAAGAAAAAGCAGCATGACAAGAACGGACAAGAATGGACAATCACAAGCTGGTTTCTGGCCTCCTCTCGAGGGCCGCTGCAGTGCACACACATGACATAAAATAATCTTTTTTTTTTGGTTTTTTTTTCAAGACAGGGTTTCTCTGTGTAGCCCTGGCTGTCCTGGAACTCACTCTGTAGACCAGGCTGGCCTCGAACTCAGAAATCCACCTGCCTCTGCCTCCCAAGTGCTGGGATTAAAGGCGTGCACCACCACAGCCTGGCAACATAAAATAATCTTAAATATATAAGATGTAGCCTGGCCCTTGGGAGGCAAAGGCAGGTGGATCTCTGGGAGCTCGACACCAGCTTGGTCTGCATAGTGAGTTTCAGGCCATCTAGGGTACTTAGTGAGCTTTGCCTCTAAAAAAGTTTATTATTTATTAATTAAAACCTTCTGGGCTGGAGGTGGTGGCACATGCCTTTAATCCCAGCACTCAGGATGCAGAGGCAAGTGAATCTCTGAGTTTGAAGTCAGCCTGTTGTACAGAGTGAGTTCTAGGACAGCCAGGGGTATACAGAGAAATTCTGTCCCAACCCAGCCCCTCAAAAAAAATTTTAAAAAAACAAAAAACAAAGAAACCCCCTTTTGGCAATGCAACAATGTAAATAACGACAAGGCACTGGCTGGGGAAAAATTGCAGCTTATATAATAAATAATTAACATTATATTTTAATGGTGAAGACTTTCATATCAAAAGAGAAAAGACACTTTAACAGAGTAATAGGCAAATAATATAAACACTCATGTAAGAAGTACTGATGGATAAATACCTGAAAACAATCCATAGTAAACAAAGAAAGACAAGGCTATAAAAGAATAACACAGGGGGGCTGGAGAGATGGTTCAGCTGTTAAGAGCACTAGCTTCCCATCCAGAGGACCCAGGGTCTATTCCTAGTACCACATAGTGGCTCACAACTGTTCATAACTCTAGGGGTCTGACACCCTCTTCTGACCTTCTCTGGCACCAGGCACACATGTGGTGTACAGACATACATGCAAGCTAGATATTCATACACATAAAATAAATAAATATTTAAAAAATTAAAACAAGAAAGAGTGGAAGAGATGACTCAGTCAGTATAGTGCTTGCCTTGAAAGCACAGCGTTTAGTAGGTACCACTCAAGCAGACAGGGAATGAATTGTGTCTGATGGATAATGAAGAGCAGACAACGTTTGGCAAAGTGACGAAATGTGGCAGAAAGGGCTGGAGGAGACAGGAGCTTTATTGCCAAGTAAACAAAAGATGGAATTTAAGGGGAAATTTCAGATGCTAGCTAACATTTAACGATTCCTCTGTGAAGGGAGTAAACCGAGTGTTTTGAATCTGTGACTTTATCTAGCACTGAAAACAAATTTAAATTTCTTCACACAAAGAGGAGAAAGAGACTGTCCCCAGATCTCTGTTCTTTTCCCCACTTCTCTCTCTCTCTCTCTCTCTCTCTCTCTCTCTCTCTCTCTCTCTCTCTCTCTGTGTGTGTGTGTGTGTGTGTGTGTAGCGCATGTGTGTATTTGTGTCTGCATGCATGTGGGTATGTATAAATATATGTGCTTGTGGAAGACCAGATTGATACTGGGAATCTTCCTCTATGGCTCTTTCCTTTTATTCTTTGAGACAAGGTCTCTCAATCAAACCCAGAGCTCTTCCCTATGGCTGATCCTGTTTTCCAGCTTAGTGTTCCAAGGCTAGAATTACAGCCAGGCCACTGAAGGCCACCACATCTACCCAGCGTCTGCCCGTGGAATCTCAATTCGGTGGACAGAGCCCAGCTTTCTGCTCTGACTTTGAGGCCATACTCCTTTTCCAAAGAGGGAGAGTCTATAGGGTGCACCTGGACACTCAGACTTTGAGTTCTCATGAGACAGTCTTTGGAATGGGACTTTCTGGGGGGGGGGGGTGGCTGGATACCATGAGTCTGCAGCTTCTGATGGATAAGGATGGGTTTTTTCTATGATAGAGAGGTGTACAGAAGGCAAACCTGTAGTACATACACAGATGTGGTGATTTGGATGAGAATAACCCCTACAGCCCATCTGTTTAAATGCTTGGGCCCAGCTGGTGGAACTGTTTGTGAAGGATTGGGAGGTGTGGTTTTGTTGGAGGAAGTGTGTCACTGGAAATAGGCTTTGAGGTTTAAAGAGCCCATGCCACCATTCTATAGTTAGCATTCTCTCCCCACCCCCACTCCCTCTGTCTCTGTTTCATGCTTGTGGACCAAATGTAGGTTCTCAGCTACTGCTCTAGCACCATGCCTGCCTGCCTGTTGTCATGCTCCCTGCCATGATAGTCATGGACTCTCACCCTCTGAAACGTAAGCAATTCCCAAATGAACTATTTCTTCTTTAAGTTCCCTTGGGCATAATGTTTTATCATGGCAATAAAAAAGTAACTAAGATCTACTATCAAATATTTACTGAGCCCCACATTGAAAGCTGGACACACGTCATGTCAAATATTCACTTCCTGAGATTCATAGGGTGTTTATGTGAAAGACCGTGTGTTGATGTTTTTAATTGTTGGTCTTTTAAAAATATCTAACATTTTCAATGACATTGTAAGGATCTTTAAAGCAAGGCCAAAATACTAAGTTATTTTGTATTCCTCTTGCTGGAGGGCTCAAAATGGGTTTGTTGATTAAATGTTCAAGAAAACAAGAAATGAACAGCCATAAACAAAGACTAGCCCAGGTCTCTGGAAACCAAGTCTCTGTTTTTGTTATGATCTAAAAGTCTGTGAAAGTAGCCTAGTTTCACATAAATGACAGTTTTCATCACTGTCATTAAGGTTGATTGCTGGCATCAGAAAGTTGTGGTTGGGTACAACAAACTGGCCGTCAAAAGCTCAGCCCAAGTGGCACTTCCCTGAACATACTGATCAACACCCAGAGTTGGTGCTCAGCCTTGCTGGTCCAGAAACTCGATCCACTCAGACTTGAGCCCAGGGAGGATGGAGCATGCTCACACAACCATAAAACAGGGGTATGCAGCTAGAATGTCAGTCTCCTGATGCACACAGGACAGATCAGATATTTATATCCATTCTCATTTCCCGACAGCCAAGCAATGCGCAAGGCCGCATCCCTGGGAGGCTGTGTGGTAAGTGCAGCATCAGCACCCAGCCAGTGGGCTAGAGGCGTAGAATGCTGAGCAGCACCAGGCTCTGGCAACTGCGTGTACAGGCAGCAGGTAGTGGGAGCAGAGCAGTGGCTTCCGAACCAGACACACATAGCTCTTGGTGTCCTAGCCGAAAGGCTACTGGCAAGCTCCTCGATATTTCTAGAATGAGACTGGGGAGATAGCCTTTTTGGTAGAATGCTCTCCTAGCATTCATGATGCCCTGAATTTGATTCCAGCATAATATTAAAAACAAGATGTGAGCCAGGTGGTGGTGGCGCACGCCTTTAATCCCAGCACTCGGGAGGCAGAGAGAGGCAGGCGGATTTCTGAGTTCGAGGCCAGCCTGGTCTACAGAGTGAGTTCCAGGACAGCCAGGGCTACACAGAGAAACCCTGTCTCAAAAAACCAAAAAAAACCAAAAAACCAAAAAACAAAAAACAAAAAACAAGATGTGGTCTTTACCTGTAATCTTATTTATTTATTTATTTATTTATTTATTTATTTATTTATGGTTTTTCGAGACCAGGCTGGCCTTGAACTCAGAAATCCACCTGCCTCTGCCTCCTAAGTGCTGGGATTAAAGGCATGCGCCACCACTGCCCGACTTTACCTGTAATCTTAACACTGGAAAGATTGAGAGGCAAGATGAGCAGGCATTCAAGGCCATCTTGTTACATATAAAGTTTGAGGCAAGCCTCAGCTACATGAGATACTGTCTACAACAAAACAAAAAACTTCAAACCATTAATAGAACTACTAATTCATAGGATGGAGATATCTCACAGGCTTACTATGAGGACTGAACAAGGGAACACATAAACTGCCAAGCCAGCCCCTGTCATATGAGCCCCTGGGTAAATGGCAGTTACATGTGTGTTCCTATACCAAGGACACACCTGTTAAAGGTTCAAACCGGCCTTTGAGACTATCCCTTGCTCTGAGCAATGCAGCAAAAAAGGCTGAAGTCAAAACCAGTTAGAAAACTACGGAATGATCCAGAGCAAGATGTTGAGCCCTTAAAACTGGCTGCAGCAAGGGAACAGGACTGAACTGGAGGCTAGTTAGGAGTGTAGAACACTGAGTATTTTCAGACCGATTTCTAATCCCAACAGTGCATACACACATGAGAGAGAAAGAGAGAGAGAGAAGGGGGTCAGGCCTTGGACATATTAGGCAAACTTTCAATCACTGGGCTACATCCCCAGCACCACTAGTGGCAACTTGTGAAGTGGATAACCCTCTTTCAGATGAAAGTCACACACTAAGCAAACAGATGAGGATGGCGGGGCAATGACTGAAATGTAATGTGAGTCACAGTTGGTAGGACTCCAAAGCCTTCTTTCTGTGAACATCTACCATGGTACCTGTCTTGGTTCTCAACCAAGATGTCAACTGCAAGGCTCACAGTAATTTATTACCACTAATAAAGCACAGAAATTTAGAGAGATAATTTGCTTTCAGGAAATAGAACACGGAGCAGACCAAGGTTATCACTTTAATGAATACCACCATTTCCCATTCTATGCAATGCCTTGTCTTCAGTGGGAGAGGACGTGGAGGGAGGGCTCAGAGATTCCACCTCGCTACGGGTTTGTCTGTGAGAGTACACCAAGCATCCCTTTTTAGTAGCCGAACATAGCTTTGAACTTGTGACAATCCTCAATCTCCAAATGCTAGGATCATGGTGGGAGCCACCATACTCCTGAAACACATGAATTTTTCACTTGAAGAGTCTTGTTGAAAACAACTGAAGAGTGGCTACTCCTCTGAATGGGAACATCTTAGCTGGGCCTCTCTCTGTGGGGTGGCAGTGAGACAGGGACAAGCCTGTCAGGCATCAGGCCAGCTTCCTTGTGTTCCTTAGATTTTCACGTTCCTGGCCACACTCACATACAAACAAGCGTCTGCAAAGATGTGCTATCTTAGATGAAGAAGGGTATCCTATGAGAGACCTGGCCTTACTTCCTAAATGAACTGACAAGTTAGGCCTCTCTACTTTACCTTTGCACCTTACTGCTCAACACAAACGAAAACTTTGCATTTGTTCATTTCTTTCAAAATGATGATTTCCCTCTTTTAGATTTATTTTAGTTTTTACTTTACGCGCATGAGTGTTTTGTGATTGTAAGTCTGTACGTCATGGGTGTGGAGTGATGAAGAGGCCGGAAGACGCCTTTGGAACTGCTGAGATTAGAATTACACAAGGTTGTGTGTTGAGGTTTGGTCTTTTGCTATGTATTGTAATGTTATATATTGGCCCCCAAGGCCTGGTGACTCCCAGGTATGAAAGAATCCGCACATAGATCTAAGTGATGCTATACCCCTCCAAATTATCCCTGATATTGTGTAAAGATGCCTACAGCCTATAGTTGGGCAGGAGAGGTGGGCAGGACTTTTGGGTTCCTGGGCTTGGAGTTGGAGGGAGGAGACCAAGAGGGAGAGAGGAGAAGGTGGAAAGAGAAGATGCCATGGGGGTAAGAATCTTGAAAACATGGTCATGAGGGCTGGCCATTTGGAGTTATGAGCACCCAAACAGAACATGGCAAGTCATATTGTGGGGTGATTGGCAGGGAAGTAGACATAATAGCTTAGAGGGTAGATATCTGCCCAGCTCTAGTGCATTGAAGACTTATTTATAAATATAAAGGTTCTGTGTCTTTTATCTGGGAATTGAATGATCGCAGGGTAGAAACCCCTGATTTGAGATTAAATATGTATTACAACAGCTGTGAGCTGCTGTATGGGTGCTGGGAACTGAACCTGAGTCCTCTGGAAGAGCATTATGTGCTCTAACCACTGAGCAATCTCTCCAGCCCCATATCTGCTCTTTTAAACTTTTGCTTCAAATTGCTTTGATTGTACAATTTCACCCTCACATGAAAAATGCAATTAGTTTTGTTTCTCTTCAATTTTAATGCCTGATGCTAGATTCGGAGGTTCATGTCTGCAGTCTCAGCATTTGAAAAAGCAGGAAGAGAGGGAGAGAAAGAGGGAGGGGGGGGAGAGGGAGAGAGAGAGAGAGACAGGGTAGATCCCCGAATTTGAGGCCAGCCTGGTGTTTCGTAGAAAGGCACAAGATCCAGAGTTGGTGAGGGATGGGGAGAGTTTTAGAAAAGATGCTACGGAAGATTATAAATTTCGTACACTTAAAATGATGAGTAATGGAAGAGAGGGTGAGAGAACTCAGACTGTTATATTCATGTATGAAATTGTTAAAGAACAAATTTAATCAAAAAAATGAAGTAGGCAAAACAAACAAACCAGTCTTGCATAAACCTAGCCAAGGAAGTGAAAGCCTTCTATAATGAAAGTTTTGAAAACACCAAAGAAAGAAACAGAAGACACTAGAAGATGGAATAACCACCTGTGCTTATGGACTGGAAGAATTAAAACTGTGAAAATGCCCACAATTAAAACAGCTATCATCTTATTCAATGTGATCCCCACCAAAACACCAAGTGGTTCTTTACAGAAATAGAAAAACCATTCTTAAAATATGTATGAAAGTACAGAAGACTCTGGATGGCCAAAGCAATCCTAAGTAACACCATGCCTGATTTCAAGTTATACTCTAAAGACATTGGAACAAATGCCACGTGGCAGTGGCACAAAAATGTCTCCTGTATCAGTGGAATAGAAAGGAGATTTGAACCCACAAAACCACAATCACTGGGGTTTTGGCAGATCTCTCTCTCTCTCTCTCTCTCTCTCTCTCTCTCTCTCTCTCTCTCTCTCTGTGTGTGTGTGTGTGTGTGTGTGTGTGTGTGTGTGTGTGTGTGTGTGTGTGTGTGTGTGTGTGTGTGTGTGTGTTTGGTTTTCCTCATATATGAGAGGAAAAATATCTTCAACAAATGATGCTGCTGGGGAAACTAGATGTCCTCACGTGGATAAACGGAACTAGATCTCTCCCTGTCTTTCTCATCTTTCACAAAAAACAACCACAAACAGATCAAAAAACTTAATTTTAGACCCAAAATTTGGAAACTGTCAGAGAAAAAAATAGGGAAACCACTTGAAAATATAGGAATAAGGCAAGAATGTTCTGAACAGGACTCGGTTGATCAGGGGATAATGCCAACAATTGGCAAACGGGACCTCATGAAATGACAAAGCTTCCGTACGGCAAGGAAAACAGTTAATGGAGCGAAGGGGCAGCCTGCAGAACGGGAGGGAAGCTGGGCCATCCATTCCTCCGGCAGAGAGTTAATAGCAGGAATATACAAAGAACTCAAAAACCCAACCAAAAAATCAATCAATCCAATTGATCAATGGGCTAATAAAATGTCAAAAGATGAATTACAGGTGCAAAAAACAAAACCAAACCAAAACTAAACCATATGCTAACATGTCCAGTCTCAGTAGCCATCAGAGAGGGCAAATTAAGATGACACAACAGTCTGTCTCACCCAGGTCAGAATGGCAGTCTTTAAGCAACAAGTACTGCCAGGACATGCACAGAAAGGAATCTTTAGACAGTGCTGGTGGGAATGGAATAGTCCAGCCACTATGCAAGTCAGGATGGAGACCCCTCAGAAAACTAAACAGACCCGCCTCACGGTCCAGCTTCCCCTTCCGGATATTCGCCTGCAGAACACCAAGCCGACCTCAGACAGAGACATTTGGCATGGATGTTGCAGCATCCATGATACTCATGATAGCTCGCTTATGGAACCAACAGAGGTGTACGACAGCACAGGAGTGCATGAAGAAAGCGTGGTGTACACACACAATGGATTTTATTTTGGTCGTAAATGAAATTATGTTGTTTTCAAGGAAAAGAGATGCAACTGGAGACAATCTTGTTAGTCATCTCAGGCAGACAAATACATGTCTTCTCTCATTTGTAGTTCTTCGATTTTATAGAGCTTCATGAAACCCTGTGTGTGTGTGTGTGTGTGTGTGTGTGTGTGTGTGTGTGTGTGTGATGAAAATTAAAGTGAAGCTGTCTATGAAACAAGGGGGCAGACAGAAGTGGGAAAGAGAAGAGCGGGAGAAGAGGGGAAAGGGTTGGGGGTGTCCAATAAGAAATGAGGAAGACTGGTTAGAGAGACAGTGATGAGTGCCCCTGCACCCCAAGTTTTGTGGGAGGCAATAGGAAGCAACTGAAAGAGTCAAGAACCAGGTCTGCACGAATAGGGCTTGTCTGAGAAGACATAGGTTGCTGTGTCAAGGGCAGATAAAAGGGCTTGCAATAGGAGCAAGGGGGTCAAGATAGAATATTAATAGAAAGTCAAGACAGGCCGGGCAGTGGTGGCACACGCCTTTAATCCCAGCATTTGGGAGGCAGAGGCAGGCGGATTTCTGAGTTCGAGGCCAGCCTGGTCTACAGAGTGAGTTCCAGGACAGCCAGGGCTACACAGAGAAACCCTGTCTCGAAAAAAACAAAAAAAGAAAGAAAGAAAGAAAGAAAGAAAGAAAGAAAGAAAGAAAGAAAGAAAGAAAGAAAGAAAGAAAGAAAGAAAGAAAGAAAGAAAGTCAAGATAGCATATGCAAAATATAGATATATGACATATTCATCAGGCACAACAGTTAACTAATGGAGAAATACTAAGAAAACACGAAGACATTAGGAAAGAGAAAGCCTAATGGGAAGTTAAACAAAATCCTGAATGAGTCCTTCTCAAAAGAGAAAATTCAAATGACCAATAAAAATAACCAGGAACATGTAAAGAACTAAATTAAGGAATTCTATAGTCACAAAACCAGAAGAAAAAAAAAAGGCAACATCTACCATAGGCAAGAAGCCAAATATGGAATCACCTTGGTGTTCATCAGCAGATGAATGAGTAAAGAAGATGTGCAGATCCATGGTGGATGGGGCCTTTTCAACCACATGGAAGAAGAGCACACTCACAGGAAACCAGTGGCTGGAAGTCATCATGCTAAGTGCAGTAAGATGCTCCTAGGAAGACAAATTTTTAAGAGGGGGAGGAGGGAGAGGGAAAGTAGAGGACAAGAGGGGCAGTGGGAGGGGGTATGGAGGGGCATGAACACCGTCATATCACATCATGTACTTGTATGAAAATGTCATGAAGAAATCCATGATTGTGTACAACTACTATACACTAATGAAACGAACGGGGTGAGGTATTCAAGAAAAGGCAAGGAACACCTGTGACAATCCGTATTCTCCATCATGTAGCAACTGCTACGTAAGGTAAAAAGAATAAAGGGGAAAACTGGTAGTACATCTTCTGAATGCAACTGAAAATTAGCCATTAGTTGAAGAAACCCTAATCCTTGATGCAGCCATAAAGCAACTTGTCTTATATATCAGGATGGAATTTAAAATGCTAACAGCAGCATTTCCCATAGGAACCCAAGTCTGAAAATACTAAAAATGTTGCCAGGCATGGTGGCACACACCTCTAATCCCAGCACCTGGGAGGCAGCGGCAGGAGGATCTCTGCATTCCAGGACAGCCAAGGATATATACTGAAACATTGTTCATTCTCAAACAACAACAACAACAACAACAACAACAACAACACGTACACACAAACACACACAATTGTTAGGGTGGTCTATCAATCAGTGAATATTATTCATTCATATACAGCAGCAAAAACGAAATAACTAACGCCATGCAATACCCTGAATAGCTTCTTCAGACTTAATGATGAACAGAAGAATTAAACACAAATAATACAAAATCCATAAGCTCCTTCATATAAATGTTTAAAAATACTCAACTAAGCTATATCCTGTAGGGCTGCAAACATGGGTACTAAAATGTAAAAAGAAAAACAAGAAAATAATCATAAAGGTCAAGGTGATCCCACAGTCTTCCAAGACAGCACCCTCGGGAAGTGAGTGTTCCAATCCCATCAAGGTTCCAAGCCCATCAAGGGTGGTTCCCATTCAAGTCACCCTAGGTACCACACAGTCGATGTCTACAGGTTCTGTGCACACACGTGGGAAACTCAGCGGCACAAATCTCCATTGTGGAACCTGGGTTTGAAATTTGAATCTCAAAATTGTTAAATGGGTCACTGTAATTTGGACTACCACCAAACCGAGAAGTCTCATTTCTATTAGGTGCAAGGACAGAGTAAGAGGGTTCTTTGAAGTTAAGAGAGGAAACAGAAACGAGTGCTAACTTTTGTACAAAATAACTGGACAAATGGTGTTGCTGTTATCTGGGATGAAAGGACCCATGCCTTAGTTATATTCTATTGCCATGATAAAACATCATGACCAAAGCAACTTATCAAAGAAGACATAATTTGGGACTTACGGTTTCAGAGGCTTAGAGTCATGAGTGGAACAGCTGAGAGCTTATATCTTGATCTATGATTTAGAGGCAGAGACAGAAAGCTAACTGGGAATGGTGGGATATTTTGAAACCTGAAAGCCTGCCTGCAATGGACTGACATACCTCCTTCAACAAAGCCACACCTCTTTTTTTTTTTTTTTTTTTGGTTTGTTTGTTTTTTTGTTTTTCAAGACAGTTTCTCTGTATAGCCCTGGCTGTCCTGGAACTCACTCTGTAGACCATGCTGGCCTCGAACTCAGAAATCCGCCTGCCTCTGCCTCCTGAGTGCTGGGATTAAAGGCATGTGCCACCATTGCCTGGCTAAGGCCACACCTCTTGATCCTTCCCAAACAGTTCCACTAACTGAGGACCAAGTATTCAAATATTTGAGCCTATGGAAACCATTCTCATTTAAACCATCACAAGAAGCAAAATCACTTTGGAGGATTTTTCTTTAGTTAGTTAGGTTTTTTTTTTTTTTTTTTTTTTTTTGAGACAGGTTCTCACTATGTATTTCTAGCTGGCTTGGAATTTGCTATGTAGCCCAGGTTGGTCTTGAACTTGCAGAGATCCACCTGTCTCTGCCTCCCAATTGCTGGGATTAAAGATTCGTGACACCAGCCTAATGACGGCTGCTCTAAAATCCTATATAAGGTCCCTGAACAGGCTCCATGAGGTTCCCTCTCGTCTTGGTATGTAGAGCGACCTCAGCATGCTGATGAATCAATAAATTTCTTTTGTGTTTTGCATCAAAAAAAAAAAAAAAAATTCGTGCCACCACATCTAGTGGAGTCCTACTATTGTAACAATAGTATTTAAGCCTCTGGATCTAATCCCAGGTTGGCTACTACTTGTGCAAAGTACCCTGTGTTCTCGTATGTACCTTGGTGTCATGGTTTGGCTGTTTACAGACTTGTGTTCTCCCCAAGAAGTACAAACTGCTGTCAGTCTTCTGAGAACCATTGCTATCTCCAAAGCTAATCCTTCTATGTATCACCTTGACTGCACTTCTTTTATTTCTTCAGATGTGTATTGCTTTGGTTTGGAGCTTTAAAGTCCCTTGAAGGCCATGTGTTAAAGGTGCCCACCAGGCTATGTGTGGTGTCATTTGGGGGCAAGTTATAGTGGATAGGCAATGCTATTAGGACATGCCTTTGAGGGGGTTTAGGGCCTGGCCTTCCTTTGCTTTTCACTCCAAGAGATCATGGGTGAACAGTTTCCTCTGCTACACTCTTTTTCCCATGATGCCTTGCCACAGGCCGAAGAGTAACAGAGTCAAGCAATTGTGGAATAAAAGCATTCCTCCTTTTATATTATTTGTCTCAAGTATTTCGTCATTGGCATGGAAAACTACAGATACATCCTTTACTGTTCCTGTTCTGTAAGTCCATTCGTCTTAACCTTCCTGCTCTCAATCATTCTTTCATGCCGGCCCCAGAAAATGTGAAGGCATTTATTCACCTTAGAAAATACTACGTCTTGGATTTAAAGATAGTGACTAATCCATAATTTACATTCCGATGGATATATATATATAATAAATGTATAAATATAATGTAAATATATCTGTATAAATACATATTTACATATTCTGTCAGGTTTGATTTTTTCACTGGCTCATAGTAGTGCATAGAACAGCAAATTAAAAGCTCAAAGCTGGCCAGGCAGTGGTGGCACATGCCTTTAATCCCAGCACTCAAAAGGCTGATGCAGGTGGATCTCCGTAAGTTTGAGGCCAGCCTGGTTTACCTGTCAAGTTCTAGGCCAGCTAGGACTATGCAGTGAGAAGCCCCCATGTAGCCTCAGGATTTTCCATCTGCACCCCAGTTCCTGAATAATGATTTGGATGTTATTTATGTGTGAATAAATATGCCTAGGCCATAAGCTAGGACTTGCTCCCACTAGCTTGTAACTTTTATAACCCACTTAAATTATTCTGTCTTCCACTTAGATAATTACCTCTCCTTAGTTTCATGTGTTCTATTTCCTCAGAGTCCTAGGTGAATCTTCCTGTTCCTACTTCCCAACCAGAAGTCCCACCTTCTAATCCTGCCTCAGCTTATTGGCCATTAGCTTTTTATTGACAGGTGATTCTTCAACTCAGTACACACAGTACATTATCACCACATCCCCATAAACAAACTCAAGGGCTGAGGCAGGTGGATCTCTATGAGTTGGAGGCCAGTCTGGTCTACACAGCCAGTTCAAGGACAGCTAGAGCAACACAGAAAAACTGTCTCAAAAAAACAAACAACAACAAAAAACCTTAAAGCTTAAGCCTTCTTAGGGCTGGAGCATGCACAGTTTAAAACGACTCTACTACCAAACAGAATGGAATTGCCCTAGGGCAATGGCTTCCTCCCAGACCTGAGATCAGAGCTCTCTTTTCAAGAATACTGTCTTGGAAGTGGGCCTCAAGAGTTGACCCTATGCAGGGGATGATCAAAGCTGCTATTCTGGCACTTGTGAATCTCCTGACTGGCTTCTGATGGGAGCCCTAAACTATCTGCTCTCTTTCCCAGTTGTAACATACAAAAGGATGAATGTCCTCATAAAAAGAAACTCTTAAAATCAATAAGAGGCTGGTGGCAGGACTTTAATCTAGCACTCAAGAGGCAGGCACGGGTGGATTTCTGTAAGTTTGAGGGTAGCCTGATCTACATGTGTAGGCCAGCTAGAGCTATACAGTGCAATCCCCCCTTAAACAAACAAACAAATAAAACAAACAAATAAAACTAATATAAGAAGTGAGCTATTGTGGCTCACATAGTAATCCCAGTACTTTGGAGGCAGAGGCAGGAGGGTTGCCACAATGAGGTCAGCGTAGGCTATAGAGTGAGATCCAATCAGAAAAAAACAAACAAATAAGAGAAAGACAATGAAGGATACAAATTCTGAACAGGCACTTCTAAAAAGAAGATAAGCCACTCTTAATTGTCATTGTTGTTGGGTAGTTGTTTGTAGTTTTTCAAGACAGGGTTTCTCTGTGCAGCCCTAGTTGTCCTCGAACTCTCTTTGTAGATCAGGCTAGCCTTGAACTCACAGAGATCTATCTGCCTCTGTCTCCTGAGTGCTGGGATTAAAGGCATATGCTTCCTCAGCCATCTCTGCAGCCACCACCAGGCAGCATTTTTTAAATGTTCAAATAAGAATTTGATATAGTTCAATTGTAGTCCTAACCAAAGAAATGCAGATTAAATGAGCAATATACCTATTAACATAGCTGAACACTGACCTAGATGAAAGGAATTATCAGAATGTGCTAAGAGCATAAAGAAACAAGTATCCTGGCAATGAGTATAAAAATTTGAATATGCCCATCCTTTTATCCAACTACCTGCTCTGAGGCTCCTAAGTATTTCTAGCCACTATTGAAATGGAGAAGTTGTGTGCATTGCCAGGAAGGTGTGAGCAAAGGGGAATAGTGTTTTTGTGTTAGGCCCTCCTCGTCCCTCCTGGGACTAGCCATCACAACCTGCAACTCACGGACAAGAAGAGCAAGGGTCTGAGTCCACTCAGCTTCACACACTTTACATGGGAAGGGAATCAGGATTCAGATCCAGGCCTGTTTGTCTCCAAAACTCAAGGGTAGCTTCAAGAGATTCAAAGCCAGACAATGAAAGGAACATGCAGAGATGTGACAGCTGTCTGTGCTTCCTAATGAGTCACTGTCCCTTGGCCCTGAGCTCCCAGGTCTGAGAGGTGCTTTTTCTTAACCCTTGGAGAATCCAGACGACAATTTGTCACCAGGGTTATTAGCATTCCTCCCTGGGTATCGACAGCTTGTCTTTCCTCCCTCCAACCAGTGACTGATTTCTTCAAATGTTCGCCAAATACAGCCCAAGTCACCATGGTAAACGTATTGACAGGATCATATTAACAGCTACTGAGCATTTACAGGGCTGTAAGTTATGCAGGAGAAAAAAGATAAGAAGGGAAAAAAAACCCCACGGAAATAAAAGATGTTCAATCAGCAGGGACAATTATTTATTTAGAAGCTGCTGGTTGGAACAGTGTTAAATATATTTTAATTGCTAATTATGGCTTCTAATAGGGGAGGGAGGTTCCCTCAGAGTTATTCCTCCTTCAAGCTGGTGGTTAATATTTTAGCTGCATGACTTCAAAACTACGCTCGTGCTCATGGAGCTGACCCAGCTGCAGCGCCATACACACAGTCAGTGGGAGTTTTAGCCACTGGCTTACCAACGGAGGTTCTCTAGCCTTGTCCGGCCCACCACACCAATACCAAAGGTTGTAGCCACTTAAGCATAGACTGAGACAAGTTCAATAAGCAAAATTGTGCTCTGAGCCATCCCAACAGCTGACAATTTTTCAAAGGGATGTCCTATCCTTTCTAAGTTAGTTTGCACCTTTCACTGGGGGTTGGGGGCATAAGTGTTGCCTCCGACAAGACAGATAATATGGAGGAGTTTGTTTTGAGAGTCTAATTCCCAGAGTACTTTTAGGTGACCCTACTGACAAATAAGGTCATGCTGCAGGCCAGGGAAGTACTGAGGGCCCCCTGGCTTAGGAGGGCCAGCGTGAGCTACACCAGTCTCCTGCATTTACAACTCCAAGGCTTTTTTTTTTTTTTTTTTTTTTTTTTTTTGGGTTTTCGAGACAGGGTTTCTCTGTGTAGCCCTGGCTGTCCTGGAACTCACTCTGTAGACCAGGCTGGCCTTGAACTCAGAAATCCACCTGCCTCTGTCTCCCAAGTGCTGGGATTAAAGGCGTGTGCCACCATCTGTTCATTTCCATGCATCTCATCAGCACCCTGCTTTGTTAAGGACTGTTTGATGTCCCAAGGGAAAGACTAGAAATCTTTTAAGGCCTTTTGAATGCAAACCAGAAAACCATGATTTTGTCAAGAGTGCTCTCAGCTTGAACCTCCAAAGGTTTAGTTAGGACTCAGAAACCTCCTCGAGGTTCAAGTGGGACTTAAACTTAATAAAATCACTTCCTTGTTCACCTGCAAGGCCCTCCTCTGGCTTTTGTGTTGACTGTTTTTTGTATACTGTTGGACCTGTTTTCTCTTTTACACATGCACATGCACGGGGGGGGGGGAGGGGGGAGGAAGGGAGGAAGAGAGAGAGGAGAGAGAACCTAGGAAGAAGGAAAAAAGAAAAAAAGAAGAAGAAATATTGCCCCAAAGACTGGGCTATGTCCTCACTAAGGAGAAAAGCTGTTTCCATCTCTACTCTGTCTTCACAGAATCAGAATGGTCACTGCTGGAGCCCCAGAGGCCCTGACCAGGCCAGGCTAGGTGAAAGTCAAATGATTTACAGGGCCAAACAACTATGATTATATCTTTAATCGAGGCCTTTAACTAGGTACAAGACGGGAGCTCCCTGGGCTCTGAGGAGCAGTTTCAGAAAAAAATGGGTACTGGCTAGGAGGAGCACTAACTAACCTCAGGATGCAAGCTTTCAACCTGAGGATGAAGGGGCGGGAGGCCTAACTGCTAAAATCCGGTGGAATCACTCAGCTGCTGTCGAAGATGCTTGCCTGAACTCTCTAGTTCCAAAGCTTTCTTCTTACAATTTTTTTCTCCTTTGTATTTGAAAATTCAGCTCCTTAAATGTCAGTTGAGATTCCGGAGGCAGACTCCCAAATGTAAAATGTATTCCTGCTACAGAAGGCTCTAGTACCTGCCCCATGGCTGAAATCACACTGAAGTCTCACTGACCAATGTCTCAAGGTTTCCTATGTCATATGGCAAACACATTCTCCTAATCGGTCCAATGAGACAAAGAGATATGTTATCTTATTTCCACTACGCACGCAGTCAAGCAAAGTGAGCTTCCGAGAGTTTAAACCACGGGCCAGGGTGCTAGATCCACTGGTAAACAGCTCACTGCACACACACAGGGACCTCAGCGTGAATCTGTAACACCAGTATAAAAAGTCACTCATGGTGGCTGGCACCTGTAATCCCAGCGTTGGGGAAATACAGACAGGAGGACCTTTGGGATTTGAGCGCGTACACACACACACACACACACACACACACACACACACACACACACACACACACACAAATAAATATAAATAAATAAATACTGAAAAACCTGAAGGCTTTTGATCACTGGCTCCACAGCAACTAACACAGCTCAGCAGTGCCAAGACTGCAGTTAAAGTGCACATCCCAGGAACCCCAAAGTCGAGTTCACGACTGGCCACCTGTGTTGCTCAGCACCTGGTCAGTGCAGGTTTGTTGTTATTACTGAGTTGTTTATTTGGGGGTAGGATTTTCTGCACTGTGTGTCTGATGAATTCAGTTATTATTGAGTCCCTACTATGGGAAAGGCACCGCAGTTATTGTAACAAGCCCAGGACACTGCTCCTTCTCTCTCACCGTCACACTGCAATGGTGATGTCACAAGGTTTCTGTTAACCACCTTTCTGTGGTTCATCCCATTACTCAGCAGTGTGGTACTTTCCTGGTTTAGTATACTCTAGGTGTTCAGCAAGCCTGTGCACCTGGAATAAAACCCAAACTTCCTGTGGCTGGAAATACTGTCCCCTTCCTGTCTCATCTGCTACCAAAATACCATAGTCCCCTAAACTGTACCAGTTTCCAGCCTTTCTCTACCCCTAAATAACGAACCTGGTCCCTCTCCCAAAACCTTAATACAACTGCTCCTTGTTCATTGTTCAAGTTACAGATCAAATACTATAAATGCTATTTCTAAGGGCAAGGCAGGCAGGTTGACAGTGGGCCTTGTTTTGTTTTGTTTTGAGACAGGGTATCTCTATATAGTCCTGGTTGTCCTGTAACTCACTATGTAGACCAGGCTAGCCTCAAACTCAGAGATCCACCTGTCTCTGCCTCCTGAGCACTGAGATTAAAGCCATGTGACACTACACTCTTCTTGATGGAATGTGTTTTAATGACAAATAATCATGTAAGAATGATGCAACTTCTTTAGTAATCCATTTGTCTTAATATAAGCAATTAATATTTTTAAAAGAATATGACTTATTTTTAAAAAATATTCAAAGGCAGCAAACTACTAGACAAATTAAAGTTTACAAACAAACAAAAGCATCCTACCGTCGAGCTCACAGCTTAAGTCACCGCTTTAAAGTGTTAGTACAAATAAGAATTCCAGACCGTGTGACTCACACATACACAAAGCCCTGAGTTCAACTCCAGCACTGAAAGCAAATCAGCATCTTTGGGGAGCTGGGGAGACAGCCCAAGATGTCTGCAGCACAAGTCTGAGGACCTGGGTTCAATCCCGGGCTCCCATGTGGAGAAGCAGGCAGCTCCCTTCTATTTGTAACCCCAGTACTCAGGTGATAGAGACCTGATGGCCGACCAACCTCAGCAGCAAGCCCCAGGTCTCAGGGAGAGACCTTATGTAAAAAAACTAGGCAGCGGTGGCTCAGAAAAACAAAACAAAATGCAAGACCTGTGAAGTATGATGACTCTTAGTGCTGGCTTCTGGCCTCCCCACGCGCACAGTCACAAAGAATAGCAGAGCCAAGATAAGTCCATTTTTAATCATTGTTATTTTCTTCTTTACAAAGCACCCTCATTGTTTAGTGTGAATCTACTGTGCAGGTGGGCTAGTGTGCAACTGGGTCCTTAGGGAGAGCAACAGATTCTGAACTGATATGCACTAATCCAAGGCTGCTGACATGAAAGAGGCCAGTACGACGACAATGTTTATTAAATGTCCCAGGCCCCTATTTTGAGATGAGGGAGAATAGGGGGTTTAAAACTCAGGCTGGCCTCAAACTCCCTGTATCACCAAGGAGGACCTTAAATATCTAATCCTTCTACTTCCACCTGTCAGGTGCTGGGACTTCAGGCAAGTGCCACCAAGCTAACTTTTCTTTTTGTTATTTTGTTATTTTTGTCTCATGTGGCTCAGGCTGTCCTTCAATCTTTCTTTGCAGCTGGGGATGGCCTTGAACTCCTGATCCTCCTGATTCTGCCTTCAGTGCTGGGACTACAGGTGTGCATAACCTTGCCCAGTTTAATACTGTGCTGAGGATCAAATTGAGGGCCTTATACATATTAGGCAAGTTCTGGAATTAAAGGCATGTGTCACCATGCTCAGCTAATTGCTTGTTTTAAAACTCCTATATAGACTAATAGTACTCTGTCCCCTCTGCCGCGCATGCACCTATCACAGTTGAAAAAAATAAAAAAAAAAACCAAACTATTAAGCACTGGGATACAAGGAAACAGTACCATGGAAAGAAACCCAGGCCAGAGAAAGAGGAGACAAAGGATGACATCACAGCGTGCCAGAAGCTGACAGAAACTTGAGGATGAAGTAGTGAGCTGTGACCAACTGCAGAAGACCTTCCCTCTCAGCCTGGGACCACCTGGGAACAGGGCACAGAGACCTTCTGCACTGTATAGAAGGGTAAAGCCAATTCACCTTCCTCTCTTGGGGAAATTAACTACATTAAGGGAAATCGTTTTTATATATGGCCTTAACTATGTCGTAGAGACTGAAAGATAAACATATATATATGTCTCCTATTAAGCCAATGGTAAGAGTGTGGTGTCCAGACTCTTGTCTGCAAAGAACACAGGCCCCCATGGCGCGCGAGGCAGAGGAGACCCCACAGAGGCCACGGCTACGGATACAGTCTTCTGGACCACTTCTACTTGGTTGCTGTGCTCAATTTTGGGGGACAGCATCAGAAATGGTGGCCAGGAGAGTTGGTTAAACACGACCTCACTTTCCCATCACACTGGTCCTCTTGCTCACGTGATGAGAGCAACAAACAGCGGCCACTCCTAAGTCTCTTCGTTCCTTTTAAAACTCCCTTCCTGATGTAGATTCCGAGCCAGTCTGCTTTTTTAGATGATGAAATGGAAAAAGCTATCAGTTAACTTAAAAAAAAATTAATTCAGAAAAGAAAGTTAATTTTACACACACACACACACACACACACACACACACACACACACACACACACACACAGAGGAAGTCAGACACTCCCCAGTATTTACAGCTATAATCCCATCCACCAGGCCACAGATGGGACAGTAATTAGTTTAGAATCAAATGATTCGTTCATTTTATCAACTCAGGCATTTTGTCGTTGTTTTTGTTTTTGAGACAGTGTTTCTCTGTGTAGCCCTGGCTGTCACAGAACTCACTCTGTAGACCAGGCTGGCCTTGAACTCAGAGATCCACCTGCCTCTGCCTCCTGAGTGCTGGGATTAAAGGCCTGCGCCACCACTGCCTGGCTCAACTCGGGTTTTTTAGGTTTAATCTTTAAACATTTTCCATATAGTTCCCACCTGCTAGAATAAGGCTGTCCCGTTCTATAACCTTCTTTATTACATTTTAAAAGCAAAATTTTATTTTAGGATTGCCTTAGACATAAATAAAAACTGCAAAATTAGCACAGACTTTCTATGTACTCCCCCACTTCCCCTTATTCTTCATGCCCAATATTAATAAGGTATATTTGTCAAAACCAGTGAGTCAATATTGGTAACAGTTTTATCAATTAAAATCCATATTTTATCCAGATTTCCCTGAGTGTTAACCTGATGTTCTTACTTTGCCAGAATCCCCAAATTATCTTCTAAAGTCATAAACTAGATTGTTTAATTATAAAAAGAACACATGCACATAATATCTCTTCAGATACTATTCACAGGTGCATGGAGCGGCACTATCCCCTTCTTCCCATCCTAGTATTGCCAACTTCCCAGAGGAAATACATATATAATATATATATATATATAATATATATATATATAATATATATATATTATATATATATGAATGTTTTATATGCATACATACAAATAAACATGCATTTTCTATACAAGCAATCCTTAAAATGTTTTATTTCTTTTCGACAGATTTATTCTTATTTTATGAGTATGAGTGTTTGACCTGCATGTATGTGTGTGTCACATGTGTCTGTTTGACCTGCATGTATGTGTGTGTCACATGTGTGTCTGATGCCCAAAGAGGCCAGAAGACATCGGATCCCCTGGGACTGGAGTTACAGGTGGTTGTGAGCTGCCATGAGGGTGCTGGGAACTAAACCCAGATCTTCTCGAAGAGCAGCAGTGCCCTTGCTTGCTGAGCCATTTCTCCAGTGTCTGTTACATTCTTTGTTTATTATGGGGTAGAGGGTGTGTGTGGTATATGTGTAACGCAGCATGAAGAGATCACCTAGCAACTTATGGGAAACAGTTCTCTCCTCCTACCACATAGGTCTTAAAGGATCAAACTGAGGTCAGCCTGCTAAGAGGCATGCACTTTTATCCACTGAACTGTCTCAGCTTGCTACCTTGCTTCACAAAGGAAAACTTTCCCTCTCTACCTTGTTGTACATAGAAGTACTTAGGATCCTAATACATCCCCATGGTCTGGATCCCATCAAGAGATAGTTGCATTTAAGTTTTTGTAGCTACAGGTTTCTAAATCACCTACCTCCCCCACCCCCTAAAAAACCCAACAACAACAACAAAGAACAAAAACGAAAACAAAAAACCAAATAAAACAAAAAACCCACTTCTTTATACTATCACCACGTTTGTGAGGTTCCTGCTTCCGCAGACCTTCATGGAGAGGAGCATGCTATCACAGAAGCTATTCAGGATTCCCAGGAATGCTTCCAACTGTCTTCTTCCCAGCTTTGAGTCCGCTCTCCTGTTTAGCTCCCGGTCCCTTTGGGTTTCCTCCTCCTCGATTCTGGTTGAAGAACATCTGTGTTCTTCCTTCCCTCACTGTCCTGATTACCTCCCCCACTTCTTCCATGGCTTCTGTTTTCCTGCTCACAAAATCCTCTCAGTTTCTCAGCAGCTCGGCACACCAAATGACAACCAGACGCGGGCCACTGCTCTCCAAACCTGCTGTCTCCTGGAACCACAAACACCGTAAAGGAGGAACCCGAAAATCCTTCATGTGGCTAGGACTGTCAGAGGGGAGAGCACACCTCCATGGAACAGGAGAAGCATCAAGGAAAACTCTGCATTCTTGCCTTCGTCGAGCTAGACTCGGTTAATTTTTTTCTACTTTCTGTAACTTGATAGGGCTCATCTCTGACTCAGTAGTTCATGATTCTTAGGCCTTACCCCTTCACGCTTGCCTCCAACTTCTGAGTTGCAGTGGAGGCAGGAGGAGGGCTGGAAAGAAAAACCCAGAAGTGTTAAGACTGAAGACAAGGAACTAATGGTGGAGAAAGGTAGATGTGAGGAAGGAGAGGCAGTGTGGCGGGTGGGGTGGGGTGGGTGGGACATGGACCAGCTTCTAGCTCTTTGGCTTAGTTTCATCTCCGCTCCCTCCTTCCCACAGCTTTGAAAACAGACTCACTGGGGCAGGGTCGGGGAGGGTGGGGCATAGCAGAAAAGGGAGTGGCCGCTTCCTATTCTAACTGCCACTCCCCTCCAACCCCAACTTCTTATCCAGCAAAGCTCTATCCACCTCCAAGAATCAGCTTAATAGAATAAAACCACTTAGGGCTAAGGCTCAGGGAGAGTCAAAGGCCCCACAATCGCCTTGCCTATTAAGCCTCTTAGAAGTTAGAATGCTGCTGAAGAAAGTGATACTATGGCCCACTACTTAGGAAGAACACAGGACACAAAATCAGAGAGAGGGAGACCAGTTGGGGGACCTGGGAGCATGTAGGTGTAACTGAAGGGGACAGGGTGGGGCTGATGCTGGAAGACAGCCAGCTGCCAGAATGAGTGCTCCTACTGAGTCTTCCCATCGAGATTGGGGGGGGGGGGTTTAGAATGTACCAATGGGATGAAATCTGGACACAATAAAAGCAGTGTATCTCTTAGAGCAATGAGGGAAACATAGCCTCAAGCTTTTTGTAAGCTCAGAAATTAGAAAAAAAAACAACTTGGGACAGCTCAGTCCTAGCTCCACCCCCACCCTACCTCCACCCTACCCTAGCTCCACTCCACTCAACCCCACCCAGCTAGCCCCACCCCCACCCTACCTCCACCCCTACCTTAACCCCACCGCCATACAAACCCACCCCCAGCAAGTCTAGGTTTGACACTTTCTTGTCTTCTCCCAAAGAAACTCCTGGTTGCTTGCTTTCTGAGTGGCTGGCTGGTCAGGCAAAAGCAGACAACCAAACTAATTAAAAAGGCCTACTTCCTTCCCTAGTTAGGAAGTGAGTGTAGAATTCCAGTTATTCCCACTGGATGACTTGGGAAGTTCAAAGGGAGTCCTTGGTGAAATCACCTTTGCCTTAGTCCTCATATGACTGGAGTCAGGAAGGAGACACAACACTCCAAACATTGGCTCCTTAGTATCACCTGAGACTTTTTCCATTTATCTAAAGACAAAAGTCATTAGCCGGGTATGGTGGTTGTCTTAGTCAGGGTTTCTATTCCTGTACAAACATCATGACCAAGATGCAAGTTGGGGAGGAAAGGGTTTATTGAGCTTACACTTCCATGCTGCTGTTTATCACCAAAGGAAGTCAGGACTGGAACTCAAGCAGGTCAGGAAGCAGGAGCTGATGTAGAGGCCATGGAGGGATGTCACTTACTGGCTTGCTTCTCCTGGCTTGCTCAGCCTGCTTTCTTATAGACCCCAAGACTACCAGCCCACAGATGGTACCACCCACAAGGGGCCCTCCCCCCCTTGATCACTAATTGAGAAAATGCCTTACCGCTGGATCTCATGGAGGCATTTTCTCAACTGAAACTCCTTTCTCTGTGATAACTCCAGCTTGTGTCAAGTTGACACACAAAACCAGCCAGTACAGTGGTGCATGCCTTAAAAACAGTTTGGAAGGTGGAGGCAAGACCATTAGGAATTCAAGGCCATCTCTGGCTACACAGAGAGTGTGAGGCCAGCCTGAGCTACATAAGAGCCTGCATCAACACTGCCATTACCCCTCCCACACACAAGGCTGTGTGTCCCCACCTGCCAGGGCTTGCTAGGATCCCTAACCCTGTAAGGAGATAAAGAGTAAAGGTGTGTTTTGGGGTGTGTGTGGAGTGGGGTGCAGTGCAAGATACTTCAAACCTGCCTAAGCATTGGTAATATTAACTGGAGCTAACACTTATTGCAGATGTACTTGATGCTAACTACTATTTCCTACAAGTCTGTGTTTATTTCATATTAACTCATTTAACACGTATCACAACTCTGTTGGTCCCTTTCACCCCGAGAACTGAGGATCCAGGAAAGGCAGGCACATCTTCCACAGTTCAGAACTGGCTTTTATAGCTGCAGTCTTACCAAAGGCTTGCAGCAGCTCATAGGCAGACTTCACAGTGCTACAGAAGAAGTTAGCAGACACTAAACCTCCACCCCCAACCCCATCCCCTGGTCTATTTGACCAGCTTTTCTTTTTAGATCATAACTAATCATCTTCAGGCCATGCAGTAGTACTGGAAATAGATACAAATAAGACACAGTGTCTAACACAACACAGTAAGCATGACAAGGGCTGTGAGTGGGTCAAAATCTGCGGAATGTGAGGAATACCGCCCTATCAAAGACTCTTAAAATCTCTTCAAGTACAAAGGCGGACACATCAAAGCACTGCAGCTGTGGCGGGCACACAGTGAGCAGCTTCTTCAGAGTTTTATTTTATTTGTTTATTTTTATTTACTTAGGATCCTGGGGATTGATCCCAGGGTCTCATGCATGCTAAGCAAGCACTTTACTACAGAGCTGTACCCTCAGCCTTCTTTGTCTGTCACCTTTTAAGCGGGACCCATAGGCTTCCCTTCCCTCTCCAGGGCCTCTTCCTTCCCGTTGACTCTGAAGTCAGACGGCCTGGGTTCAAACCTCATTTTTGCTGCTTCTCTGTTTTTATGACAAAGAGAATGTTGCTTAAGCACTCTGTGCCTTGATTTCCTCCACCTGTAAGTGGATAGCCACAATGGCCGGCTCACAGGGAATTTTATGAATATTAAGTTACTACTGGGAAATGATGAATTTGTACCTCGAAAGCACTGCAGAATACCTGACACACAGAAAGTGCTCAGTAAGAGCGAGCCACTGTTAGGAAGAATACAATGCCCCTGCCATTCTGCCTACAGTCGTTTTGACTGCAATAAAAATACTGGCTTTAAACGCATCTGCTGTGGTTAGTTTAAGGGGTAGGAAGTCTCTGGGACTAAATAGAAGGAGAACAGTTCCCCTGGGAGGTAGAAGGAATAACCCTGGAACTTGTTAATTAAGATCTTGTTAATGAATCTGCTTGTTAATGGTCTATTAAATAATCGCACAATGAAGTTTACCTCAGGAGTCAAGTCTCTTTCAAATGCTCGCTCTTTCCAACCCTCCCTGTCCAGCTCTGACTAAGTCGGGTCCTTTCCAGTCCTTCCCAGTTCCATACAACCCTCTTGGTATGGTCACACTGGATGGTCCTTCAAGGGTATTACAGCCTAAGGGAGGGCAGAAAGCCTTCGTCATCTCTGTTCTGGCCGTCATCCCTCCAGCCAGGACGCCATGCTTCTGACCTAAATTTGCCCACAGAATAGGAAGGAAAACCCAGCAATGAAAACATAAAGGCCGCCGGGCAGTGGTGGTGCACGCCTTTAATCCCAGCACTTGGGAGGCAGAGGCAGGTGGATTTCTGAGTTCAAGGCCAGCCTGGTCTACAGAGTGAGTTCCAGGACAGTCAGGGCTACACAGAGAACCCTGTCTCGAAAAACCAAAAAAAAAAAAAAAAAAGAAAGAAAAAAGAAAAAAGAAAACATAAAGGTTCCCCAAAACCTTGCTGAGAGGCAAAGCAAAGGGTGGATTCCTTTCACAGGGGATCTGGCAGCAATGTTACACTTTTGTGTAGATAGATAGTAGCCTGTGAACCTGTCCTCAGAGAAAGTCTACAGAAGACAGGTAACTTTTGTCCCAGACTACTGAGGAAAATCACATGTCAGCCAGGGAATGGACTCTTTACTGCAGCCCAGCTTTAAGGATGAACTGTGAGAGGTCCCTCTAGGTTGGGCATTTGGTTTCTTCATGAACTGTTTGGGCATCCTATGGCCACTTAGTGAGACACAGACTCTTGAAAGTGCGTGTGCATGTGTGTGGTTTATACGGCTGTTTTTAGATTAGAGAAGGCACCATGTTCTTTTCAGACCTGTACAGGCCAAGGGTTATTCATCACCTCCATTTCATAGGCAAGAAGATGACACTCAGAGAGACAAAAAGCAATCCACCCAGAGCCACACAGATTGCTGAAGTCACCTTCACTTTCCAGTCACTCCTTCCCTTGTGTGGGCCTTCCACCTGCTGGAGGTGGGACAGCTGTGGTGTCAGCGGGCAGCCTCCGCAGAGCTCAACCATGTTTCTGTAGACATCTGTTAACTATCCCAGTCTCTAAGGAGCCAGACGCTTGCTACAAGAGGGGACACAATGAATGGTATGATAGCAGGCCACAGATGTGGGCCCATGTCAGAGGGATGGGCGAACAAATAACTGTACTACAATGTGATGTTTAAAGGGGGGAGGCTATTTTGAGAAGAAACACCACTCCCAAATCTAGACGCACAGTTAACAAGGGTGTTTCTCACCCATAGACATTAGAAGTTCCTGAGCCTCAGACTGAACCCTGTTCACATTCCATTTAACCTTCTACCCTCTGGCAGATTCACCCAAGGGGTTCCAGCGAAAAGCAAAAAGCCAGACAGTGGTGACTAATTCCTCTAACCCTCTGAGCCTTCTTTCTGTACAAATAAGCATTTGAAAGCTCCAGAGCTGGAGAAGAGGGAAGGAGGCTGACAAAAACCCAAGCAGAAGCAGAACGGCGGCCCTGAGCACAGCGAGCCCGCTGCAGCCTCTCTGGAAGGGCAGCAGCAACCAGCAGACAGCTATTGGCTGGAGCCCAAGGAGCATCAAGGCGTGCTGGACTCCCGCACATCTGGCTAAGCGCCTCATACCCCTCTGCTGGGTTGCCTCATAATGACAATATTGGACCAATAAGGGGAGGTCTGAGCACATGCAGTCAGCTGATCCGTAAGTAATAAGAGAGGCAAAGGGGGGGTGACTGGAAGAGGGGCCAAGGCAGAATTGGGGATGGTGGGGCCAGAGGCAGCTGGATAGATTGTCCCATGGCAGGAGGCTGAAAGAAGGTACTGCTGGTCCCCAGGACCCATATCTTCATCCCTAGCCTCCAGAATCCCTGGGTAGAACACAGCCTATCCTTTCTAGCTAGTCCTAGGCCCTCTTTTGCAAAACTTTCCCTCCAGTCTTGCACAGAAATGACCAGGGAGGCTCATTCTGAACTCACAGTGCTTCAAAGACTCTGAGGAACAAGTCCAATGTGGGTCCTGGGAATCTGCCTTATGGGGGACAGTCGCTACCCGTCCTGACCCTCTTCTTCCCACAGGTGTGTGAAGCAGCTCACTTGTGACCCCCAGTCACAGGGCCGACTCCCTGTCCTGAGGTCCTTACACTCACGATGCTTGTTCAAGTGTCACCTTTCCCACGTGCACATCCTCACTATTCACGTTGAACACGAGGCCCTCAAGAAGAGGAAGTGGGATCTAGTTCTCTGATTCCCCTGCAGACAGCACTGGGCCAAACACTCTACACACAGAAGCTCAGGAAATGCTGTGGATGTAGAGAGATGAGGAAGATAAGAGGCAGGGAAAACCACAGACAGTGGTGGAGGCCCCACCAAAGGAACTGCTTTTAGTGTCTGTGTGTGCCAGGCTGGGACAACGGTTGGCTCTGCTGTCTTTTTCACTTCTTCAATACTCTTGGCACTAACCTGCCTTGTGAATGGCAAGTCTGAGCAATGTTCCTCCCACTGGAAACTTTGCCAGGAGATGGTGCCAGGAATCTAGGTGCTTAGTGAAGGCCCGCCAAGTACTCTAAGTCGGGAGGCCTATCATATTTCTGTGGAGTACCAAGTATAGACTTGACCATGAACTTTGGCAAAAAGACAAGGACCCTTATCTACCTGACTAAACATGAGCACGGGAAGGCCTTCCCTTCTCTCAGGAAAAAATTGCTGAGTCCCTTATTCTGTGCCAAACTCAGTTCTGGCTTCCCCTGGATCTTCTGATATTTAGATACTTGTTATATGTCATCAGATACTATTTTACAGTGACTTATCTTTAGAAAGCTACTTTTCTGTTTGTTTATTTGTTTGTTTGAGATGACACTATGTAGCTGTGGTTGGTCTGCTGCTTCCTACCTAGAACCAGGCTGGTCTCAAACTCATAAAGATCTACCTGCCTCTGCCTCCAGAGTATTGGGATTCAAGGTATGAATTACCATGCCTGACTTAGAAAGCTACTTTAAAAGCAGAGCCTTCTCTGATGTTGGGCCTCAGTATCATCTAAGCACCAAATGGATGCTGTCAAGAAAGCTTGAATAAAGTACCATCGTTATCCGAGGTCACATCTCAGATCCTACCATGGGGAGAATCTGAATTCTGTTTATCACAGAGAAATGGAATTCTGTTTGTCACAGTCAATCCACGCCAGCTCTGGAGTTCTTTCTTCCATTCTCAGATGCAATATTCCATCCTCCCCCCACCCTCCAAAAAAGCAAACTGTTGTACCGAGCTGCTTTACTAAATAGCGGCCTGATTTTCAGATATCAGCTTAAATGTTGCCTGCTTCTTAGATACCCGAATCTCAGATGAGATAAAATACTCCTGCTTCTAATCCCATGCTGGTTTAGACTTCTCAGGCAGTAACACTTTCACAACACCCTTCATATGAAACTGAACTTTAAGCTCCAGGACAGCACAAGCTAGAACTATTCTGCTCACCATTCCTTCCCAGCACAAAGCTTAGTGCTGGTAACAATGTAGGTGCCTGAGAAAATATGGCTGAATGATGAAATAGATCAACTGATGTAGTCCGTTCTCCACTGGTGACATGCTCTGCCATTGTTTTTCCACCACCACTACCAAACAGCCAAGAGGAAGAAGCACCATTCTCTTTGCCATACCAATATCTCACAGTAACAAAACTGGGCTTCCGACAGGCCGTGGTGGCTCACACCTTTAATTACTGCCTGAGAGAGGCGGAGACTGGTGAATCTCTGAGTTCGAGGCCAGCCTGGTCTACGAGCAAGTTCCAGGATAGCCAGGGCTACGCAGGGAAACTCTGCCTTGAAAAAACAAAACAAACAAACAAACAAAAAACCAAAACAACAACAACAAAACCCAGAGTTTCCAAGGACCATGACAATGCAGAGGCCATGATCAAAGTGTGATGCTCCAAAAGTCAATAGAACTTCACCAACAGCCCTAGAGTGCTTGCCAACCATGAGCCAGCTGTCACAGACTGCAAGGTCTCCTTCAAGTGACTCAGCTCCTGGTCTGAGTCTCTCATGAAGAGGGCGCTTCAGCAGCAAAGAAGAGAGGAGAGTAAAAAGCTGTCCACGCCACAGTGGGAAGTCAGAAAGAGGTGGTGTTAGCAACACTGGACAGGAAAGGGTTAACCCAACATGTCTAGGTTCCCACCCCACCCTGTAAATCAGCCTTGACTGCTGCTGGGGTGAATGAAGCCCCACCAGGTCGGCCTGTCAGGAAGGAAGCTCATGCATCCAGACTTCTGTTGTTCTAAGGATTTTTTTTTTTTAATTTTACTGCTCAGGAAGGAAGCCCAAGCCTAGTCCCTAACTGCAACCCTGCTAATTCCGTCCCCCAGCATGCACCACTGCCTTTGCCTCTGGAGTCACCTACACTCCCTTTCTCCTCTCCCACTATTCTGAAGGAACAGAACATTCTGCCATTTGGACTTCAGTCTCAAATTTGCCCTCTCTTCAAAACTGAAAATGAGCAGGATCTGGTGGCATGCTGTAATTCCAGTATAGAGGAGGCTGAGGCAGGAGGATCATTACAAGTTACAGGGTAGCCTTGACTATACAGTAAGTTCCAGACTAGTCTGTACAGCATAGTAAGTTTCAGACTAGTCTGGGCCACTGAGAGAATCCCTGTCTCAAAAAAACACTTAAAATCAAGAATGCTCAGTATGCGCTTACCAGCCACATACCTCTATGTCTATGTGAGAAGAGAAACTGGTGACTGGGAGCAGAATTTGCTGTACCCTTCATCCGCGGAGATGCTGTGGCCCCTAACAGGGAGCCAAACCTCTTCCTTAAAGGGAGCCACAAGGAAGCCCATGGAGACAGCTGACTGCTGGCCTCTGATGGCTGTCACTGACACACACCTATGTGAACATGGGACCTTCTAAATATGAGCTACTGTCTTGAACCACAGCCTTAAACACAAGGTCCTCGGCTAGAGGGTTGTCTTGTCCTTTCTCCACAGACATGCAGAGTCATTCTCTGCCGTTCCCTAGCCCCATGGGGCTTGCTTTGACAAAGAGAGAGGCACTGACTTTATTTGTGGCCCTGAGTAATGGCAACCAGGCCTCTTTTACTCCCTGGAGAATGAATACAGGCACTACATGCATAGGAGGTCTGTCCCCGCCTAGCCCTGCCCCCCCTAATCCCTCCCTGGCTGCCCCCCTACCGCAGAGCTGTGGCTGTATTTCTCTCCTGACCTGCAAGGCCCCTCCAAGCCCCATCCTAAGCCTCCCCCAAGCACAAACAATCCATCATGCCATAGGACTGTGACACACACAGATGGGGGAGGTTCACGGATTTGTCTCACACAGGCAAGAGGGTGAAAGTGTCTGTGTAACTTAAAATCTACGGATGCACTAAAACTCTGAAACTTTGCATTCTAATACTAGTTAAATACCACTCTAGCAAATCTCATTAGGCAGGGCCCAAACCGCCATCACTCACAGATTCTAATTCACTATTTGTTTCCAACACTATGCGATAATACCGAAGTCTTGACTAAGAAAGCGTCATGAGGTGGAGGTTCTTTGACCTGGACCACTGTCCGAATCTTTAACCTACTCAAGTCTCTTCTAGACTTGGACACCCAGTTTATCTAACTCTTAATATTAACTTGCTTGTGAATAAACCAGGGTTAATCTTGGTGGCTGGATGATAATAAAGGGACGGGAAGCAGCTGGCCCTCACCGCAAAAGGCTCAACAACCTCTCTCCCTCCCTCTTTGTACGTTGCCATAAGGAGGAGTGGCTGAGAGGGTCCTATGCACATGGTGGCTGCTAATGACCCCGTGTTTGGCTACACTGGGGTTTCTAGCAAGGCAGAATCATCCGCCACATGGTCCTGAGAATGACAACCATCATTACATATTGACACTTAGTGGTCATGCATTTGTGATCATCACAACAACTCTGTTAGGTTGTGTGATTCTCAACTTGCAGGTGGGAACACTAAAGCCTGGACAGGTTCAGTAATTTGCCTAGCAAGTAAGCTAAAGGGTAACTTAACTCCGGAGGCTGCTTCCACTGATGACTATATTCTACTGCCTCTTCACCTTTGGTGTGAACCGCGTTCAAGTTGAAGCTCAAGGGCCCCGCCCCGCTTCCATTGCTCGAACAGGTATTTATTATGCTAGGCTGCTCTGACTTGATTTAAATCAGACTCTAAAAAAGCAAGGTTGAATGAGAGTAATATAGGATTAGCTGGCACCTAAGTGGGAATCATATACCTGAAAATAAAGCAGAAGTCTTTCCAGGGCTGCTCCTACAACCCCCCCCCCCCCCAGCTCTGCCCTGCTGCTCTGAGATAGAGACAAAGCTATAAGTCTCAGCCACAAATGGATTTCAGTGGGAAAAGACAATTCTCATGAGGTGAGCCACAGGAGGCTTACTAAGCTTGCTGTCTCTTGACACCATGCTACAGAGATCCTGTCGCCCATCCCCCACTTCATTTCCAGACTGGTCATGGAATATCTGAATGGCCAGATGGTTCTATATGTCTACATAGCTCCCAAATTGCTCGATTACATCCAGCTTCAACCAGGATCTAGACAAAAACTTTTATACACACACCCAAAGAAGGTGTAAAATCGCCGGGCAGTGGTGGTGCACGCCTTTAATCCCAGCACTCGGGAGGCAGAGGCAGGCAGATTTCTGAGTTCAAGGCCAGCCTGGTCTACAGAGTGAGTTCCAGGACAGCCAGGGCTATACAGAGAAACCCTGTCTTGAAAAACCAAAAAAAAAAAAAAAAAAAGGTGTAAAACCTGGGTTTCTGGGCTCCATACTGTGGGAACACATAGGGAAAGAAGATACTCCACTCTTGAATTCCTAGGTTAGGGGAAAAAAGCAAATTTCAATTATTTTTATGTTATGGGAGTGTTTTACTACTCCAAGTAATCAGTAAAATAAGTCTGTGTTTGAGAAAAAGATTTCACGGATTTCCTGAAAAATCTCCCCACCTTTATGTTCATCAAGCTCAAGGCTTAAGTAAGGCCTCCTGTCTTGACTTGGGCCTGCATATCTTTAGAATTAGCGTGGTCCTATAGCGCATGAGTAGCATGCTAATGGGAACTTCCAAGTCTAGATTGTACCTAGATCCATATATTTGACCTTGTCTAAAATGTACTAAGCCCTTTGATATACTTGGCACCAGTGCAAGAAACACACACACACACACACACACACACACACACACACACACACACGCAGCACACAAACACGCAACACAACATGCACCCCCCCATACGCACCTTCCTAATACCAAAACGAAAATGCAGCTAAGATTTTTTAAAAAATAAGTTTAGCTGGGCAATGGTGGCGCACGCCTTTAATCCCAGCACTTGGGAGGCAGAGGCAGGTGGATTTCTGAGTTCGAGGTCAGCCTGGTCTACAGAGTGAGTTCCGGGACAGCCAGGGCTACACAGAGAAACCCTGTCTCGGAAAAAAAAAAAAAAAAAAAAAAAGTTTAGTCCTTTGAGTAGGGGCTGGAATGGGATAAATTGCTGCTGTTTATGTAGCCTCTACAGGGTTATCCGTTCCATGTCCTTAACCTGGAAAATGTATAATAAGTTCTATTCATTTATTTAATTTTTTAATTTATTATTACTATTGTTATTATTATTATTTTATAAACCAGGCTCGACTTGTACTCACAGAGCTCTACCTGCTTCTGCCTCCCGAGGGTTGAGATTAAAGGCATGCACCACTTTGCCTGACATAAAGTTCTTACAGAAAATTTTTCTCTTTCCTCCAAAGAGATATTTATTAATTCCCCCATCCGGAGCACACACTTTGAAGATAAAAAAACACGTTCTGTTCAGTCACAAATGCACAATTGAAGTGACACTTTTAAAATTTGTAAGGCACGTTGACGTCTGAATAGCAATACATTATCCTGAAGTTTGCAGCTGATCTTTAAGGGGGATAAAAATGGTGCAGAGAACGATTGCTAACGTGTGGGAATATTCAACTCCAAAAATTATGGTTATTTTGGTGTTAAAATCGTGTGGATTTTATGATGACATGTATCATCACCCCAAATCTCAAGTATTTATAAAGAGTAATGTCAACGTGTGATCTGATATTTATTAACCAGATGCATGTGTATCATGGGTTAAAACCAAGAAAAACAAAACATTAAAAATTTCAACTCGATTAAATGAATTGACACTTTAAATCTGGAGTATTCACAAATGTTACATTTTATTGTGTGCTAATATTTATTGACCAGATGGTAGTAGTTAGTAAGGGTTAAAATTAAGAAAAAAAATAAAGATTATAATTTTATTTTTTAGTTCTCTTCTGCTTGACTAAAGAGGATAAAGGGCAGAGAGCAACTTTGGATTTAGTGTGAGGTTTTGTTTTGCTTGTGAGGTTTTTGTTTTGTTTTCAAACAACAAAAAAAGGGGAACTACCAAATAATCAACCTGGGGCCGCTGACCGGAAGGCAGTTCCGGACAACTTCCCGTGGGAAGAGTTCCAGAAATTGCCCTGACTTTAACGAGTCCCGCTGTGCTGGCTGCGAGCCTCCCAGCGTCAGAGGCGACCGCGGTTGCCTCGCCCGAATACCAGCAATCCTGCAGATTCACCAAGCCTGGACTTGGGAAACATTCCCCGGAACATTTTACAGATTCGAAAAGCAAGATGAAGAGGGGAAATTCTTTTTGAAACCGAAAGGAGAAGCCTCAAAGCCCTACTACCCAAAGGAAAGCTGGCTCCACATGCGTGTGCACAAGTCCATCTAGTGTCCCCAAGTCCTCGGCCCCCTCCTGGCTCAGTGCCCCGCCCGCTCCATGGCCACTCGCATGCGCTCGCGGAGTTCCAGTCACTCCCGGGCACCCGCTTGCGCATCTTGCCCGGTCGCTGTCATTGCCAAGGAACTGGGTTCTTAGAGCGACGTGGGTGCGTGGGGACGTGAAGGGCGGGGGTAGGGTGTCGCACGGACCTTCCCCGCACCCTGGAGGCCGCGCGCCGACTTCTCTTGAAGAGCGACAGCGAGGTCATCCGCATCCCTAAAAGCGCTTGTGGAGCCACTTGGGCCACAGGCGCTGCCCACTGGGTGGCCCGGCCTATGCGCGCGTCCCCGCGCCCTCCCCCACGGTCAATTACCAGCCACCCCGAAGCGGGCAGCCAGGCGCTGGCTGGCGGCCGCGAGGAAACGGCAGCCCGGATCGCTTCTGCATGACAATTGACTCGAGGGAGGGCGCTCGGCTAAGAGGGAGGACGGCCCCGGGGTCCGCGTCTCACCATGGTGATGAGGCATTCCCTCCGTGAGAGGCGACTACGGGCGAGGACCGCGGAGAGCAGCCGCCAGAGCCAACCCGGGCGCCGGGCGAGCGGCGCGCAGAGCAGAGCCAAGCCAGGCCAGATGGCTCTGTAGCCATCCGGGACCGCTCCGTTTCAGCCCGGCCTCACTTTAGCTGTGCAAACATTTCTTTATCCCAACAAGACAATTAAACCCAGCAGCATGAAAGGGAGTATCCGTGACTGTGTTGGGAGTGAACAAACGGTAACAACCACACACATCACAGGAGTTCTTGCCCCGCGGGAGAAGGGGGTGGGAGGAGAACCCTAAGCAGATGAGCGCATCACAGGGCTAGATCTGGGCAGGCAGGACCCAGGCAGTCAAGATACAGGCAACCTCTGACCCTTCTTTCTGGTCAGTGGCTGACCCTTCACACTGGTCCTCTGCTCCAGCTGCAGTCCAGAGGTGGAGCCTGGGAAATAATGTTCCCTGTTCACTCCAATTCCAGAGCCTTTGGAAAGTATCCGCTTTATCTCGCCCCTATGATGTCATCTAGCTTTCCAAGCTGCTTTGGCCTAAGTGAGCTAGACTGATTCATAAGGTCTTCCATGGCATGTGCCTTTATAAAGACAAATCTAAAGTGCAAAATACCATCTCCAATCAGGGCTTTTGGGACCTGGGGCTGGCTGACTTTCCAAATAGATCAAAGATGAACATCAAGCAAGACAGGAGCTTCCGGGAGATCTCAAGTTCCCTGGCCACAGGGAAGGTCCAAGGGGAGAAGACCAAGGGAAACCACTAAAGCCCCTTCCTGGTTAGGTAAACCAGAAGGCAAAGCCAGCCACAGCTCCACATGGACTGTTCTGACTTCTCTCAGGCCTAGAGTAAGCATGCATGCTAACCAACTCCAATCTGGGGTTAGACAAGAAGGCTGGTCAAAGACTGTGACAGGTCAGGCAGGATCTGGGCAAAGAGATGGCCTGAAGGAAGCCATCAGGAGATGCACATGACAGGCCCCAGAGTACACACTGTGAGTAATAAATGTCAGGATTCTAACACCAGGCAGCATGTAGGACTTACCTTCTCTTTTGCTGTAAAGTTTCCTTAATGAGGAATGTTTATTTTAAAGGCCCTGGGAAACACATCTATAGACACTTCATATGTAACACACAACATGGGCTATTCATAATTGGCCCATAAATTTTAGCGTCATTTCCCTGGACAAGGAGTCTTGGGGACTGGTTCAGGGAATGATAATAAACGGGAGTTACCTCGGTCCCCTTCCTGGGGAATTATTCATTCTTCACAAACAGCTTCTCACAAAACCATGTCTCCCATTTTCCAGGGCAAGTAAGTCAGTCCTGCAGCACACAGGCCTCCTTGCTTCACATTGCCCAGCACTTACCTTGGGGTCACCTGCAAAACCAGGTAGGTGGACGGGCAAGCAACTGGAAATGCCCACTAGAAGAGAGGGCATCACCCAAACAGCTATACTTGTGTCTGGTTTTTTGTTTTTTGTTTTTCTACACACATTTAATCACAAAAGAAATCCTGCCCATCAGCACTCCAGTTAAGGGCTGAACACGTGCGCATTACAGCATGTCTGCAGGCGTCTTTTTGAAAGGCATGTGGACATATCTGCATATGGATGCAAATCAAGAGCAGGGGGTGGCTGCCACAGTAAAAACTGTCAGTGTTTCCATTATAAAACTGATTTCCAGCGACCTAAAACGCAGTCAGAAAACTTCTACACCGAGTAAGGAACCTGCACACCCATGCTCACCCCACCCCACCTACCAATAAAACTAAAAGTCCCATTTAGGACTTTTACTATTATATTTAATTAAGACTTTAAAAAACAGCCTATGAAAAAATATCTGTTTGACAGAACTGAAAAAAAAAAACCCAGCTAACCATATCAGAAATTAATTCTAAATTTTAATAATTGACAAGTCTAAAATATACATGACTCGATTTGGCAATGTGGGCACAAGCATGGCACCCTGTACTCACGCTCCTCTGAGCAGTTGCTCTGCACTCTTCTGGCTTCCCAACCCCCACTGCTGCCCCATCTGCCCCTGAGCTCTCTCTCCCTTTGGAAGCAGTCTTGTATACTGTCACTCGATTATCTGAGAAATATTACTTATTTCAAAACGGTTCTGTCGGGAGGACCCGAAAGGCATCTAGTGGGGATAATCAGGCCTCCTAACGGCCCTTAAATATGTATTTACATAAAACAGACCATAAATATTCTGACACATGTCGGGTGTGTGACAGGAGCCAAGAAAGCTGCCACCGACTTTGTCACGGTGCTCTTCTAGGCTTCCCTGAAGAAAATGCCTCTCCTTCCTTCCAAAAGCTCAGAATCAAAAGCATAGGTGTCAGCCACCTGCATAGCTTCTGCCCCTGCAAATGCAGCAGCCAAACCACCTAAGGCAAGGACGGGGAAGGGAGCATGGATCCAGGGCCACCACTGGGCGACAGTCTCCTCTTCACTTGGTGCCTTTGTTTCTGGTTAAAGATTAGTCCTAAACACAACCCTAATAATCTGGGTGTGTAAAGGATCCTGTACTCCCAGACCTTCCTACAAGCTTGTCGTCTGTGCACAAGGAAAAGAACACAAAGTAGTCTATAAAGGAGGGATATTTTAAACAAAAGGAAAGAGGATTCCCATTCATATGACAATTTGAAATAAAGAAGTTTCCCCACCCTTTTGATCAGAGTCCCATTAATTTCAAGGTCAGAATTCCATTTCACTTGGGAGACAGACTCATTTAATTTTTCTCCACCCAGGCGTATTCCTGTGTGAGGGATCCATCTCCACGGGGGATGGCACCACCATACAATGCAAACCAGGCAAACAGAAGAGTTATGGCTCTGACACTCGGAGGGGAATGGATGGCCACATCTATGGGTTCTGACTTGACTAACAAGCTTGCGCCTGCTCTGGCAGTCTGACTTTGGTTTGGGCTAAAATGATAACAAAATCGAAGTATGCTGGGCTCGTGGGGTGAGGAGAAGGGAGTCTTGATCTCCCGGTGTTACTTTGCCACACACAGGCTTTGAGAGGATTTCATTTTTAACTTGTACTTGGAGGGAAAAGTGGGGAAGAACTGGTCACACCCTAACCCAACAGACCTTTAGCAGGAGCCTTCACCACTCAACAAATGAAAACAGAAACAAAATAGAAAACCAGCCCAACACACGGCCAAACACCTGTCCAGCAGGTACACCCAAGGAGCAGGATCATAGCACCTTCTAGTCAACAGAAACTGAGAAGGTGACAGCCAGAGGGCTTCGTGGCAGTTCTGCTGACACGCAGCCGCTGCCTTTTTCCCTGAAGTGGGGAGGTCTCTGGCTTACAGACACTGACATAAAAGACACACTCTCAACATATTTCAAAACCAAAGAGCGAAGGATTTACAAGGCAGGTTGATTTTATGGTGACTTTTATTGAAAAGGTACGCTGGGTGTAGGCAGATGCCTTTTAGCACAGGAAAGTTAACACAGTGCCTAATTCAAGGAGACAGCCTGAGGAAGCAAGGCCGACAGGGGAGAAAGCAGCAATGTCTCTATTACTCTCCTCGGCATCATAAAGAGAAGAGAAAAAAAATGGTGTTTGAGTTGGTGGTTAGAGCAGACAAGAGCCCAAAAAAAGCAGAGGAGAAGGGAAAGCAAACCTCAGATGTAATTTTCTTAAGAAAATAAAATGAAGCAAGTCTTAGAACAAAAGGTTGGAGGGGAAAAGACCCTCAGTTCATAAATTCGCACCAGGCCCGAAGAAAGCTGTTCTGTCTACCCACAGCCCCAAAGCTTCAAAACACAATTATTTTTTGATTATATCAGAGTAGAAGATTGCAGGGTTCTGCCCTTCTAGTCTACAAGTTCTCAAGAAAGGTTAAGTTGAAACGATTAGCAAATGTAGCCAGAACCTACCAAGGCACCAGAGAACATGAGAAAAGCCATTTCATAAGCAGAAATTAATAATAGTTGTGAACATCAACCATGGGGCAGTCACCCAGGTCAGTTATGCCTAGTCCTAAAGCTAGCCCTCGGGTAAGCATCCAGCAAACCTGAGTCCCAAGAGAAGTCAGCTTCCCAGCCTTGTGAACACAAGGAAAGTACAGCTGTTTGAAATGCTTTCTGGTGACTGATGACACCTTTGTCCTTCTGTGAAAAGCAACCTGATGCCAACCCAAGAGCTGAGAGCTGAGAGCTGAGAAAACAAAGTCACGTGGAGCGTGCTGGCTATGATACAGTGGGAAAACGAAAAAAAAAAAATAACACTATCATCAGGGAACCGCACGAAGACAGCAAAGAGAGGAGAGATGGGCAAGTTCCTTGGGCCCCCAATTCCCTGGGAACTTACGCTTTCTAACAAAATGACTTTCATCCCAGTGTGTCTATGGCACCCTCTTCCCTTCTCAATCTCCAGAGAAGTCAGCCAGGCCTGGTACTGAGACCAGCTTGCCTCTGGCTACCACCGGAAAACCCACAAGAACTATATATCATTGATCACTGAGGAGAGGTAAGTAAGCATTAGCCATCCAAAGCTATCACAAGGGACACAGTTGGCCTTTCCCGTCACTAGGAGCATGTGCGATGCTGCCAACCTGTTGAACACTTCTGTGAGGCAGGCTTACTAGGGATGAGGAGGGGGCTCCAACCAAAGTACTTACATCTGTCATTCCGATCCTCTGGACTCGAGGAGGTTTCCCGGTCAGAGATGAGGCCAGACACAGCAAAGATCTTCTTCCCAGTATCATCAACCTTAAGTGAACCGGGGGAGCTGGATGGCAGCTGTGTCCCAAAGTCATATTCCTTGCCATCTGCATCTGAGAAGCGCAGGTGGGGAGACTCTGTGTCATGACAGTTCTTGAGTCTCTTGGCTGGTGTAAAGGCTGACTGATAGCTCTCCCTGTCCTCCGTGGAAGCGAAGGGACGGAAAGCCCCCACACCACTATGATTTAGCATACTGATTGGGGTGCAATCTAGATTTGGGGGAGCAAACTGGGGGTGGAGGTGTAGTAAGGAAGGGGGGAAATCACGATTGGCAAAAGTGCCCGGCACCCCACCTTGCCGGTGGTACATAGAGGCAAAGGTGTAGGAGCCATTGGTGAAGGGAATATGAACGTCCTTGTCTACTGAGACAGGTACACCAAAGGGTCGTGGTTGCTGACAAGGGATAGAGGCATCCCTGCTGGCCTCGGCAGTGGACGCCAAAACCATCAGTGCTGGGGATGCCAGAGGGTTGGGAAGATAGGATGAGTTCTCCATCTTGAAGGCTGCCCGGTGTAAGTCCATCGGAGTCTCTTTCTATGGCCGGTGTCACACAAGAAGCAGTCTTCCCTGGGAGGGAGGCCAACCTGCACCTTGGATCAGGGCGAGGATTATTACTGGGGAATCATGCCCTTCGAAGACCTGCAGAAACAGCAAAGAGGAAAAAAGAGGGGGGAGGAAAGTCAGAGGGAGGTGAAAAAAAAAAAAGGGAAACCCCAAGTGATTGAAACACCATCCTTCTGGCTTACAGATGCTCGGGCAAGAGACACCACAGGCTTTAGGAGCCAGTGGGCAGCAGCAGCAGACCGTTTTCATTCAGGAAAATCAATAGACAACTTACTGTGATGTACGCGTAGCTGACTTTGGTCCCTACACGTTCCGGGTGAAATGCGCCTGAGCCCAGCAAAGAAAAAAAAAATCATAAAACCTCCAAATACAATATTCCCTGAGCAAATGAGCTTTGGAAGGCCAAGTCACCCAGCAGATTACGTGGGGGGGAGGGGGGAGTCTATATTTTAAAGGGCTTCACCTACGAACACCACTCATGGCCGGCTTCTGGCTTGAGGTACAGAGACCGGGCTCTACCTAACTGATGCCCCATATTAATCTCTTTCTTCATCCTTATCCTGACAGGTTCCTATGACACACGCATCTAGACCATACATATTAGTTGGTACAAATTGTACCTGAGGCTGAATCACACACGTTGGCCGATACATGCACATACATCTTCATGAGTCACCTAAGACTGTCTCTAGAAATAAATGCCAAGTGAACCATTTTATTTTTTACACACAGCCCCTCTAATTACACATGCTTCCTAGTTCTCTCTTCCCAATGCCTGGCACTTCTGACAATGTTTAAAAACATAACCGGAGCCTTTGGCACATGTTCTCTTCCAGGCACGGCAAAGAATGGATTGGTAACTTTAGCTACTAATACAGCCACTCCTAAGGAAATTTGTAAACTGCCTTGGATTTACCATTAACATTTAGAACAAAACGTTAACAAAATTTCTGACTTATTTTGCTCTGTTTATTGGCCCAGGCAGAGCTGATGTCCAATAAAAGTCCCCCAAACAAACTGGATTTCAAAGAGACTTCTTTTCAGTTTCCCTTATAAAATTAGGCTGTACATTTTCATAGCTACTGATTCAGTTTCTAATATATTGAATGGGGGTTGGGGAAGAAGAACTGTATCATCAAAAGGCAGGGTAAGATGAGAACCAAGACTTAACTAGCTGCAAATCTATATTCTCATTAGAAACCGAAAGAAACTTAAAAATAAAATCCACTCCCATCTGTTCCAATTTATAAATGAACCATGTCAAAAATAAAATTGCCCCTCCCCCCCTTCAAAAAGCCCACGCCTTTGGTAGTCCCTCAGGTAGAAAACCCTCAGTTAAACTGCAGATGAGTCCTCCCTGCTTAATGCAGTGCGAGGAGAGTATTTCCTTCTCCCATCCTGTAGCAGACATGTCAATGGCTGTTATTAATTGGGAAGATGAGTGGACACCATCAGACTGCTTCCTCATTTGGCATCTCTCCTTATAGACATCATTGCTAAATTACCAGATTATGTATCTCACATTAACGGATTTTTCTCTCTTCCAAATTTTAAATAACTTTCCTGTCAAGTTATAGCAGGGTAGAGAATGTTGTGCCAAGGACAGCCAGTGAGCCTGACAAGTCTGGGAATTCTGTACTTGGCTGTTTTCAAGTTAGAGTAATGGTCCCACAGCACAGATGCTCTGAAAGTGGGTCCAGAGCTGTTCCAAGGGGTCTAAGCCGCTCCTTAGAACAGAAATGAACACACCGTGTTTCTACAAGCCTCAGTACAGCAGGCTAGCTGAAGGAGAGGATAGACATGACACCCCAGGGGTGAGGGAAGGAATGCTTCTTTCCCAAAATAACTGCCCCCAGGATCCACTTTCCATTTTTACTTCCTAGATCACCTCATTATGTTAAATGAGATTCATAAATTAGTGATCTGGCGACAGCACCGGACACTCCAATAGCACGCGCTCAATCACTCAGACCTGAGAATCATTTGAAAACTTCATTATACTGAAAATAAATCAACAATATTTTTCCAGGCCACATGTCTTTTACTCCACTATGTGGGCGTTGGTCTCTGCAAGGGAGGAGGGGAGTTGTTGTCTTTCCTTTCCTTTTCCCTTTCTTTTCTTTCCCCCTCCTCACATTAACAGTATAGATGAGGCTTCAGCAGACCACAGTCATTATGAAAATCTATAGTTAATACACTCCCAATGTCAAAATGTCATGGGTTTAAACACAGAACCCAAAATAAGAAAACTAACTGACCCTCTTAATTAAAAAAATATGGATTGTAAGATAATCAGCTTGATGGTGCATTTGGGTGACTGTGAAGAACTGGGCAGAGAGAAAGTAAGTAACTGCTACTTTTCTGCCTCTATGCTGATTTTTTTTAATTTAGCACTTCGTGCAAATCCAGATTAAAATAACTCCAGCTATTGATCCGAGCAGTGGAATTGACATTAATTTTAGTTCACTTCTCACTTTGCAAAGGGATCAATAGGAAGTAATAACAGCTGACATCCCTGCTGAAAGGAGGAGAAAGAAGGGCTGAAGACAGAAATCGAAAAGCAACCAAATAAATCATCAGCTACTTTTCCACGGCATCAGACAAACTCCAAACAGATTGCAAAAAGTCTTTGTTGAATTAACTAAACAAGGAGGAGGGATCAATCCACGAAGCTAAATAAATTGTCCGGCAGGCAGTGAGGTTGGACAGAGGGACCAACAAATATCGAGTTTTTAAAATTTCAAATCCTTGACGTGATGGGTTTGGCTCAGTTCTCTCTGTGTGGGAGTTTGTTTGTTTCTTAAATCATACACCCAACCTTGGTTTAAAGTGGTTCCAAGCGTCGGCTAACTGAATAATTAGTGAGATTACTAATTGCGTGGTTAAACATGCCAGAAGCAAGACAAATGAAGAAGCCGGCTTTTAGAATGTGCAATTATCTGATACTAGGCTGGTGCGTAGCGGTCCGCGCTCTTTCGTGCAAACTAGCCACTTTCGTGTAGAAAAACCGAAAGCCAGACAGAAAGTCCCAGCGAGTGAGCGGTTTCCCACCCCTGCCTAGGGTCGGGGCCTCTTCACCCGCTCTGGGGATGGTAGTGCAAAGAAGCGGTGTCGTTGCTGCTGCTAGCTGGTGAGAGCCAAACCCACTTGGAAATGACTGCCACAAAGCAAGCTCTTTCCCAGAGCTCAGGGCGCCCACCAAACTAGGACTCTGCTGGCAATTAAAATGCACACGCAACGCTCCTCTGCTTATTACAACAGGTGACATTTTTGTGGTCTCTGAACCGTTTCCAAAAGCCATGACTTAAAATAATAGAACAAATTAAACGATATTTTCCTTTGCATAAATAAACTTTTAAAAAATTAACAGGCAACTTAAAAAGCAAAGAACAATGGGAAATGAGGCTAGAATAGCGGGGGGGGGGGGGGATTCGAAGAACGAAGGAAAGAATTTTTTTTTTAAGTTCACAGACTTCGCTTGAAGAGAATTCCCCCGCACACATGCCCAACGGGTATGTGGAAACACCGCCCTAACAGAAATTTTACCACCATATGCAAGGGCTCAGGGAGCATAAGGCTAATACAGTTCCCAGGTTAGGGCCAACGCCTGGGACCTGGCCGGGTAACCCGTGGCACATTTAGAACTAGACACTGGTCTAGCTTGGCCATCGGATGCGAATCCGCGACAGCCTGACTGATCCGAGAGCACGAGGAAGCGGGGATGCTGAGCGTGCTGGTGCAGATTTCAGCCATGAAGAGCCTCAACCCAGAGGGAAAAAGAACTCTTTTAGGGAAAACGAGAAGAGAAACCTCTAAAAACTTGGGGGGTCAACCCTGAGCCCCCCACGCTCCGTGGCCTGACCTCTCTAGCTCCCTGTTGCCTTTGTACAAAGATCCCAACAACCTCCTCTCGAAAACAATTTAACTTTGGGGAACCGAGAAGAAACACAAGCCCGGGGGCTCGGGTCTGAAGGCTCACACGGCCTGGGGACAGGGGCTGGAAGCAGCCAGTCTTCGGGCAAAGTCCTAGGACCCTGAGCCCCTACGCCGCCCCGCCCCGCGGGTCACCCGGGTGCGGTGGCCGCGCGCCCTTCGGCCGGCAGCCGCCGACTCCTCCATCCCGCTCCGCTGCCAAAGAGGGCGGGTGCGGAACCGCAGAGCCCCCGCAGTTCCCGAACTGCCGCCGTGGGGTGCAGCAGGTTGGGGCTCTGCGGCTCCGCCGCCGCCGCCCGGCCGCAACACCCCGAGAACAGGTGTGCCCCCGCTCCCTCGGCGCCCGGACCCAGTGGAGCGCCGCTACCCAAGTCCTCGGATTCCCCTTCCAGGCCCCGGAAAGCAGCGAGGGAACTCACGCCACTTAGCCCCAGGCTCCGCCGGCCGGGAGAGATCGGAACGGGAAACGCCCGGCGCGCTTTTTCTCGACGCTCTTTTCTGCCTTTACCCCTTTGCTCATTTTCCCATTTGCGAGAAAAGCCCGGGGGGGGGGGGGTGCCGGGCCCCAGCCCGCTTGACTGCCCCAGCAGTCCTACTCACTGCCTCCTCCCTGATCGACCCCCTTCTCTCTATTTTTTCTTCTCACCCCCCAAAATCCCCAAATGCCTCTCAAGCCGAGGCCACAGTGGAGGCGGGAGGTGGGTCGTGGCTGCAAGACATCCTGAGCAGAGAGCTCCGGTGCTTTCCCTTTCAGCTGCTTCTGGGGCAACGAAGGGGCTCAGGCGGAAGACCTGGGACGACACAGGCCACCCAGACAGAGCCGTGCCCCATCCGGGTGGCCCTGGCCCCAAGCACTCCAGCCACCCGATGTGCGTCCGGCCCCCGGCTCAGGCCCCGGGGCCTTGACTGGAGCGGTGACCCGGACCAGAGAAGGCAGTGTGTTCTTAATGGGAAGGGAGAATGTGTCCTCTGCTTTCCAACACCCCGAGACCCCGTCACCTCGGGGCTCCAGCACGCCCTGGCGGGCCACGGTCACCCGGGCCTCGAGCTCTTGCAGGGGATACTGTAGCGCAAGACGAACCTCGCATCCCTAGATGGCCTCACCACCGTGGGCGGCCTCGCCCGGGGGGCCATACGGAAGCTCTCCGCCCAAGTTTGTTGTGCCCTGGAAGAAAAGCCTTTCTCTTACAAAACACAAAGGCGAAACGCCCAGGCCGAGCCCTGAAAAGCTCCGGGTTGGGGGTGGGGGGCAGCCGGAGGCTCCGGCGCGCGGTGGCTGGGACGGGCTCCGGGCGGAGGAGGTCGCTTGGCCCCGGGTGACGAGCACGGCGGCGGTGGCCACCGGACTGCAGCAACCGGCGTGCTCGCTGAAAAGTTTTGCTCTCAAGTCGGAAGAAGAGAAATTGTTACTCAGTTTAAGGTAGGTAGAAGATGTGAAAAAAAGAACACCACCATAAAAAAAAAAAAGAAAAAAAGAAAAAAAGAAGAAGAAGAAAAAAAAAGCAAGCTCATGATTTTACAAGATCGTACTCCCGCCTCGCTCCTTATAATCACTGGAAGAGGGGATCCCTTCCCCCCACCCCCACCCCCAAATCCCAGGAGACCAGCACGGATCGCGTTACTCTAAGGCCTGGCCAGTCCAACCCAGCGGAGCCAACCGGTTACAAATAGCACGGTTCACCTCAGTGGCAGCACCTGCCTTCATCCTGCAGGCGGAGGATTTCCCCATCCCACCCCCACCGCACCCCCGGCTCTCCTTCCACATCCTTCACACCCATCCCACCAGGAAAAAGTAAACCGAGCTCCCCAAGGCTCCGGAGTCTCCGGGGTACCCCACCAGGTCGGCAATGTGTTGTGCGACTGGGATCGTTTCTCAACAGATCGCCCCTTTCCTATCCCGCCCGCAGCCTCAGATTCCCCACTGAGTAACACTCAGCCCGGGCCCGCTGGAAATCACAGCGGGGTGCACCGGGAAGCCAGGCAGGAGAGCTTACTCGCGGTCGACCCAAACAAAGTGGAAATGGGGCTTATAAAAAGATGGAGAAGTCCTGCTCCCTTCCCCTGGCTATCCCCCTCGCCCTCCCTACTTGTCCAATTCCAGCGTCTGGTCCCTCCCCCTTGCACCCCCCAAATAAAACACATTAAGGAAAACTCAAGACGGAAAGTTTGAGTGAGGCAGCGCACGGAGCGCGCCGGGCACCGACAGCCAGGAGGCTCGGTCGCCAAGATCTAAGACGCGGCAGTGCAGGTCCCAGTCTCTGCCCCTGTCGCAGGGGAGCCGCCCGAATCCCTGGGAGACCAACCCGGAAAGTTAGCCAGGTTCCTCAGCAACCCGGCCGCCCTCGCGCCCACCCCTCTTGTATACGCATACGCATCCACACCCCTTTCTGGGCTCCGTACTTGCCGTGGAAATTCCTGGGGAGAACGGTCGCACTTTTCAAGACAGCGAGGTAAGACAGAGAGTGTGGTGCATGAAAAGTCCCGGGTGCGCAGAGCCGGCGGGGGCAGCGGCGGCGGTGGTGGCGGTAGCGGCAGCAGCAGCAGCAGCAGCAGCAGCAGGCGGCTGGCCCCGGGTTTGTGCTCGCAAGCTGCCTGGGATTGCATGTACAGATCAAGAGACTCGGTTGGTGTGAGAGAAGAGCAGTGCTGCCTCTCAGCGCTGGCTCTAATCAGTGAATGAGCCTCCACTCTCCCAGGGACTCGGAGGCGCACACACACGCGCGCGCGCACACACTCACACACACATGCACGCACACATTCTCTCACACTCACACACATACAGGCACTCTGAGCACTGAATACATTAGGGTACTAAGGGACTCTGGGAAATGGAGTCCAGACCCCGGGCACTCCGGGAGAGCAGCCCTAGCTGCCCTCACTAGAGGGCTGGATGGTCTTAGGTGGTCCGCCCAAGTGGAAACTATAGAGGTCTTTTGCCATTGTTTACATCTCTCCTCCTTACCCTCCGGAGGTTTCTGACTGAGCACGATTCTTTTTTGAACTAAAGTGACCGAGGGGAAATGGCTAAATCTTTTAAGTCTGACGTCAGAGCTGCTCACTGACCACCAAACCTTGGCTCCAATATAAAACTCTACCCTTTTTCGGAAAGATCCTATCTGCTCTTTAGTGCTTCGAATATTTAGTGCTTTGAATATTACTTTGGGTCTTCGCCTGTAAAAATAAAATTATAAGCGAATATGAATAAAACTGATATTTCGAGGGAGAGGAAAGGGCCTAGTTTAACACCCAGATTTGTGAATAAAAAAATTTCTCTGGTGTCATTGATGTTTATAATATAGTCCTTTCTCTTCAAATTGTTAATTCATCAAGTACAAAAAGATACATTGGGGAAATGGGCAGAGAATTAACGTTCTTGAGAACCTTCTAAGACCCAAGTTATGAGACCAAATATCTTTCCCACAATCTCAGTTAGCCCTTTAATTCTGGAGATAATATTACTAGTTTTTAAAAAGAAGAAACTGAGGCTGAGAGGGTTTTGTGATTTGCTTCTAGCTTCACAGCTAGCAAGCTTGGGAGAGCAGGTAGGCCCAGCTTAGGAGGCAAAACCCGTCTGAAAGCTAATCCTGGTTTCAGAAGTAATTCCTTTGTTTTGTGGCTTGGTTTCTGAAAAGTCAGGTTTCTCATCTGGAAAAAAAATTCTCTTCCCTTAGGATACATGAGGATAATCCATCCTGCAAAGAACCTCACAGGATTATAAATAGTCTAAACCAGAATGAGACAAGTACTCCATTCTGATGTGACTTTATCATCCTTTTTTCCCCTGTTTAACATGTGCCTAAATATTCTGTGCTTAAGTTTGTGTAGAACTGGGCTCTATGGTTGATGCCTGTAATCCCAGCACCAAAGAAGCAGACACTGAAAGTTCCGGACAGCCTGGTCTATATAGGGAACTCTAGGCCCAGCCAGGGCTAGAAATGAGACCCTCAAGCAAAAGACAATAACTAAGTTTCTGTGTGGTGGTTATATTTAGAATGTTTAATTAGCAGCTCTTTAAATGAGCAGCTAATAAGCTCACCTAGACTTCTGTGACTATGACCACTTCTATTCACAGGGCTCAGTTGGCTTAGGTACTTCTAAGTCTCTAGTCATGCCAGCCATGCATTGGCACTATTGTTAACTAGACTGCTCTTTCCTGTTGGATTATAAACATTATGTGGGCAAGAACAATGTTTGATTTTTTTAAAAGGAGTATCACCTCAGTATCTAACAATGTCAGTATACAAGAGTATTAAAAATGAACAAATACAAGCCTGGCAGTAATGGCTCACACCTTTAATCCTAGCACTCAGGAGACAGAAGCTGTTGGATCTTTGAGTTCGAGGCCAGCCTGGAGTACAGGGTGAGTTCCAGGACAGCCAGGGCTATATGGAACTCTGTCTCAAAACAAAAACAAAAAGGAAACAAATATGCCTAGATTGTGCAAGGGCATGGGTTAGATTAAAAAACAAAAACAAGACAAACAAAAACAACAACAACAAAAAAACCCAACCCCACAGAACTCCTGTCCCTAAAGAACTGACCATCGAGTAGAGGACCAAAGGAGCAAGCTGGAAATCAACATGACCACTGCTGTAACTAGGATGACCGTATATCTGTTGACCCAAGAAAAGTGTAATCATAAATAGGCCACTATTACTAATTATGTTGGGGTGACTAGTGAACAGAGGTCATTCATTCTGGGCTGAGCATGTTGAGTGGCCACCCTAGGAGCACAAAATACTTCATTAATTTAGCATGTATCTATTGAGCCCTGCCCTGCCCCTTGCATTCCCTAGGAATTGAAATATGAGACATTCAGCCTCAAGAGATAAGCAGAAGTGAGCCACAGCACAACAGGCTTTGTGTGCTAACTTGAGGCAAGTAGACCTCATCCCAGAGACGGTAAGAAATCCTGAGGTGCACAACATGGTCGGCTTTCTATTTCAAAACAAGCACTAGTCAGAGGGTGGGCAGCCTGGATGTAGCAGACTAATTGAAAAGTCTGTTGCAGGTGACAGTTGAGAACGCCCATTGGGTCAGTAGCAATGCAGATTCTAAAGGCAGAATCAGCCAGACGGAATCATGTTGCCTCAGAAGGTGACGGCCAGTCCTTGTGTGGACTCTAATACTTATACCACAAGATAATGCTTCTCCTGCATGTTTGCTTTTATTTATTGAGGCAGGATTTCACACTGTAGGCCTGATCTAACTCATGATCCTCCTGCTTCAGCCTCTCAAATTCTGGGATTGCTGACATGCACTACCAATCCAGCTTTGTTCTTTGTAATTTATTTATTTGTTTGTTTGTTTAGATTTTTTCGAGACAGTGTTTCTTATTGTGTAGACCAGGCTGCCCTCAAACTCACAAAGATCCTCCTGCCTCTGCTTCCTGAGTAGTGGGAGTTCCCCTAAGATCCAGGTCACAATCTTATGAATGGACAATCCGTAAGAAGCTCTATTTCAGCTCAGCCGTCAAGCCACACATTTTAGAGACGTTGGCAGTGTTCTGCACTGAGATGCGAATATTTAGGAAGCAGAACAGTCACCATCTGTAAGGACAATATGATGAAAAGCTTAAATGCAAAACAATAGCAAAAACTTACAATGTGAACCTGAACATCTAATACCTTGCTACTTCACAGGTCACATGTTTGGCAACCTTGGCTACCCAAAACACAATGAGGCAGGAAATAAGCAGAAAGAGTCCCAGAATAGCCAAAACAAACATTGCCAAGTCTATGCGCTAAAGTTAACACATTTTACTCCTAGGAGAATTCCACAAGCCTTCACTTGGAGCTGATTTACTCTTTCTTAGGTACAATTCTAATAAGCTTGATTATTTAGCTTTCCCATTTACAGACTATTAAGATCGTCAAATTAAAAGGGGGCAGCCATTAAAGAAAATGAGATAGACTTGGATGGACTGATATGGACGGAGGCCATGATATACTGTCAAGTGAGAAGACATGTAAGTCAAAGAACAGTACACATAGCATGATGTATTTATCACACACATGTATACACCTGTCCATGGACAAAGGCCAGAGATGAACTACACTAAGCTGCTAACACTAATTATATCTCGGCAATTTGGAAAGCAGATAAGGGGCACAGGAAGAAAGAGAAGACTTTGGCTCTGTGTGTGTGTGAATCCAAGTGCATGTATGCGTTTGTACAAGTACATGTTTGGGTATATAAGAGTGCAGGTATGTTGTGTACAGGCCTGTAGAGACCAGAGGACAGCCTCCAGGACTCTTTCTCGGGCACCATCTACCTTAATATTTTTAGGTTTTGTTTTGTTTTTGAAACAGAGTTTATCTACTGGCTGTCCTAGAACTCACTGTGTAGGCCAGGCTGGCCTCACACTCACAGAGATCTATCTGCCTCTGCTCCACCCCCAAGTGCTGGGATTAAAGTTGTGTGCTACCTACCATGCCTAGTTTCTATTTATTTTCCTTTATGTGTATGAACATTCTGCCTACATGCCTTTATGTGTACTGTGTGTATGTAGTACCTATTGAGGTCAAAAGAGAGAATCAGATCTCCAGGAACTGCAGTATGTTTACGGATAGATGACTGTGAGCCACCATGTGGGTGCTGGACAATGAACCAAGGTCCTTCAAAAGAGCAACATGTGCTCTTAACCACTGAGCCAACTCTCCACCCTCCACCACCTACCTTATTTTTAAGATCGAGTTTCTCCTTGGGACCTGGAACTCGGTGATTAGAGTAGCTGCTGGCTGATCAGTGAGCCCCAGGGACCTGCGGTCTCAGTCTCCCCAGTCCTGGGCTTACAGGTGTACACCACCATACTGGGTGTTGTGTAGGTGCTGAGGATGGAATTTAGGCCCTTCTGCTTGTGTGTGAAGCCATCGGAGCAATCTCCCCAGCCCCATGGCTTTATTTTTCATACTTTCCTGTTTCTTTAGGATACAAATATACTAGTTTGGTAATTTGGATATCCACCGTAGTAATTAGAATATCCATTACAAAGTATACAAAGATACTGGTAGCATCAGAGCAAGCACACTGAGAACAAGCATAGAACTTAAAAACAGGCAGTGAATAGGGTTCTTTGATGTGGAGGCAAAGAAGACATCACGACTTCCAGCCTGGCACAGCCCCGATACTGTCAGAGGCCTGCCAACATGGAACACATTATGCGTAATACAGTTTATTTATGAGAGAACAGGTGCGTGAAAATTTAGAAAAGGAAATTCATACACACATGCACAAAGACACACACACACACACACACACAATGTCAGTCCCTAACAATGAGAAGGAAAGATGCTTCACTGTTGCTGGTTGGTTTTGCTTTTAAGAAAATTGTTCTTTACATAGGTGTACTAGCTAGTTTTGTGTGTCAACTTGACACAAGCTGGAGTTATCACAGAGAAAGGAGCTTCAGTTGAGAAAATGCCTCCATGAGATCCAGGTGTAAGGCATCCAGGTCTCAATTAGTGATCAAAAGGGGAGGACCCCTTGTGCGTGGTACCATCCCTGGGCTGGTAGTCTTGGGTTCTATAAGAAAGCAGGCTGAGCAAGCCAGAAGCAAGCCAGTAAATAATATCCCTCCATGGCCTCTGCATCAGCTCCTGCTTCCTGCCCTGCTTGAGTTCCAGTCCTAACTTCCTTTGGTGATGAACAGCAATGTGGAAGTGGAAGTTGAATAAACCCTTTCCTCCCCAACTTGCGTCTTGGTCATGATGTTTATGCAGGAATAGAAAGTCTGACCAAGACAATAGGCTAGGTTGGCCTTGCATTTGTGATCCTCCTGCCTCAGCCTCCTGAAGACTGGGGTTAGAAGTGTGTACCATCACTCCCAGCAAAGACTCTGCTTTGTGTAAGAGCAGAAGTGATACAGAGTACAGAATCATCCTCAACCTCAACATTAAATAATTGCCTATTGCCTACCAATTGCCAGTCCCTAAGAATACAGAAGTAAATTAAAGATAGTCCCTGCTAAAGGAACTCCAGTAGCAGGCTGGCTATGACAGTGTGCACATGTGGTACAGTGTGAGCAGACCTATCAGGAAACTCTGAATACAGCTTGGAGCAAAGGCACAAGAGGAAGAAGCTAACCCAGCCTACAGCCCTTAAGTAAGATAACAACAACCATGGGTATTCAAAAAGTAACTACTGTATGGGACGGTATTTATGTTTGATTAACCATAACCATTGGGTGGGGGGTGGAGAGACTGCTCAGCAGTTACAAGCACATACTGCACTTGCAGAAGGCTTGCATTTGATTCCGAGCACCCACATCTGGTGGCTCACAACTACCTGTAACTCTGACTCCAAGTTTCCTGATGCCCTCTTCTGGCCTCTGTGGGTACCACATGCATGTGCACAAACAGAGTTCAATCCAAGCACATAATCTAAAATGACAATAAGTAAAACTCTTTGTTTTTTTGTTGGTTTTTTTTTTAATTTTTTTGGGTTTTTTTTTTTTTTTGAGACGGGGTTTCTCTGTGTAGCCCTGGCTGTCCTGGAACTCACTCTGTAGACCAGGCTGGCCTCGAACTCGGAAATCCACCTGCCTCTGCCTCCCAAGTGCTGGGATTAAAGGCGTGCGCCACCATTGCCTGGCTTTTTTTTTTTTTTTTTTTTTCAATTTTTTAAAAAGGAAAGCCAAAGGTGATTACTGTATGGGATGGCACTTTCAATAGACTTTGAATGGGAAGTACAGTTCAGGACAAGAAACGGTATATACAAAATCACCAAGCTGTAAAGTTTCTCAGTGCTTTTAGATAGATAGTACATCTAAGACTTTTCTGGCAAAGAGAGGAGATGATGAACATTGGTGTGTGAGGTGGTATCTAAGCCCTTTCACACTTGGAAATTACATATCTTTTTTTTTTTTTATCTTGAAAACTATAGTTATACTTGAGAATATTCCAGATGCATGAGGTACATCAAATCAGTGTAATGTCAAATATTCCAGGGAAAATTCATTCTTAATTTGGAAAACAAAGGAATAGAAGCTACAAAGGTAGCCTGGGTGGTTAAGAGTCTTGTGGTGGGTGGCTAAAACTTGGTTGGCATCTTGGCTGGATCTGGGATCAACTAAGCAGCTGGCCACACCTGTGAAGGAAGTGGGAAGACCAACTCTAGATATGAGTGGCACCTTTGGGTGGCAGCCACATAAAAGAAGGTTCAAGAGAAAATCTGTGTTTTTTATTTCATTGACTTCATGTCTTCTGATGAGTTCATTTACCTCACTGTTGCAGCCACTGCTGGACTACTTCATTCTTCCCTGAGATCAGAACCCAGCCTCTTCAGGTTTCCAAGGTGGACTAGATATCTCTCCAGGAATCCTCTAGATCTTTGGCATCAGATTGGCACTGCTGAGGTTTCCAATCATTTGACTTGAACTGCTACCCAGGTTTACTGGCTAGTTTTGTGTGTCAACTTGACACAAGCTGGAGTTATCACAGAGAAAGAAGATTCATTTGAGAAAATGCCCTCATGAGATCCAGCAGTAAGGCAATTTCTCATTAGTGATCAAGGGGGGAGGGCCCCTTGTGAGTGGTACCATCTGTGGACTGGTAGTCTTGGGTTCTGTAAGAAAGCAGGCTGAGCAAGCCAGGGGAAGCAAGCCAGTAAGCAGCATTCCTCCATGGCCTCTGCATCAGCTCCAGCAACTTGACCTGCTTGAGTTCCAGTCCTGATTTCCTTTCGTGATGAACAGCAGCATGGAAGAGTAAGCTCAATAAACCCTTTCCTCCCCAACTTGCATCTTGGTCATGATGTTTGTGCCGGAATAGAAACCCTGACTGAGACACCAGGTCTCCAGCTCTCCAGTTGAACAAAGGCTGTTGTTAGATGACTCAAGACCATGTTGTGGAAGGTGACATAACCAATCCCCACTTGCACCACAGACTCATCCTCTCCATTTGGCTCCTCTAGAGAGTTCCCACTCATACAGGTCCCATCTGTCACATCTGGATGTCTCAACATCCTGCTCACTTCTCTTGATATTCCAGGACTTTGTTTAGGCATGGTCACTTTCAGAAAGCCATCCTGCCTAGAAGCCCTTTCTTGTCAAGTCTACTCTCCTAGCATGCAGTGCATGGATCTACCCACTTACCGTGTGGTCTTGGATTTGTGAATTAAACTTTCTAATCCACCAGTAGACTTGATCATCTTCCCGCCCCTCCCCCAAGTCCCAACCAAGGTGTAGCCTTGGCTGTCCTGGAACTTGGTCAATAGACCAGGCTGGCCTTGAATTTATAGAGATCTGTCTGTCTCTGCCTCTGCCTCTTAAATGCTGGCATTAGAGGTGCACCACTACTGCAGAGCTGGACTTGATCCTCTTAAAGCAGAAATCTGTCTTTGTTCAATTGTTGGATACACACTTAGTATCATAAATACTAGTATGTGATGGAGGGAAGATATTTAAATAAGAGGTCTGGATTCAAGAAGCACTCCCTGGTCCAGATGCTAAGGTTCTTGAAGGGAGGGCCTGCTTGCCTATCACAGCATCTCAAACACTGTGAAACACCACAGTGGGTGACTGAGAAACACACACCATGAATGAATGAACAGCTAGGAAGAAATTCTCAAGACAGAAATGACAAGCTCGGAGTGGGATTTAGAAAATAGCTTTGAAGGCAATGTTAAATATAGACCAAAGAGTGGAGAAGACTGGAGGGGGGAAATAACGGGGGGGGGGTGTTACTCAACACTATGAGATATATAAGTTAAAAAGCACCGTTTCCTGCCCGATGTGACCAGATGCTTTATTTATTTTTCAGGGCTGATCTCTCTAAGGAGTTTCTGATGGAGGACAGGCAGCTCCCTCATTCTGGACGTCTTCCCTGTCCTGAACCCCCACCAGACCAGTGCCTTTCTGTACATCTGGAGGTTACAGAGGGCAGTGGCTACATCTTATTCATCTTAGTATCTCCAATGCCTAGGACATGCCTGCTCAATAAATGTTTGCTGAATGAATGAACACATAAATTGATCTATTAGTATACTGTACTCGAGCTCTGACCAAGACACAGAGGACCCTAGCGATCCCCAGTGTACAGGTTTCTGGATACAGGAAACAGAACAAATAAAGCAAGACTGGATCCGGAGGCGCACCTATTCCTCAGGTACCAGCGGGTAAATTTCTCTCTCTGACCCCTCCATCCTCATTCTGAAGAATAACTCTTGTTGAGTGAAAATCAATAAAAGTCATTTTAAGGGAAGTAGGTTTAGAAAAAGGCTCTGAAGGAGGAGAAAGGCAACAGGGAACTTCACGTTCAACCAATTTGGGCTTTTTTTTTTTCTTTTTATGACAATTTGTAAGCTTAAAAAAAAAAAAGGCTCTTCAACAAGATAAAAAGTCTGCTTTTCACATTGTTTTTCAAAATAAATCCCCTCCTTACACAAACCCACAGTGTCTCTGGCTACTCTCAGCCCCCTATATTTTTAGATTTCCAAAAAGAAAAAAAAAAAATTCCCAGCACTAATTAGAATTGCTGTACCATGCAGCTTGGCATAAATAAGAAACTGTCTTAAGTAGATGCGGGCAGCTGTCAAGACATTCTGCTAATGTAAATGCTTACATTGGTGATCCAGGGAAGCCGATAAGTGTCTGCTGACTTCATCCGAGAGGTACTAAGAAGAAGTATAGAGAATGCCTGCTCCATACTGTCCCCAACAGAAACAAGATGTGCTTCCTGTGCTTGAAAGAACTTGTGTGTCTGTGATGGTAACTCAAAATCACAATGTGTTAAATAAGACCCAACTCATTTATTTATCATCTATCTATCTTTTTATTTTATGAGTATTTGCCTGCATGCATGTATGTGCACTTCATGTGTGCCTTGTGCCGTCAGAGGTCAGAAGAGGGTCTTGGATCCTCTTGAACTGGAGTTACAGAAAGTGTGAGCAACCATCAGGTGCTGAGAATTGAACCTGGGTCCTCTGTAAGAGCACCGTGAGCTCTTGACAGCTGAGCTATCTCTCTAGCCTCTCCCCTGACTCAACTACAATGCAGATAAAATGTATCCAGGGGGCAATGCAGACAAACTGCTGGAGGTTTTCCAGGTCAGAGAAAACTATGTGGTTTGAGGTCCTTCAATTGTTTTGGAGTGAGACTTAAATAAGGCATTCATGAAGAAACAATTTTAATATTAAAAGATGGAAAGTGTTACAAAAGAGTATTCAGGGAGTGGCTGACTCAGGGAGGGCATCAGGAAGAGAGGTGTCAAAATAGGAGAGGATTATAGCAGGGCTGAAGGCAGGGGTGGGTGTGAATCTCTGTTGCTTATAGCTTGGAAGACCTGGACACATTTCTCTTCCCGGAAGCTCAGTTTCCACCATCTTGAAACAGAGACACTTGAGTGTCAGCACAGCTGCCTCACAAAGGTGATGAGGGGCAACGGGAAATGATGTCCACTGTGGTGCTTGGCAAATAGCAGCCTCACGTCAGCGATGGCTCTGTGTGTGCTCTCTCTCCCTTCCAAGTGCAAGGAACAATTGAAACATTTAGGGAACAGAAAAGAACGGTTAGTGTCAATGTGCAGGATGGAACAGTCCTGTCTGCAGGACAGACAGCCTCCTCTTCTCATGGTAACCAGCGAGCAAAACAACTTCCCTACCAATTTCTGTGCACAGCAAGATTTTAGCAACCTGTTTGTTGCTGATTGTTTATTGAGAGACAAGATCTCACTATGTATCCCTGGCTGGCCTTGAACTCATGGAGCTCTATGTGTCCCAAGGGTCTTCACCACCATGTTAGGCCTCATTTGATTTTGGATCATACCTTTCTATCCCTAAAACATACCCTGAGCCCCACTCACGTTCATGTATCACCTTCAACTCCACACTTATTTGTGTATGTGCTCACATCTACCACAGCACTCACACAGAGGCCAGAGGAGACCTTGTAGGAATTGCTTCTCTTTTTCCACCAGGGATTGAACTCTGGTCATCAGTCTTGGCAGCAAGCTCCTTTGCCTACTGAGCCTGACCCCATCCTCAAACTTTGTTTGGATTTGTTGACAACAGAATGCTTCTAGGTGAAAATAAGTGTATAGATTACAGATTTTACTTGCATTTATTCATTCATTGATTCAATAAATAAAGGCTGATGGCTTGCTCACTTCACTGATTTTGGTTCATTCTTTGAGACAGACATCATGCTGTGTGTAGTCAACAATCCTCCTGCCTCAGTCTTCTGAGTGGGGTCAACAAATATTTATTGAGCACCTGTTTTCAGATCATCAAGAGCTACCTCAGAGAATTTGTCAGCTTCCCACCCCAACTTGTGCCTGTGTCTCTCTCCTATTGCAGAGAAGGAAGGAGCCTTCCTCCTAGTGAGACTGGAAGGGAGAAGGGCGTGGCTCTTAGGCAGGCACCTGCCTAGCATTGCAAGTCCCACCTTCCATACCTAGCACTGAGGGGACACAAAAGCCTTCACTGCAGAAGTGGCCTAGCACAAGCTGCATATTATATTTACGATGTAAAGGTGTCTTTCAATTAAACATGATGTCGGGGGAAAGGACAAAGAGAAGAAAGTATTTGCTCATCCATGTTTTTCTTCAGAGCACACACACTCTGTCTCTCTCTTTCTCCCCCCCACACCCCCCTGCTTTTCAACCATACCTGTGTGGAGTGTTACTTCTACACCCTGCCTCTGTTTTCACCCTTGCTTCAAGCCTGATATCCATCAAGCTATGGCTGTATCCTCTACCTCTGCCTCCTCTGCCTCTTCCTCCTCCTTTGTCTCCTCCTCTTCTTCCTCCGGTATCTTCTCCTTTTCCTTCTCCTCCTGTTCTTCCTCCTCCTTCTTCTCCTCCCCCTTTTCTTCTTTTGAGTCAGGATCTCACTCTCTAGACCAGACTAGCCTCACAGCGATCCTCCAGTCTCTGCTTCCCAAGAGCTGGGATTAAGGGTGTGCACATTATGCTAGGTGCATGCAACAGACTGCTTTTAAAAATAATGGATGCTGTTTCAAAAACAATAACCAAAATTTTTAAAAAATAATAAAGAGAACAGATGTTTGCATCAACACAAGGTTAAATTATGGCTGTCTATTGATTTGGATAAAGCCCCAAATCCTTACCATGGCCTCCGAGGCCTCGCATGCTGTCACCTCCATGTCTGCTTTCCTCTTTGTCCTTTTGCATGCTCCTCTCCCCTCCCGGCTGTGTTTTTCTCCTCTTACTCTCTCACTATGTCTTGCATCCTCTCTCACCTCAAGATCTTCCTCTCTTTCCCTCTCCTGTCAATCTCTACCCACCTGCCAGCTACTCTAGTCCAGCATGTTGAACTGGCTTAACTCTTCTGGAGGAGAAGGAGAGCTAGTGAGATTCCCATTTACATATTCTTCTCCTTCATAACCCTCGCTTCCTTTATGCCACCTGCCTTCTCTAATAGTCTACAAACTCCAGGAGGGCAGTGCCACTCCTGGCTTGCTAATTGGCACATTCTCAGTACACAGCTTAGTATCTGGGAAATAGTAGACAATAAAGTGGGGTATTTTTGTTGTTGTTGTTTTGTTTTGTCAAGACAGGGTTTCTCTGTGTAGCCCTGGCTGTCCTGGAACTCACTTTGTAGACCAGGCTGGCCTCGAACTCAGAAACCCGCCTGCATCTGCCTCCCAAGTGCTGGGACTAAAAGCGAGCGGCACCACTGCCGGCAAGTGTTTTTATAATTCAGTCACCCAGTTGCAAATTGACTTCATCTTTATTTCTCTAAAACTTCCGAGGACTACACAAAGAGAGATAACACGTCCTTGTTCACGTCACCATTATACCAAAGACTCCATCTCTGTGTCTGTGCTTAGCACACTGTGCTGTGGTAATGTGTATAACATGTTTAAATCCCCTCCTAAAATATGTCCTTCTTGTCTATTGGGTCACACCTCCCTCTCTATTTTCTTCTCCCTGGCACTTCACCTGGGGTCTGGTAAGATGCTAATGCTCAAGAAAGGTTGAGAAAACAGAGTTGTCAGCGTCTGTCAACCGACCAGATAACCTGAAGGAACATAGGAAGTTCCTAAGAGATCCTTTCTTTGACACTTGCAAAGACCAAAGAAACAATAGGATGCCTCTCCTACAGTGCAGAGTGCATCCCACCATCCGGGCCCTTCACTGTGTGCATCACACCTTCTCTTTGGCTTGTGAAATAATTGTGCAGTCTTTTCCGGACCCCTGAGCTTCACTGTGAGCCTCCTTTCTCTTTCCAAAAGAGAAGGAACTTTGGAAAGTAACTTCAGTGAGATGGAAAATAGAAACTTCCATACTAGGTTGCTGGGTTTCAAAACAAGAGAGGGAGAGAGAGAGAGAGAGAGAGAGAGAGAGAGAGAGAGAGAGAGAGAGAGAATATTATCCAGGGCCAAAGGAAGTTAATCTTGTAAATCTTGTAGTGAGTGTGTGATGGAATATGATTGCTGTAAAAGAGAAGAAATGGCTATCGGAGGCTGGAGAGATGGCTCAGAGGTTAAGAGCACTGACTGCTCTTCCAGTGGTCCTGAGTTCAATTCCCAGCAACCACATGGTGACTCACAACCATCTGTAATGGGATCCAATGCCCTTTTCAGGTGTGTCTGAAGACAGTAACAGTGTGCTCATGTAAGTAAAATAAATAAATCTAAAAGAAGGAAGAAAGAAAAGGCTAATGGAAGGGGAACCTGGAGACATATGCATAGACGTGGAAATCATTCCAAAAGTTGGGTCAGACATGGGGATGTGTAGAAGGAGCCCTCATAAGGCAGAAGCAGGAAACTTTTGAGGGAGTGGCTCACACATTGAGAGTTGGACAATGGGCTGTCACCTGGGATGTTTCCCGCAAAGTGAGTGAAAGTTGCATTGTAGCAGTAAATGTTCTTCAATCTTCCCCAAGAGCTCTTCACTCTGCAGTAGTAGCCGTCTCACTTGTCATGGCCACCCTTATTGAGCAAGGCCTAATAAGCAATTAGACTTTGGCCCGGCTGCATTTCTCCCTCCTTTTCTTTCAAAGACTAGAAAGAGATGAATGCAGGGGTACACATGTAGTTAGAGTCCCCTTCATGGCGATCAGAATTAAGAAGTGCTTTGCAACACTGGCCCACATTGAAGACTGGCTTTGACACTTCTGTGTTTGGACAACATAGCCCAGTTGAAAGAACAAGCTTTGTGGTTAAGAAATAAAGACATTGGCTGGGCATGGGGGCATTTGCCTTTAATCCCAGCACTCTGGAGGCAGAGGCAGGAGGATGTCTGTGTGTTCGAGGCCAACCTTGTCTACAGAGTGAACTCCAGAACAGCCAGGGCTACACAGAGACACCCTGTCTCAAGAGGAAAGGAAAGGAAAGGAAGGAAGGAAAGAAGGAGGGAGGGAGGGAAAGAAGGAAGGAAGGGAAGGAAAGAAGGAAGGAAGACAGGCATTAACTATGTGAGATTTGAGCAAATCACATACTTTATTATTTTAGGTTTTCCGCTTCTATTGTAAGGGTTTGTTTGGTTTTGTTTGCTTGTTGTTGAGTTGGGGGGGGATGTGAATGACACCTTCTACATAAAAGTAAAGAAAGGAAGGTATTAGTAAGAAGGGCCTTTTGGATATTATTTTTCTTTTGCAGCACTGAGGCCAGCATGTGCGAGGGTGTGTGCTACCATTGAGCTGCATTCCTAGCCTTAAATCCATTTCTGAATCGTAAAAGTTGGTGATAATTAAATCTTCCTCATTCACTTCCCATTTTAAAATCTCATTTTGTTTGCAACAGAGTCTTGCTGGCCTTGAACTCAAGAGCTTCTGCTTTGGCCTCCAGAATGATGAAGGGATACACTTGGGTGCCACCATCCACAGCTCCCGACTCTGTCTGGAAAGATGATAAACACCCTAGTGTTTCACTGAGGACAAGGGAAGAATTTGAAGAAATACTATCAGGATTAAGTTTGAAGCTAAACATCGTGGTGCACACCTATAACTCCAACACTTGCACAGTGGAGGCAGGAGGATCAAAAGTTCAAGGTAGGAACTGGAGAGATGGCTCAGCAGTTAAGGACACTGGCTGTTCTTCCAAAGGACCTGTGTTCAATTCCTAACACCCACATGGCAGCTCACAACTGTCTGTAACTCCAGTTCCAGGGATCTGACACCCTCACACAGACATACATGCAGTCAGAATGCCAATGTAGATAAAAAAAAAAAAAAAAAAAAAAAAGTTCGAAGTACCCTCAGTTACCTAAAGAGTTCAAGGCTAACCTGAGCTACAGTGAGACTCTAACTCTGCCAAGCCTGATGACCTGAGTTCAGTCCCCAGGCACACAGAGTAGGAGAGGGTCTATTCTCATAGTTATCCTCTGACAACTGTGCTGTAGGACACACGAACACACACGCACAAATGCAATCTGAAACAAATTGCATTTAAGTAATAATTGTAAGGCCTCTTTTAAATTTGCATATTAGTTAAACAATAAACCAACATTTGTTCATAGTTTAGTCCATCAGAATTAAACTAGGCTGTGTAAGGGGATAAAACAAAGTTTTTAATCAAATCAAAGGCAATTCAGATGATAAAAAGCTCAATTTTAGAGCTACTAAAATGTGGGAAAATATATACCTTACAATAGATTATGTGTAGGTTTAAAAAAATCACTTTCACAGTGAAAAAGATAATAAGATGTATCCATAAACAGTACCAAGTGAAGGCTTGAAATGAGAAGGTTTTCAGAAACTCAGTAGAGCAAGAAGTTACGAGGCGCAGCAGTGGCAAGGGAAAGCTTGAGGCGCGCTGACCTGGACCCCTAATGCGTTTTCTATTGATCCTACAAGGCATTCACAGGAAACACAAATAACAACTACACTCTATACCTTTCCTTCTTAAACCTAACTACTTTCAGTTTTGTTATGATGTGTGTGTGTGTTTAAACCAATATATAATGGGCTAAAATAAAAATAAAACCTGGAGGAAGCGGTCAAACTTTAACCTAGTGTTTAAATGTTTAACCTAGTAAAGTATTTTGAAAATGGTGGCTGGGTACTATTCCGACACTTGGAAAAAGTAAACATTGTGCCACAATGGAAACAAATTCCAAATGATTTCTGCATCTGTTCCTGGGCCAGTTGTATGCGCGCGCGCGCGCGCGTGTGTATATGTGTGTGTGTGTGTGTGTGTGTGTGTGTGTCTATGAGCATAGGAGATGGCTTCCTGGGCCAGTTGTGTGTGTGTGTGTGCGTGCAAGACTTTCCAGACCACAGCCAACTCTCTTAAGCTCTCGAGTCGGCCAGTCTTCTAGGCTCAGTAAGCCAGGCGAGTCTGATTTGTTATCACACAAGCTCTTCCTGTCTTTCCATGGTTGCCTTCCGCAGGACTGCCCTTTCCAACATTTCTAAATATTTCCTTAAGTTCAAAGCAGTCCCCATTTTCTTGGCGTCTTAATCACAGAGATCCTCCTGCCTCTGCCTCCCAAGTGCTAGGATTAAAGGTGTACGCCACCATTATCCCCCTTCAACTGGCTTCTTACTAACAGAAGGTACAGGCATTTGGCTGCCTCCTCTCACGCTGCGAATCCTGCCCTCCTCGGAAGTGACTTCAGAGTCAGTCAGAAGACCTTGTTACCATCAGCTTCCTCCAGAGCCACCCACCCTCCTATCCCTGGTGGCACTCCTGCCCAAAAGCTACTCTATGTTCTCTGCTTCTAAAATCAGGAATTCAACTTTCTGGTGGCGATCGTCTACCCTCCAGTCTACCTATTCAGCTTGTTTATCTGCACTCGTTCTTCTGTCCCATCGGAGGTCACTTCTTTGGTCCCTCCTCCTCCTCCTCCTCCTCCTCCTCCTCCTCCTCCTCCTCCTCCTCCTCCTCCTCTTCTTTCTTTCTGTCTTGTTCCCCTACTTATCTAGCAAAACATCCCCAGCCCAGCATTCTATTTAGTCTCTTTCTTGGTCTGTGTCCTTTCCCACCGTCCGCTCCTGGCTCCCCTAAGCTCTCTGGAAGCCCTTTCACAGGCATGCTGGTGTCCCCCACCCCCACCCCCTGCCCTCTCTTCTTCCAGTAAACATTTGAACTTGGGAGTTTTCTAGGAATCTGTCCTAAGCATTTATTTCCATTTATTCAACAGCCGGTCCTTATGTGATACAAGTCTTCCTGTAGCTTCAGTTCCTACAAGCACGTGTGTGGGCCTCAGTCACACCTTCTGTGGGCGGCTCTACTCCCCTGGCCTTTTCAAATGGTTCTCTCCTCGTTACCTTCAATTCAGTGTGTCCAGAGGTAAACTCGACATTACCCTTCAAAACCATGTCTTCCCTACATCTTAGCTATCTCTCCTCTATTCTATTAATTAGCTTGAGATAGGATGTGGCTAAATAGCTCTGGGTGGCCGGGAACTTGATGTGTAGATCAACTCATAGCAATCCTTTAGTCTCAATCTAATCTTAAGTGTTAGGACGTAAAGGCATGGGTTACCATGCCTAGCTCTCTTGATGGTTTTTGCTTTTGCTTTTTAAAAAAATCACACACACACACACACACACACACACACACACACACACACACACCTTGCACATAAATGAAAGCATCACCCATCAAAATTAACTAGACCCCAAATGTATGCAACGTAATGAACACATATAACCTTTCAGTATTGAATATGTTTTATGCATTTACCCATAAATATCTTCTTGCTGATTTATTTGCTTTTAAAAATTTTTTTAAATCAGTTCCTGTCTTTTTATTAACTCACACACAGTTACTTGTCTTCTGGTTTGTTGAAGCAGTGAGTCAGACAATACTTGCCACAGTAATGTCTATCAAAGTGGCTGGGAATGGAACTCCAGCCCCACATTCATCAGAAGGACAGTCCTGCTGAAGGCGACTGAGCGAGCCATTTCATCATCTTGCAGCGTTTCTGCCCAGCCGACGTAACCTTCAGCCTGTTCTGCTTGGGAATGCTGTAAGACTTCTTTCTCTTCCCGGAGCAACCATGTAGTCTCAACACAGGATGGAGGGAGGACTCTTTTTGAATGTTGGGTTTCTATGTGTGTACCACCATACCAGCTTCTCTCCATATTTAAATAATCACCAAGACTTGCTACTTTTATCCCCAACTATTTCTCAATATTTTGTACTTTTCCAACTCTGCTGCCACCACCCTGGTCCAAGTCATTTTTAATCATTTTCATTCAACAAGTTTTATTCAACCTCGTAGTCCAACTGATTATGTTTTCTTTTTTCCTTCCATCCAACATTTACCATGATTTTGGCTCAGCATAATGGCACAGCCATGTAATCCCAGCATGTAGGAGGCGAAGGCAGGACACTCGGCACTTAAAGGTCATTTTTTGGCTACAGAGCAAGTTCAAGGCCAGCCTAGACTAACTGACAAAAAATAGATAGGTAGGTAGATAGATGGGTGGATGGATGGATGGATGGATGGGTAGACAGATAGACAGATAGATGATAGTCTCCTTCAATCATTCTCCTATTTTATATATCAGCTTCACTAGCCTCAAGTTTGCTCAGATAGCTGGTAAATCTCTGGAAGTCTTTATAGGTGGGATGTTTTTGGAAGAGACTAATGTTAGAACGAGCAGATTGTGTGTTATAGTTTTATACAGACTTGAGTGCTTCCCCAGAGCATCGGTTCATGTGTTAAAGGTTGAGTCCTCAGCTTGGTGCTATTCAAGGTTGTAGAACCCTTCAGAGGGGCGTCTAATGGGAGGAAGTTTGGGAGAATGCCTATGGAGGGGATATTGGGATCTCAGCCCAGTCTTTCTTGCTTTCACTGCCATGAGGTGATCAGCTCTGTCTGCCATGTTCTCTCACTAGGATGTATGTAAAAGTAACCTTTATTCACCTGAAGTAATTGTTGTCTCAGAGGCTTATGGCCTCCATCTGCTAACCTTGGCCTTGGCCTGGAAGCTTCTAGTCTTGTCCATACAGTCTAATCTAGGCCTAGAATGTTTTCCGCCTCTGAGACTTACTGTTGAATAAGCTCATCCTTTCTAGCTCTTTCTGAACTCTGGCTGGGTGGTTCAACCCAGCTGTTCTGGCTCAAACTCCTCTCCAAGCTGACTGAATCAATTCTCTTTACCTCTGATTTTTTGCTCTGCTTGGCATTAAACTAAGTCTGAAAATATGTTCTAATTTTCTGGCTCCTTCTCATTTTGTGGCTCATTCTGCCTTCACTTGTGTCTAGCTTGTTCTCTCTTCAACATGTCTATAAAACCCTCCAGCAAAACTGCTCTCTCTCTTTCTCTGTCTCTCTCTCTCTCTCTGCACTGTTCTCTCTTAAGTGATCTCTCTTTTCTCTCTCTTCTCCTGAGAGTTGTGCACATCCTATTCTGTCAAATCTTTCTCTGATTTGTTACCTTGTCTGCCACTCAATTAGACATCACTTTAGAACATAGCTGCTTCCTTCTACAAACTAGCTTTACCTTCATTGTTTGGAATTAAACATGTGTACTAAAGGCTGAGCCACACCACAACTAGAAACAGGTTTTTCCAGTAAACAACACAATCTTGGGGTTCACAGTGTGATCAAATATCCTGTAACTGATGTGGTTTTGGATGCTGGCCCAAAAATCTACAGGCATCAACAATGTATTGAAAATTTTTTAAAAATTGTAAGCCCAAATAAACCTTTTCTTCCTTATAAATTTATCTCAGGTATCTGCTATAGTAAGGGAAAACCAGCAAACATACCAGTGTGTTGGGACACAAGACAATCCATAGACAGTCTGGGAGGAACAGAAGGTGAAAGAATATAAAATTTCTCCTTCTTTCCTTGATGGGAGATCTTCTCTTGCCTCAGACATAAGAATTCCGGGCCCTCATGTGTAGCATTCTGGAACACACAACACTGGCCTTTCAGTTCTCAGACTGAAACACATAGCTAGTGATCCTGGTTTTCCAGCTTACAGAGAACCTCCCAACCTCTATAATCACGAAAATCAATTCCCATAATAAAGTCCCTCCTATGCATATACATACATACATTCTATTGGTTCCACTTCTCTGGGGAATTTAACATAGGTTGTCGATCTACTGTCCACATGGGAAAGTCTCTTTACACTCTTCTCTTCTTCTTTCCCTCTCTCCCCTCTCCTCCCTCCCTCTCCCCCTTCCCCCCACTGTATGTTAAAATGAAAATCTGATTTTTGTCATCACATGATGTAAGGACCAAACTGGAATAAGCATATAAAGGACTCAGAAAGTACCAGGTACACAATAGTCACTACATGTAAGTAGTGGAGATACATTGACTAACTTGGCAAATGGTTTTGGAATAACTGGCCAGTCATGAAAGAAAGAAGCAAAGACCTATCACTACCTCATTCCTTAGACTCAAAGGGAAAAAAAAAACCCTCAAAGCCAGAAGATATAAAATAATAGCTACAAACTAGGGTGGATGTGGATGTGTACACATCTTAAATCTCAGCATTCAGGAGGCAGAGGTCAATCTCTGTGAGTTCAAGACCAGCCAGCCAGCCAGGGCTATGTATTTTGCCACAATTAGGAAAACTGACTCTGCTCATTATAGGTACGGGAAACGGACACTTGAGTGAAAGCAGAAACTTGGAACTAGTTCAGCAATGGGTTAGCACAATGTAAAACGTGTGTGCCTTAGTGCAGTAACCTCACTCCCAGACATTTCAACATTTGAATAATTCAAGATAGACATGTACCAAGAATGTTCACTGCATAATTTATAATAAGATTAGAAATAAATACTTACCAAAACATAGCTCGTGCCTGTAACTCAGAACTTTGGAGGTGGAGGCAGGAGAATTAAGAATTCAAGGTCATCCAATGACTTGCAAACCTCATACGTTACATGCAACTCTGTCTCAAAAATATAAATACATAAATAAACAGACAAATAAGTAAGTAGAATGTATCAAAACAATCCTAGTGCTTTTTAAAAAGTGATCTGATGCTGTTTTTAGAAATATCTTTTTAATGTTTTAATCACGTGCACACAGCACAGGTGATGTTGGAGCCCCCTGGAGCTGGAGTCACAGATGGTTGTGAGCTGCCTCATGTTGACGCTTGGGAACCAAGGTCAGATCCTCAGCAAGAGCAGCAGACAATTGTAACTGTGGAGCATCTCCAGTTCCACAAGCCTGTTTATTGATGCTAGGAATAAAAGAAAATGAAAGAGACCAAAATGTGGTCCCTTCTCCTATACGGCCTACACTCTAAGAGTCAGAAAGATATTAAACAAATAAGGGAAGAAATATAATACTCTGGAGTAGCAAAATACCCCTTAGAGGAGGCCTCCCATGAGAGAGAGGCTGTAACATAGTAATCAGAGCAGAGGTGTCCTTGGTAAGCTAAACACTCAAAGCTTCTAGTGGGGGTGGGTAGGGTAGGGTAGGGTAGGGGGTGGGATGAATGTGGACCAGTAAATTTGAAAGCAGACTAGGAAGTCTTTTACATACCAGTTAGCTTGAACATATCTGGTAAAGCTAAAAGTCCCACTATCTGTGATTCCAGCTCCAGAGCGTCCAACACTTACTTCTATCTGTGAGCACCTGTACTCTTGTGCACATAGCAACACATGAATAATTAAAATATTAAAAATTAATATTTTTTTTAAAAAGCATCAGATCACTAAAAATTTATCAGGGTTGTTTCAGTAAACTCTATTTATATAGCTACCAAGACTGTTCACCTGAGATTAACTGAAACAGCCTTCTGATGGTACTAATCAAGAACACTCTACCTGATTAAGGTGTGAGCTACAGGGCTTGAGAGATGGTTCAGCAGTTAAGAACACTGGCTGCTCTTCCAGGGGCCATGGAGTCATTTCCTAGCACCCACATGGCAGCTCACAACTGTCTGTAACTCTAGTTCCAGAGGACCTGGCACCTTTGCACAGACAAATATGTAGGCAAAACATCAATGCACATAAAAATTAATACATCTTGGAAAAATAAGATGTCAACTATACATACAAGCTAAAGAAGACATTTCCAAACAATCAAGGGCTTAGAGAATCAAAACTGCATGATCTCTTCCCTCTTCTAAACCGAAGCCAGCTCAGGGAAGGATGAGAGGCAAGGGACTAAGGGAGTGTTCAGCTTCAGGAACACAATGGTGCAGTGACTCAAGGTTCTGAGGGAAGGAGCATGAAACTCACGGGTCTTATCATTTTTAAAAAAATGTTTTTAGATATATTTATTAATTATATATATATATATATATATATATATATATATATATATATATATATATATATATATATGAGTACACTATAGCTGTCTTCAGAGACACTAGAAGAATGCCTCAGATCCCATTACAGGTGGTTGTGAGCCACCAAGGGGTTGTTGGGAATTGAACTCAGAACCTCTAGAAGAGCAGTCAGTACTCTTACCCACTGAACTATCTCTCCAGTCCCATGAACCTTATTCTTGGCCCAACTGCCCTTCAAGTTCGATAGCAAGGGAGACATTTGGATAAATGCTTGCCAATGTTTTCCAAAGGAAGCTGAGCTGGTGGGCACTCCCTAGCAACTGTATTAAGGCTTTGCGGCTAACTGGCAGTGGCGTAGCTTTCTGTTACAGGCCGGATGCTTGTGTGACTGGTTCCTCCTCTGCCGCCCATCACATATTGAAATCAAACTCTCGACTGGTTAGCATTTAGAGGTACAATTCCCTTTGGGAGGTAATTAAGCCACTTATAAAAGAGACCTTAGCTCTCCACCAAGAAAGGACAGAATGAGAATTCAAGTGTCTGTAGCATAGGTAGGCTGCAGCTCTGTCCTCTATAGATCCTCACCGAACCCCCAACCAACTCCACACCCTGACCTCAGTCTCCCAAACTGGGAGAAATCATTTTGTTGTCATCTATAGGTCATTCAACTGCTGGTGCTTCATTTCTGTGGCAATGGTGCGTGGGCAGTGTTTGCTGAGGTGAGGTCTTGTATGTAGCCCAAGTCCCAGGTTAGCTTTGAATTCCATATGCCTTAGCCTGGCTTTGAATTCCTGATTCTCTTGCTTTAGCTTCCTGAGTGCTGAGATTACAGGCAAGTGCTACCAGATCCAGCTTCTATGAGGCTTTGTAATAACAGCCCAACTTTGGACATTCATTTCATATATATTCTTAAAACTGGCTTAGCCTTTTGAAAAGTGTATATTGCGGTTATTTTAACTTCATTTCTTTAGTTAAAAGTGAACATGAGAAAATTTCAAATGTTTATTGGAAATGTTAATATTAGGCATACTGTCTCTGACTTTCCTAATTCCCATGCTTTGATCATGAAGGGAAGGTTATTATTTCCGTACTCACTATTGGATTCTTGTAGTATTTGTAATGTTAACCCTTTAATCACTACAGATATTGAAAACGTGTCACTCCACTCTGTCGTGTCTTTCAATTTGTTTATTGTGTTTTTAACTCTATAATTTAATTTTAAAATTGTTTTGCTAAACATTTAGATTTTAGGTCTTATTTTTTAAAAAGAGCATTTCACCAAGTGGTGGTGGGACACGCCTGTAAACCCAGCACTCTGAGGCAGAGACGGGGATTGCTGTGAGTTTGAGGCCAGCCTGGTCTACAGAGTGAGTTCTAGAACAGCCAGAGCTACACAAAGAAACCCAGTCTTGAAAAAGAAAGAAAGAAAGAAAGAAAGAAAGAAAGAAAGAAAGAAAGAAAGAAAGGAAGGAAGGAAGGAAGGAAGGAAGGAAGGAAGGAAGGAAGGAAGGAGAGAAAGGAAAAAGCATTTCCACCACAAGATTTATTTATTCATCATATTTCACTCCATTTCATGGAGTTACAGAGACAGATACAGGCTGTCATGTGGGTGCTGGGATTTGAACCCCGGTCCTCTAGGAGAGCAGTCAGTGCGCTCAACCACTGAGTCATCTCTCCAGCTCCTCAACCACAAGATTTAAATCACACTCTCTATATTTTCTCTTCCCTAACAATTCCATCCTTTCATTACCTTTTTAGTTATCAGAGTCCTATAAACCAAGGTTATAAAATTTAGATGATGGGGACTGGGTAGGAGCTGGAGAGATGGCCCAACGGTTAAGAGCGCCTATGTTGTGCGACTCAGACCCTCAGCCACCCAGACCCTCAGCGCCAGGCAATCTGATGCCCTCTTCTGTCTTCCACGGGTACCTGCACACTCAGATACACACATGCACATAAATAAGAATTAAACATAATTAGATGATCAGCCTCACAAAGAACAAATGCAAAATGTATACCAGAATGCCAGATGATATAAAACGAAGATACAAGTCACAATGAAGACAAATTTTTTTGTTGACCAGAGCATCTGAGACCTTACCAAAGGCCTCAGTCTATAGATACTGCCTATAAAATAATAAAATATAGCAAAGTAGGCAGGGGCTGGAGAGCTGCCTTGGCAGTTAGGGGCACTTGTTGCAGAGGACCCAGGTTTGATTCCCAGGACTTACTTGGCAGCTCACAACCACCTGTCCCAGGAGCTCTGGCCTCCATGGACCCCAGGCATGGAGGTGGTACACATACACATAAGCAGGCAAAACGCTCGTACACAGAAAATAAATAAACCTTTAAAAATTAAAATAAAAAGATTAACAAACCAGTACCCTCATAGAATTTCCGGAATTAGTAATAAAAAGAGAAGAATGTTTCATCCATATCTAAAATGAGAGGAATGCTGGTATCTAAACTAGATTGGTGTAACCTATGTGGGACAGGACAGCTCCTTGGGCAGAGGAAATAAGTGGTCCTAAGACTCATGACGGAAATTCATAGTCCTTACTTCTAGTGCCCTTTTCCCATGGGCAGGATGCAGCCAGCTGAGGGCTATCTCTTTGCCTCTCAGTATCTACCAAGTTGTGCTATAGATTATGCTGAAGCACCCTTTCCTGAGATATGTCATTACTCAAGTCAGAAAGCAATTTCCAAGGGCCCAGGAAGCTTGGACTTCCTTTCATCACCTGTTGATTAAGTTAAGTTCTCTCAAGGACTTCTAGATTGGTGAGCTATGTACAATCACTATAGCAGATTCATCTGGAAAAATAAGACAGACTGAGGAGGCAGCTGAATAATACATGGCGATGTATGACTCAAGGAAAACTGATGGTACAAGGGTTCCTGAAAGCTTTTAGGGATGTAAATGAAGGATGCGAGGGCTGAGGAGGAGTGGCTTGTCAGCCACATGCTGGGGAGAGCTGGAGCCCAGGAACAGGCAAAGACAGTGAGGCTGGGAACCTAGGTAGGAAGTGGCCACAGCCATCACAGACAAGGCCAACTCTGCATTCTAGGTCTATAAGCGGTCCTCTCTGTCCTCAGCATGCAGTGTAACCCCCGACAGGCCTGTGTCAGATAAACGTTAAGTGGTTTGTTTCAAGGAACATAATACTTTTCAAGTGAATTGGTACTTTCAGGGACTTAAATTTTGGGAGACAACATATTGCTTATCTTGTTAATTTACCAATGCTATTAATTTGGCTTAGTAGTATTTCCCTTGGCAATAATGCAACCACTTACTGAGGCTCCACAATGTAAAATAATCCTGATGACGACTCTATACTGATCTACGGGTAAGCAAAGCAAGGTGAAGAAAGTTTTCAGAGACAGAGAATGACAGCCCAGACATTAAAGAACATAACACAAATTCTGAGACATGACCCAGGGACAGAGTCACATGCCTGCAATCCTAATACTCAGGAGGCAGGATGACTAGGAGTTCAAAGCCATCTTCAGCTACATATTCAGTTTGAGGCCAGCCTGGGCTATATGAGACCTGGTCTCAAAGGAAAAAGTAAAGAGGGAGAAATAAAATCGTATCATTTTCCTGAAAATTACTATTTTCATTCTCATGCTGACAAAACTTGAGCCAGAGGTAAGGTATAATAATGGTCTTTGAATTTCTTGAGCATGCATATCTATTAGTTAAAATAATACAATACTGTTTCTTCCCCAATAAAAAGACATAGACTAACAGACTGGATATGTAAACAGGACCCAGCATTTTGCTGCATGCAGGAAACACACCTCAGTCACAAAGAGACACTACCTCAGAGTAAAAGGTTGGAAAACAATTTTCCAAGCAAATTGTCCCCAAAACAAGCTGGAGTAGCCATTATGCTCTAAGATCAAGAATCTATAAATGGAACCTCATAAAATTGCAAAGCTTCTGTGAGGCAAAGGACACTGTCAATAGGACAAAACGGCAACTAACAGATTGGGAAAAGATCTTTACCAATCCTATGTCCGATAGAGGGCTAACATCCAACATATACAAAGAATTCAAGAAGTTAGACTCCAGAGAACCAAATAACCCTATTAAAAAATGGGGAACAGAGCTAAACAGAGAATTCTCAACTGAGGAAACTTGAAGGGTTGAGAAGCACCTAAAGAAATGTTCAATATCCTTAGTCATCAGAGAAATGCAAATCAAAATAACCCTGAGATTCCATCTCACACCAGTCAGAATAGCTAAGATCAAAAACTCAGGTGACAGCAGATGCTGGCGAGGATGTGGAGAAAGAGGAACACTCCTCCATTGCTGGTGGGATTGCAAGCTGGTACAACCACTCTGGAAATCAGTTTGGCGGGCCCTCAGAAAAATGGACATAATACTACCTGAGGACCCAGCTATACCACTCCTGGGCATATACCCAGAAGATGCTCCAACATGCAATAAAGACACATGCTCCACTATGTTCATAGCAGCCATATTTATAATAGCCAGAAGCTGGAAACAACCCAGATGTCCCTCGACAGAGGAATGGATACAGAAAATGTGGTACATTTACACAATGGAGTACTACTCAGCTATTAAAAACCATGAATTCATGAAATTCTTAGGCAAATGGATGGATCTAGAAAATATCATCCTGAGTGAGGTAACCCAATCACAAAAGAATGCTCATGGTATGTACTCACTGATAAGTGGATATTAGCCCAAAAGCTCCGAATATCCAAGATACAATTCACAGACCACATGAAGCTTAAGAAGGAAGACCAAAGTGTGGGTGCTTTGGTCCTTCTTAGAACGGGGAACAAAATACTCATGGGAGCAAATACGGAGACAAAGTGTAGAGCAGAGACTGAAGGAAAGACCATCCAGAGACTGCTCCACCTGGGGATTCATCTCATATACAGTCACCAAAGCGAAACACTATTGTGGATGCCAAGAAGTGCTTGCTGACAGGAGCCTGATTTGGCTGTCTCCTGAGAGGCCCTGCCAGAGCCTTACAAATACAGAGGCAGATGCTCACAGCCAACCATTGGACTGAGTGTGGGGTCCCCAATGGAGGAGTTAGAGAAAGGACTGAAGGAGCTGAAGGGGTTTGCAACCCCATAGGAAGAACAACATTAACCAACCAGACCCCCCAGAGCTCCCAGGGACTAAGCCACCAACCAAGGAGTACACTGGCTCCAGCTGCATATGTAGCAGAAGGTGGCCCTGTCAGGCATCAAGGGGAGGAGAGATCCTTGGTCCTATGAAGGCTCGATAGATCCCCCAGTGTAGGGGAATTGAGGATGGGAAGGCGGGAGTAGGTGGGTGCGTGGAGGAACACCCTCATAAAAGCAGGGGGAAGTAGCACGGGATAGGGGTTCTCCAGGAGAGGGGGAACCCGGGAAAGGGGATAACATTTGAAATGTAAATAAAGAAAATTTCCAATAAAAAAATTTAAAAAAATAAAATTAAAATAAAAAAATAATACACATACTGTTTCCTATCCATGGAGATTTATTTATAAATTGCCACAATCAGTTAAAAACTCAAAGGATAATATATTCATGGGAAGAGTCATTATAACGTGTCTAAACCCATAATGTTTTATTTATTGATTTATTTTTTTTAGACTAGGTCTTACTATGTAGCCCTGGCTGGCCTAAAACTTGCTATGCTATATAAACCAGGCTAGCTTCAAATTCTCCGAGGTCTGCCTGCCTCTGCCTCCCCAATGCTAGGATTAAAGACTTGTAGCACCATTCCCTCACCCTGCTTTTTAAAGAGAGCAAGTAGGTTTACTCAGTACACTCCACAAGCAGTGGGCATGGCAGCAACAGAATTCCATTGGCCAATACTCTTAATATTTCAGAAAGAAGCCCAGCAGTGAAGGCACATGCATTTAATCCCAGCATTCAGGTGGCAGAAACAAGCCAGTCTCTGTGAGTTCAAGGCCATCCTAGTCTACAGAGCAAGTTCCAGAACAGTCAAGGCTATACAGAGATACCTTGCCTCAAACAAACAAACAAACAAACAAACAAACAAACAATAAATTAAAAAAGATTGCTGTCTTCTTATTGGCTCTGATTAGCTTGTAGCTGTTTTGATCTGCTTATCTAACTAGGGGCTCCTAGGAGTTGAGATGATTTTTTTGTTGTCATATATGTTCGTTTGTTCATTTTGGTGCTATTTTCAAGTTATCCCCCTCTCCCCAGGAATCTTTGTAAATCAGCCATCTATTCTAGGAAGATTTTAGCTGCAGCTGGTTCAGCAAACCGCTCCCCTGGGCGAAGGCCAACAGCATTGTCATTAGCCCTTGTGTCTTGAGGTCTTTGGGAGCTCAGAAAGAAAAAGACTCCAGAATATGCCCTTACACCTATAGTGGAGAGCACTTGGGGGCCGTCAGGAAGAGGCTTTTTCGGAAGTCCTATTTACCTTCCTAAAGACTAGATCTACCAACAGGGGCACTGTGGGCTTCAGATGTCTTACTGAAATTTCATGAACCAAGGGACAGCATCACTTACATCGCAGGGGAAGAGCCTGGTAGTCAAAGCCCAAAGGAGCTTTACCCCATACTGTTATCTGTTTTCTGGGCTCATTCAGGGCTATCCCCTGAACCTGCCTGTAGCCTTGCCCTTCACTCTCCGCCGTAAAGAGAGTATTGACACCCCAGTCATCTGATCCTTTTTAAGTTTCTTGTGTGCACCTATGCATTCATGTGTTTTCTCCTGCCAATCTGCTTATTGTCTTTGTTTTAACAGATAAAGAAGTTGATTGGGAAAGCCTGCATTTCTCTGCGTCCCTGTGTCCCTTCAGACATTATCTCTACCGTGACAGGCAACCGAATGACTTGCTATGCGAGGGTGCTGGTCTTGACGTGAGTATTAATCGGCAAAACCCAGCTTCTTCTTCTTTTGTTTTGTGGGGTTTTTTTTGTTTGTTTTTTTGTTTTTTGTTTTTTGTTTTTTCGAGACAGGGTTTCTCTGTGTAGCCCTGGCTGTCCTGGAACTCACTCTGTAGACCAGGCTGGCCTCGAACTCAGAAATCCGCCTGCCTCTGCCTCCCAAGTACTGGGATTAAAGGCATGTGCAACCACTGCCCGGCTTTCTTTTTTACATTAGGAATAGATATATAAAATGTAGTTATAGCTAAGATTTCCTTTTCTTGCCTAAGGAATTATCTTTGGAGAACACCTGGCCTATAGGATTGCTTCAGATATATGGCCAGAAGTCTTCAAACTGGTGCCATCTTTCTTAATTCAGAGTCTTCCCAAGGATGCTGTTCTGAGGGAGAAGTGGACTCATCCTTGCCTGGACATGTGTCCCGGGTTGTTTTGATTTTTTGTGTTGTTGTTGCTTGTTTGTTTCCAAATAGACACAATTTAGAGTTATCTGAGAAGAGGAACCTTAGTCAAGAAAATGTCTCCATCAGGAATACAGACAAGTCTGCAGGGACTAGTCTCGATTAATGAGCCTGGGAGGGCTCAGACCACCCTTGGGCAGGTGGTCCTGGGTGGTATAAGAAGGCAGGCTGAGTAAGCCATGGGGAGCAAGCCAATAAGCAGCAGTCCTCTATGGCCTCTGCATCAGCTCCGGCCTCTAGGTTCCTGCCCTGCTTGAGGTCCTGCCTTGGCTTCCTTCTGATCGACTGTGATGAGGGCATCAGCATAGTAGATTAAACTACTCTGAGTGTGGGAGCATAGTGTGGCCTTTCTCAGTTTTAAGGCCCTAGAACTCAACCCTGTTCATTCATATTTTTCTTTTTTCTTTCTTTTTTTTTTGGTTTTTCGAGACAGGGCTTCTCTGTGTAGCCCTGGCTGTCCTGGAACTCACTCTGTAGACCAGGCTGGCCTCGAACTCAGAAATCCACCTGCCTCTGCCTCCCAAGTGCTGGGATTAAAGTCGTGCGCCACCACTGCCCTGCTCATTCATATTTTTCTGTTGGCAACCCTAAGAAGAGACAGAAACTCAAATGGACTTGTTCATGGAGGAGGCTTTCAGAAGAGACCGCATGTCATTGATGTGGGAGCCTGTGGCCCTAGAACTTACTTATACCCAATTAGGGGCCACATTTTCCCACATGCCTGACATATGGCTGCAACATTGCTCCTCAGGGTTAGGGTCAAGTACTTGCTTGTCTCCCTCACTGGTGTGGCTATTGCATGGAGCATCTAGGAGATGATAGGCAGGAGGGTGGGAGGAGGCAGGCCCCGCCATCCTAGGGGTCTGATGATTTAACTTAGGGGGAGTGTCGCTAAGGCCTTAGACCCAGGTGGGTCTAGGGTGTAGGTGGCAGCCACCTCTACATAAACGCTGCAAAGGCATCTCCTGCAGGGGACCTGATTGAAGACTGCTTGAGAGACCAAGGACTGCTGACACAGACAATGCCAGCCAATTGGGAATTGCTGTTTAGAAGAGATGCTTTCTTGGGACCCATAGGAGAGTGGGTGGAGGAGCTTGCAGCAGTGTTCAGATGAGCTTGCTGCAGCGTTTCTCACCTGCTCCCAGAGTCTGCGTTGTTGACTCCACCAACCCCCAAGGGCAGGTAGGGTCAGGCGGTGAGTAGTCCAGGGCACAGGAAGCACAGGGGTATAGTATCACCCTTCCACCACACTGATAGCCTTGTCCTTCCCAACCTCTTCTGCAGGTGACTGACCTCTTCCATAGGTGTCCCAGGCTCTGCTTGGAAAAGCAAAAGAAGTAGCCATGCACCCTGCTACTCATTGATACAACATCCACTCCTGTCAAAGAACATAGTAGGCAGCCCCCATTTCTATGTCCCTGCACATCAAAGGGCTGCAGGTCATTCTGTTGTGTGTCTTGAGACAGGGTGTCATGTAGCTCACGCAGGCCCAGGACTCACTATGTAGCTGAAGGCCTGAACTCCTGATTCTCCTGCATCCTCTTCCCAGGTATGTACTGCCACATGTAGCTAAGACTCAGGGGCTTTGATATCTGGAATTCAACCATTCCCTTCCATGACCTGTTCTGATGTAGAATTGTATGAACTTGACCAGAAATCTCAATGCTATACTAACACACCACCCCTAACCTAAATAAAACCTCATTCCATCTCTACCTTCCTCTCTTTGAATACCTTGCAAATTTACTCTCAAATGCCCAAGGTGGGCACAAAAAAATAACTCCTACCCTCAGCCCCCTACAATTCACTGAATATAGCAAGCTACAGAAGCAGATACTACCATTATCCCATCTTATATATAAATGAGAAACTGAGTCATGAGAAGTTTATCTGTGTCCGAAGTCAGCCTGAGTAACCTGGGTTAAGAGGTCAGCTGGTTGACTGTGAACTAGTATCTGAACTCAGGCAGTTCTCCTCCAGAGCTCTGCTCTTCACCACTGCATTCAGCTTGGTAATCAACTTGATCTAGACAACTGATGCTTCCACAGATATCATATAGCTTGTCCCTGAGCACGTTAGGGAACCTTATTGATCTGTGTCCTACAGGCTATACAAATACTGTCTTCTCCCCAGCTGCCTTTCAGCCAAATTGCTTATCCCCTAAAGACTTTCTTACACAGAAACTCCGGACTGTTGCTTCAAATGCCCTTCATTGTGATCCTCCTCAAGGCCCTTGGGATCCCCATGGATACCTTCATTGGTGGTCCTGTCTGCTTTCAATGATATTTCTTCACACCCCTTAAGAGAACACCTGCAGTGCGCACTAGCAGAATGTTTACTCCTCTTTCTGGACGGAAGATGAAAGCAAGCAAGGAGAGCTGGGTACACAGTCATCCATCAACTAGAGCTTTTGATCTCTCTGCCCGGGAAGCAGATTTCACATCCAAGCCAACTGCAACATGTTTTACTAGTGAGGTCTCCTATGCTACCCTGTCCAGTCTGGGATGGAATCTGCACTGTGGCAACACTCACCAATGCTATGCTCATCAAGGGCCTGGGTCTCGCTCTGCTCTGGGAGCGGTGAACTTTCTGTAGAACACAGTCTGTTCTTGAGCTGCACTGGGTCCCAGACTTAGGACTTCTCCTATGGCACTGCTCATTATATATTCATAACTGGAGTCACAGATGGTGGAAGTGGAGGGGGACTTCACAGGCCCCAAGATCAGCCCTCAACCCCCACCCAGGACTGCATCTTTGGGTCCTTGCATTCTGGTACAGGATCAGTTAGATAACCTGGGCCCATGACTCTCTGAGACAAAAGGGATTCATGAGCAGATGAAGGCCTTCCATGAGGGAATGGCAGGCGGCAGCTGGAGCAGAAGAAAAGCAGTTAGCACATGCAAGAAGAGGTGGGGGTTGGGGGAGCCAGCTGTGGCAGGGGCCAGACAGCTGGCTGGCCAGAAGCAACCCTTCTGGATGTCATTCAGGGCCCGAAATGTGCCCTTAGCCGGGTAAGTTATTGTAATGCCCTTACAAATATAAAGTGCTGTACAAACACTAAATCTAGAATGGCTAATAATTTTGTTATGTTAAAGCATTCGTGTCAGGTAATTAATGTAGTCATTGTGATCATTTAATTTTATGGCAGGTATTGTAGGGCTGGACAGAAATAGGGCTCTTTGGCCCAGTCCTCTCATTTCTCATTAGATAAGCCAGCAATATGTTCTCTCTCTCTCTCTGTGGCACCAAGGCTTTGCTTGAAGGAGCTGCTGCAGGAGACTCAGCCCCAGATCTCCACCTAGATGAGAGGCTTGAAGGTTTCCTCTTCCTTGGCCCCTGGAGCCTACAGGTCCTGGTGCCCCCTGGTGGTGCCTGAGACACTACCATTTCCTCTGAGGAAATTCACAGCCCCTTGAGTAGCAAAGAGAAAACTAGTCTCGAGGATCCAAACATTTCCTTTGACAAGAATGTCCCAAACTATAGAAGCTAGGCAAAGCAAGGGCGCTGGTGCTGCCATGTGATCTTCTGAGATCACCAAGCAGGCTGGAAGGTTTTGTGGACGAGGGTATCTCAGGGGTGGAATGAAGAACTGGGGCAAATCCAGAAGATGGGCCGTCTTCATACCTCAGAAAGCCCCAAAGGAAACTTCTCCAGGCTCCTCCAACACAGCTCCCAATACCATAGCACTGTCCTTGCTCTCTACCCTGTCTGCTGAGGTATGCCCTGCTTGCAGCAGGACACCATCTTCCCTCTGACCTTTCTATTCCTTCTCCCTGCCCATCTTCCCCCTGCCTCCTCAACACACCCCAAAGCCAAGGGAGCCTCCCTCTCCAAACTGCTCCATCATCTTCTTCACTGGGAACTCTTCCCTTTAAGGAGGTTCAAAAGAGGATCATCACCTTCTGCCTGCCTACTGTCACAGGCTGTTCCAGTGTCTCCTAGAGAGAGAATCAAGGAGGCCGGGGTAAGCCTTCCTCCTGCCCTGAGTGAGTCCCCCAACTTTTTAACCTGTTTACATCCACACAAATGCGTGGACATCTGTCTTCATCTTCACCCTCCTCACTGACTTGGGTGTGCTTAGAGGTGGTGGCCAGATGGCTTCTCTGTGCTGGATATATTGATTGGCTGTGATACACACTGAGGTATATTTCTGTCTTACAGTATCCTTGACTATGATTGATGTTCTCCAACCCTTCCTCCCCCCCAACTCTGTGTGTGTGTGTGTGTGTGTGTGTGTGTGTGTGTGTGTGTGTGTGTGCATGTGTGTCTGTCTTATTCACACCCTGTCTGTACATTGCTTCATTTCAGGAGATGGGAGGAAAAACATCTAGTTTGTCCAATAATTACCATGTTTATCACCAGTCTAGAAAGATTTTCAATAGAACCTCCATAGTGATTTTCTTTACCAAAACCAGCAAGTTGTCTGGATGACCCACAAACTCCAGGCTACTTGTTATCTGGTAGGATCTCCCTGGCCACAGCTAACTAGATCAGGATTGAGCACCTGATCTGACCCAAAGACAGCCAATTTTTTGGTAGTAGATCGAGCTAGCTGATCATGACCTGCCAGTTTCAGAATTAGTGTGCACTTAAGAAGTTGTTGAGAAGGACCATGCTTCACTCAGTTGAGGTAACACACAACTTCTGTTTTCAGAGCAATGTTTGATATGGACTGCTTTATACTCTTCAGCTTGACTCTCACAGAGACAATAACAGCATTGCTATCTATTGCTAGCACTGTGCTGAGGGCTGTAGAAAAGCATTTTATGTCTATTGTCCCATTTAACCTCCCTGCCATCTCCAGACATTGGGTGTATCTGTGGCCTCATTTTACAAATGCTGGAACTAGGTCTCATAGGTAAGTAGCTTGCTTGGGGTCATATGGTTGCTAGGTAGCAGAGCTGGAACTTGAACTCACGCAGCCAAATGCACGAATCAGCATGCACAGCCACCGCTGTAGACTGCTTCCTCCTGTCCTGCGCTGCTGAATACAATGGCTTTCTATCCCAAACAGTCACCATGTCTGCTCTGTGCCAGGCTCTGTGCTTTAGGCAAGATTGGTTGATTTATTGATATTTCCCATTTGCCCATCACTGTACTAAACTGTACTAAAGAGGAATCTATTAGCCTCCAAGGAATTGCAACAACCACAGCTCCCTGCTGAGAAAAGGGGCCCGAGTGCCTTCCTATGCATTGAGGACTATGTTTAATACTAACTGACTTTACCACCCTGGCTATATCTAACTGGATCAGGTATGGGTACCTGACTTGACCCAAAGACAACCAATCTTTTGGCTCACTCAAGGGTCCATGAAAGTGTTAGATGACATATTCTATGGCAAGGACAGAGGGACTGGAGAGATGGCTTTGTGGGTAAGAGCACTTGCTTTTGCAAAGAACTTGGGTTCACTTCCTAACATCTACCTGGCAGCTCATAACCATGCATAACTTCAGTTCCAGGGAATCCCATGCCTTCCTTTGGCCTCCACAGGTACCAGACATGCAACATGGTACACATGCATGCATGAAGAGCAAACATTTACGTACATTGTATTCAAATTAATAAATCTTTAGAAAGCAAGAACAAAATACTAAGTGATTATAATGATAAAAACATAGGAAAGGCAGCCAGGAAACCACCCACTTTAAAGAACTGGATTACAGCTGGCCATCCATGGTGGTGCGTGTCTTTAATCCCAGCACCTAGGAAACAGGCAGGTGGATCTCTGAGTTCGAGGCCAGCCTGATCTCCAGAGTGAGTTCCAAGCCAACCAGGGCTACACAGAGAAACCCTGTCTTGTGGAAGAAGAAAAAGGAAGAGGAGAAGGAAAAGGTAGAGGAGGAAGAGGGGGAGGGGAAGAGGAAGAGGAAGAGGAGGAGGAGGAGGAGGAGGAGGAGATGGGAGAGCTGGAGAAGGAAGAGAAGGATGTGAGGGAGGTGGAGGAGAAGAATCAGAAGCAGAAGAAAGAAAGAAAAAAAAAGAAAGAAAAAAAGAAAGAAAGAAAGAAAGAAAGAAAGAAAGAAAGAAAGAAAGAAAGAAAGAAAGAAAGAACCTGGACTGTATCCTGGACAATGACCAGTTCCAGAGGTGGTCTGTGTGAAGTCTGGCCAAATGTCTTGACTTTCTTATTTTTAGCTCTCTGTTCACAATGATATCCTATGTGAGGTCAAAACCATCACAACGTATCCACATGGTATTAACAATAAAGTGGAACAAAGATCTACAGCAATTACAGTATTCTGAGGCAAGAAGAAGCACCAGAGAGTCAAGAGGTAAAAAAAAAACCCATCATTATTTGTATTAATTTATTTCTTTATCACTTTAACAAAATACCTAGCAGAAAACAAATTAAGGAATACAAGATTAATTTGGACATACAGTTTAAGAAGACTAGAAAGGCATGATGGCCGACTCTGTTCATGGTGGAAGGAACTTGGGTCATGGCTTGTTACATCTCAGCAGACCAAGAAGTACAAAGACCAGGCCCAAAGCAGAGCCTGGCTCTACCTCTCGATGCCCATGCTCCACAGTGACCCACTTATTCCAGCGAGGCCTTCTGTAGACAGAATCTCTTGTGTACTGTATGGAAGTATCACCTGTCAATAAAAGCTGATGGCCTATTAGCTGAAGCAGGAAATATGAGGTGGGAGCTCTGGTAGGGAGAGAAGAACTCTGAGATAGTCAGGTGTGGGAAGAGATTCTCCCTTAACACTGAGGAGAAGGACACATGAAATTGAGGAGAGGTAACCAGCCATTTGGCATTCATAGAATAGAATAAATAATAAGTTTCAGAGTCATTATTCCAGAAACTGGGGCACAGGTGGAAAAGCCCGTGGTTACCCCCTCCTAAAGGCTCTACAACTTTTCAAATCAGTGCTACCAGGTGAGGACCAAGTGTTCAGACATGTAATAATATTAGTGTTATGATTTGGGGGACATTTCAGAGACAAATTACAATATCATTTTATTCAAAGCAAAAGCTAACATCTTTAAAATGACACCCCCCCACACAGTGTCCTCTGCAACTTAACCTTCACTCCTGTCTTCCCTCCCCAGTTTCAGTTCTCGCCTGTGTATTCCCCTTCTTGCTGTTCCTGGCTGGAGGGTGAAGCACACTGGCTCGTGCCTCCTGGCTGTGTTCTTGCTATGCCCATCTCCTATAGTTTTCCCAGAGACATAGTTGTTTGACTCTCTCACCATGATTTTTCTCACAGGTCATCTTAGCGAGGCCTCTTTGACACCATCCTGTCTGTCACTCCCTGGACAATGCCACATATAACCTAGGGGACAAAACTGCCTCCAGTTAGAAACTCATATCCAAGAACATGGTGCCTCGTTCTTACAAACTATCTCTCCTCATTAGTGATTCTGTCGTGCCTGCCACAGGTCATCTATTGTTCTATTAGGCTGGCAGTTCCTGGTGCTAGACTGTGTGATCTAATCAATGAGGCCTGTGTCACAGGCTCACTCTTGCATCTCCTTTGCTGATCAGGTCCATTGGCAGGACATGATGAACACAATGTAAAATTCCACATTGGTGTAAGCCTTCAATCAATGGTGCTAGCTAATTCCCTTAGGAGGAAAAGGCAGCCCCATAGCCAGAATATGTCTATCCCTATCCATATAAGTTTCTATTCCTTCCAGAATGAATAGAGCCCCAAACAATCAAGTTGCTTTCCAAGAGCATGACGTCACCTGGTCTGAGTTCCTGATAGCCCTAACATTTTGCAGGGGTGGTATCAATCCTGATAAATGGAACCAGTGCAAATATGCCCCTAAATAACTTCCATCCATCCATCCATCCATCCATCTGTCCATCCATCCATCCATCCATCCATCTGTCCATCCATCCGTCCATCCATCCATCCATCCATCCATCCATCCATCCATCCATCCATCCCTCCCTACCATTATGGGTGCTTCACCTATGTATCCACTGTACCAACAATGAAAAGTTAACTGCATGACTCATTTTGTCTGCCTGGTGGTCTAGAGCCCCTCCCATACTGACTGCTGTCTGATGGGTGTTAATGTGGTTTACAGAGACCTTCATGCTTTGTGCTCATGTTCATTGATCCATTCACCTATCGCTACCCTGAACTCCTTGTCTGTGATCTTCTAATCTTGTTCCTCTAGATTCCTGGACAGTTAGCTCAGTCGCCAACCACTGCTCCTGGGTCTATGTACATTCTAAGCACATAGAGCAGATGATCAGCGCTCTGTTAAATATAGGGAGAATTTCCCCCTCACTGCTGTCTTTCACTGAAACAGCTATCCTCCTTCAATTTGTAGCACATTGAGTTAGCCTACCCAAGAGCCAGAGTAGGGCCTTTGCCTCCTCTTTCGATCATAAGGAACGTGTGTGAGCGAAGAAGAGGCACTGGTGCCACCATCGCACAGAACACGAGGCACATAACACGAGGAACAGAACACATACCTTCCCTGCAGCTTGCTTTGCCCTCTAATCCTGCATGCTCAGTCTCTTCTACATCTCTCCTGTCTCAAGATGGGTGTTACTGGGCTGCCCACTCTAACTGTGTTCTTACATGGCCCAAAACTCAGTTTTGTTTGTTTGTTTTTTTAATAGAAATGCAGGCAGTATCTTTTTTAAAAAATTCATTTATTTTATTTATATGAGTACACTGTAGCTGTCTTCAGACACATCAGAAGAGGGCATCAGATCCCATTACAGATGGTTGTGAGCCACCATGTGGTTGCTGGGAATTGAACTCAGGACCTCAGGAAGAGCAGTCAGTGCTCTTAACCACTGAGCCATCTCTCCAGCCCAAGAACTCAATTTTTAATTAAAGAACAAACTTAAAGAGTCTGTCTTAAAGGCTAGTGATATGGCTCACTGAGTAAAGGTGTCTGCCTCAAAGACTGATGACCTGAGTTTAATTTCTGGGACAAATATGGAAGAAAGAGAAGACTCCTAGAAGTTGTCCTCTGACCTCCACATGTGCACCATGACATCTCCAAGTCCCCACTAAAAACATACAAATGAGTAAATGCATAAATGCAAATAAGTAAGGAATCTGACTTTTAAAATCATGTCGAGGTCTGGAAAGATGGCTGCGTGGTTAAGAGCACTATTGTTGCAGAGGTTCTGTGTTTGATTCCCAGCACCCATGTGGCAGGCTCACAACCCCTGTACCTCCAGGTCCAGGGGATCTTACACCCTCTTCTGACCTCCTCAGGCACCAGGCACACATATGATGTGAGCACACCATTTATATAAGTAAAGTAAATAAAATCTAAAAAAAAAAGATTCGGAGCGAGGAAAGCACGGGTTTGAGGAACACAGCAAAGCTGAGAGATGCTTTCTGTTCTAATCTTATTAAATCCTTTTCAATCTGCACAGCAGTTACTGTGTGCCAGGCACTGCTACTGTAATCCTTTTACCTGTGCCATTGATTTAATCCACTGAGCTAGTGAGTAGGAATTGCTACTGCACCCATTTTACAGAAGGAGAAAGTAAAGAGGGAGGAGGGATAACATCCTGAGGAGCATGGTATTGGAAGGAGTTGGTAAATGCTGAAGCACAGGACTGAATCCTGGCACTGCCTGGTTTACCTAGCCATTTTGTTACTCCTTTTCTTCATGCCAGCTTCCCACGGACTGGAGCGAGGGCCAGCTCTGTCTAGGACAGAGTAGAGGAGACATTTCTGACTGTGCCATGTTGTGCTAGGCTAAGGAGCACTATGGTTTTCTTCGGTCAGTTCCTCACTGGAGGCACACTCACTAAATATCCAGTTGACTCAGACTACAAAGGAGCATGTCTTCACACTTTACCCTTACATCTTACCTTAGGGAAGGTTTCCCTGAAAGAGGGAGGTTGCCACTCAGATTGTAAGACAACGGGGTACTTTGTAGAGGAGAGTGCGCATGTCTGCCCAGAACAGCTCTGAACCCAAGCGGAAGGTGAAGATGCCACAGCTCTTCGGTTCTAAGAAGCAAATTGCTTTCCTTCCTGGCTTTCAAGAGCTGCCCCTAGTGAGGTCTGGGTGGCAGTCTGGAGGTCTGGTCCTGTGATGTCAGGACGCATGTCAGCTTTCCCTTCTCAGAGGTCTCTGGTCCCTGCTGTCTCAGCAGCACCATGAGCACTTCCTGCCCAGGAGCCCTTACCAAGCCGCACCTGTGCACTTAACCCCTTGTCTTCCCCGGCTACATGTGGAGCTGCGATCACCAGGTCCCCGGCCTTAGGATTCTTTTTAATTAAAGAAAAAAGCATGGAGAATTCATACACACATTCACTTCATTTCCACCCTCCTTCTCCCCGTTCAACTCCTCCCATGTCCATCCTCTCATACCCATGATAATTACTACCTGCTACACAAAGAGTATATGTGTGCGCACATGTCTAACTGAACCGGTTTGTATTACTCTGTATGTACACGTATTCAGGGCAGACCACTTGGGATTGGGTAAGCTCTCAGGGGACTCATCTCTGAAGAAGATGGTTTCCCTCTCTCAGCAATCATTGATTGTCTGTAGCTCTTCACCCAGGGGTTGGCTTTGGTAATTTCACCTATCAGCATTGGCATGTCACCTGGTGTTGTCCTTAGGCAGGTCTTATTTAGGCAACCATATTGTTGAGATTTCGTGGGTGCAGCATCCCAGTCAGGTCTACAAGACACTATTCAGCAGCAGCATCCTGGTCCTCTGGTTCTTAGAATCTTTCCGCCTGTTCTTCCTCGATGTCCCCTGAGTCTTAGTGTAGGTATCTCATTGTAGACATGCCAGTTGGGGTTGAGCACCCTGTGGTCTTTGCCTTTTAGTACGGTGTGGATCTCTGTAGTAGCCTTTGTCTGCTGCAAAAAGAAGCTGCTTTGATGAAGGGCGGGAACTACACTTATCTGTAGGTGAGAATACAGATTTAGAATATAGTTAGAAATTATATTGTTTAGAACAATAACAGTTGCAGGTTCTCCTCTAGGGTATATGACCACTCCAGCCATGAGTAGTTGTCAATCGCCTAGAAAGATTAAATTGCATTTTATATTTAATAAATTGTTATTTCATTATCAAAATTATTATTAATTATAAAATTATTATTATCATAATAATAGTTATTATTATTGTTATTATTATTATTTGTGTGTGTGTGTGTGTGTGTGTGTGTGTGTGTGTGTGCCCGTGTGCCTGTGCCACAATGCACTTGTGGAGGTCAGATAACAACTTTCAAGAGTTAATTTTCTCTTCCCACTCTGAGCTCTGGCAAGGTCATCATGCTTTTGAGGCAGGCACCATGACCCACTGAGCCATTTCTCCAGCACTGACCTACGATTTTCAGCTCCTCCTGGAAAGATCAGTAATTTGCATCTTGGAAGTACCTACTGTATGCCAGACCGAGTTTCAAATACAGTGTAGCCCAGGAATGATTTTCCTGTATTCCCCTGATAACCTCTTCACTGAGTCCGGAGCTAAGACTGGAGGGAGAGGATGTGGTCGGCAAGTAGAGGCAGCCCATGGCGAGGATTTGTGGTCCCCCCTTTCCCACCCTGAGTCTCCGGGGCTCTGTGGACCTGTACTGCCGCTCCAGCTGGCCTCTGGTTTCTGTCATGCTGACCTCCCTCACTCTCCCCTCTCAGGATTAATTGCTCTCTCCTTTGTGTACATCAACAGCACTTATCCCAGGGAGCTATAGTCACTTGTTTGGCCACAGTCCTGGAGAGAAGAGGCACTGGGGCTTGGTCTCATTTGCTCCATGTCTCTGGGGTTCAGGGGCTGCCTAGTGGTTGAAGAAGCCCATGGAGACTAGAGTAGGGGGCTGGGAGGTTTGACCAGGGATGTCCTCCATGAGATAGGAACTCAGTCTTTACTTTGCTTGCCCAAACTGGATTTCCCTTCCTCTGGAGAATAGGATCTCCTGTCCTGATGAACTCTCCTTCAGCGTTCCACCTGCCTCCTGTCTGGTATTCCCTCGTCTCCCCTGCTCTTTCCCACTTAGCAGCATCTGCAGATTTCATTAACTTGCTACTTAACCCCTCTCACTCAGATCAGCTCTGAAGATGATAAATCAGACCCTGGGCCAGTCTCTGTAGCAGCTCTCCTCTCCACATCCCCTCTAATGAGAAGACTCTGGCTGCCCCTATTCATCACTGGCTGCCCTTTCCCTCTCCTGCATCTTCCCGGTTTCCCCATACAGAAACTGTCAGTGTTAGCATGGCTCAAACACTTTGGATTGAATCTGGGAACCAGATTCAGTGGCAGTGCCTAGAGCTGATAAGCTTCCTGGGCCAGTCCCCTTTGACCTTGGCAGGCTGTGGGCCTTGGCTTTTCTTCCCAGTGGACTAGACCAAAGATAGCACTAAGGGCCACAGATGATGATTGACTTTGGCCTGGGAAAGAGTGAGAAAGGCTAATGGGGTATAGAGTTCCTTCCTAGCTAGCCAGCGGGTCAAGTGTACTTGTGGGCAAGTGGGTACAGGGCTAGGCTTCAACTGGACCTGTATTCTCACTCCCCTGTGTTCCTCCTCAAGACCTCCCCAAGGCATCTCTCCTCTTCCCTTTTTTGGGTCTTCTGGGCCTCGGTAGTGTACTAGAGCTAAGCCAGGATGGCAGGTAATGCAGCTTTCACGGGGCTACAGACCATGGTCGTTCCCTCCCATCTTCCACTCCTGTTCCATTTCTAGGCCCTATCTGAACATCACCGAATTGTCTTTCCTTTGTAATTTCTGTCTTCCCTATCTTCCCCTTCCCTAAACCCAAGGTTCCTCTTCTTACCTTCTTTCTCAGTCTTATTTCCTCTCCTGTTCTTTTCTTACCCTCACCCCAAGCATAAGTCCCTAACAGAGACAGCATCAAACACAACAGAGATCCAACCTTTTTGTAGCTCCGAGCAGGTTTCTTGCTATTTGCCTTATCACCGTGCTGGCCCCTGTCCATCACCATTGCTCATATTCTAGGGTTTTTATACTCCTCCTCCTCACCTTCACACTCAGCCTTCATCAGAGACAATGTCCACTGCAGAACATTGCCTGGTTTACAAATGCTCTGAAAAGCATTTGCCACGGGCTAGAAAGATGGCTCAGCAGGTAAAGTTGCCAACCTTGACGACCTGAGCTGTTTGCTTGTTTGTTTGCTTGTTTGTTTGTTTTTTCGAGACAAGGTTTCTCTGAGTAGCCCTGGCTGTCCTGGAACTCACTCTGTAGACCAGGCTGGCCTCAAACTCAGAAATCCACCTGCCTCTGCTCCCCAAGTGCTGGGATTAAAGGCGTGCGCCACCACTGCCTGGCTTGATGACCTAAGTTTAATCCTTATGATCTACATGGTGGAAGGGGAGCAGCAGGTTGTTTCTGACTTACACACACACACACACACACACACATACACACACACACACACACACACACACACACACACACACACACACACACACACACACAAATGTTAAAACATTTAAAACACCAATTGAGAACCAGGTGCTATCGGAGTCTCCCCACCCTTACCTTGCCCCTACCCATTTCCAGGACCAAGAGGACCCTACACTCACCCCGTCTGGGAGGCTCCTTCCTTGACCACCCTCCTTCTGTCTGGAGGAGATGCCATGGGAGGTTCATTCAGTCCCCCCCCCCCATTCCGTGTGTTTTTATCAGGTACTATTTCTACAATGTCTTCATTACCTCCTAATTGGCCAAATCTCTTCGTTTTATTTTTCTTGTTAAAGACAGATTTAAAGGAACAAGTTCAGTAGCTCAGCCATTTTCAGACCATCATTAATTTTCTGCCTTCTTATTTATTAATGGGGCAACTTTCTTACTGGTATTTTTTGTTCCCTGGATATCTATGTAAAAGCCTGCCTTGCTCATGCAGCCCCTGGGACCAGTGCTAACTCACTCTGACTTTGTGCTGCCCTCAGCGGCTCCGGACTCCTCCCACCTCCTTCACCCTGTCCCATGTGCCTCTGCTCTTGAAGCCTATCTTGAACAAGACTCCTGCATTCACAGCCTGCAAAGACAGTAGTAGAGAACACCTTATATATTCTTGGCCTAGAAGCTTCCTTCTCCAGGACTCTTCTCCTTCCAGTGTGTTTACAGTCTTAACATTTAGCTGACACATGTAGCTTTATTCACTCCTTAAAACCTCAGAGAAACTGAGTCCTGGGAAACAGCAATGATTTGTCTAAGGTCACTTTGCCTAGAAGAGGGATAGTCAGGGTGTGAAGCCCAATTTTCCTGGCTCCACAGCTTGGGCATTCCTCCGTGCCGGCCCACCCCAGTTATTAAGATGTGGATAAGGTTTGGGTTTGGGTTTGAGACAGTGTTTTGCTCTGTGGTCCTGCTAGCCTGGCTCTTATGACCCTTTGGCCTTAGCTTTTTTTCCAAATGCTAAGAACAACCAGCATGGACCACTTTGTCTGGCCACAAGGATGACTCTTTAAAGAGAGGGAGAAACCAGGACCCATAAGAAGACAGAAGCACAGTGGGGATAGACGTGACCCAGGGATTAGCAGGAGTGAGCAGCAAATTGTTGACTGACCTTCAGTATCTGTACCTGTCTCCCATGTCCCGATCCTCCCAAACCATCAGCTAAAGGTCTATCTAATGGTGACATCACAGACATGTAAGGACAGTTGTCCTGGCACCCATTCCATGTCTCTGAAGGACAAACCTGTGTACCTGACTTCCTTTGATGCCTCCCTGATGTGTTCTGAGTTGTTGCATTTGAGTCTGGTTCTCCAGGAGCCTTAGCCCTTCCCTCCAGGTGAGGGGGCTTGCTATGCTGTCATTCACAGACCTAACAGGTAGGGATACAGCTAAGTATCAGTTAGCACAGGCCTCTGAACCAGTGACTACTGACTCAGACTCTAGGTCTGGGTCTGAATACTCATGTACTACACTAAGCCTGGGAGGTGGGGTTTATCAGAGGATCCCTTCTTACCACTTCAGTTCTGAGTAGACTCTTGGTAAGGCCCCATGGAGGTACGCTTGGACATAGTTATAGCTACCTACACATTACTGCTGTGATGAGCTCAGTGGTGCCCAGCCTGGATACCAGCCTAACACAGAGACAGCCTCAAGGCCCCCACAGCTGTTGCTAGATGCAGAGCCTCTGACTTCTCACTGGAAATGAAAGCTAATGAGCCTTAAAAGGTTTTCAGGAAAAGAAGAGAGGGAACACAGGGCAGAACCATCCTGCTCAATCTGCTTCCCTAGCCTCCTGCAAGCAGTAGCCCTGGTGTAAGGAGCAAGCTAAGGAGAGCTCCCTTGGGGTTGAGCCCTAGGAGCTGTGTTTTTACACTAAAAGACCTTGTTTCTTGTCTCGTCCTGGTCATAACCCTGCTTAATAGAGACATTAAAGATAAATGATTGAGGCTGCCTCTCACTGCAGTGGATGGAGGGGCAGCCTGGGTGACCCTGGGCAGAGGGGACACTGTGGGGTGACGTTAAGGTGGGAGGGGAAGCACTGAGTCTCAGCACTGTAAGATTGAAGTGTGCTCCCTAAGTGCTCCCTGATTACTGCCTGTTTCAGCTGGTTCCAGCTGGCTCCTCTACGGAACTTCTCCAGCCTCCTGCTGCCTCCCAACCATCAGGGAAGGGGCAAATCAAGCAAGATATATGGTGGTCATATAAGGGATAATGGTACATTTGGCTTAAACAGGATTTCCAAGGATTTTGGTTCTCAAAGATTTTCCTATTTATATTTATTTCCAGTATACAACCAAGAGCAGTGGTGCATACCTTTAATCCCAGAACTCAGGAGGCAGAGCCAGACAGATCTCTGTAAATCAGAGGTCAACCTAGTCTACCTAATCAGGTCATCCGGGCGTACATAGTAAGACTCTATCACAAACAAACAGGCAAATAAACAACAACAGATAATAATTCAGTGTTCAGATGTCCTAAAAAGTGTTTAATACTGTCTGAATGCTGGGTGTGGTAGTACATATGATCCCAGCATTCGAGAGGCCAAGAAACAGGGAAGTCATGGGTTTAAGGCCAGACTTTAAAAAAATTAAGTTACATTTAATTAAAATAAAACAAGAGCCGGGCGGTGGTGGCGCATGCCTTTAATCCCAGCACTTGGGAGGCAGAGGCAGGTGGATTTCTGAGTTCGAGGCCAGCCTGGTCTACAGAGTGAGTTCCAGGACAGCCAGGGCTACACAGAGAAACCCTGTCTCAAAAAAAAAAAAAAAAAAAAAACTAAAATAAAACAAAAGTACTGTATGCATGGTCATATTTGATCCTCCAGACAGACTTAAGACATTCACCATGTTCCAAATAAGAAGGTCAAAGAAGTAAGGTCATTTCCCCAAGCTGACCCACTGGTAAGCTATGGAGTTGGACTATGACCCCAGGCAGTCTGATTCAGAACCTGTGTTCATGACTCTGTCACAGCTCACTGCCTCCAGGGCTACAAATTGACCAAGCTTGGAATTGGGAGGAAGGTAGGGAGGGCTGGGGTTTTGAGTCAGGGGATTGATTTAGAGGTTAGAGAAAACAGTTGGGGATAAACAGGCTCATCTCTGGGTAGGGCTGCCAAGGCCGCTGAGCCCCAGGGAGCCTCGCTGAGACAGGCCTCGTTTAGTGTGTTTATGACAGGTCTGGCAGAGGGCAGCGCAGGAGAAGCTGCCCCTTGTGAGATGACACCAAACACTCTTAGGCAGGAATATGTATTTTTTTATTTCTCCAAGCCCTTACCTGGCACTTTTCTGGAGATGAAAAAATTTAATAAATGGCTTATAAGATAGAGATGCTAACCTGGGCAGTGATGGCGCATGCCTTAAATCCCAGCGCTTGGGAGGCAGAGGCAGGCGGATTTCTGAGTTCGAGGCCAGCCAGAGTGAGTTCCAGGACAGCCAGGGCTACACAGAGAAACCCTGTCTTGGAAAACCAAAACAAAGTTAGAGATGCTAAATAAAACTGCAGCACCACAGCAACCTCTGACCAGACAACACAGGCCCGAAAAGGTGCCATGCCTGCTGATATGAGTGGACACAGGCAGGAAGAACCAGACTGGAGACATAGCACCATCTAAAGCATGTGTGAGCAGGCTGTGTAAGTGAGGCCTGCCCTGTGTACACACATGCCGTCAATCTCTCCCTGTACGTTTTTTTTTTTAATTTGTTTATTTTTAATTTATGAACATTGGTATTTTATCTGAATGTATGTCTGTGAGAGGGTGTCAGATCCCATGGAACTGGAATTACAGACTGTTGTGTGATACCATGTGGGTACTGGGAATCGAACCTGGGTCCTCGGGAAGAGCACCCAGTGCTCTTAACCTCTGGGCCATCTCTCTAGCCCCATGCCTGTACTTCTTACCAAGGAGTAGGACAGAGGGAGGCTCCCTCATAACCTTCTCTTTGCCTCCCTTCAGGCCTCTAGTAAGAAGTTCTCAACCTGTGGGTTGTGACCCTTTGGGGGTGTCAAATAACCCTTTCGCAGGGGTTGCATAACAGATATTTATGTTAGGGTTCATAACAGTAGCAAAATTACAGTTATGAAGTAGCAACAAAAATAATTTGTGGTTGGGGTCATCATAACATGATATTGAAGGGTCGCAGCACTGGAAGGTTGAGAACCACTGCCTGCTCCTCCAGGTGTGGACTGAGGGGCACTGGCACCAGCTTCCCCAAGGAACTTGTTAAAAATGCAGACTCGCTGGTCAGGATTTGCATCTAAACAAGGTGATTGGAGCAAGTGCCCACTCAAGTCTAACCCAGGACTGCCTCATTATTCCTTAATTTGGTTCTCCACGGCTGTCCCTCAAAATCAAATCCAAAAAACAATGTTTAATGTCCCAGCTACAGGGAGGATCACTTGCACCCAGGAGTCAGGAGTTGAAGACCAGCTTGGTTCATTTCACAAAACCCTAACTCAAAATTTTAAAAAATTATAAAAAAGGGCATTATAAGACTCTACCATCTCTAACTCTTGCCTATGAAGTTAGAATCCTCCATCACAACTTGCTCCACCACACTCTCTGCTTCAGGTTCTTGTTAACCCCACATTGGCCATTTTTTTGGCTAATGCCTTTGCTTGTGTTATTTTATTTGTCTTTTAATTTACTGGCCTTACTCTGTAAGCCCAAGCTGGCCAGAACTCACCATATATGTAGCCTAGGCTGGCCTCAACTCATAGCAAGCCTCCTGCTTTAGCCTCTTAAATTACCAGTGCCTGTCACCCAGGCTGGCTTTTAAATTCTTATGTTTTGCCGCCCTGGACATCGAATCCTGGGCCTTGAATGTGCTGATCAAGTGCTTTCTGGCTGTTATATAGATCAACTGACTGGAATCCCCAGTCCTTTCACAATTTAATTTTAAGGCCCACCCCCTTTTTTTCTGCATTAGTGTTTTGCTTGCATGTATGTCTGTGTGAGGATGTCAGATCTTGGGAGTTAAAGATAGTTGTGAGCTGCCATGTGCTTCTAGAGGAACCTGGGTCCTCTGGAAATGCAGTCAGTGCTCCTAACCACTGAGCAATCTCCCCAGCCCCTAAATTTTCATTTTAAGTTAGGGATCTCATTAAGTTGTATAGACTGTTTTTGAACTTGCTGTGTGGCTCAGGCTGGCCTTGAACTTGTGATGCTCCTACCTTAGCCTCCCAAGAGCTGGGATTACGGGTATCTCTGTTACACTTAGCTCATGTTATTTTCTTTGTTTAGAATGTCCCAGCCTCTTCACCCCTCTATTCTCTCTTCATTGCTCTAGGCAATTCCTATTCAACTCTTAAAATTGGACTTAGATACCATCTTTCCAGGCTGCACTAGGTACCTCATCTTCAATTCCTCAATAGGACAGTGGCTTATGTTTTCCTCGGTACACTTAAGCTTTGTGAAGGCAGGAGCTATGTCTATTGTTTATGCCCTTATCCTCTGCTTTCAAAGAGCCTGACACAAAGCAGATATACATTTTATAATTTTGGTTGAATCTTGAAAAATTGGTTGGCGTATACACTTAGCTGAAGTTCCTGGAGGAGACATTTCAGGATGTCCTTCTAAAGTCCTTCCTGGGGTCTCACCTCTCAGAGGCAAGGCTGCTGAGCAAGCTCCTGTCCTGTGGAATGGTGAGTCCTGCACAGGGTGGGACAGCGAGGTGGGCTTCCTGGAAGGGGAAAGCACTCCCAGTGGAGAGACAACTGTCACCAAAGGCTTGGAGGTCCTGCGTGCAAAGTACCTTCGTGAACTAGAGCTATTCCTTCAGCTAGGGGAGAAGTTAAATAAGGAAGAACCAGCATGGTAGTACCAGACTATAACATGCTACTTAAGATGCTGCTGAGACAGGAGAATCACAAGCTCAAGGCCTATTTAGGTTATAGAGAGAGTTCGAGGCTAGCTTGGGTAACTTAGTCAGACCCTGTCTCAAAATACAAAAAAAGTAAACAGAAGATCAGAGTTGAGTGTGGTCCAGCGCTTGACTAGTGTGAGCGACAGCCTTGATTTAATTCCCAGCACTGAAGAAAGAATGTAAAGAAAGTAGTCTGGAAGCCCAGATAAAGCCTGACTACAGAGAATTGAAGAGGGAGTTTTGAAATCACAAGGCCCAGCATAAGGATGAAGTCCCACCAGTCCGGGAGGGCAGGGGAAGGCAGCAGCAGCCAGAGGACCCATTCACTACATCCGGAGGCATTGTATGATGCACTGAGGGTCTCTATGAGTTTGGAGATCACCCTTGCCTAGCTTCATCCCGTGTGGAGAATTAGGCAACACTCCCTGACTGAATGTCTATTTGAATCTAGTTACCTTGGGGGCTATAATTTCCTCTGCATCTTGGGGCTGTTTTGTGAAGATCAGATGTGACAATGTGTAACAAACCAATAACTGGAACCGATGTATTCTAGCATGGCTGCAGGAGGAGTGAGTGACAGCCCAGTGGGTGCTGTGCTACAGGAGGGCCAGCATAGCTTGAAAGATAGACTGAAGACAGAGGAAAGAGGAGTTCAGCAGAGTGAGCTGGTTCTGGAATAGAGAGGGTGGGTCGAAGGAGGATCATGTCTCTGGTTCAGTAGATGACTCTTGAGTAAATTCCTCTGGGAGGTGAGGCCCCGGAAAGGGAGGTTGGCCTGAGGAGTGGGGAAGTGCCAGCTGTCCTGGCTATTCCTGCTGGCAGTGGGTGTGCACAATAAAAAGCAAAAGCATTTTTCAAATGAGTAGAAAACTCAAGCAACATTGCCGGGGTGCCATGTCACCTTAGCTGAGTGGCAAGGGGTGTGTGTCACTTTCCTACTTTCCAGAAGGGTGTCATGTATGCACAAGCATTCAAGATCATTTTGTGAAACCCTAAGTGATAGATACCAGTGGTACCCTAGGTGATAGATACCAGTGGTACCCCAGGTGATTGACAGATACCAGTGGTAGCCAGTAGCTTGTGCTGATGGGCACAGTGGAGGCTTGGCGGTGGGAGAACCTTGCCAGGGATTGGTATTTCTCCATGAGCAGGTTGGAGCCGAGAATTAGAAAAACTATGAACATAACCTAACTCACCTGTGCTGCCAGCTACCGTAGATGGCAAGCCTGGGAACATTTGCACGTAAGACAAATTACAAGGGAGCGCAGGGAACAGCCACTAGGAGGCAGCCATTAATGGGTGGTTTTTGGAAAGACAAGGAAGGTTGGCCTAGAGGAGCGGGAAGTTAGTACCACTCTAAAGGGGCCAGGGTGAGTAGTGGTGTGTGATTGGTGAGAGGTAATCTTCAGTAGGCAGCTGGAGAGAGCGGAACTTGAAGCTGAGATGGGAGGAAGTAAAAGTGGAAGTATGGATGGTTGATGACCAAGGTCAAGGCAAAGCAAATGATAGCTACTTCAATCACTAAATCCCTACTACGCGCTGATTGGCACCATGAGAGGTGCTTTCTTTTTTCTACTGGTGATTCAGGCATTATCTCCATTTTATGGCTGAGGGAGCAGACTCGGAGAGGCTGTTCTTACCCAGTCATCAACTGCATACACACAGATGACTATGAAGAGGATGAAGACGCAGTCCTTCTCCTGGAGGATCTCAGGATATTGTGGGAGGAAGTCCCCCAGGCAAGCCATTTATTTCAGATAGAAGCTCAGACAAGAGGACATAGAAACACAAGGTACCATGAGATCACAACGAGGTTCCCCAAAGACATAGAATTGATACATACTGGGGCCAGGATTCAAACGTGGCCAGGAGCCTCAGTCACAGTCATAGTTCTGGGCAAGGACAGTGACTCTGGCTGCTGGCAGGTGCTGTTTAAGAACGAGGAAAGAACACTGAGAATTGGGGTGTGGCACGGCAACTTAGTACCACAAAGCCAGAGACGATGAATGCTGGTCCCCTCAAGCTGAGTGGTCCATGAAGATCCAGCCTCGGAACAGAACTGATTCTACAGCCTAGAGGTGCCAGTAAATGCCACTAAGTGGTTTGAACTTTGGCACGTATGAAAAGTCATCGGAGGTAGGAAAAACCAGGTGGCTCTTTAGGGATGGATTGAGAACAGAGAATCCAATATCACATTGGGACTGAGAGGAGGGGTTATGTTGAAAATAGCAGTGGGTATGTCATAATGAGATCACATGACCCTTGTGCTGCTATCAGAACTTGCCTACTTTTTAGGATCTATCATCCTGAGTGTGTCTGTCTGCGGTTATGTATGTTTGGGCAGATATATGTTTGTGGATGTGGAGGCCAGGAGTCAACACTGGGTGTCTTCCTCAATTGCATCTCCACAATATTATTTGAGACAGAGACTCTCACTGAACCTGGAGCTCAGCAATTCAACTGGATTAGCTGACCAGCAAACCCCAGGAACTCTCCTGCCTTCTCAGCTCTAGGATTACAGAATACTGCCAACCTCGGCTTTCTAAATGGGTGCTGGCAATTGGAATATAAGTCCTCATGTTTACATGGAGAGCATTTTATTGACCAAGCTATTTCTCTGGCTCTGTCATCTTCTTTTTATTTCAGCTTAGTCTAGTAGATATTGGCAGGGCAGGATTCTTTTTAGAAAATGTCTCCTTTGCTTTCAAAGTCTGTTCTTTTTTTCCTCATAGAGTGCCAGATCTGAAAGGTGTTTGGGACTCCAGTCTTTTCTGGGCGTCCTCTGCTTCCAACAAGCTCAGGTATAGGATAGGTGGGGCAGGGCTGTGTGCATCATGATTTTTCCTAGGTCAGTAGGGAAAGAGGGGGAAATCAGAGGAGTCACTAAGAGGAGTCTAGGGCAGAGAGAACACAGAGAATAGGGTAGCTCAGGGAACAGCCTCCTTGGGCTAGTGGCTCCATTTGGTTTCCCATTTAAAGGGGGAGGCTTAGATAGGCAAGAAGAAAAAGGCTAATAAGAAAAATATTAAACTGCAGTGTGTGTGTCCCCAGGGACTTCCTGTTGCCATGACTGACCTCCTGGAGAGCGCCATCCGTCCCCAAGCATGGCAGCTTTATAGGCACTTGTAGGCCTGCAAAGAACACCAATTTGCTGCTACAGTTTGTTTTGATAACTGAAACTTTCAATAAATCTATATTAAAATCAAAGAGAAAATTAACTGGGCCCTGGTGAGGGGCCCAGAGATAAGGGAGCACATTACCGCCCTGGCCTCCACTGCCTCACATTCATCTCTTGGTTCAGCTTCGGGTCACCAGGGGGATGAATGGTACAGGCTTGTGGCGAACAAGCATGGGGAGAACAGGGAGAAGTGGGAATGGCCAGGTTCAGGCCCCACTGATGATCCTGTAGAAGACAGCTGGTGTGCAAGAGAAAGAGGTAGGGGTGTGTGGTCAGAGTGGGAAGAGGAGAATGTGGTGGAGGAGACAAAAAAGTAACAACAGCCTCCATTTACTGAGTTTTTCAGTGCCATGTACCAGGCATCTTGGATTTAATTCTAACAATAGACATTAGTGCTAACTCCACCCTAGAGATGCAAATATGGAAACCTGGACAGTTACTTGATTTGTCTAAGGTCATAGCCACAGCCACGGCTCAAATCCTGCCTTTCTAGGGACCCATGGTCCATATAACTGTACCACGCCATCCTGTACAGATTATAGGGACTAGATGGTTGCAGCAGTTATTCCAGCCTCAGGATAAAGGGATTTTAGATCTAGCCTAGGTTCTAGCTATGCAGAGTTGGGGGCTGCCGTGCACCATCATTGGGGTCAACATTCTCTGCCCTTTTAATGCTTGGTTAAGGTCTCTTGTTCGACTTTTCCTGGAGAATCTATTTCTGTTCGCCCTAGATACAGAGGGTAATGACACACCAGAGAAACAATTCCATGCAAGGCTTGCCTGATGCACCAATGAGCTTATTGGGGCTTTTTTTTTTTTTTTTTTTTTTTTTTTTGGTTTTTCAAGACAGGGTTTCTCTGTGTAGCCCTGGCTGTCCTGGAACTCACTCTGTAGACCAGGCTGGCCTCGAACTCAGAAATCCGCCTGCCTCTGCCTCCCAAGTGCTGGGATTAAAGGCGTGCGCCACCACCGCCCGGCCTTATTGGGGTTCTTATACACCAGAGCATGAATGGGGAGTTAACTTGGAATAATATTGAAGGCTTAGGCGGCTGCCTCACCCAACACCCCATCCCAGCTTAGGCAACTACTTTGGAAAGCTATGTCACTCTAGTACCTCTTGGGCAACTTAGGGGCTGTTACACAACCAGACAGGACTCTATTCAGCATAGCCCTGGGGAGAGGCAGGCCCTGGAGAGCCCTCCCCCATTTCTCCAGGTGGGAATGCTTGTAAGAAGCTCAATTTCATGAGTGCCTTGGATGGGTGATTCCAGCAGTTCTGACTCAAAAAGAAACTAATCATAGCTACCCTAGAGGCAACAGCCACACAAGGTCCCAGCTTTGATGGCCACTTTGCTGTTTTTTCCTTGGTGGCTGCCTTGTCCTTTCTTGGGATCTTGTTTTCTTGGTCTTAGTCTATTAGCCCTGAAGCCAGGAGACTGTCCAGGATGTACCTGACTCAGTTCCTTGCCATTCCATCTAAACCTGAACCCAGGGCCACTTGTTAGTCAACAGTCCACATGCCATTCTTGTCCCCTCATCCGGCTATTCTGCCTTCCTTTGGAAGTGAGGGTTAGGTTTTGACTGTGCTCTCTGTTTTAGGGTTGCAGTGAGCCCAAGTGATCAAATCAGAGGCTTTAACACAGTTTTTAGTCTCAGATGTGCCTCTGCTCTCCATGGTGTGAGATCTGGCACCCCATTAGCTACTGGAATGATGGGGACTACCTTTTCCCTGTTTCTTTCTCTCAATTTCCTCCTCCTCCTCCTCCTCCTCCTCCTCCTCCTCCTCCTCCTCCTCCTCCTCCTCTTCTTCCTCTTCTTCCTCCTATTCCTTTTCTCCTTCTTTTTGGTTTTACAAGATAAGGTTTCTCTGTGTAGTGCTGGCTGTCCTGGAACTTGCCCTATAGACCAGGCTAGCCTGGAATTTAGAGATCGTCCTGCTTCTGCCTCCCAGATGCTGGGATTAAAGACATTCACCACCACACCCAGCTTTTTCTGTTTCTAATGTGATCATTCCATATCACCTCTCTGGGATAGGATCTGCTAAGAGAAACTGTTTTCTTTGCTACCCTATCAAATTGGTAACACACTGCCTTGTATATACACCCCTCCTTTCCAGCCTCACTTCTTTCTTCCCTGGGCTTAGGCTTTCCAGTAAGTCACTGGATCTGCTCTATTTTCTAGGGTCCAGCTGCTGCCTCCTCCTCCTCCTCCTCCTCCTCCTCCTCCTCCTCCTCCTCCTCCTCCTCTTCCTTCTCCTCTTCCTCCTCTTCTTTCTTCTTCTTCTAAATGTAGGTGGCTGTTTTGCCTGCTTGGATGTCTGTGCAATACTTGTATGCAGTGCCTGAAGAATGCATTAAATCTCCTAAAACCAGAGTTATAGATGGTCGTGAACTGCCATGTGGGTGCTGGGAATCAAACCCAGGTCCTCTAGGATAGTCCTAGAACCCAGATTCTTAAATCGTGAGTTATGAGTCCAAAGGGGGTAATATAATAGATTTCTGGGAGTGGAGGATACACACACAAAATGGCAACAGTAAAAATGTTGGGACTTCACTGCAGCCTTGGCCTGTTTTTATTTTTATTTTTATTTTTTTAAAAAGATTTATTTATTTTTTTTATATGTAAGTACACTGTAGCTGTCTTCAGACACCCCAGAGGAGGGCATCAGATCCCATTACAGATGGTTGTGAGCCACCATGTGGTTGCTGGGATTTGAACTCAGGACCTTCGGAAGAGCGGTCAGTGCTCTTGACCACTGAGCCATCTCTCCAGCCCCCCAGCCTTGGCCTTAAATACACAATGTACAACTTTGCACTGTGCTTGCTGACCTGGTCTCTGCTTCGGTCCCTGCCTTGAGTTCGTACCCTGAGTTTCCTTCATGATGGACTATGATTGAGATATGTAAACCAAAGAAATTCTTTCTTCCCCATGTTCCTTTTGGTATTGGTGTTTTATCACAGCAATAGAAAGCTAACTAGAAGAATATTTTTGCTACCACTAAACACCAACAAATGCTGTATTAAACACCTCAGTTCACATTCAAGGCTACTGTATGTTATGAGCTGGGGAGTTCTTATTGCATGTATAAAGTATGGTGCTCTTATAGAAACATAATACTGTAGTTATGGGAAACCATCAGCTGGGCAGTGGTGGCATACACTTTTAATCCCAGCATTGGGAGGCAGAGGCAGAGGTAGGGGGATCTCTGTGAGTTCGAGGCCAGCCTGGTCTACAGAGTGGGTTTCAGGACAGCCAGGGCTACACAGGGAAACCCTGTCTCAAAGAACTTTTTTTTGGGTACTATTTTCCTATCATTCTTCCCTAGCATGTAAATGTCAAAATAGCCTGTCTTTGGATTGTATTGTGTTAGAATGTTTGATTTTAAAAATTGTTTGAGTGGCTGAATTGATTTTATATGTATATTTAAAAACAGAATCACTAAATAAATTTTCAGTGATCTCTGAAATGGTGCTAGACATATGTCCTGGTTGTTTTTGGTCCACTTGAAACAAACTAGAATCATCCTCAATTGAGGAACAGCATTTGAGAAGATTCTTCCATCAGGTGGTCTGTGGGAAAGTCTTCCTGCATTTTCTTGGTTGAAGATTGGTGTGAGCAGTGCCACCCTGGGCACTAGGGTAATAAGAAAATGGCTGAGCAGGCTACCAGAAGCAGGTCAGTAAGCAGCACTCCTTCATGGTCTCTGCTTTAGTTCCTGCCGCCAGGGCCTTGAGTGTCTGCCTTAACTGCCTTCAGTGAGAGTCTGTGATACATTAGTATAAGCAAAATAAACCGTTTCCTCTCCAAGTTGCTTTTTTGGCCATGGTGTTTTATCATAGCAATTGAAATGTGAAAGAAGACACCATCTTATAGCTTCTCAGTTGTCTTACTTTTTATATTATCTTTTCATTGTCCATCCCTTCCAATAGAAAATCTCCTTGAGGAAACAGGTTTTGTGTGTCTTACCATATAACCATCAGCTACAGACAGTGCCCAACTCTGAGGTATAAACACATATTGACTAATAGGCCAACCTAGGTTAATGTTTATGTAATGATAAGAGGAAGAAGCCCCAGTTTCAGTTCCAAGAACTGAGGATAGGCAATCATGCCTCTCCTTTCCTCAGTTGGGGATGAGTGATGTCTGTCTCTGCTGAAGTTGGTTCCTTCATTTGTTAGAAACACTGTATTGCATAGCTGCTCTATGCCTGACACCATACTGGGTATAAGCCATGCAGCATGAACAATATGGAAATCATACCTATCTTAAATGAGTTTCAATTCCTGGGAGAGAGATGGCAAGGAGACAAGACAGTGGTAAAGCACTATGATCAGTTAGTTCTGTAGGTTCACAGTAGAACCATCTAACCCATTATGTGCATGAGATTAAAGAAGGTATTCTCTGATATGGGGATTACAGGCACTTCCAGCTCAGGCAGGAACCATTATCTGAAGATCTCAGAGGTGGCACGGTCCAGAACTGATATTAGCTGTCTTAAGGGAAAATAGCAGGTGGCAGACAGAGGAGCTTGGTAACTGAAGATGGCTTCTAACATGGATCTGACTGAGAAGCTGTCAAAATCATCAGTGTCTTAAGACTGATGCTTCCTATTTCATAACGTGGTATCCATGGATTCCCAGAGAAGCACAGCTAAGATGGAGACACTCACCCATCGCTTTAGGTGAAGTTCTCCTCAGCTGCCTGCCTGGAGAGAGTTTGAAAGCCTCACTACAGCTGTAGCCAGAAACCTTGTTAACCCTGACAGTTCCTCTGAGGGTCTCAACAAGCCAGAAGCTTCTTCCTTAGAGAGACCCTTCAAAAATCTAAGCATTTTCTTTTTAGCTGAATTCACCTCCCTTCTTTTCAGATTTCCCTCAGGCCTGCATCAGAAAGTAGATAACGAGTACTTGTTGACAATGAATTACAGAAAGTGTTGCCTAAAGAATGTCTTCTAAGCCCATACTCACCGAGTGCCTACAGTAAAGGTGGGGAAAATAAGTAGAGCATCTGGGTCATTCTAGGCCTGACGAAGTTTTCTGTTTATTTAATTATTATCATTTATTTATTATATATATATATATTAAAAAAAAAACAAAACCTTTCACTGTTTAAAAGTGACCCTCCCCTTCTCTTGTGACTACGTGGCTTTTTCAAACTACAAGTCCCACAAGGCCCAGAGCCAACGGTCACCATCTTGACACACCTTAACGCGCATGTCGGCGGGAGAGAGAGCGTTTGGAGAGAAGAAGCCCCGCCTTATTCCAGCTCATTGGCCAAAGGCGCTAGCAGCGGGCTCAGCGGTTGGCTACTACGCCCGCCCGTCCACTGCGTCGGTCGGGGTCAGAGTGCGCGGAGGTGAGTCGGTGTGTTGTGGACTCGTGGTGCTGGCTGCCGCTGTTGAGGCGGCCTGGAACGGGCTGTGGGGAGCGGGCGGAGCTGGCCCTGCTTCTGCCTGGCCAGCGCCGCAGGCGGCGCGGGCCGTGCCCGCTGCCGTCAACTGCCCGGAGCGTCTGCTGAGGCCGAGGGAGACGCCGGGGCCTGCACCTGGAGAGAGCCTGCCGTGCTGGCCCGGAGGAGGGGGCGTTGCCATGGCGACAGCCTCTCCGGCAGCTGACGGGGGACGGGGGCGGCCCTGGGAAGGAGGGCTGGTCTCCTGGCCCCCTGCCCCTCCCCTTACGCTCCCCTGGACCTGGATGGGCCCGAACTGGGGGCAACACCCTGGGGTGGGTGAGATTGAGAGGGCCCCCAGCTTGGGCCCTGGTTAATGCATGCGGGGTGTGGGTCGTGGCGCGCACACTTAAGCAGCCTGGGATTCTGGCCTGGTGCTCACCCTGGATGCACGTTATAACTCTTGGCGATGGGGTAGCTGGAGAGGGCGCTGGGTTAGCTCGGCTTTGCAAGAGAGATTGAGTGAGTTGATGAAAGGGCCTGGTTTGAGATTACTGGAGAAGAGAGGTTTGACCAGATAAAGTAGAAGCAGATTAAGGAATTATCTATAGACCACCCCCCTCCGCATCCTGGCACAGGCACACATGTTAGCACATTACTTCCTTGTAAGTCACAAGCTGTGGGTAATAATTGTGGACAGAGTGGAAAAAGAGCTTTAACCCGGGTAGCTTTTTGTATGCCTTTATTGCAAATGGCCCAGCAACAGGTGCTTTCTTAAAACAAAGAAAGCATGACTTGGGTTGTATTCTTGCAAAATGTCAGCTGCTCAATGTTGCTCTGGAAGATGCTGGGTATGGGGCCCCTCATCTGGAGATATAGAGTTTGTCCCTCAGGCTGGATTTTGCAATGACTGGGGCCAACAATTGTCTCTGACCATTTCTGTGGCATGCATTTGCTAGTACATTTCATCAGTTTTCCAGCATAAGGGCAGCAAAACATGAATCCCATTGGCCAGAGACTAATCTATTTAACTATAGTAGGTTGTGATTGGCCGAATGATTTTTTGACTGTAGAGTTTGTACCAGAAAACTGGCTTCATCAAATTCAGCTTTATTCTGACTTTATCATACACAGTATACCTTGTTTTAGTGGGCTCAGTCTTGGACCTTAAGTATATTATACTTGAATCACCCACCATTTAAAAGCCAATTTATAAACAGTGACTTGGAGTGTGACTCCACTAATGTGTGCCTGTGATCTTGGTTAGAAACCCACTTGACTGCCTGTCGGCAGGTGCTGAATGGGGGAAGGGAGCTGCCGGGAAGTGATTGATAAGGTTTCCTTTATGGATTCTGTGGTGCTTCACTGGAGCTCAGAGCACTTTGGCAACTTAAGCACTCCAAATTAAAAGCTCATTAACAATTCCTGCCCAAAGATCCTGTAAATAATCAGCTAGTTAGGTCCTAGAGCTTGGCTGAGAGCTCTCCCTTCAACTTGAAATTTCCAAACAAAAGTGTTTTTATTCCATTTCATTTTGAAAAGTTTACTTCCTGGTGGGATAAACTGGGGAGTGCCCTGTTCCCAGGGGATCAGGATAGAATACAGTCTTAAGTGTGTAGAATGGTAGACAGGATTAATGGTTCCAATTGTAGATGTTTGTGCAGAGGGTTTTACTAGATTTTAAGATCATGTCTGTGATTTCTGATCCTTTAGAATATCTGAATTAGGTGATAAATATGATAGATATTCCTTGATGCTTTTTAAAAATTTTTAATTTTAGATGGCCTTGGTGTGTAACCCTGGCTGGCCTCTCCTGCTCGTGCTGCCTGTGATTGGCTCCCGTGATGTTTTGATTTGGGGTTTGATTTGCCTGATTTTTCTAGAGGTTGAGGCAGACTTGGAAGTATTTTGAAAGTGTTTCCCAGTGTGTGTTTCCATTCTAGTTACTGCCTATACGTTTGCGGCAATGAACCCTTCTCTTCAGTCCTGGCTCAGCCCCAGTTCCTGAGTTCTGAATATTGCAAACCTTGTGTCCTTTTCTGATAGGATTCTGAAATTATCCAGTGAACTACCACTCATGACTATCATTCTTAGTTGAGGCTCACATATTATGAATATTTGCTTTTTCTAGAAGATAAACTTCTTTAAGGAGAACACTATACTAGAGAACATGAAATCCATAATTCATATGCAAGCTTGTGCACACACATGTACACATGCATGTATGCACACATGCATGTATGTAATATTAGTTAATAGCATCTGAAAGGTCTGTGGGACTGTTTTCTTTCCACAGTAATAGCTAAATCCAAAAGTTTGAGTTTATGAGTTTAAGAGTGACCATTAATGAGGATTTAAACCTTTGAGTTGAAATATACCTGTTGCAAAGATGTGTGTTTGTCCACAGCATTGGGGCTTTCCAGCTCTCACAGACCCTTCAGCATCTCCAGCTGCCAGTCTTGGCATCTTCGAAGTAAGGAGAGGTGAGAATCTTGTTGCATGATCACTTTTGGTGTCTGACTGATTGGGTTTGGTGGGTATGGGATGGGGGCTGGTGCAGAGTGTATTTTTTTTTTTTGTAGCTTCTGGTATGCTAGGTTGCATATGCTCAAGCTTAAACAAATTGACTAAAATCTTTAGAGTAAGAGTTAGAGAAGATGAGTGATCTAGACTCTCCAGTTCTGTCATGATTTGCTTTTATTTTATTTTTTTCCTCCTCAGTACTGGGGAATGAACCCAGGACCTTGCAACACAATAGGCAAGCATGCTAGCACTGAACAATATTCTTAGTCTTTATTTTTTCTTTTTCTTCTCGCTTATGTTTGATCTTAACTAAATTGGCCAAACTGGCCTCAGATTTGCAACCCTCCTGCTTCAGGCTCTACCTAGTGACTGGGATTATAAGCATGGACTACCATGCCCAGCCATGATTTTTTTTTTTTTTTTTTTGGGTTTGGTTTTTAGCCCTGGCTGTCCTGGAACTCACTCTGTAGACCAGGCTGGCCTCGAATTCAGAAATCCACCTGCCTCTGCCTCCCGAGTGCTGGGATTAAAGGCGTGCGCCATTTTTAATGGACACCTCATGAGTGAGTACCTTGCCTTTAGGGTTATTGAGTAGGGCTGGGATTATATTCTGAGAAATACTCATCTTAATTCAATAGTAAGACCACCTTTCATGTGACTCTTGTGATATATTTGACCCAAACCTTTCGGATTTAGGTTTGAGTTATATGTCACCCTTGAGTGAATGATTGGTCCCCACCTACTTCCACCAGAACTAAAAAGGTGGGCTTTTGATGGTTGCTACTCAGGGATTTGGAAGTTGTTTGTTCAGTAACTGAGGCCCAGACACTTTGCTAGTTGCCTGTGATACCCACAGCTTTATGATCCAGGGGAGAGACCAACAGCAATGCAGCAATGATGGTGCACCCACTAGTGCTGCAGCAAGGGACCAAGTTCTCCGAGACTGCACTAGTGTCCTTGCTGTGAACTTGCAGACTCTGAGGTGGCTTCTTAGAGGAATCCACCCCCTTACCTAGAAGTAAATAAACACGAGGGAAGAAGTATCAGCTTCGTTAATGTTAAGTTTGAGGAAGTTCAGTGTGATTAAAAGGCAGATGGGACATGAAGCAGGAAAGGTGATCAGAGTCTAGGGCCTTAGACACTCTAGTGAGATGGTGGGGTGAGAACGGGTAGGTGGAGGGGTTAGCAAGCTTTTCTAGGATAGACTAGAGTCAATACTTAGGGTTTGTGACTCTTTTACATCTGTACAGCTTGTAATGACCATTTCAGCAGCTTTGGATGCTGTGAAGGGGAACATGATTGTGTTCTAGTAAAAAATGTATTTATAAAAGCAGGTGGCATCTGGATTTGGTTCATGGACCATAGTTTGCCTGTCTGGATCCAAATAGTAGGAAGACATATAAAAGATTGTAAGCAGCCTAGGGTGGTGGTGTACCCCTGTAATTGGGAGGCTAAAGCAGGAGAGTTGCTAATTCAAGGCCAGCCTGTGCTACATAACAAAGCAGAGATAGAAAGGAAAAATAAAAGATTATAATTATGAGGTCTGTGTTGTAGAAAGCTTGTTGTGATATCAGTGTGAAGAGTGGATTGAAAGGGCAAAAAAGGTAAGGGAGAGAGTGAGCATATAGTGAATTAAAATGTTTTGGAAACTATTTTATGTTAAGGAAGTATGGACTGAATGGAGCCCTTGAAGGGACCTTTGTTTTAGGGTTCCTAGCTCAATAGCTAGGGACTGGCTCCATACACAGAAACTGGCCCTGCTCCTGAGCTGTTAAGGCAGTGCTCCTTAGTCTATATGTCCTACTTAGTCTTTTCTTCCTTGATTGTAGTGTGCTGATAACCCATGCCTGATTTTGTAAAAGTCTGCCAGAGCAGTGTGATGGTGTGTCTCAAGCAGAGGGCCCAGTAAAGTTTTGGTTGAGTGTGAAAAGTTTAGAGCTCAGAACCCATTCTGTCCTTTCCCTCTTCCTTCCTCTTCTTATAAACCCCAGTGTATTTGCAGTGGTGGAGGGAAGATTTCTGATAGTGATGTTTCTGTGACCTCAGACAAGTGACTTACCTCTCTTGAGCTTCACTTTGCTGCCTAAAATGGAGACAGTGGGATTTAAGCATTGTTTGAAGGCTTTTAAAGCTTCAACAGTGATGAAGCTCTTAGCAGTGTATTGATACCTTTTTGTTGTTGAGGTGCTGGTGGTGGTTGTTTTAATTTTTAGACAGGCTGTCACTGTGGCTGGTCTGGAACATTCTCTGCAGATCAGGCTATTGTCGAACTCAGAGATATGTCTGCCTTTGCCTTCCAAGTGTTGGGATTAAAGGCGGGTGCTACTACTAATCTTCTGCACAAAAGCAGGAAGTAGTTGGGTGATGTGTGTTTTGTCTTCATAAACTCTGAGCTGAAGTTTTCATTGTGTCCGTGTGGTGAAAGCTTAGTAGGCCTACAGTTACAACTTAAACAAGACACATTTTTAAAACATTTTTTTTTTTAAAGATTTTATACATGAGTACTCTATTTGCATGTATACCTGCATGCCAGAAGACAGTGTCAGATCCCATTATAGATGGTTATGAGCCACCATGTGGTTGCTGGGAATTGAACTCAGGACTTCTGGAAGAGCAGACATCTCTCTTAACCGCTGAGCCATCTCTCCAGCCCCAAGAAACATTTTTTTTTTTTACTATGGAAAATGTGCACATAGGAGTTTCATAGGCCCCACACCATCAGAAATGTGAGTGGAGTAAGTAGCTTCCCAATACAGACTCACCCTATTTGCTAGCCTGACTCCCTGGGGTCATTTATTAATGTTGTCACATTACTGCTCAACATTCCTGTAAAGCTCCTCTACTCTTCCCTCCCACTGTGGGAAGTGGGACATGTGCTCTGCTTTGGCTTCCTTGCTACCAAGTGAGGAAACTGGGGCCAAAGAAGGCTAAGTTGAGTTGCCCAGGGCCACTGTATCAGTAAAGTACTGTTAAAGCTAGTACAGACTTGCTTCCAGATGGAATTGTGCTAGTTGATTGTTGTGATTCTCTTCCCTTGAGTGAGAGATGCATGCCCCATCCATGTCTGCTTGGCTGAATCCTGCTTTATCTACTTGATTCTGTTGGGTTTTATTAGATGATTTTGAGGACCAGACCTTTTGGGAAGCAGATTCCCTTTGGGTTGTTGTTTTTAGCCTCTTCCTCCTTTGGGGGACATTCCTTGGGGAAGCTTGGGTTAGGAGGGATTGCTTTGATATGTTTAAAATTGTGCCTTGTGCCCCACAGCTACAGGTAAAATCAAAAGGCAGATAATTTATGGGAGTGTCAAAGCTGGCCGCTGGCACCTCAGGAGGCCATTAGTATGCCTGTTCAGACCCTCTGTGTCCTTGCAATTGATTCCTTTCTGCATGAGCCTGATTTGGGAAGCTGTAGATCTGTGTGCAGTGATTGGATGTGACAGTCCAAACACTGGTCCCTAAATTAATCCTTTTAATAGTATTCCTGCACCAAAGCAATATTCATTCTCCCTGTCTCCCTCCTGCCCCTCCTGCCCCTCCCTCTCTCCCTCCTCCTCTCTCTCCCCCAAATCCTCCCTCTCTCTCCCTCCTTCCTTCCTTCCTTCCCTCCCTCCCTCTTTCTCCTTCTCTCTCCCCCTCCCCTTCCCCCTTCTGAGAAGGGCAGAAAGGGAAAGAAGGGATGGAAGGAAGTTGTTTGGTGTGTTTTGGTTTCTCTGTTCTAGCACATTCTACTTCTAGAGTAGTTGGCATCATGATTTTGTGCATATTAGTTTAGCAAGTCTTTACTTTCTTAATTGTACCTGATTCTGTACTGGGAGTAAAGAAATGAATAAAATATAGTTGTTGCTTTTTAAGAAACCAACTGTAGTTCTCAGATTTCCAAAACTCATGTGCCAGTTAGATGAAAACTCTATGCTCCTCTTTCAAGCTGTGTGAAATTTTAAAATGCAAAAAAGCACTTGACAAGAAAATAGTTAGAAAATCTGCTTTTCATGCATGCATGGATGCCTCCTTTTGGTGCACAGATATACCTCTGTGGCTGCTCTCCATCTTTCCTTGATAAGTCTTTGAAAATTGTTAGTAGCAAAAGAGACAGATAGTTAGTGTGTCACTGAATAGTGAGAAGATAAGTCATGAAGTTAGAATAAACTGTGCTACTGGGTCACATGGATGCTATTGACTTTATCATGGAGTATCAGAAATCTATGAAAAGGGTGGGATTTAGCTGGGTTTTAAAAAAAAGTGTTAATTTGCTGGTGAAAAATGGCAGTGCTTTTCCTACCTAGAGGGAGCATTTGCCAAGGCCCAGCTTTGTAGAAGGAAATGCCACATCTGGTGACCTGGCAAGAGCTAACTGTTTCTCTACCTCTTTAGAGCTGCCCCTCTGTAAGGGGGAAGAGTCACACCTCTGCCAGTGTGTATGGGAAGAGGCCTGAGGTCTGTGCACCACACTGCAGTGATTCTAATCCATGGAGCCTGCCATTGTGCTCAAAGTCAAAGTATATTTTTTAAAAAGTAGAATAAACATCTCTATCTATCTATCTCTACATACATGTATATGTATAAAATTTTATATATATAGTTATATAATTTGTATATATACATACACAAATCTGGATGGTTTAGATTTCATTATTGCTTAAGGTTATTTTTGCTTAAAAATCATACCTTACCTCAAAAGAAGAATTGAAGTTAATATGAATTATTAGTCTCATAAAATAGTGAAATCAGTCAAGTAGGGAATAAGACCTGTTGGACACAGAAGAGGAAAGTAGAGTCCGTAAAAAATTGAATGCAGTGAGCCTCAGTTTCTCATGTGTAAGGCAGGAGTACGGTTACTGTTTTGCTTGATTGTTAGAGGATTAAATGAAGTAAAATATGTAACTTATCAGCATAGTGCCTGGCCTGTAATAGGTGTTCAGAAAGGCATTTTCCTTTCCTCTTTTTCATGTGTTGACAGTAGTAACTTCCTTTAATTGAGCATGTACTAGTATGCAAAACACTATATACATTGGGTGGTGGATGTGAACCAGAAAAGATTCAGGTGTTATTAACAAGAATGTATAGTAGAGTTAGGGCTCAAATGTAGGTTTGTCTAATACCAGTATTTTAGTAACTATGCTGTCCTGACCCTTCTCCAACGCTAGCTTACTATCTGGAATGGAAGGATTTGAACAGCTTTGGATGCCACTGTTGTGCATATGTGTCTGCAAAGTGGGCGGGGAAGGAGTATTACAGGATAGCCATATTTCCTCATCCCTAGCTTTGTCTATGTTGATTAGGAAGGAAGGTTTGTCACGGAGAGGTATCTGGTCTACAGGACTCTGTGAAGAGACATCATTCAGCTTTGGCTTCTAGAAGGAGTTTGTGAGTGGGAATGGCTGGTGGTTTAGCAAATAGCAGGCAGATCCTCAAGAATTTCCTCTTGGGTTGCCTTGAGCTGCTGCGATGGCCTGACTGATGTATGTCATCAGAATTTGTGATCCTGACAGCTTTTGGTGACTCCAGCACTGCTAGTGGTTTGAGAGGTCTTTCTGATGTCAGAGAGCTCTGTTAGCCATGTCCAGAAGCAGTAGGCCAGGGCAGAGATGGGGTATGAAGAAGAGAGTGTTCCATTGAAATGGGGACCCCATTAGAATTCCTGCTGCTTCCTTCCTACTCTGGACCAATGAAAACTGTTGACGTTGCCAGGAGTTTGAGGCTTGTATGTAGCGTGTACATTTAGCAATTGGGTTCTTGTCTTTTGTGGTAGTGGAGAAGCGTGGAGGTGAGTGTGAGGCCTGCGTCTTGCATTGGAGTGAGCAGTGCTGCTGGAGTTGGAGCCTGGGATCTGTTAGTTCTCTTCCTCTCTCCTCTTCCCTCCCTTTCTCCATTCTTTTCTTTGTTTAAGACAAGGTCTCACCATGTAGCCCTGGCTGACCTCTAGCTCAGAGATTTGCCTGCCTCTCCCTCCTGCAGGCTGAGATGAAAGGTGCGTGCATTCATACCTGGCTATTTTTTCTTTGTCTAGTGAGTCTAGGGTATTCCTTTCTTCTTCCTGGGCTTCTCCCTGGCTGGCTGGTTGGCCTGTGTCTGCCTATTAAGTTTTCTTCCTTTTTGACTGTGATTTTCATACAAGTACTCTGACAGGAAAGGCTATTCATTCGATTGAATAGTATGACTTTTGAAGGCATGCAGTTTATTTACATGTTTCCCAGACTAATTTTAGCTGCCTAAGTCAAAACCTGGGACTAAATAAATGCCAGACAGGTATCTTTGTTGTTTCTGTGACTCAGGTATTTGAGTGTAATTGCTAAGATCATCCTAGGACAAGGGTCTTTCCCCAGGACTGGGAAGCTGAAGCACGGTGCTCCAGGCTCTTTTGTCAGTTGGACTCAGCACCCGCCTCCAGTACCTTGGAATGTAGTTCTGCCTTCAATCTGGTTTTACTGATGTGCATTGGATCCAGAGATGGCATTGACCTATGTGCTCCCAGAGATTTCAAGTGTATGTTTCTGGGAAAGTGGAATGGTAGGAGACCACATGTTTCCTGATGGGCTTTTCAGCTTGTCCTATCTCTGAAGCTCCCCCAGCCAGTGTGTGGATGTTGAAGGATGACCTCCTCCCTCCCTCCTTTCCCTTTCCAGTAATGGAGGCTATAAAATGTCTATTTACCCAAGACACCAGAACGACTCCTCTGTGGTTCCACTAATCTGGTGATTTGGTGCTTCTTTGGTCTCTCAGGTAAATACAGATTGAGTCTTTTTATAAAGGCATATTATTTCCCTCATTAAATGTGTGTCTTGGCACATGTGTTATTTACCTGATAGACAGTAATGGCTGCAGAGGAGCCATTGGTGTCTGTTGTGTAAATACTCAGCACAGAGACCATCCTCTAGGGGCTGTGGCGAAGGCCTGTTTCTCCAAATCGGGCTGGCCTCAGGGCAGTCCTTATTTACCCCTCCCTCTCCCCACTGGGGAGCTGATCCCTTCATTTTGAGATGAAAGTCATTCATTTTTTTCTTTTGCTATAGCCTGCTTACTACTTTTTAATTTGATATAGAGAAAAGATGTTTGAGACTAAATGTGAATAAATCTTGGTCTCTGATTAAAAATACAGAGAATCATAAATTCTTTTAAGTTCTTCCCCTCGACTAGATATCGAAATCCTAGTTGATGTTGGAGCTATAGACTTAGATTCTGCACACTTGTAACTAAAGAATAAAGACATCAATGGAAAAGAAATCCTCAAGTTGCTAGCAGATCCAAGAGCAGGTTGGATGCAGTTTCAGGAATTGTGGGGTGTTTCTGAGAGTGTGTGGGCTCTGGGGACTCAGTAGCACTGCGGCTAAAGGGCGCTGAGTGGTGGCTTTTCCACTGGGACTCAGTGGCATTGTGGCTGAGATGGGATGCTGTAAGGGCTGTCTTTTCTTTCTTTTCTTTTTTTTGAAAATATTTCTCATATTCTGTTTTGTTTTTAAAGCTACATTGCACATGGATTTTATTTATTTAATTTACTGTGCTAGGGATTAAACCTAGGGCCTTCTGCATGGTAGGCAGGTACCTACCACAGAGCTACACTCTTAACCTTATACCTGAATTTTCAAAAGTATTTTTTAAAAAAAGTTGGAAACAACCCAAATTTACATAAAATTGAAAGTGCAATATAAAGCTTTCTTTTCTGAATCATTTGAAGATTACATTCCTGAACTAATGTCCCATTATTAAGGATACTTGATGTGTATTTTCTATGAGTAGGACCTTTCTTACCTAACTACAATACAACTATCAAAATCAGACAATTAACATGGATATGTTAACCTCTATCTAGTTCACAGATTCCATTTAAGTTTTGTTAATTGTCCAGGAAGTTCTTTGTAGCAAAAGGGGATTGTTGATAATTGTGGGTTGCATTTAGGTATCAAATCTGTAGTGTCTTTTAGACTTTCCTTAGTGAATTTTCCTTGAGTTCACGACTTGGATACTTTTGAAGACTATGAGCTGGCTATTGTGTGGATTGTTCCTCTGTTAGGGTTTGTCTGGTACTTTGTTACAGTTAGCCTCTTCAGCAGGGATATCAGGAATGATTCTTTGTTCTCATTACATCTTGTCAAGTGGCATGAGTTTTGATTTTCCCATTATTGATCCTTTTTTTGGATGGGGGACAAAGGTCTTACCATGTAGCCCTGGTTGACCTGGAGCTCACTGTGTAGACCAGGCTGGCCTTGTGTTCCTGTCTCGGCCTCCTGAGTGCTGGTATTAAAGGTGTGTGCCACCACATCTAGCAGTAGTGCTTACTTTTGACGTTGGGTAAGATGATGTCTGCTCATCTTTTCCATTTTAAAATTACTTCTTGTAGTAACTAATGAGGGTTCTATGGAGAAGTACATTGAAATCATTTTTATATCCCTCCATAGATTGTAGTTGTATTTATTACATCTTTATGGACTCATGATTCCCAAGCTTATTCATTGCACTATAACTTACCACCATCTTTTTTTGACCAGCAGGAGTCCCCTCAAGGTGGCTTTTGAGTCCCTTTGATTTGTTTCTATTATTCTTTGAGAATTCTCTTCCTTTCTTTTAGTATATCTTAGGGCTCATCTTTTACTTTTCTTACCATTTCTCCAGGGAGAATGGTTCTTTTAGTGGACAGTGGTATTTGGAAGGCATTGGTGTGTTAGGTGTAGTGTGTTCATTGCTGGGCTCATCCTTAGTCAGTGCTAGAGTGTGCATCTATAGTTATATGTGTGTGTAATCATAATTCTATTTATATCTACATTGAATACCCATATTCACCATGTCTATACCAGAAATCATGATTCTTAGAGTCAGTACCACACAAACAATAAAACAATATCACAGGTTTTATTTATTTATTTATTTTTGTGACAAAACCTGGTTTCCATTATCCTTTTTGTATGCTTATCCTTTTTGTGTGTAACTATTCGGTTGTTACTGGCCCTTTACTGCTCCCTAAGGAGTCCCTTTTTTGTCTTGCCCATGAATCTTATTAAATTCCTTTTGGCATGTGCCTGCCCTAGGCTCTGACGTGGTATATATAGCATACCCTGCCACCTCTACATGGATGCCCTTCTCACCTGCCTGGGTTCTTACTCTTCATCTAAGACCCTTGTACTCCTCCCAACTCCAAATGATGTAGATATTTGTCCTTCTTTCCTCTAGTTAACAGTTTTAGAGTTGAAGTGTTTATAAAGAGAAGAGAAAGCATTGCTACTGTCCTTTGATTTAATCTGAGTTTGGTTGTTAGGAGGGCAGTTCCAGTTAGTATTGATATGTGGAGGCCTGACCTCTTAATGTCTGTTTTTGTATATTTTTACATATATGGGTGTTTTGCTTGCCTGCATGTATGTCTATGCACCATGTGCATGCAGTGTCTGCAGAGGCCAGATGACATCCAATCCCTTGGGATTGGAGCTACAGATAGTTGTGAGCTACCATGTGGATGCTGGGAATCAAACTCAAGTGCTCTGGAAGAGTAGCCTGTACTTAAATGCTGAACCATCTCTCCAGGCACTAATGTTTAGTCCTAAGACTTCTTCTGAGTGGTCCTTCTTGATGTGTATGAAATCAGATGAGAAAACCAAGCCTGTAAGCAAGGAGGTCCTGTAGCTATCAGTGTGTTGTCCAAGGGAGGACGTAGTGGGATATGTATATTTTGCCTTTTGGGAGGTCTAGAGAGTTATAGGAATGTAGAAGACAACTTTATAAGCATTGTTCACCAAAGGCAGAGCCAGTTTCATAGTTGTAATGATAATAAGCTAGTAACTTTCTGAGCCATTGTGCACTAGACACTGCCCTTGATGTGGTACCTCTGTTCCCATTCCATTCTCACTTTAGAAGTAGATGCTATTATTACTACCATTGTATAGGCAAGGAATTGAAGAATAGAGCATGCCCATGTGCTGAAGTCAGAACACAAACTGGAAGTCCTTGTTAGTCAAGACAATTGCTTGTGGTATGTGGCAGGCAGAGTCTAGTTGATTTATATACTATGTAAACTATAGACACATTAAAAGTTTCAAAAATCTTTTTACCTGGCTCAATTGGCTAGAAGAGGTCTAAAGTCCAGAAGGACTTTGCTTCTCAACGAGAATGGTTAACTGGGGCCATTATCATCTTGTCACCGAAGTTTTCCTGGTACTCTTGATGAGTGAGTGATAGAATGGGTTTATTTTGGGACTCTGGTTTCCAAAGGGACATTGGTCCTTGTGCCTTTGCAAGAGATTACATAGTGAACTCAAGCTTGCCTTTGTCTTCCTGGACTATGAGTTTTGGGGTAGGCTGTAAAGCAATGGTAAAAACAAGTGCCGTGCTTGTGTAGGATCCATGAAGAATCCTTTTCAGTCTTCATGTAATCCTATGATATTTCATGTTTCAATACAGAATACACAGGAGTCACACTAGTGTATATCCTAATAGATACTCAGGCAAATGATTGTAGTTTTCAGTGAGTCAGGAGAGAGCTGGGAAGAGAAGTCATCCTTGGTATTATACTCTTTTGTTCAGGTGATAGTGACCTCATTGTTCCAGAGTGTGTTCCACGTTTCACAGGGTGCTGTCCTCCTACCCTACATGGGAGACAGTGTCTACTAGTATAGCTAGTCAGAGGCAAGCCTTTGTTTGGCTCTGTTGGAATGTGGCATTAGGAAGCATTAACTGATGGCAATTTGTGTATGAAATGGTAAGATTTCTTGTTTGAGAATTAAAGTTGAGGGAAATTTTCATATTGAGTTTAATGTGGGGAAGGACCCCTTCCTACATCTCTGCCTTGTTTCCCTCTCTCACAGATTGGGTTATTTGTGAGTAAAACATAGGCTTTGATTTTTCTATTTAGTTAGTCCTCAGAGGAGTCCAGATATTCTGTGAATTTAAAGGGAAAATGTAAAGGAAAAATGATTCAGGTTTTTTTTTTTTTTTTTTTTTTTGGTACATGTTCCCTCAGGAAACTTTACTAGACTTACTAGAAATACTCCCATTACTCCCACATCTGGGTTTTCTTTCCCCTTCCTATTTAAAAGGCCTTGTAGTCATCCAGGGCCTCTAGGAGAGAGTGAGGCCCAAGGCTACAAATGAGGAGGCCTGAGGCTGTTGCCAGCTGTGCTCTGCAGTTCCCCTAGGGTGCTATTTACCAGTGTGGATTGGAAATCATCAGAACACCATCAACAGAGTGCCCTGGGATTGATTTTGTTGGCTTTCATGCTCTCTTGCTGGGAGAAGGTAGAGGGCACGTGGAGATATCAAGCCACAGGCAGATGAGCCAGGGGCAAATGGTGTCTAAGAGAGCTGAAGAGCGTGTTCAGGGAAGTGAAGTCGGCTTCTAGTGCAGTTGGTCACCTCAAACTGCTCTGGAATCCTTTGGGTTAAAGTTAACTACTGCCACCTGAGAAGTGACTGAGGAAGTCCTCTCAGCTCTCTTTTGAACTAATGCTCCATTTACAAAGGAAGCTAATTTTGTGTGTTGCTCTGAGAAAGATCTGGGAGACAGTTGTAGTAATGACACTGCAGGTGCTGGTATTAGGGTCTTAAGCTTTGGTAACAAAAACCAAGATTTAGAAAAAGGCCTAGAAATAGTGGGGAGTGGCTCAGGCTGCATGGAAATTTCTGAAGACTGGATGGAACAGGGCAACAGTGGGAGGGAAGTAACCCAGGCTCTCTGTTTTTGTTTTTTGTTTTGTTTCTTTTTCTTTTAACTTTCCTTCCCTAAGTTTTAGATGCCTCTGGATGTTCAATGCTAGCGCCTTTACAGACTGGAGCAGCTCGATTTTCTTCGTATTTACTTTCAAGAGCAAGAAAAGTGCTGGGCTCCCACTTATTTTCTCCCTGTGGTGTTCCGGAGTTCTGTTCCATATCCACCAGAAAGCTGGCGGCCCACGGCTTTGGCGCGGCAATGGCGGCAATGGTGCCCTTCCCTCCCCAGAGGTATCACTACTTTTTAGTGCTGGACTTTGAGGCCACGTGCGACAAGCCACAGATTCATCCTCAGGTAACTGTTGAACCATTGCTTCAGAAAAGGTTGGGTGGGCAAGAGGGAGGGAGGAGAGTCTTGCTTCTTGGGACCCAGAGTTCTCTCATATCTTCCGGCTTTTAGTAATGTAGGTTGGTTTCATGTGTGCTAGGGCAAGGCAGAACTGTGCAGTCAGTGGAGAACTGGATACACTGTTTCTCCCTAGTCTCAGCTTTTGGAACTCAGAATGCTGCACTCCAGCCTTCCTCTTTTCCTGTGGGTTCTGTTGTCCTTTCTCTTGCCATTGCTGTGTATTTTTTTAAGGAGTATGGCGGTAGTCAGCTCCTGAAGTGACCTTACCTCCTGGTGTTAAGACTTTTACCCTGACTCATAGATAACCCTATCTCATCGGTAGAATGTAGTAGAAGCGACTGTGTGATGAAGGTCACAGGCTAGGTTAGATGAAACACTAGTCTGCTTTGCTCCTTTGGATCATTTGCTCTGGCAGAAGACAGCTAACACACGAGGACTCTCAGACAGTACTGTGGAGAGATTCCACATGTACAGAAACTGAGCTGTAATCCAACAGCCAACACTATTTTACCAGTCATGTTAGTGACTGTGGCAGTGAATTTGACAGCCTCAACCAGGCCTTCTGATGACTATAGCCCTAGTGGATATCTGACTTCAACCCCAGGAGAGATCCTCAGCCAGCGAAGCACCTACTACATTCCTTATTCACAGGAACTGTGACAGAGAAACAATTGGTTCTTAATGCTTTAAGCCACACATTTGGGGATTTGTTTGTTTTTCCTTTATAAAGTATCTCACAGTATTGACCAGGGTATCCTTGAACTCACTCTGTAGCCCAGGCTGGCGTTGAACTTGCCATCCTACCAAGTGGTAGGATTATAGGTGTGTGCTTCTATACTTGGTTTAGTGTGATTTGTTAAGTAGCATTAGAGAGTCCGAACAGGTGCCATTGCTAGTCTCTTGGAAAGGAAAATGTCTTTGCTTTTCTTCTTTGCATACAAAGACCTTTCTTGTATACAAAGATCTTTTATTTTTTTAAGGTACCATCTTTAGGAAGCTTGGATTAGTAGCAGTGAGGTCCCTATGCTGGGTATGTGAGGGGATGGTTGGATACCAGTGTGGTAGTTCATTGTAGTGTGGAGACTCAGGGATGCATGGTTCCAGGATGGCAACTCCTTCAATGCTTAGGTTATAGTGTGTGATTTTGGAATATGCAGATCTATTGCTTTGGGAGAAAAGCTTTCATTAGGAGGTCAGGGGGAGACCTCACAATTAGGACTTGGGAGGCAGGGACCACTGGGGACCATGAAAAGATGAAGTCTTTATTTCTTATGGTTAGTTAGCTTTTTCTCTCGGGGCATGTCTGTAGAATGTTGGTTGTTTTACCTGTCTAGATGCTACACCCTCTTTTCTTCTCTCTTTCCTATTTGTTGTTACAGTAGAGGCTTGCCTCTGGGGTATTGGAATCAGGCCTGCTAGACAAGGACGGTGCCCTAGGAGAATTAGATTGAAGGGAATGTCTGTGAGCTGTCCAAGCTACACGTAACTTTCTGTCTCCTGCTCTTAGCGGAGTGATTGGATGGGAATTCTGGTTGGGGGGGGTCTTTTTTTTTGTTTTTGTTTTTTCGAGACAGGGTTTCTCTGTGTAGCCCTAGCTGGCCTGGAACTCCCTTTGTAGACCAGGCTGGCCTCGAACTAGAAATCCACCTGCCTCTGCCTCCCAAGTGCTGGGATTAAAGGAGTGCGCCACCACTGCCCGGCGGTTGTGGAGTCTTTTGAGTTGCAGATCCAGGACCCACATTCTAATGTCCCATATTATTTCCCTTATAGATTAAGTTTCAGTTCTGAGTAAGCCCTATGGGTAATGACTATAAATCTAACACACCTTTGTTACATGTACTTCATCTTTATCTTCTCTGGATCTCCATAATTGCTTGCTTGGCACTTCCTCATGGCATTTGCTGCTTCCTGGAACATGCTTTTGTATATGTGCTTCTTAGCTTTCCACTTGGATTGTAAGCTCAACAGTTACATAGCTCTATTTGCCTGTCCTGTGGAAGGTCTTGCCAGTGTTCTCGAAGGTGGAACCTGATTTATGTCTCTCAGTTTGCTTGGTCAGTGTCATCTTTTGCCTCTCTTTCAAGGGCATGTCTGTCTATGTGTCTATCGTCACACTGAAGATATTATGCAGTAGGAATTTAAATCATCTATGTTACTAACTTGCTTCCCAGACTTAGGCACCAATGATTTTCATGACCCACACTGGGTAAGGAGCTTGGTGCTTGTTTACCAGGGTCTGCATCTAAGTGAAGACTATTCCAGACTCAATGAACCCTGATGATGTTATTCCAAGGGCACTTAAGGTGCATCATTAGTTAAGCACTAGCTGTTGCTTTAGAGAACTTGGAGAGAGACATTTGCTGTCTTGCTTATCTTGAAGAGAGGAATACGAATGATCTTGGAAATTATAGACCTGTTAGTTTACTGTGATACCAGAGAAGATAGTTGACCTGATTGTCAGATAATCAATCAGCAAACGGCTAGAAGAATGTGGGGTACTGAGTAATAACTTACGTGGGTTTCTGAAGAAGAGCAAATCCTGTCAGATCAATCTAACTTCTTGGTGTGACAAAGTGATGGATTTGAGTGGGTCTAGAGAACGTGATAAATGTAATGCATCTCAACGTCATTAAGCCTCCGCAAGGCCGCCTTTAGCAGCTGGGCAGGCGACTTGGCACACACCTGGATGTTCTCTGGACTATCTCTAGGCCACCCTCAAGAAAGGGATGGGGAGACCAAGACCTGTTACTAATTGCAACTTAAAGCCCCACTCCATTGGGGGAAGGAGAATCTTAAAGGTTTCTAGGTCATGATTCTGATAGAATTCAGAGGAAGCTTGGAAGATGGATGAGAGAGGTTTTCAGCCCCAGATATGACAGTGCTTGCAGCGAGGTGGCTGTAGGGCAGGCTCTCATCAGAGCCCCTGCTGCCTCAGTGAGTTGTTAGCAAGGGAAGTGAGGAAACTGGAAAAGCTCGTAGGAGAGGGACAAAAATAACTATAGGCAAAAACCCAAGCCTGATAAGAGAGAAAATAAGTGGAAGATAGTTTAGGCCACTAATTTCTTGTTCTCAGTAAATGTGATAATACCTTGCTCTGTATTTAAACAACGGCCACAAAAACTCCACCCAGATTTAAATTCAAGGGGGAAAGATTGAGATTGTGGTAGGAAGAAACTTTCAAAAGATACAGGAAAATCAATCACTAGAGCATAATGCGCCTTCTTTCAGAGTGTGAGATAGCTGTTCTGTGGCCTGCTTTTTATGGAAAACCCTGCATGTGTTCCAGGGCTAGAACTAGAACTCTCCTGATTGGCTCTTTTGCTTTCAATACTCCAAGATCTCTGCACAGCTCACTTCTGGATCTCTTAGACCCTAAAATTGAGAGCATGACATACTTTCCAGGTGTGTGAGGCAGAAACAAGTTTTGGCCCAGGAAAGACCTGTTGTTTGGAGGCTTGGTTCATTTCTCAGTCTCTCGTTTTCAAAAGTCTCTGAGTCAGCTTATTGAGATGATCTTAAAGGAAGGAATACCTCCATGAGAAACTAATAGTTGTGGGCTCTGTTGGCTTGGGTGTGTAACAACATTGGTTATAAATACAGTAAAACATCTGGTAATTTCAATTTGTCATCTTTTTTTGCTGGTTATTTTTGTACTTTGTTCAAGTAAGTGAAACTGGACTTGTTTGGTCCACTCCATTTTGGGGGAATTGGTTTGCTAGTAATAGGTTTTCATGTTGTGATTTTTGTGCTCATTTTATGTTTTATGTGTTTCTATTTAGACTAACGTGATAAGTATTAATTTAATATGAGACTTTTTCATTGGAAAACCTTTTTTCTCTCAAATGTTAATTTGGATGATTTAAAGTATTAGAGACTCTAAATTTCAGAAATGTGGGTTTTTTTCTTGTCTTAGGAATTGCTTTTTGATACAGAAGTAAATTTTTATCTGATTTAAGGGAACAGTGGCGCCTTTGTCCTCACTAGCAGGAGTTTGCGTTGCTCATGTGGTGTGGGTGTGCATGATGTGATGGTAGTTGTGACCCCGAGGCCCAGAGAGCAGCCTGAGAGCTTTGGTGGCTCTTTAATTGTGCATCTTTAACCTCAGGGCAAGTTCTCTCACCACCTCAGTGTTCAGAGGAGACCAAAGCAAATGTGAGTGAAGAAAATGAGGTGTAGGCCACAGCTTGTGGGGAAGATGAAGTAACCTCAGCTGTCCGCATGGCTTGGGAGGGAGGAGTAGCCCAGCTCTCTCTCTGTACGTGGGGAGTTAAGTCCTGGCTGCTGCCTAGTCTGCATCAGTCCCTTGGTCTTCTGGGTAGTCTTCCTCTTTGCTTCAAAGCAGTCCTGTCTACTGTTTTCCTTCTCGTCTGTATTTAAGTGCCCATAATGTTAGAACAGTGACCTTTGGGGTTGAGGTTTTCTAGTGTTTGGTATTTGCCCATTGCCCCCCACCCTCACCTCCCTTCAGAAACCTTGAAGAGATAGTGTCTGCATTTGAGTTAGAATTATGACCAAATGAGTTTCTTTTGTATAGAAAATTGTGCAGATCTTGGGTTTATTTTGGAGGGCAGGATGGGGGGAGGCAGAGTGGTGGTGACTGAGGACTAGAGCTATACACTTGAAGTATTTCAGTAGGACCTAGAACTGGCACTATTACTGGGCTTTTGTGAAAGGGATATTGTAGAAAAGTTTACAGGAAATAGGTTAAGATCACCACTATAAGTCAAACTATATTGATTCCCTTTCTCCTCCCTTCAAGCTGAAAGAATGCCCCCTCCCTCAAGAATTGCTCTTTGCTCCATAATTGCCTTCTTGTTTTCTGTTTTTGGTTCTTGCAGTCTCTAAGTGGTCAAAAAGAAAGTACCCTATAGAAAAAAAATACCCTTTCCCCTCCTTTCCTGTTTGCTGTATTTGCAGCTTCTCCACGTGGGAGGGAGTAGGCCCACTTTCTAGCAGAGTTCTGTTGTTAGATTTGGTTCCCTGTCTTCAGCCTCAGTCAGCCTGCATTTTTTTCTGTACAAATAGGCGAAAGACGCTGATGCTATTCTAAACTGGGAAATGAAATGCAAAACCGACGTTAATGTAACATTATGGCTGAGATTAAATGCACCAAAATCAGGAAATTCAAAGTTATGCTTCCCCCAGCAACTATAACTCAGCCTCACGTGGCATGTGTAGTATTTTGTGTTAGTGTGGATGGCGTTGTATGTTAAGACATTAAAGTTAACACCATAAGCAGAGCACACAGTGCTTGAGGGGCTGAGTTATGGCGGCTCTGTGCGCTCTAAGTGTTCTTGCACAGGCTCCTGACTCCTTGAACAATGTTTTTCCCTGCCCATCAGAACAATTACTGCCTTTCTTTTCAGTTATATTTCTGCTTTAGCACATCCTTTCCAGGGTCACTATAAATGAATTCCACTATCAGTGGCCAGTAATTGTAGGGAGAATGGGGTGGCCCACTAGACCCTTTTGTCCTTTTGTCACTGCTTCCATAAAAGTGGTGCCCCCTGCCCCCCACTCAGCCTGTTGTTTCCTTGTGGTTCCTATAGGAATGGGCCCCATCCTGACTCCCTGTGGCTCCTCACTAAGCTTCACTGTGTCTTGGTTGTGTTGTAATTCCCCGTGAAAGCCAAGGGGCCCCTTTTTATTTAGAGCAGACATAGCAATGTAGAAGTAAAATATACATTTCAGGAATGGAGCACTGATGCATGGTGGTGCTGCCCTGTGTGGTTGGCATAGCAGAGACAAGATTGACGTGGGTTTATTTGCTCTATTCAGATTGCTTCTCTACCTTCCCCAGGGTTTATACCTTTAAGCTGCCATGATGTATAGTTCGACTGTGGAGTTGCCTTGGGGTGGAGCGAGGAATTTTCCTTGGGGAGCATTGGGTCATTGGTAACGAAATCACCACATAATTTAGTGCGAATCAGGAAACATCTCCCCTAGCCTCTTATTATCCTGGTGGTCTCTCCAGGGCACAAACAGCTGTTGGACTGCAGATTTGTTAGGCATTGGGCTAAGTGTGTTGGTAGGGAAGAGCTCCAAAGAATAGGAGCATTGATATGTGGTGAATGACATCAGGGACTGTTAAGTAACAGTGACACTGAGCTGCCTTTTAGGTTTTTGTTGGCTGTGACAAAACCAACTTGGTCAGCAAAGGAATGGGGAGGAGCTCATTTTAACCACCTTGGAGGCAATGAAAAAGCCTCTTTTGCTCTTTGGATAACAACTGCTGGAATAAAAGCCAAATAGGAACTAGTTCCTACCCTCAAGGGGCTGAGGCAGGGAGAGTGGCTGCATGTGTAACCGCCAACAGGCAGCGCGCTGTCATTACAGGGAAGCATGGTGTCGTGCCGACAATGGAATGGGGCCATCTACAAACTCGCAATCTGCAGGAGGGGCAAACAGGCTTCATATTGTGAGAAATTTAGGAGCCCCAAAGGGCCATGTAGGCCTGAGGCCTCACAACTGTTGCAGCAGGGATTACCCCCCCAAAACAAAAACAAAAACAAAACAAAAACAAAAACAAACCAAGACCAGAGGGTTTTAACAGGGAAAATATGTTGAATTGGCTTAGTTCTGGGAGCAGGGAAAGTCTGAACTTTAGGCTAATTTGTCAAAATGTTGAAAATGAGTAAGAACAGGTGGTGGATGAATTTGAGTCCATTGAATAGTTCACAGTTGAGTTAGTTGGATTGTTTGTATTAGTTACATATTCTTTCTCACATTCAAGGTAGAAGCTCCTATTGGGATGCTTGTGAGTGTGAGTACTGAGTCTGAAAGAGGTTTAGGAATTTGAATCAATAAAGTCTGGACATAAAGGGTGAGGGTCAAAGCGAAAAAAATTAGAGGTTTTGTTGGATGTGACAAAATCAACTAAGTCAGCAAAGGAGTCATGCTGCTGGGGTGGGGGAGCTCAAGAGCTGAGGCTCTGAGGAATTCTTAGGGAGGCCATGCGGGGTGTCAGCTGTCATTAAAGGTAGCAGTTATGTGGAATCCTAGACCTCAAGGGAGAGGCAGTTTCTGGAGAATGATAGGACATCTCACATAAAGAACCAGGGATGTGCCATTTGGATCTACTAGAACACACCTTAAACAGACCTGGGAGGTTTAGACCCCCAAATAGAAAAATGGCTGCGTGGTTAACATGAGAGGGAGTGTAAAAGAAGTGTTAATGAAGAGGAGCGGGGCAACTGGAACTCTGGGAAGCCAAGGAGAAAGGGTAGAGTGGGGAGTGTCAGCCAGGGGTGTTTGCCTCCTCCTATTGATTGCATGTCTTCTACAGACTCATCTCAGTTGTTTGACATGAGGAAACTGATATTAGGAGGTGCTTTCTCCACTGTGTCTGGTTGGGAAAAAGGGTTCTGCATCATTTTGATTAAGATGCCATCGGGATGATTATTTTTTATCCTCTTATCCTTGGTGTTCCCCGTGCTAAAAAGCCTCAACATCGTTACATTTACGTGATAAGTTCTGAGCTCTAGCTGTAAAAATTGAGCCATAGCCTAAGAACCCATGATGTGAGTGTTCCTAGATTGACATTTGTGCTTCCCTTCCCCCAAGGTGGCAGCCTACAGCAAAATGGCAAGCAGCCAGTGAGAGAATCAGAAAGGAGTCTCTGGAGCAGAGACAAACATCTAGGGACCCTTGGTAGTGAAGCAGGGGTACCGTGGAATAGTCTGCCCTTTGGGTCCTGGTCTCAGATGGTGTAGTTGGTCAATGGGAGGTATGCCGATATTTGGTTAGTAGAACAGTGCTGTTACATGGGTGGCTTTGCTTTTCTTCTGGAGGCTGTGCTCAATGTTTAGTCCTGGGGAGCCATTCTAGCCAAGAGCTCATCCAAGAGCTAAATTGTGGCAGGGACTCTTATTTGGAAATCCCCATATTGCTACAGGTAAAAGAGTCCATAGTGAATGCTGGGCATAGTGCCACTCACCTCTAATCCCAGCACACAGGAGACAGAGGCAGGTAGAGCTCTGTAAGTTTGAGGCCAGCCTGATCTACTTAGTGATTCAGGACAACTAGAGCCACATAGTGAGACCTTATCTCAGAATAAAAAAAAAATCAAATCAAATCAAAACAAAAAGAATCCATAGTGCAGTGTGCATGGGTGGGGTGGTGTTGAAAGCAAAGTTAGTAAACTAGAAATGGAATTTTTAGTGTGTTGTTGAGTGAGTAAAGGAGAAAACAAAACGAGCACCTACAGTTCCTGGGAATGAAAGGAAGATGTTCCAAGGGTCTGAAAGTGGACATAGAAAAACCTGTTACACACAGTATTTAAGAGAGATGTTAGGAGGCTGGGTTAAGGTGGTGATGGTAGAAATGGAGAGAGCTTATGTGTTACAGCTCTTAGGTGTGCTGGGGAGGAGCAAGCTGGGAGCAACGCTTGTCATCGTCCTAAACTCCATTGGATTCTAGCTCCCTGGGAGTCACAGTGCTAAGTGATTTGGTAAGGAACAGAGTATACAATCTATAGGTGTCATAATGGGTACTCTGAGTTAAAGAGCCACATCAAGGGCATACAGGGACAACAGCTACAGGTGAGCTCTTCTGAGGTAAGGTAGGTGGCTGTCCCTTGGAGATACATGAGGTACTGGTTGGCATTGACCTAGAAGAGGTGGCTACTAATGATAACTGGTGAGAACGTGGGGAATCCTACTCTCCCAGATTGTTAGTTCAGGACCAAGTTTCATTTGTTCCCATGTAATTCCATGAGCACCAACAGCATTGAAAAGCCAACTGGTCACCTGAAAGGGATTGATAGAGTAGAGGCAGGGAAGGTCTCACCAGATCACACATGTCATTTAGGCAAGGTCTTCTGGGAAAGTTGCCTGACACTAGTGATCTAAGGACTATCAGTGTCTACACCATCTGCCAGCTTGTTAGAAATGGAATGTCAGGCCACACAGACCTAAATATATTCAAAGTTTGACAAGACCTTTTGAGGACTACCTCCGGAGGTTTTCAGACTGCAGTATCAGAATCAGCTGGGGGACTGCTTAAAGCCAGGCTCACTGGCCCCAACACCAGAGCTTTGGGCTCACAAAATCTGTGGTAAAAGCTAGAAATTTGCTTTGTTCCTCTAAATCAGCAGTTCTCAACCTGCGGGTCATGACCCCTTTGGGGGTCGAAAGACCCTTTCACAGGGGTCACCTAAGACTGTGGGGGACACAGGTATTTACATTATGATTCATAACAGTATCAAACTTACCGTTATGAAGTAGCAACACAAATAATTTTATGGTTGGGGTCACACAATATGTGGAACTATATTAAAGGGTCGCAGAATTAAGAAGGTTGAGAAGCACTGATCTAAATCATTTTGGTTCCCTTGAAGAAATAACAGGAAAAAAAGCCCCACAACTCTTAACAAAGCAAGGTGGAGGAAAGCATTCTGTTGTTGGGAAGGACACTGACTCTTTACAAGGCACAGTTATATGCTCTTGGCGATTTTGTTTGTTTTTACTGCTGGGGTTTGAATGCAGAGCCTCAGCTACATGAGTACTCCATCACTGACCTTCACTGCTAGCCCAGGAATTTACGTTCCTAACAAAGTCTCATTGGGATGCTGTCTGTGGGACTAGCTTTTTCGTCCATAAGATAGGGAGTGATTCCTGCCAGTTCAGGGAGATGTAACCACCTCAGCCATCCAGGGAGAAAAGGACTGACGGGCCGAGTTGTCTGAGCTTTCAAGTCTGTCCTGCTAGCACAGCTGCCACACTGCCACGTGCGGACAGAGAGCAGGGGACCCATGAGCTACTCTTTAGGGATGAGGCTCCTAGGCATACATAAGTGGTATCTGGGGCTGTGATGGTCTTACTGAGCACAGTCTCCTGAGGCCCAGCCAGCTTCTCTGGGCTCCTACCCAATTAGCTGAGTGGGCCTGTGTCTGCCTCATTTCTTCACCTTGCTATCCTTCATTCCTTTACCCCAGCTAGTGTGTCTTCAGGGCAGACTTTAATTGATTGGGAAAAAAGTCTTTTTGTAACTACACTTTGATATATCTTGTAATTCTGAGTAAATTACATGACTTTTCTCCATTTTATCACAAGACTAACTGAACAAGATTTGGCTGCATGTGTCCAAGCCCCAAAGTAAGGACTCTCGGCCTCCAGAGTAAAGAGAGCCGAGGCAGAGGCTATTCTGTCCAGGCTTCAGAACTCGGCTGCTTAGAGCTAAGTTGTGTCTCTATCAAGTATGAATAGTGTGGCCCTGGCTCAAGTGGCTCACACCCCTTATACTTCAGTCACCTTAGCAAAGTGCAGTTAGTAATAGTTCTGGCTTTATAGGAGGATACAGTGAACTAAAAATACACGTCCGTGCTTCAGACAGTGCCACAAGGTAGCCACACACGACAGCACTTAGTAGAATTGGTACTTCTGACCCAGGGTTATATAGGAGGCTGTTGGGGAAAAGCAGCTGACTGGGAGGCCAGCCTTACTTCTCTAGTTTTGTGCAGACTCTTGAGATAGATGCAGGGTGCTGCCTGGAGAGATTTGTTAACCCCACCTCCGCCCTGGCCGTACTAGAATGCTAAGTCAAGATTTCTACATTCTTTTACTACCATGTCAAACTTAAAACCAACTCCAAGGAACTCCTCCCTTGCATAACCAGAGATTTGTTTTTATTAATTACATGATTCCAATACAAACTTATGTGTATATAACCACAAAGAAGTGATTGTGTTGTTTGCTGTCCTAAAGGTTAGCTTCACAAATCCCTGATAGTTGACATTACTCAGAACATGTAAAAATATTCGAATTGAGTCATGTATACATGTAGAGAGACAGATGTGTGCAAGCCAGGGTGAGGATACAGTTTTAACACTTTTGATCTCCTTCACTTACTGATATATAGGCTCATTTTTGTTTGTTTGTTTTTTTAATTTCAGATTTTAGTAAAGGTAAAATTATAACTCAGACTGTACTCCCACTCCTTAAAAAATAGCACTTTCTACTTTCAGCCTTGTTTTTACATTTTAATGGCTTTGTGGGGGTCTGTGGAGATGGGTGAGGGGAACATATAGGTGAAAAATCAGCCTTTTCAAGCTCTGGGGTTTTTTTCCCCCGTTGCTTGTCCTGAAACTTCGAGCATCAGCTCTCATCTGTCAAAGTGTAAATCAGCAATTAAAACCCAAACAGCCAAATGCCAAAGATGACCCGAAGCACAAAGCAACTGACAAACAAGTCCGGACAAATCGACGGGTAATTTATAAGCTTTGCCCTAAAATCTAATTATTTGGCAATTCGAATTTGCAGCCAGCCAGGGCTCGGCAATAAATTTAACCCGCCATAAATTATTTAGGAGCAGGCTGTGGTGTAAATCAAAACCACGAGTGTTTGTTTAAGAAATAAGCTCCTTGTGCATAAAATGCCCCCCCCCCCCCCAAGAAACTGTTAGGCAAATCATGCCCAGTGCATCCTTACTCTTCCCGACAAGCAGGAGGAGGCTCCCCACTCACCCCAGAAAGGGTTACCTCTATATCAGACCATATCCAGATCTAATAGGCATTGGATAAGCCCTGCATGTTTGCTGTTTGTGGTTAGGTCGCCTCTGGATTTTCACCAAATCCTTTAGTACAGGGATAAAAGGAAGGGATAGATTACTTGTTACTATCTCTAAATTGAGGAAATGTCTGTTTGTTCTTCTTAGATTCATTTGGGCAAGGTATGAAAATGGTCTTCTCAGCCCCATATTTCAGATGAGATCACAGAAACATCAGCTCAGGTCGAGAATTTGTGCTTTGGAAAAATGAGATAGACTACTACTGTAGTGACCCTTGCTGCCAATTCCAGTGGTCAGCTTGAGCCCTTTCTGATGACTGACTTCTGTTGTTGTCTTACTGTCTTCGAGCATAACCTTATCTCTACAGATAATTTAGTTGAAGGAAGTTTTCATACCCTAAAAAAACCCCTACAGATTTGTTTCCTGTAATCTTCAACAGTTGGGTGTGAACTTTCACTTGAAGTGCTATTGCAGTCTTGTCCTGTTTATTAAGGGACTCACTGGGGCTCTTAGTTGATCAGTTTTAAATCAAATGGTCTTAAAACCTGTGTTCTAGCTCGCTTATGTAGGAAAAAGCAAATGAATATTTGCTTGGCGCTTCCTTTGTTTTCTCTCCCTTCTAGGAGAAAAATTGCAGCTGGCATTTTACTGAGTGAGACAGTGAATAAATGCAGCAGGGTGAGAACCTTGGATACTTTGAAAATTCCACATTTGGAGGTTTTTGTTCTTCATTGTCAGTTATGGCCAATCCCAGCCACCATCCCCAGACCAGCTGTATTATTTTACTCTGCCCTCGGACAGCTGAATGGTGTGGGATAACCTGTACCTGTTCCAGTTTTGGCACCGACAGTGGTATGTTCTAGAGACCTCTGGTCCCAGGCAAACTAGACAGTTTGGCTAGATCTGGGATTCCGTTGTTGGTAGCAGTTGAGGAAGGAAACCGTTCAGAGGTACAATCCAGGATGAATCCAGTAGACATTTCTTTGGGGTGCTCTGAATCTGGCCTTGAACCTGGCACCACCATTTACCTTGTCATCTTAGGCAGATCGCCTCCCAGATCCTGTGGAAAATCCCAGAAAGCAGAGTGTTTTCTGGTTGACAGATAATAGCTCTGTCTCCTATTGGTCAGTTCCTTCCTGTTTGCACACAGCAAAAGTTGAGAAAGGGAGGACCAAGAGGCAGTTGCCAGAGATGCAGGCTGAAGGCTCAGGTTTCTCCCTTCCTGAACTCAGCCTAGTGGCACCTATCTGACTATAGCATGGAGGAGACTCTTTTTTTTAAATTATTTATTTGTTATTTATATGAGTACATAGCTGTCTTCAGACACACCAGAAGAGGGCATGGGATCCCTTTATGGATGGTTGTGAGCCTCCATGTGGTTGCTGGGATTTGAACTCAGGACCTCTGGAAGAGCAGTCAGTACTCTTAACCACTGAGCCATCTCTCCAGCCCTTTTTAAAACATCATTCTTTTTTTTTTTTTTTTTTTTTTTTGGTTTTTCAAAACAAGGTTTCTCTGTATAGCCTGGAACTCACTCTGTAGACCAGGCTGGCCTCGAACTCAGAAATCTGCCTGTCTCTGTCTCCCAAGTGCTGGGATTAAAGGCGTGCGCCACCACTGCTCTGATGGAGGAGACTCTTTAGGAACACTCCTCTAGGCCATCCACACACGCTACCATTGGGGTGTTGAGTGTGCTGAGTCCCCTACAGAACAGCCAGTCCCACTTGTCTCTTTCCCCTCCCTTTAGGAGTCCCAGCTCTGGCCTTTACTAGCAGTGTAGTTGATAAGGGACCATAACAACTTTGAGCCTTAATTTATTGTGAAATATCAACAGTAATGATTTCTACCTAATAAGTTGTTTAGAGGATTCAGATAATTTCTGTTAGCCCTTAGCAGAGTGTCTACCACAGATGCAACAAGAAGCAGAGGGAACAGGATGATTCCATTCTCCACATAGCAGAGAGTTTTGGAGACCATCTCCTTTTGTTCCTTCCCCAGACTCTTGAGCATGCTGAGAGAAGTGCAGGACCTCACTCCTGTGCCTGTGCTTGGGCTGTCTGCTGAATAGTAGGTGCTTAACAGTATTGGTTTATGATCTGGTGCTAGTACTGATGACATGAACCATCTCCCATAGTTAGTGAGCCTGAAATAAGAAAATGAATGGGAAAGAACAAAAGCCTAACACTTGGTATGTCCCTCCACTGTCCATTGTTTGCTCAGTTGTCATGTCTACTTACTAATTCAAACACTTCTCCAAGGCACAAGTTACTCATCTCTTAAGGTCCACTCTATCTAACATAGTAGCCCCCTATTAGTTTAATTGAATGTGAATGGCATAGGGAGATAAAGGAATTATGGCACTATTCTTAGAAGCCGGAAAGAGACCTTATAAATACAGACTGGGTCTTCCTTCCTCTGGAGCAGAAGCACTCAACTGTCCCTGAGAGGACAAGCAAGCAAGCAACCCTTTTCTTTCTGGGGGAATAATAAAATTGGGCAAGGGAAAAGGAAGAGGGGCAGGGATAGTGCTGTTACTATCTAGAGCAACTAGAGCTAAAAGATAGTACTTGGGCACATCTTCACAGATCTTTGGGTTGGAATTGATTCCATCTACCTGTAGCATTGGGGGGGGAGGGAGTAGTATCTTTGACCATTATCAGTAAAAACAGTCAAGGAAACGTTTGGCATGGCTCAGGCACACCTGATGCTTAGGGCTGCCAGCTTGGTACAGTGTAGGGTTCTTTTCCATGACTGTGCTGTGGGGCCAGTATGTGGGGCTTGCTGAACAGTATGGGAAGGAAAGAAGTTACCTGTAAGGTCTTTCTGCTCTGACCCCTCAGAGGGTCTTCTTTTTACATTTTTATTTGTAATTATGTGTGAGTGTGTGTGTGTGTACATATAAGTACAAGTGCACTTACAGGCCAGAGGCTTCAGATCTCCTGAACTATGAGCCACCTGGTGTGAGTACTGAGAACTGAACTCAGGTTTTCTGCAAGAGCAGTACATGTTCTTAAGAGCTGAGTGGTTTCTCCAGCTCCATTTGAAACAATTTTTTGTTGTTGTTTTGTTTTATTTTTAAGAATCTTTAAAGAGTCTTCTGCCATAAGCTCCTCTTTGCATCTCAGTGGTTCAAAGGAATGGGTTCTGTGCAGACATGTTGTCACAGTTCCTGATGCTTCTGAGGAAAGACTCCAGGACAGTGGCCATGTTGTGTATAAGTGACTCTTGTGAGTCCCTCTTGATTTTTGAAGACTAGGCCTGGCTGACAGGCTGATTTCATGTGTCCTGAGCCTTGGGTTTAGGCATCTTGGGGGTTGCTTGCTTTCTTTTTCTTCTTCTTTTCCCCCATAGGAGCTGAGACAGGTCTCAGTAAGGTGTCACTGAATTTGGTTACTAGTTCTGTGTCCCTATGATTGAAGGAACCATTAGCAAGAGAGTCTGAATGCTGAGCTTCAGTGGGAGACCCAAGGCTGAGTTTTCAAAGCCTGAGAAAGCTGATACAGTTCTGGTCAGAGCAAGAGCTGAAGCACGTTCTGTTTTATAATACTAATGAAATTCCAGATTTGTAATAGCATTTCACATATCTAAAACAAACCGTGTGCTTGTAAAAAAGTAGAAAGAGATCAACTTTAATCCATACATTCTTGGTAATAGAGGTTTTCCCCCTATTTATGTTTGATAGATATTTTTGTTTCCAGAGGAATGTCAACTCCTAATTTCATAATGTATCACAGGCTTAAGAAAATTGAATTTAATAAAAGCCAAAGATGAATGGCATCCTTAAAGGTCCCAACACTTGTCTTTATTAGCAGGACAAACTGCAGGTCTCCAAACACTGTTTCTTTCCAAATGAAAGTTTAAATGAAAAGTACAGTTGTGTCACAGGTTAAATCTCATTTCGGGCCTAGCTAATATTGTTAGTGAGGAGCTGCTGTATTTGTTTCCTTGGACACCAGGGCAGCCAAACTCACTAGGCTGTGGAGCTCTTTCTATCTGGGGGGGAGGGAGGGGTGTTGGTTATTTCTCCTATTTAGTAGGAGAGGAAGGATTTACTACAGATTCAGGGGCTATGGGGGTGGGGGGTTCTGACTCATGAACCTCCGCTCTTGGGAATTGTGAATATGTGAATTTTTAGGAACAGTGTGTATGGTATATGTGCAAATGCTCAACTTAGTTTTCCATAGCAAAACTCCCCTCTGTTTGGCCTGCTTTATAGTACTTTATGGGAACAAAGGCTTACCAGTTGGAGAATGAGTCCTTCACTCCACTGGAGAAGAGGTGCCTATCAGCTGGCCTAAGGAGCAGTCTGGGCCTTCTTGCCCTTACCTTGCAGCCATTTTGCCCTTCCTGTGTCTGGTAATAAGTTCTCTTCAGCTCCTTCATCTCTGGGGATCAGCCCAGGAGAACCAGGTAAGCTCCCATCAGCTAATGAGTCTGGTTGAATGACCCTTTCACAGGGGTCACATATCAGTATCTTATCAGATATTTACATTACAATCCATACAGTAGCAAAATTACAGTTTCTGAGTAGCAACAAAAATAATTTTATGGTTGGGGCGGGTCACCACAGCCTTTAACTGTATTAAAGGGTCACAACATTAGGAAGGTTGAAAACTACTGGCCTAGGGGTACCAGGCAGCAAAAGCCTTTAAATTTCTCTAATATGAAATCTAACTGCATTGATTTGTTTTTCAGCCTTACTGTTATGCTTGGATAGAAATAAATACTTAAAAATATAAGTCCATAATATTAGTGGATGTATTTCAAAAGGATGGCAGTTGTCTTCCTTGGGACATAAAGGCAATTGACAACTTTCTGTTTCCCTGCCCCCTGATTCCAAGTGTGGTCAGGAGTAGTCAGCAGTGGTGGTTTCTCTATTGCTCTTCCAGGCTGTCTCTGCCTTGGCTTTGATGACTCTAGGGGGATCTTCTCTAGAATGAGGGTTCTGGGGTAGGCACATGTGCCCCTGGAGCTGATTGTTGGGCCCTGTGTGGGCAGAACTCCCTTTTGTCTCTGCAGTGCAGGCTTTTTTCACATGCTAATTTTACTTGGAAGATTTTGCTTTTATTTATTTTTTTATTATTTCCTATTTGTCTCTTCCAGATGTTTTCAGGGCAGTTTGTGTGTGTGTGTGTGTGTGTGTGTGTGTGTGTGTGGGTGGGTGGGTGTTGTAAACTAATTCCATTCATGTTTTAAAAATTTATGAAAGCGCTAATAAAAATGTCAGAGTGGTAAAAATGTTAGCTTTTCCTCTGCTTTGATTAAATTTTGCAAACTGTTTTTGAATATTAAAAAGCAATATATTTTTTTATTTTCTCCCCTTGGTTTCCCTCTTCTCTCTGGTGCGCGTGCTCTCTCCTGCCCTCTCCCCCCTCTGGTGCATTCCTCCCTTTCCAGGAAGGATGTATGAGGCGTGCTGCACAGCCAGCGTGCTGCAAGCCTGTTTGCACACCAGGACCTTGGTGCTGTGCATCTCTATTAAATAACGGAGACAAATTAATCTTAGAGACACCAAACAAATTGTCACTCCTCCTCCTTCTCTTCCATTACCTTCCAGCGGACTGGGAAGGGCTTGCTAAGCGGTTGGGCGGGGAGGGGCAGGCAAAGGGGAGTGTGCAGTGCTTGAGGGGAAGGTGGGAGGCACCGGCCTCTATTAACGTGTGTTCTGTGGTCTTCTCTCTGACATCCCCTTTGGCTTGATTTTGGAAGTGTGTTTATTTGTTTGTTACCTTTTTTTTCCTCACAAAAACTAATGAAGACCTCCCCCCTCCCCCATACCATCCCACCCCACCACTGGCAGGGTTTAAGCTTCATACAAGGAAGTCTATGTGCTGAGTGATGGCTGCTTGCTTACCTGGAGATCCAGACATTTTAGGACAGCAGCCTGGGCAAGAGCTGGAAGGCCTTTCTTTGTCTTAGAGAAGGATCCGAATGGGCCTCTGTGAGGGAGACAGAGTGTACCACTGTCTTCCTTCCCAAAAACGATGAGAAGTCTTTAGCAGTGTGAGCAATGGGGTTATAAATGTTGGCACACCTCTTCTAGCTTTGGGTTTGAGCTGGCAGTAGGAATGAAACACAAACACTCTTCTTTCCTGGCTTTACATAGTTATTTGAAATGGTTGATGAAAATAACTTCCCTTCCCTTCTGTCTCTTTGGCCTTCTAGGAAATCATTGAATTCCCCATCCTGAAGTTGAATGGTCGGACCATGGAAGTTGAGTCTACTTTTCACATGTATGTCCAGCCTGCAGTCCACCCACAGCTTACCCCCTTCTGCACAGAGGTAAGGGCTGCTGGGAGAGGGGCTTTGGGATTGTTGGGTTATGTGGGCCACTTAGGGAAAGCTAGGTCCGATCAGTGGTTAAGGCAAGAGCCCAGCAATGGCTTTTCACTTGACTTTAGTCTGTGACTGCTTGAGTACCTGTCCCCAGGGACAGCAGTGATACAGTTTGCCTCAAATTCCTCAACATTTCCCTTTCCTTCTTGTTCTCACTGTTCCTGGCAGCTGGACACTTGGAGTCAATCTAGGAGTAGTATGGGACTTCTGGGACTCAGGTTCTTTCCAGTTCCATTTTCAATAGGGCCTGTTTTGCAGCAGTGAGGATTTCAGCCACTTGGAAGGAACTGTTATGTTCAGGTTTTCTTAGCTCCCTGAGATGTTAATGTTGCTCTGTCCTGCAAAGTAAAGCATGACTTTCTCACCAAGGACAGAGAAGATAGGCTGGCCAGGGCTGAATGTCCTTATCTCGTCTTGTACTGTACTTGGCTACCTTGTCTGCAGTTTAGCACTGACCCCATTTTACAGAGCTGGGATTTTGATTATTGCTGGAGGTTTAGAAGAGCTATTATCAGGTGGAGGGAGTGCAGCTCCTGAGAGGGCTAACTCAGAGACTCTGTCTGTGACTGTTTTCCTATAGTGTGCCCTGCCAGCATTCTGTGGTAGAATCACCAGTCAGGCATGCATGGCAGCAGAGGTGACAGAAAACATTAATTTGGAGCTGAGATATAATGAGCCTTTGTGCCTTCATATAAAGCCCTCCTTTCTACACATAAGTGAAAATAGGGAAAGAAGTACTTGAGGAGGCCCCGACAGTTGTTGTAGAAGAGGCTGGGGAAGGACCTGCAGGTTGCAGTGGGTGTTTCAATGGACCCTGAGGCTGACTAGCCCAGATATGGGGTCTCCAGAGCTGCTCCTGAATTCAGAGCTAGTGTTTGCCATCTGCCCTAGGTGGGCCTTTTATGGCAGGTACCCATCTGTCCAGATGTCCGTTCTCCTACACCTTTCACTCCAGCTCAGGATCTTGAAGCTCTCCATCATTTCCCCTTCTTTCCCACCAGTGAATGGCTAATTTGCCCTTTGCCTTCTTTTGGAAAGTCACTGGTGGAAGGTTACACTAGCCACCACCTAAGACCCCCATCGGCCTGGAAGCCGTGCCATGCCCTCTCTCCATCTAGGTACTATCCAGACCACCCTGGTTAGCTTAGCTTTGGGGAACAAATGATCTGGGGACATTTAGACTGGTGTGGCACTGTGAGGACGCACTGCCTGGTATGAACCAGAGACCAAGATCTTGGAATAGTTGCTGCCTATTGAGGAATGTGAAGTGCTGCTGGGGCCGGCCTTAGGCAAGAGTAGGTGCTCTGGAATGGGGCACATCCTCCATAGTGGGGATGGGAGGTGCCCAGAAAGCATCCTTTTCTTCTTGACAGTTTCACTCCAAAATATCCGTAATTGGAGGGCAGTGAGGGTGGGGTCCTTTGTTGGGAACATGGCTGCACAACTGTTCTGAAGACAAAGATCTGGGTGAGAGGCATTGGGTAGAGATCTCAGCACTCTCCAAACCCCTGGCTCCTGCTCTGTCCACCCACTGCAGTGTGCCCTATGCTTTCTTGTGCTCTAGGCCTGCTTAGGTTTGCAGCCTTCCTTGGTACACAGCCTGGATCACGCTTATCCAAGTCACATTGGTTCAGTAGCTTGTACTTTGATTAGTTATATGTTTTGCTACTCTATAATGAGTTCTTGGAGTACTGAACTAGACCTGGTCTGGTTTTGCCTCTATTTGTATGAGGGTCTAGTTCCATATGTGCTCCATGAACAGGAACTATTGTCAAGGAAGTAAGCTACTATACTGTTGACTTGGCCTTTTGTTTTTTAAGCAAAAAACAAACAAAATTTCTCTGTGTTTGGGAGGGAATGCACACATGCTGTGATGCATGTTGGACAGAGGGCAGCTTATGGGAGTCAGTTCTCCTCGCTGTACCTTTCATGGTTTGAACTCGGGTTCTCAGGCTTGATGGTAAGTGCCCTTATTGTATGAGCTGTCTTGGTGGCCTCTGACTTGTCATTTCGAGAGAGTCAAGTCTCTTTGGAAAACCTCAGTGTTGCCCTGACTCCATCCCAGCTGTAACTAGGTCTTGAAAAGAAGTATGGATCCAGGGGGAGGCCCCACTTGTCCTGGCAGTAGCCAGTTTTAGGATAGCAGTGGTATTAACCTACCCAGAGATTTATTAATCTCTCATTGATAAATGTGTGAGCAGTGGTCTCACACCTCTAGCTTGGACCCAAGTGGCTCCTCTAGCAGAGTCTGTTTCTCAAGTGCACAAGAGATTCTTAAGAACCTTAGTATGGCCAGGTGCAGTGCATTTGCCTATAATCTTAATGCTCTTTAGTCAGAAACAGGAGCATAAGGGGCTCAGTGCCAGCCTGCAGTACATGAGGCTGTCTCAGACAAGTAAATAGCACAGCATGATGATCCTTGCCTGTAATCTCTGTACCCAAGAGGCTGAAACAGGAGGCTGGGAGTTGGAGGCCATCCTAGATTAACCCAGTGAGTTCAAGGCTGTAATACCAAGGCCTGGGGCTATGTAATAACTCTGTCTCAAAAAAACACAAAACAAACAAACAAACCAAAAACACCCAAGCACAGCCTCTAACCTATGTGCATATATATGTGAGCATGTTTGTATAGTGTTGGACCACAGAGAGAAAGGAGGTTTTGACCTGAACAGGTTTGTAGCCCCACACAAGTGCTCATGCTGCTTTGTGAGAAGGGTCTCAGCCTCCTGAGGCATTGCCTCAGTTCACTGACACTCATCCTGAGAAAAGTTCTAATAGAGACAGGGGCATGGAAGTTCCTCTCCTGTGACTTCCAGAGTCTGTCCCAGCCTGTGAGCTTGTGCTTCAGCAGCTAGGCTGCTGCTGTCTCTGGCCATGTATAGTCTTTTGTTGTTGCAGTGAAAGAAAGAAAAAAAAAGAAACAGAAAATACCCATTTTGCTAAATGCCAGTAAAGGGCTTTGTCTTGCACCTGTACTACTTATAAAGGGTGAGATTTATTGGCCTCTTTGTGTGAGGAGAAAGAGTGGGCCTGATTATCAGATTGCACACCAGAGACAAGTGCTTATGTAATCAACAAACTGTCTTGGTGTCAGAATACGATTGTGTTGGAGATAAACTGTGAAAGGAGACCGCCTGGCCGCTGACATGCTGTTGGCACTGAGTTTCCTGGCTGTTCTCTGGAGTTGCTACTGTTTCCAGTGAAGCCAGCTCATCCCTGGACAAAGCCCTCATATAGGTAGGGGACATTGGGAACCAGCAGTGTTATCAGTCAGGTCAAAAGTCCCTTCCTGTGGTTTCTGATTCTGGAAAAGTGGGAGTTAATCTGTAATTCCTCAGTGAAAGGAATCAGAGAACACAAATTAATTCTTTCTCCCACCTCTCCTACCTTAAGTGGTTAAGGCCTCTGAACCCTGTTTAGCCTGTGAGCCCTGATTCTCAGCTTAACAAATACTTGGCTTTGCTCTGGTACCTTTCATTGTGAGGCTATGAAAGCGTTTTGCAAGCATATATTAATCTAAGTGGGATGGGCTTAAAACTACACAATGAAGGATTTAGGTTAGGCCTAAGATAGAACTTCCCAGTTAATTTTATACAGTAGTCTTTCTCCCTCACCATTTATATCTTGGCTGTGTATGAAGTACAGGACTTTCTCAGTTTTAGCCCCCTTCAGCCAGTGTACACTGGCAGAGCTGGTGAGAGGTGGCTCATTCTTTGGGTAATAAGTCTATCCCCTCCAAGAATTCCCTCAATCCCTTAAGGGCTAGAAGGCTTCCCACCGAAGGCCATGTCTAGTTGAATTACTCTTTAAGCCTTTGTCTCTGAGGCTGACTTCAGTCCTCTAGGAACTCAGCGATGAGCCACACTGGCTGGCCACCCTGGAAATGCTTGCCATCTAGGAAGCATGGAGAGTACAGTTGACCTCCATGCCAGGCCTGTGATGCCTGGTTGCTGAGCGGGAGCCCCAGTCTCAGCCCAAGTGTCGGAAGAGGTGGGCCTGACCCACAGTGAGAAGTACTACAGCCTTCCAGCAGTGTACTTGGGGTGGCCCCTGGTTTTCTTTTTAGGTGGTGTGATTTTTATAATTAATTAATTAATTATTTTTTGTGGTGCTAAAGTTTGAACTGAGGATCTTGAGTGTGCTAAGCAAGTGCTGTGCTACTAAACTACAGGTGTAATGTTTCTTACCTGCTTCTGATTTTCCCAGGGCCTAGGGGTACATGGGTGCTGACTTGAGTCCTGGTGAGAGGAGGGGAAGTTCTTGCTCCGTGCCTTTGTCTACACATGTGTTGGGGCTTTTTTGAATTACCCTGGGCGGGAGCTAGAGAAGTAGGCCTAGGCCTTGACCTAGGACTCATACTAGATGCAGATTGATGCTTGGACCCTGGAGCTTTCTAAGAAGTGGGAGTGGCTGTGGGCCTTTCCCACCACAGCCCTGACCCTTACCATCCCTCTATCCTGGGAGAGTTTAGTAGGAAGGGATGAGACTGGAATGAACAACTATAGTCTGGCTCTTAGTCTGACTTCTGGAAGGTGGACATCGAGTTGAGAATGAGAGTCTACTTCTGACTATTGGTGCCTATATGCCTGACAGAAAATCCAGGGCACCTGTCTGCCTGCTCTGGGTGTGGCTCTGAGCTTGGGTAGGCTCTGGCGCTAGCTGGGCTGGGCATAGAGCACTGTGGTGAAGAGGCAATTAATGAGCAGGGCTTTAATGTGCCTGTGCAGGTTCCTGCTTCTCTGGCACATAGTAGGTGCTAGGAGAATGAACAAGAGGAGTGCTCTGTTCTCAAAACCTCCCTCCCATGCGGGATGCCTTACCCTCCCTCTGCACTGTATGTAGCAGGAGACCAGTCTTTTCTTCTCTTTGACTCAGGCCCTCCCTCTGCTGGGCAGTTCTTTGGTCTCCCAAGCAAGCAAAGGGTGTGGAGGGGCCAGCCGGGTGGGCACGCTGTGGGTTAAAGCCTTGCGAAAGAACAGTGTAGTTAATCTTTCTAATTTATTTTCCTTTTAGACCATGGGAAGTCTGTAGGCAGCAGCTGTTACCCAATTAAAATACAGATTAATATAAAAACAGTTTCTGGAATATAAAATAGAGTGGCTGTGTCCTTACACTTCCTTAAAATACCACCTAATAATGACTTGATGAACTACAGAAACCCACCTAGAGGAACTCAGCATTCTTAAAATGAAAATTTCTTCCCTAAAAGGTGTGTATTACCATTCCATGTAAGTCACTATGAGAAAATAACCTTCCCTTTTAGAGCTGGCACTTTCTGTGAGTTAGGTATTTGGTATTCATTAAATGTAATTATAGTTTAATTGGAGTTTTAATTTTAAACCCCTTCCCCCACATCAACAAAAAGTTGTTTCCAAGCTAGCCGACATACTCTTGGTGAGAATGGCCAGGACATGATAGCACTGTGATATCTAACTAGTGTCCAAGATACGATAGCATTGGGATTTCTAGCTAGTGTCTGGAACATGATGGCATTGTGATATCTAGCTAGTGTCCAGGACAGGGCCTCAGGATTCAGACTAATAGGAACTCCGTGCCTACTCTGTGCTTGAGAGATACGTTTACTTCAGAAATATCAAAGCAAAACAAGCTTGCTTAAAGCTAGGTCTGACCTGGGCAGAACCTATGCCCATGAGCTAGTCGCTAGGCCAGAGTCTATACGTTAGGCCTTTCCTCCCCTTTGCTCACAGGTGGCCTTCTAGCTTGGCTGGGCAGTGCGGAGGACTGAGGTGTTCAGATTTCTGAGTCTTGTTCTGTGTTACCAAGTTAATATAAAAACAGTTTCTGGAATATAAAATAAGTGGCTGTGTCCTTACACTTCGTTAAAAGTGTAAATGGGGAAGTCCTGGATGGACAAAGGCTCAGAGAAAGGGAAGGACTCAGAACCAAGAATGCCTAGCTGGAACACGTACTCACCAGGCTCCATGAGAGCTTCTGTGATGCTGGAGTCTAATGTGCCTTAAGACTAATTTGTGGGATCTTATTGAACCTGTTGAATACAAAAGACATGTAAAATTAAAAGAAAAAAAAATCCTCCAAATAAAAGTTTAAACATGCATGGAGCCTGCCTTGTTGTTAGCATGTGTGTGGACCCATTTCAGACAAGGCTGCTGCTGGGGATATTCTCACAGCATCCTAGGACATGGTTCCCAAGCTCCTGGACTGCCCCTGAGCTTGAAGCATTGAGGCCCCAGCCCTCACATTGGAGGAGGAATTGAGGGGACAGAATGGACTGTCTTTCCCTTGTGCCTTGGTTTTCTACCCAGAGGCTGTTTTTTCTTTCTTTACAGCTCACCGGGATCATTCAAGCCATGGTGGATGGCCAGCCAAGCCTGCAGCAAGTGCTGGAGGTAGGTTGAATGACCTTTAATTCCTGACCTCCGACCTCTTCTTGCTCCCTTTCTTTCCCTCCCCTCCTGAGAATGTTGCTGTATAATTTGACTATGATTATGGCTTGATTAGAATAACATTTGCTGTCACATCAGTGACATGCTGTTGAGAGTATTGAACCATTGATCTGTCATCTCCAGCTGTTCCCATCAGGGTTACTGACAAGATGTCCAAGTGCTGCCAGAAGTCAGGCAGAGCCCCTTCACCCCTCCTCACCTGGCCTGTGGCTTTGTGTTGGCCAAGGCCTGTGCTGGGTGGGCTGGGGCAGAAGGGCTGCTGTGCAGCCTTACAGGATTAGCCCCTGGGACTCGAGGTGGTTTTGTTTAGCTTTGGTGTTGGCTTCCTGTGGCATGTGAGCACTTCATTAACTCACCCAGAACTCCCCATAGATGGCTTTTGTTTGCTGTCAGCTCCTCCAGGAGCTGCAGTCAGCCGCCTTCCCCACTGCTGCTTTCCACTGGATGCGATGTGCCTGTCGGGTGCAGAGGCTGCACTGGGTAATGATTCCTAATCAGAATAATTACAACAATTGCCTATGTGAGGGAAATCAAATTAAAGACTTTAGAACTCTTGGCAGAGACCACACTTCTTGGATATTCTCCTCAGGGAACTGGGAAAGGTTAAGGCGCTGCTTCCTGTGCTCCAGCTAGAGGGAATAAGGAAGGGGCTCTGCTTGGTTTCAGCCCCCCCCTCCAGCCTCAGGGTTTTCTAAGGCAAAGGGTTCTTTGACAGTGCTGCTCTGTGGAGGAGGGCAGTCAAGAACAAGCCTGTGGATTTCATTGGGTGCTTTGTTTTTAAGCCTCATAAATCCAAAACTTGGACCATATCAGTGTCAGGAGGAATGTCAAGGGCACAATCGCATGGAAGGTGGACATCGAAGACGTGGGGTGTGGCATCAAAAGGGAGACACTTCCCCTTAGCTGTGAATCCTGTCCCCTGGGAGAGAGTCACAGCCTGAACATCCTGGACCCATCTGCATGGAGAAGGTCTGAGAGGCAGGCTTAGCTACCTTGGTGGCAGTGGGTACTCTCAGTCCCTGGAGTGTAGAGATCTAGGCATGTCAGCTCAGTTTTGGACACGGTGAGGGTGCTTGCAGTAGATGGCAGAAGGTAAGGTAGCTTCTGTTTGCTTCCCTGACCTATTGCCTTTTTGAGAGGTAGTCCATTGCTAGACTGAGGGACTCCCTCAGTATGGTTGCTCCTTGCCAGCAGCAGCCCAAAACAGCCTTGCTTTAAAGGAAGATAGAGGGCTGACAGTATTTCCCAGGAATGTCTGTTGCTAGGTCCTGGCAGCTCCAAACCAGAGTCATTAAAATAATGGTCAGAGTTGAGGGGAGATGTGGTGTTCACAAGACACCTTTCTGACAAGGCCAGGCCAGCCCTGCAGTGGGGTGCTTAGAGTGTTCTGAATGTTCTCCACTTCTGGTATTCTGTAGGTGAGGGGGAACATTTCCAGCCTCAATCTGAGTAGAGTTTATGGAGGACAAGTACACCATACCCATCCTGTTAGTCCTGAGTAGGATACAGCACTAAAATCTTGTCCTGACCAAGGCAGCTAGCAAGATGCTTGCCTGATTTATTTATTCTGAGTAGAGCTCAGGCTGGGCTCAGTATATACTGTTAGTGATGGGAAGGGCTGCTGACAGGTCGGAGTTGTCTTGTGGTTCCTATTGCCTTTTTTCATTTAGGTAGAACAGGGGAGGTCAGGCCTGTGTGTCTGGGCAGGTTCACAGTGAAAGATGCTCACTAAGTTTCTGCCACATGGTGGAGTGTTAGGTGCCTCTTGGAGCAAAGCCATGGCCATGCTGGCTGAGTCATTCTGACAGTCCTGTTCTGTTCTGCTCTCTTTTCCCACTGGGAGTTGGGGCGTTGGGATGCTACCATGTGGGACACTTACTTGAGCCTACAGAGCCAGCCAGCTAAAGTAAGGTTTTATGGATTTAGGAAGCTCTGGGTTGATCTTATCTTTTAGTCTATCTTTTCTTTTAGGTGACCTTGGGTAGAAGATGTGATAGTGTGTGACTGCACATATGTGCACACGTGCATAAGGGAGTAAGCCAGCCAGCTGAGGGAGGCAGGTCATTCAGCAGTGGAGTACCCAGCCTCCTTGCTTAGGAGGTTCCTTAGCTGGGGATGATGCTTAGGCATAGATACAGACTGTGAGAGAAGGGTTAGAGACTGTGTGGTCTACCAGTATGTGCCAGGGAGCAGCACTTACATTCTGGTTACTGGTCTGCCATGGAATTAGAGGGGATCCTTGGTCTTATTACTGATGCCTCCAGCATCCCTGAAGTGCCGGGGAGCTAGCTATACTTGCCAGATGGGCATTCTTCCTTAGGGTCCACATGTGCTCTCCGTTACTCCTGATCACGCAGCCCCTCTGCAGTCTGGTCTAACTAGACTCCATTGCAGTGTTTTGCCATGCAGGCTTAGCTCTCACTAAACTTGCATCTGTTAATGTTTTCAGTCATCAAGTACCTATTGTTTTGAGTCAGGGTCTGCTATATAGCTTTGGCTAGTTTTGAACTATGTAGCTCAGACTGGCCTCAAACTTGTGATCCTCAATTTCCCAGCTTCCCGACTGTTGGAATAGCAGGTGTGTGCCAGCATGCCTGGCAACACATTTGTACTGAATAAGACACTGGAACAGGACAGCAGATGAAGTGGAACTCCTGCTCTCTTACAGTCTGCTAGGAAAGACAGGTTTTAACTGACTCACTTGAACGGTTGCCACCATGCCGGTGCTGTTGTCAGAAGTGTTGTTCCCTCTTCCTCCTGCAGTCCAGGCACTTCCTCACCACCCTCTCTCTGCTCTCAGCTCCTGTCTATTTTAGGGGAGGCATTTGTTGCATTATCACATTTAATTCTCAGAACAACTCAGTAAAGATTGTCATCCTACCCAGTTGTGTAGATGAAAGAAACTGAGGTTCAGTGGTGTTTAATGACTTTTAAATGACTTCAGTCAACAACATAGTCAGGATAAGGAAGAGCCAAGGATTGGGACCCGATGTGTCTTACTTTTAATTCTGTTTCTAACTACTGTATGATAGAGACTTTAAAAATAATCCTCCTATGCAAGTGGAACCCGTGGTATGATTGGCTGCACTCCTTCCCTGTGCCTGGAATCTTCATGAATTCTTTATGATAATTCTCTTGTTATATACCGATGTCCGTGTTTGTACTCCACTGTAAGTGCAAACAGGAAAACCCAGCTGAAGGCATGAAGAGGAGGACTTAGGTGTGCTTAGGAATGGTTTCTTTCCCTATAGCATTTGAGCGCAGTCCTCAGAATGCTCTGCTGAATTTGAATCCTTGAGTTAGTTTGTAAAGCTTTGAGCAACTAGATCAAGCAGCATTGCCTGACTGCTAGGAGGGTCTCCAGCCCATCCGTGGGACCTCCTGTGAAGGGAAATGGGTTTCATCTTCACTTGATGAAGAAGTAGGTTCATAAACACAGTTAGAAAACATGTACTGTAAGTATGAAGAAGCACAGGTACGAACAAAACTGAGGTAAGGTCCTGTCTCAGCCTCCTTCTGCCCTGTTCTTAGGGCTCAGGACCAACTGTGTCTGCATTGGGCTATGCCTTTGTGTGACAGCCAAGGAAGGAGACAGTTGAGTCACAGAAGGGTTGGATTGCCACTTGGGATCATGGGCAGGCTGTCATAGAGATGGGTAGAGGAGCTTCCTCTACCACACACAGACTGTGGTATCTCCCCGGAGAGATCATTGTTCAAGAACCTCTGTAGTCCCCAGCCAAGGCTGAGAGTACAGAGCGAAGCTGCTTAGCTGTGTGTCACTGTTGCAGTGTTCTTGGGCTCAGGGAAAAAAAGACGATCTCATTTGTTCTTGTGTACTTTCCAGAGGGTCGATGAGTGGATGGCGAAGGAAGGCCTCTTAGATCCAAACGTCAAGTCAATCTTTGTCACCTGTGGAGACTGGGACTTGAAAGTCATGTGAGTATGCAGAGGGCTTCTTTGCTTCAGGACTTGGCATCTAAGGGGCCAGGCATTGCCTTTTAGGGCTTAAACATTCAAGCCTGCTAGATAGCAGGGGTCCTTGAGTCTTTGAGGCCACCAGCGGTAGAGGAAAGCTGGGAGCTGTGACTTCTAGGCATCTCTGGAACAGGGCAGGGGCAAGTTTTGGGCCCTGCTAGGACTGCTGTTGTTAACCCTTGCTGCCTTTGACAAGTTTTGCTGCTCACAGCAGCTCTTCTGATTGCTGGCCTGTGTGTTACTGACCCAGGAGGAAGCCATTAAAAGAAAGTCTTAAAGAAAAAACCTTTTAAACAGAGTACATAGTATATATTCAAAATTCTCTAAGAACTTCACTAATCCTGTGAAGTAGGTACTATTCTTATTTCTATTTTATAACTAATGAAATTAAGGCACAGAGAAGTTAAGTAAATTTCCTAGGGCCACACAGCCAGGATTCAGACTGAGCAGTTAACTTCCAGGGTCTTTTCTCTTAGCTGTTACTATGTTGCCCTGTTATCTGGCAGGTAAGACCCTGGCTGTCAGCTGAGACCCTGATGGGTTGATGGGAGAGGGCGGCTTCTGGGAAGTTGCCCACGTCACCCTCCTCCTCTCTCATCCTTTGTCCCCTTTGCTGCTTCTCCTTTGTCTTCTGATCCTGTCTGGTTGTGGAAGGCAGAACAGGTTCCTTTGCTGGGTTGACACTTGTGCTTCTTGTCTGTCCTCATGGATACCTGGCTTCAGACAGCCCCTGGGGACTAAAGGGGGTGGGGGCGCTGTTTGCTGAGGAGTGATGGAATCAATACCACTGTGTTCTTTGTAACTGAAGCAGCAGCAAGCATTCTGTTTCTCCCCCCCTCTTTGTGTTTGTGTGATGTGTGTGTGTGTGCTCTTGTGTGTGAGTGTGTACACACAGAAGGTGAGTGTTGGTGAAGATGAGGTATAGACTACAGTGACTTGTTTTCAAATCAGGTTTTATCTTCTTACCAGGGTCCCTTGTCCCTTGTATGTTTTTTTAGGCCCTGGTCATTGAGGTGAGCTTAGACCTCCAGTTGGGTGTCAGGCCTGCTGTTGGGCTTCAGCTCTGTGGGGGAGTCAGGAAGAACGATCTGCAGAACACACGGGCACACAGCACTCATGTACCCCTATGCTGTGCACACAGACCAGCTGCACACCTCTAGGCTTGTTCCAGAGAGTCTCTGTGCTCCCACATGACAGAGCAGTTCTATGGGGTGGATCTGGAAGTCTGGAAGCAGATGCAAATTAGAAGCATCAGTGGCAAGGGTGAAGGGCAAGGGTATTTCTTTCTTTGAGACAGGGCCTTGTATATTACTAACCCAGTCTGGCCTTGAACTTACTATGTATAAAGACTACTGATATTCCTGCCTCTGCTTTTCTTTTCTTTTTTTTTCTGCCTCTACTTTTCAAGCACTGGGATTATAAGTGTGTTCCACCACACCTGGTATATATGGTGCTGACGATTGAACCCAGGGCTTTGTGCAGGCTAGGCAAGCACCTTACCAACTGAGCTACATCTCTAGTCTAGGAAGGCTGTTCTCATTGTGTTTCCTAAGTAGCTTTGAAGCCTAGAGAGTCTTATGTGGGGGCTTCGCAGCCCAGGAGAAACTGTTCCCAGATGGAAGATGCTTTGACCTGGTCTAGGGCCCAGCTCCTCCAGCTAACCTCTCCCAGACTCCTGCCCTTCCAGTGTGTTCCTCACTGTGTCTTTGTCCTCCTAGTGATGGTACTTCTGAGCCTTCTGCTGCTACTTGTGAATTGTGTGCACATGCATGCATCAGAGAACTTGATGTGCATGGGACCACACACCATGCTGCTGGGCTCCTTTATTTGGAACTGTTCCATGAGATGGAGGGGCAGTTGTAAAGGGCACTGTACTCATTGGTCAAGCCTCTTCTGGCCTGTGCTGTACTGACATTCTGTGTCTTCATGAGAAACAGTGCCTAGATTGGGTTGCAGAGTTCAAGTGTGTACTAACCACTGTCTCTGGTAGGAGGCGATGTCTCCCTTTTATAAACAGCAAACAAAATAAAGTAGAATACTTTGGGGCTCACAGAGATAAAAGATTCAAGATTCAGAAAGGAATTCTAACACTTCACGGTTTGCGATGATTTGAGTTTGGTAAGGAAGTCTGGGCTCTGGAGAAAGGTATGCCAGAGGCAGCTGCTGCTAGGTAACAGGGTAGAGGAGGAGGGCCTTTGACTGCCTTTAAGAAGCAGGACTGCACATAACTGCTAGGAAAGCTCTTAATTAAATGTGTAACAAAATAAAAGCAGCCAGAGAGAGAAGGTAAGTAGTGCAGCGTGACCGTGCACTGCTTACTGGTGTTCTGGAACCTTGGTAGCGGCTGTCAGTGGCTCTCAGCTGAGCCACCCTGTACCGTGCGCCTGGCAAAAGCTGCTGCTGCGGCTGACAAGGGTGTGTTAAATTGACACTTAAAACTTGTTAGTATGTGTCTGACTTTGCATTCTGACATGCATTTCCAGAGTTAACTAAGTCTAAGGAATTCAGCAAATGCTCTCATTTCACACTCCCGTTTTGGGAGCCCCGCTCCATCTCCTTGCTGTTGTTCCTCCAGCCCCCAAGCTGTTCACATCATGGTTGTAGGAAAAGGCCTGATTAGTGCAGCACTGAGAAATGGGAACTGAAGTGGCAGAAACCTCACTGCAGCAAAGAAATCTGCTCTTGTGACAAAATTGTTTTGTATCCATCTTTCTTCAGAGGTGGATGAGTTGATACTCCAGATTTGTAGGCTTGAGGCTGTAGTCCCAGGTACTACTAATGTTAGTTTTAGTTTAGTGGGCATGGATTTAATTTTTTCCTCCTCCTCCTCTTCCTCCTTGTTGTTGTTGTTTTGAGACACAGTTTCTCTATGTAGCCCTGGCTGTCCTGGAACTCACTCTGTAGACCAGGCTGTCCTGGAACTCAGAAATCCGCCTGCCTGTGCCTCCCAAGTGCTGGGATTAGAGGCGTGCGCCACCACTGCCCGGCTCCCAGGGGCATTCTTATTCCTCTGCTTGGCCAGTTGGGGAGTGTGCATCCTTGGGGGGGAGGGCAGGTAGCGATGTAGATGGTGAGGAGTGAGACCCGTACAGGTGGCCATTTGAAGAACTTCAGTTCTAGCCTGCGGTCTGTAGCTCCAGGCTTACCCACTGAACGCGTGTGTCTGAGAAGTACACTAGATGCTTCCCAGGTGGGCTTTTGCTCTAAGAAGATGGACAAAGGACAGAAGCAAGACTGGGAGGCAAGGCTGACCGGAGGGAGGCACAGGCCTTCAGTGTAATTTGCAAAGAGGCCCTTTTTGGATAATTGAACACTGTCCTGAGTAAAAGAGAGGCAGGGGCCTGCTCAGAGGGGACCCTCATGCTACAGGTAAGGGCAGGGCTGGCACTGGTCTTTAGTTGGCTACATGACTTTCTGAGGTGTGCATGCTATGCCCTGTGCTCACTCTGCAGGGGTAGACCTAGAACACTGGAGGTTTAAGAAAATCTGGAGATCGGAATGGGTTTGCTCACTGTACTTTTGCTCACTGCTGTTGTATGGAGTGTGCACTGGACTGTAGTCAAGTTGAAGAGTAAGACTGCTGGTACCTGAAGTGAAGTAAGGATGTGATGAGAGCCCCGCATGAGAGCACTGAGCTAGAGGGTGCTGCCGGGCTGGCTGGGTCTTCTAGGCTCATTCAGTAAAGCCAATCAAGTCCTCCTGAAATAGTCTTTAACTTTGTGTCTTCTGATTCTTTGTCTTCTCCCCCTTAGTCACTTTTGCAGTTCATTCTTTCCTTAGTTTTTCCTAAGTCTTGGTGATTTTTTATTTGAGACAGGGTTGTGTGTGTATGTATGTATGTATGTATGTATGTATGTATGTATGTATGTATGCGTGTGCATGTATGTGTGTGTGTGTGTGTGTGTGTGTGTGTCTATCCTAGAGCTTGCTATGCAGATTAGAGATTAGGCTGGTCTTGAACTCACAGAGATCTCTCTGCCTCCAGAGTGCTGGGATTAGAAGAATGCTCCACAGTGTTGGCGTTTCTAAAATACTGGTGTTGCTTTTATCCCTGTCCTATTTTTCATTTTCCTTCATTCTAGTCTTTTTTTCCTGAGAGAAATTACAACTAACATGATCCTGCCAGAGACAAGAGATCTTCTCCATCAACTACTCGAAAACCAAGCTTTGTGCCCAGATGTATCCCATACCTCCACTGCCCTTGCTTTCCTCTCTCCACACCCTCCTGTAATGCCTGGTGCTATCACTCAGCTACCTTGTCAGAAACCTGAGAACCACCCTCTTTGTCTAGCCACATCCAGTTAATCTCCGAATCTTGTTGACCACTCTAACGAGAGGTTTCTCCAGGTGATCTGTTCTCCTAGGCTCTGACTCCAGTCAAATCACACCTCTGCCTCATCCTGTCAAGGCACCCTTATTCTCAAGGTGAGATAGAGTCTCAGTGTTGTAGCCCAAGCTGGTCTTGAGATTACTGTCCTGACTCAGCCTCTCAGCCAGAATTCCAGGTGTGTGTCACTCCACCTGGCTCCTCGGGTCGGTTATCAGAAGTCCATAGCCAGTATCATTTTGGACACCTGAGTCTCATGTTTATGTTTGGAAGCACAAAGGGGATCTCATCATGCCCCTGAGCTTATAAGCCTTACCCCTTGCTCAAGAGAGTGCCAGTCAATCCCCAGCTCTGAGCTGCATCACTTTTGATTAGAAGCCTGCTGGGGGAAATGGCTGGAGTAAGAACTCCCTGCCAGTCCTGACTTGTCTCATTCCCTGTTACTTTTATCTGTCACTGCAAGCACTTGGGTTCCCCTCCTGAACTAATTAAGTTTGCATGTGTTTAGACACATTGCCAAATAGGGCTTAGCAAAGCGGAACTGAGTTACATCTCTTTCTGAGTAGGGAAGCAAAGGGTATATGAACATTCTCTTCGTGGACCAGAGAAGAGCATGGCTGACAGGCACTGTGTGTGTGTGCAGATGATGGACACCTGCCCTGGCTCTCCTAGGGTTACAGCAGGCCTGCAAAGCAGCATTTGGATTAGTTCACAGGTTCATGTGAAAGCCCTCCTTCCAGCACACTTAGTGAATTGGCATTCTAAGGGCTTACATTGGAAAGAACATGAGTTTTTGAAGTGTGCTGTTTCTCTGTGTACAAGCAGAACTGAAAGTCGAGTTTACTGGGATCTTTGTAAGCAGTGGACAGGACTGTGTGTTGTGCAGCCTCAGTCACCTCGATTCTAGATCCTATCAGGTAAAAGCAAGCAGAGAACAGTGTGGCCTTCTTGTTAAGAGTGTAACAATTCTGTAAACAGGAACAGCTCAAAGCCCAAGTGTTTCTCTTCTGCCTAGAGAGCACAGTTTCCCCCATTCAGTCTTCTGTGACCCTATAAGATGGTCCCTGGGAGAGGTGGAAGGAAGGAGAATAGAATTGCTGGGCCAGTAAGCTGACTCAGCAGACAAAGATAGATGCTTGCTAAGAACAGTTGTCCAGAATCTTTCCACATTGGAAATGGAATTCAGCCCAGTAGATCACCATAGTGAAATGACAGCTGTTCCATGTTTTTGTGACAAATTCATGCCTGCCCTTTTCTAGTGCCAGCTGGTCTGATGTCTGAGATGCCCTGTTGTACAATATCCCTGGGTCCTCTCCAGACAACATTTAAGAGGCAAGCCATGTTACAGACTCTTTCTGAAGTAAGGAATCTATGTATTGTTACAAAAGTCAGAAGAGTAAACTGAAAGTGGTAGGGTAGAGCCTCCATTATTTACATAGGAGGCTAGTGCATCCCAGTCATGACAGAGCTCTTGATGGGAAAGATTGTTCCGAGTGAGCGTGGGCTCCCAAGCACATGAGATGTTCAGGGTCAGGGGAGAGGATGTCCCAGAGGTTGTATAGGAATTCTGGACCTTCAAGTTAGAGTCTAAGCTCAGAGAGTCAGAGAGAATGGCAACCAGACCTTCTGCCCTCCCTTCAGTTTCCCTAGAGCACTCTCGTCATCAGAGGTGCATTGGGTTAGCCCCAAGAAGGCAGCTTGAGTTGATGGGGTCATGTTTCAGCTGCAGCTAATCCAAGTCACTCGATATAAATCTCCCTGCTGCCTCTTCCTCCCTCCCATCGCCAACCCACAGACAGGGAAATGAATCCTGGCCCTCACCCTGAATACATCATGGCAGGCTTGCCTCTAATGAGAGAGGGCCATTCATTGTGGGGTGAAGCTCCCTGCAGAGCCTGGGATGCCATTAATTAAAGAAGAGCCACCTGAAGCCAGTCGTGCGGTGCAGCCTGCCACGCTCAGATGGAGTGGTGGTGGGGTAGCCTCGTTAGCCTGACAGCTTCTTGGGCTGAGAGTTCTTGGGCTTGGAGGAGTGAGAGGTGCTCCCCCCACCACTCCTGAGCACAGACACCCCTGGAGCTGGCCTACTCAGAAACATGAAGGCCCTTCCTGTGGGTCTTGGGCCTAGAACCAGCATTAAAGGGAGTATCTATTTCTGAAATGCAGTCAGAGCAGCTCCTGGGTCCCAGCCTTTGCTCCTTTTGCCTTCTTCATGAGGTCCTAGAGCTGCAGGTTAACAGGCCTCTTACCATGCCACCTTCCCTTGGTACCTTTCACTGGGGTAGTAGTCTGCCTTGGAAGGACTTCATGGGTGGAGGGGCCCTGGAAGAGAGAAGTTCTGTTGTCTGTCAGCTTTTCCTGATCCTTTCTGGGTACTTCTGGCTTGGGTGACAGTGAAACTCCATTGACAGGCTCATTGTCTCACCCCTGGGAAAGTGTGGAGGGTTTGACTTACTGTGGTGATTATAGAACCCCTAAATGGAAGTTTTGCCCAGCTAAAACAGATTAAAGATAAGATGTTGAAGGTAGAAGCAGCCTCGTTGGCCTGCTGCAGAACTGGTGCTTGAATGGTTTTTCACTTTTGAAAAGTGGTCTGGAAGCAAGTGTTGCTGCCTAGAGTCTAGCCCTAGGAGCTTTATAGGACTATCTGTGGGCATCTTTGGCACTTCCTCTTTGGTGGCAGCAGGCCTGGACCCTCTGAGACCTTCCTTTTGGCCCAGAGTTGGGATAGTCTAGCCAGTCTCTGTGCCTGGATTGTCAGGAAGGCGAATTGGGTCCCATGTCTGTGGCTCCAGAGCAGATTCTGGAAGTCTGGCTCATTCTCATGGTGGAGTCTGACAGATAGGGTGCTCTAGAGGGCCTAAGAACCATCTGGGGCATGGCTGGGCCGTTTGGTATGTCTATTCTCCTTGAGCTCACCTGACATGGATTGCAACCTCCCTCCCAGCTACCACCCCTAGGCTGAGATATAGGGCCTCCTCCTCTGTGTGTGGAACATTTTAATCTTCTTGAGTCTTAATATATTTGAAGGTTTGTATGTTCTCTGTCAGAGTGAAGGCTGCGGGAGCCTGTCTCTGAGTAGAAGGAACTACCAGTGCTCTTGGAAAACATTAATACTTTCTTTTGTGTGTGGTATTTTAAAGCCAGAACTTCTTTTCTAAGGCCTTGCCTATTATTTTTGTGACTCTTGAATACCGACTTTTGGGTTTGTTTTTGATCTTAAACAAACAAACAAACAAACAAACAAACAAGCAAACATGATAGGAGCCCACAGACCTTATAGCCTAGGCCTAAAGTCCCAGCTACTTAAGATCAGAAAATTGGAAGGTCAAGGCTTACCTGTGTGGGCTACAGAGCAGTTCAAAACCAACCCCAGACAACCTCATGTCAAAACTTCATGTCATGTGAAGCCTCATGTCAAAGAGTAAAAAGAGGACTGGGTATGTAGTTCACTGATAGAGTGCTTGCTTAGCATGCCTGAAAACCTAGGTTCAATCCCTAGTATCTCCTCATCCCCAAAATCAAGGCATATAGGTATAATAAAGTATGTAAATATAGACACATACCATTTTAACATGATACATTTGTATACAACTCTACACCTGTGTCACCATCATCCCAATCAAGATTTCCATAGTCTCAGAAAGTCCCTGTGTGCTCCTCCCCAGTTAAGTAATGCCTACCCCTGCCAGTTATTGTTTTGACTTACATTACTTAGGGTATTATTCTCGACCCTCATAGAAATTAAGTCATATAAAATGTACTCTTGGTTTGTTTGTTTGTTTGCTTTTTTTGTTTTTCCAAGACAGGGTTTCTCTGTGTAGCCCTAATTGTCTTAGAACTTGCTCTGTAGACTGGGCTGGCCTTGAACTCTGAGATCTACTTGCCTCTGCTTCCTGAGTGTTGGGATTAGGGCATGCGCCACCACTATCGCCTGGCCAAAATGTACTCTTCTGTGTTTGATTTATTTTGCATCATACAATAGCAGATACTTCATGTAGTTGTATAGATGAGTCTGGCCTTTTTGTTATTGTTTAGTATTTCACTGTTTTTGTATAGTCCACCGTTATTTTCTCTTTGTTGGAGCATCTGCCTCCTTTGTATTTAGCATATGTTTGCTGAATGAGTATATGAGTGTTTATTTCAATATAGAAATATCCCTGTGCCTTCAACGTCTTTCAACTCCTGTCATTCTTCAAAACCCATTTCCAACCCGTCAGCCTTGCATCTCTATTCTGGAGTCCACACTAGTCTCCCTTCTCTCTGAGGTACAGGTAGGGAGACAACTGACCCTGGGCCCATAGAAGAAGCCTTTGAGGCATTGTGGTTCATTTATTTCTTCTTTCAGTAGATGAGTTAAGTACCCACTGTGTGTCCTACACTGTTTTAGGAATTAAGGACATAGTAGTAAAACCAAAACCAAGACCTCCTCAAGCAGCTTGCCTTCATCGAGTTTGTCTTCTGCTCTATGTAACTGGCCTGTGTTTGCCATTTAAACTCTCATGCCAAAAAACCTTGGTCCTGTCCTGGTCCTTCTGTCTAGTGAGATTCTGCAGGAGCTGGGTGGCAGTAGCTTTGACAGGGCTTCGCTCAGTCTTAGAGCCCTCTTCCTTTTCTGTTCAATAATGCCACCTCTGCTACTACTATGTGGCATTGAGTTTCTCAGTACTGGTGTTTCCCTTTCACTGTCCTGAAACCTGATTCCCTCTGTGAGAGTAGAGAATTCATCTTCAACTTTCCATTCCTGCAAAGGTGAGTAACCTCTGTTTTGTCAGTGCTTACCAATCTGTCCCTGATTCCCAGCCATGGTAATGGAGACATCATTATTCTGTACTAAAGCAAACCACCAGTTCTCCCTCGAAGATGCTGAGCAGATCCAGGCCCTAGGAAGGAAAGACAGGTCAGCTTGCAGTGGTTCCTCTCAGAGGCTCTGGCTTATGGGGGCTAGAAGGGCGTGGCTCCTGAACAGCTTTGCTCTTGAATGCAATTGCTGGATTTGTAAAGGGAAGATTGTCAGTAATCCTGTTCTACCCTACCCTACCCTACTCTTCCCTACCCTTCCCTACCCAAGCTGAAAGGGTGGCTGTATCAGTTGGTTTAAATGAGGTTTCTTTTGACAAGCTTCTAACAGCACCTGCAAAGGACAGTCTCAGCTGTGAGGCAGAGAGAGTCAAGGAGCATGGAGTTTGGAAGTTGAAGGCCAGGGAGCTTTGTGTTTCATTTGCAATGGTGGACTGTGGGGCCTAGCTTTGTAGAGGTTTGGGAAGTGGGTAGGATAAATTCTCAGTGTCCCTGGCTAAAGGGTGACACAGCTCAGACTTCATAGTTCTGTAAAACTGATTTTTCCAAAGCCTGTGAGAATGTTGGTTTGGGGAAGAAAGCCAGGCAGCCCAGAGAATCCCAGGAGTCTGACAGGCCTTTTTCTCTGCGATTCTTTCTTGCAGGCAGCCCGAGGCAGCCTGTCTCTTTGTTAACAGAGTGACAGCAATGTGACACCATGGAAATAATTACTAACAAATCACGGTGCTGACTGCAAACAGCTCTCTGTCTTCAGAGGCATGTCAGGGTGCATTAGAGCAGGACTGCAGGCGCGGCAAAGTGGCCCGAGCGGTCGCAGCCTGCACTTGGGCTCCCTGGCTCCCTGGCTCCCCCACCCTGGCCTCTGCTTTCTCTATCTTACTTACTGCCATGTTGTTGGCCTTTGCCTGTCAGGTCAGCTAAGGGCTAACTGGGTCTGCAGGTGGCTTGTGGCTGGTCTGGATTCCTTTGGGCAGACGGCCAGAGCTCTGTCTTTGCCAAGGGCACCTGGGTAATGATGAGAGGTAAAAGGGTGCCCCATTTCTCTGACTCCCTGTGCTGCTACTTGAGACCTGCTCCACCTGCCATACTTTAGGGTTTAAGGGTGGTAGTACCTGCTCCAGCCAGACCCAGAGGGTGAGGGAAGCCTTGTGTCTGTGTTAGCTCAGCTCCCTCCCCCACCAGCCCTGGTTTCTTCTTCAATTGCCATAGTCAATTTTTGGTAAGTCGACTTTGTCCATTCCCTCTTGGTTAGCAGAGTGATTGCTCTGACTGTCAGGGCTGTAAATAATGTTCCTGTTGTGTGTGGCTGGAGGCAGCACGTCGGGTGGGAAAGGAGGGGTGGGGGAGCTGCGATGGCGATGGCGACTCAGCTCCGTTGCTCGCCCCCTCCCCTCTCATACAATATTTATCCAGGGATGGGAGTCAGATGCAGCGACCTCAGGGGTCACCCAGTTAAATAGCTTCTGAACCTCCCTGCATTCTAATTGCTGCAGTTGTCCTTTGCTCTGGAGACTTCTCCTCCCCATTGTCTGCTGAGGTACACACTAATGGCTGTCCTCCCTGGCCCTGCTGGGAGGCAAGGGAGGGGGCAGTGCTCATTGCTACCTTCCTTTCCCTAGAGATAAAGGAATCCAGGGCCTGTTAACAAGTGGCTTTAGCCAGAAGGACACCATCCCTGGCTTCCCTCTCTGCCCCTTGCAAATCTGGCTGGAGGAGTTTCAGGCAGTGTGCTTGGGGGTTGGCACCAAGAACCTTCACCCATTTTCAGAACTGACTGTAACCAGACTCATGACTCCCTTCGATGCTGCCTGGACAGGAGACAGACTCTTGATAGGGATATTATTCTGTGTCCTCAACATAGCCATGTACCAGATTTGGAAACATCTAGGGAGTGGCATTTCCTGTAGTAAAATGTTACATTTGGCTCAAAGATTGGTCAAAAGCAGTTTGTCTGGTCCTTTGGATATTTTTTAGGTGATGGATCACAGTAGCAGGTGTGCCCCTGCTAAGGGTGGCATGTGTCAGCTATATCCACCAGGATTTTGCTGTAAATGTCAGTTCCTTCCACTGTAGTGCTTAGGGAATGCTGTAGGGAGCTGCCACGGAAGGTGTTAGGACACAGGCTGTCAGCAGTGGCCTGAAGTCAGCCTGAGACCTACTCTGGGCCAAGTAAGTAGTGTGCTGGGGCCTGTGGGAGCACCAAGTGATCAGAGCCAATTACAGGGCAAGGTAGACTGAAAATACAGTAAACAAGACACAAAACAAAGGGAGAAGCGCTGTATGGGGGCATAATTGGCTGTAATTTTTAGTGGTAAACTTTTTAAAATAACAGAATATTATGTTGAGCTCTGTACTGGCTACAGCTGGGGCATAGCCCTCTTCTTTCCTAGTACATGAAGTAGCCTGATCTCTTTTCCTGAAACCCCTAAGTCTCACACTTCCTAGAACACAGTTTGAAACTCCCTAAGCTTGTTCTAGTGCTGTTGTGCCAGGCACAGGTCTCTGTATAGCCTGAGTGCTTGCACATCTTGAAATAATCAGGAGAGCTGAAATCAGGGCAGAGAGGACCAACTAGGGGTTAAAGGCAACAGCTGTGTCCTTGTGCACTTATATGGAAGCAGAGGCCAGACTACGTTCCAGATCCTGAGTACTGAGAGGATGCCTCTCTGCAGAGCCTCCAGGGGGCATTGTAGGCCATACAAAACATAGTTCAGGCATAGGGTCAATATGGCCACAGGCCAGGTGGAAACTATGCTAGGATGTGTTGGGCATCTTGGAGACAGCTTAAGCTGCTAGCTCCAGGTTTCCCTATCCTAAAATAAAATAGGCCATTAGGTAAGGCACTGGCTAAAGTACTCTAGAAGCTTCCTATCTGGTGTTCAGCCTCCTTTCTCTACCCTCCTCCCTGATAGTCTGTGTGTTAAGGAGCTCTGTCCAGGTCTTGGTAGCAGCTCCAGTACTTCCTGCACAAGTGAGCACTGTGCCATGGGATGGACACTGGAGAGGAACTTATCTTAATTGTTTGCCTAGACGGGCACTGGATGGTATAGGTGATAGGATTTTCAGGACATTTGTAGCACCAGAGAAGTGCATGCTACACTTTCCATAGGGTGTTTGTAACATTTATGTGCTTCCTATGGGTTCTGAGGGGGAGGAATTGCAGGAGAGATAGTCAGTAGGTGGGCTGTAAAAGCTAGGAGCTGAAAGAAGTGGAAGGGTAGCTTAGCAGTTGAGAACACTTGCTGCTCTTCCAGTAGATTTGGTTTTGATTCCCAGTACACACACGATGGCTCACAACCTTCTGTAACTCCAGTCCTAGGGTATCTGACATACATGCAACATATATGCAAGCAAAAACACTCATACCTATAACAATATAAGTTATTGGGGCTGGAAAGATGTCTCGTTGGTTAAGAGTACTGACTTTTTCTAGAGGATCTGGGTTCAGTTCCTAGCACCCACATGAAGGCTCACAACCACCTATAACTCTAGTCCCAGGGCATCTGATACTTCCTTCTGGCCTCCTCAGGCACTGCATGCATGTGGGGTATGTGTATGTACACACATATATACACACACACACACACACACACACACACACACACATATACATATATATATATACACATACACACATACATACATATATATGCAGATCAAACACTCATACACAGAAAATAATAAAGTCATCTTTTTTTTTTTTTTTTTTTTTTTTTTTGGTTTTTCAAGACAGGGTTTCTCTGTGTAGCCCTGGCTGTCCTGGAACTCACTCTGTAGACCAGGCTGGCCTCAAACTCAGAAATCCGCCTGCCTCTGCCTCCCAAGTGCTGAGATTAAAGGCGTGCGCCACCACTGCCCGGCTAAAGTCATCTTTTTTAAAAGCCAGAAATAGGAAATACTCTACATATAGTTCCTTTAGAGTCTTTAAGCAATGGTTTGACCCTAGGGATTTGAGGTTGGTTTTCCTTCGGAAAACTAGCAGCATAGCCAAGGGGCATCCCAGTGTACCCGCCTGCATTCTGGTTCTGTTTGGGGACTCTCCCTAGCAGCATGTCTGGGAACAGTTCCAGCTGTGCTGCCAGACCCAGACGCAGGTGACAGCCTTTCGTCTGTACTGTAGGGAAACCAAGAGGAAATTAAATGTCATCTGCCCCCCACACAGCAGGTCACTGCCAGATCAGACACTGTTGATCAGAGTTGTGCAAAGGGCACCCAAGGGAAGGCTTCTGCTGCATCCATGCCCTCTGAGCTGTGGCAACTCCCAGGTGATGGCCTGGCTCAGTCCCACGGCTTTCTCTTCCTGGCTGGGTTCACCCTGGCCTAGAGCCCAGCCTAGTGCTGTATGGCAGCTGTGGACTATGCCATGCCAGAGAAGCATGTATACCATTGGGAAAGAGTGAGAAGGGCAGGGTCTGGCAGTAGAGGATACACAGGAAGCAGCAAATAGACCTGGATTCAGGTTGTGAATCTGCTGCTGAGGATCTTGGGAAAGTCTCAAGAGCACTCACAACCTCTTCGGGACTTGGTAAACGTCATCTATGTCCCCTGACATCTGTGGGAAGTACGTTCTGCAGAACAGGTGTGGGGCCTTCCTCACCCCATCTTCCCCAGGTCTATAACATGTTGACTTAGGGCCTCCCTTTGGAGTTAGCTACAGCTGCTATGAAGTAGGGCAGCAGTAAGTTGGCCAGGAAGACTCAGCAGGCTGCCTTTCGCTGCCTGGGCCCTTCCTTTCCTTGTCCTCCCAATTGAGCAGCCCAAGGCCTCTGAGATAAGTCTGGGTGATGGTAAAGCAAGGTGTGAGACCTGCCCGAGGTCACCCATCTAATGGGAGCTTAGCTGGCTCTCTTCAGCCTCAAACTTGTACATCCCTGTTTTAGAGGACGTCTGGATTTGCCCCACCCCCACCCTGAACTCCCCTCCCCTTTTTAAGTTCTAGGTGTTCTAGGTGGGCCATAGTTCTCAGTTCCTCGATAATATATTTTACCAAGGCTTCACATCACCCCCACACCCCAGCTGCAGCATGGCTGTTGGTGGTGAAATTCATTAGTGCTCGCTGACAACAGTGGCGACAGAGGCACTCACTGTCTGCTTCCCGCTCCCTCACCCTCTCATGCTGCTGCTTCACGCACACTGATATTTAAATCTGATGGGCTGCTTATAGACTTCTTGTACCATGACAAGTTTGGGGAGGGGGTTGGGGAGGAGGAAACAGACAAGGAGCCAGCTGTCATGCTGGTATTTCAAACGGTCCTCTCTCCTGACCCTTTGCAGGCTCCAGCAAGTCTATCATCTTTCTGAAGCCTGTGGTTGGAATTGTAACCTGCAGCTATCCCAGAGGATGGGAGCAAATGTGGGGGCAAACTGGGCCAACAAGTCAGCAGTTCATTCTCCCAGGGCTGTGGGCAGTCGGAGAACAGCGGAGGGGCAGTGCACGTGCTTTTGAACAGGGAATTGAAGCTGAGTCTCTGTAAGTGCTACAGGGTGTTGCCCTCCATTACCAGGAACACGGAGGCTCTTCAGCAGTTACTTCTAGACTCTTATGTTTATGCTGTGGTTATCTTCCAGATAATCCTGGGAGCCTCTGAGTATAGGAACCAGGTTTGAGCATGTTTTGGGTTTCAGCAGTGCTCATAAAACTGTGTGGTGGTCAGCTAAGGCTTCTACTTTGTGTCTAGAGAGGGAAGGGAGCTCTTGGCTTTTGTACCTGGTACTTGTGTGCTTTGTCTTTAAACTTGAAAGAGGAGGCCCTAGGTTCCTTCTTCATCTTAACTCCTCCTCTCAATCCATTTTTGAAGCTACCGAGTGATTCTAGAATTTTTCCCTTTGCCATTTACCCGAAGCTCACTTTTCTAGTATTTTTTCTTACCTAGTCTCATCTGGCCCAGAAGCATCTCCACAAACCTTTGCAGTTTCAGTGTCTGCTGATCTAGCCAAATATCTCTTCTGGGCCCATTTTCAAAGTTTGTTTCCCTTGACTTTAAGTCTCGTAGAGTAGGGGACGGAGGTGATGTTGCTTGCTCGAGGACAGCCACCACTTGATCAGTTGTACATTAGTGCAGTAGAGCCAAAAACCAGGGTTGGGTGAGGTATGGGGGTGTAGTGCACTGCCTGCTCATTGAGGGCCTTTCCAGTACCAGGTCCCACCATGTTGGAGGTCACTGAGGAACGGGCCAGGCTCCTCTCTTGTTTCCTCACAAGTCTTGTCATTGTCAAAAGTGCAGCTATTCAAGACACAATGGACTGGTCTGTCAGAGGAGTTACTCATAAAATATACTATATATCTTCCAATGGAGGGTAGACCAAGAGGGGTTTTTTTTGGTAGTGGTAGGAGGTCTATAGACATAAGTGTATTCTTTTGTTGTTTGATTTTGTTTGTTTGTTTGTCTGTTTGTTTTTCAAGACAGGATAGCCATGTGTAGCCCCTGGCTGTCCTGCAACTCGCTCTGACTTGAACTCAGAGATACACCTGCCTCTGCCTCCTGAATACTGAGATTAAAGGTGTGTGCCACAATTCCTGGCTCCTGTGTTCTTGAGCTGTTGAGGTCCACTTTGATGTTGTCAGTACCTATAATTCTGTGGTTCCTGCGCTTTTCTATATCTAGCACTCTCTGCAGCCTGTCTTATAGGCTTCTAGCCCTCAGTTTCTGGCTAGGGTGACTTTTCTTTGTTCCCTGTTCTTGCTGATTCCTAGCCCTGAGTGCTAGGCCTGGTTGGGGCAGGCCCGTGTTGTCTTCTGACACGGCTTATCACAAGGGAGTAGGAAGAAAACTAGCTTTGATAAGTATTTAGAGGCTTGAGCGTTGATTTTTTTATACATCAGCAGTGGCCAAGTGAATGAATTCAATTATGAATCTGCTTTTTCTCCACCCTCCTTTCTATGATGTGGTGGTTCAGAGTTGAGACAAGGAACCTGTTGAAATGAGAAACCCCTATTTCCTAGCTTGACCCCCTTACTAATTCGGGTTAAATTGCTGTGCTATTGCACTGGTGACACATTGTGTCTGCCTCTGTTTGTATAAGAGGATGTAGTGGGGGAGGAAGGACCAATTTGTGCAGAGATAAAAGGTGTCACAGGCAGATAACTAACGTTCCAGCCTCATGCCTGCTCTCATTGTTGCTCAATTTGCTCCATGTATAAGCCCAGCCTTCCCCTCTTTCTTCCTTCCCTCCCCTTGGTCATATTTTACCTCTGTGCCACAGTGTAATGATGCCCTGCGTAGTGGGGGAGGAGATGGGCACCACAGGCTGACAGCCCTTCCTGATAACCAAATTCCAGCCCATCCATCACTAGCCACTCTCCTCAACTCGAGGAAAAGTGATCGTGAAAGGCGGGCTGTTCATCACCCGAGCTCTGTGTATCTCCTCTGGGTGGGGATGGAAGCAGGAAAGACAAAGAGCCATGTCCCCAGCTAAGTGCTGCCAGACTTAGGCCATGTAGACTGTGGCACTCTGACTAGGTGATACACCAGACTGAGCTCCAGGGGTGTGGTGTCCTTCCTGAGGCTCAGCCCCTTCACTAACAGTAGCATAGAGAATTGTGGCAGTTCTGAAATGGGAGACAGCTGGTGACAACACTCTTGAGACTGTTTGTATGGGCAAATGAGGAAGCTGCATGGAAACTCGCTGTGTGTACCTCAGAGGTGACCCTTTGCAGGTCTTTGCTCTGGCTTCTCCTGACTCACTCCTTCTGATGGCTGGGCCTCTGTTCCTTCATGGTCCACTGGTGATTTGAGGCATTCCTTGCCTACATGTCCCAGGAACACAGTGATTTCTACAGATGAGTGATGTGTATGCATTTCAGTGCTGTTGCTCTGAGATCTAGGTGCCATGGCCTCTCCTGTGAGGCAGATGGGAGTAGATGACGATTTCAGCCTGCTGGTCCCCTCCTCTTTAAGTCACACTCCCTAGGTGGGTTTATTGGTTAAAATTTGAAGAGAGAAAAGCATCTAAGGAATATTGTCCACAACCTTTCTCAGCACAAGTGTCCGCTCTCTTGTTGGACCTGCCTTTTGGACTCTGTCTGTCAAACCTCTATGGTCTCCTTGACTCAAACCTAGCAATGGTCCCCCCTGCTCTGTTCACCTAATCTTCGAAGTTGAGCTCCTACTTACAATGGTTCCACCTTGGCCATACCCATTAGCAAGGGGTGGGGTGTGGGAACTCCCTTAATGAGCTACTCCCCTGCTTTGGCTGGCGCCAAGCTAGCCACACCTGTTTGCTATCAAAGCTGTCTGGACCAAACCAGAGCGGTTCAGTTGCAGGTGGTAGGCCTGAATGAGGGCTGGGGTGGGGAAGGTGGGGCTCCCTTTGCTTTGTTGTCTGTTGGTGGGGAAAGACTTTTTCTAACAGCCCTGTCCTCCCATGTTGTTCTCTTCTTCCCAAGTAGAAGCTCTCATTTTGTTATTTAAAAGATCAGCAGGAAACTTAAGAAGTACCTCATCTTCTTTAACTTCTGCCAATCAGAAGCAAGGATCCTGGGAAACAGCTGATGATAGGTTCCATTCTGGTGACTTGAAGGGCCAGTGTGATGAAAGCAAGACCATGGTAGATGCCAGAGTAGGGCCCCTTCTGCCTTTAGGCTCATACCATTTGAAGAGTGATCATGTACCTTGCTTTAGAGCCCATAGGCAGGACTGCCGTGCATGTGTGGGGGTGAGGGGTGTCCTTAAAAGGGGCCCCTTGTATTCATGAAACTGAAGGAAGTTTTGATTCGGTGGGGGAAAAAAATCCCATTCCTTTTTATGGCCTGGACATAATTGGGTTTTTTCTATTGGCCATCAGTGATGTCATTCCGACCCCTCATAAAGAAGGGGAAATCACACCTGTGGACTCGGTGCATAAAATTTCATTGGGCAACAGTAATAAGCATGACCAGATGATGTTTGGGCAGTTGGGGAGCTTTGTGCCCAGTGAATCCAGCTGCATGGAGACCTGGGCACCATAAACTTGCCTGCACGTTTATGCCCGAAGGCTAGTTCAGGGCTCACTGCCAGTGGCTCTTTTCCTTGGGATCAGTATCTGGTAGAAACTCAGCATTCTTACTTTTTTGTGCCAGGAACCTTTGCCTTTTTCTTTGCTAAGTAGTGGAACCATATATCTACTGATACCTGCTGACCTTAGCCTTAGATGCCTAAAAATACTGAATTAATAATAACAAAAAACAACCAAACAAACCGTAACTTTGAGTAGTAAACTCCATCCTACCTACCTCTACCAGCTTCCAAGTTTTGCCTTCTCTGGGATGAGTCAAGGTCTCTCGTTGAATATGTGCAATTGGTACTTGATGTTCAGAAGCCCCAGAGTCTGTTTCTAGTTCTATTCTTGGCTTGTTGCATGATTGAACAAATCCTTTTTCTTTACTGAATCTGTCTCCTCATTTGTATAAGCGATGGTGACCACTCTAACCCACCTTGTGTGCTCTCTTCTGAGGTAGGATTATGTGATAGAGATGTATAGCTGTCTTCCCGTGAGACACCTGGATGTTCAAGTTCTAGCTCTGGCTCTGCCTCTCATGAAGATGAGTTTGGGGCCTGCTGTTTTTGTGCTGAATATGCTTGGAGACACGGGGCTGGAACATTCAGAAGAGCTCTCTGCAACTTTATTCTCCTTGAATCTGCAAATTTTCATGCATGGAACTCCTGAATAAGATTGGTATCTTCCCCTCCATACTTCAGTTAGATATACAACACAGAGAGGCACTCAGGATTCCTGCTGGGCCATGTTCAGATATGAGTGACTGTTTATCTTTCTGGTTGTTCTCACTGTGGCTTAGATATTTGAGAGGAACAGGCAGGATCCCACTGAGCTAGACCCTTCCTAACCAGGGGTGATATCTATAGCTGTCATGTACCACTGAAATCCAACAGAAAAGGGGATCCCCTTTTCTCCACAGCTAGCCAGAACCAGAAGGACTCCTGACCTATGTCAAGTAAAGTCATCAAGAGGTAGCTGAGGTTAGCTACAGGAAAATAAGACAGGGCTGCCTGCCCTTTTCTGACCAGGCCCTTATGTTCCTCTTGCTTTCTTTACACCTAGAACTCAGTGTGAGTTTTCTGAAATACTGAACTTAGCAATTAGTTTCTAAGACATAAAGAATAAGGAACATCAAAGAAAGAGAAGGAAACAATACAATTCAGACAGTTCAGTTATAGTTTGTTTCTCAGGTGACTTGATTTAGAAGCCTTGTTTGATGGTTTTAGATCCTTGGTTCTTGGCCCTGTATGGGCTTACCATCTCTGGACATTCCTTCATACTTTTGGCATCAGCCAGAAATTCTCTTCCAGGACGCTGGCAAGTTATAGGTAATGTTGCTATGCCACCTAGTTGAAAGGAACCTGCCTTTCAAGAAAGACATCATAACTGGGTGTGATGGTGCACCACGCCTTTAAATTTCAGCACTCAGGAAGCAGAGGCAAGTGGATTTCTGTGAGTCCAAGGCCAGCCTGGTCTACAAAGTGAGTTCCAGGATAGCAAAGACTGTGTAGAGAGACCCAGTCTCAAAAGAAAAGAAAGACATTATGTATCTAGTAAAAGTGAATCCTTAGTTTATGTCCTGAAATCCAGAGGTCAGCTTCCTGTTAGTAGTATCTATCTGTCAAGTATTTGAAGGGTGATGAAAGGAAAGCTGGATTTCCCTTCAACTTTCTGAGGAGAACTTGTCATTTCAACTGCATTCTCATAGCCAAAGTTCTTAAGACAAGGAGTCTGTACTTGTGTTCTCCATTTCCTTGTCTCTCAGTGGCTTTTCCTCTGTCCATTCTTACCTAGTTTGCTGACATTCACACTCCATTCACCAGGGTCACATGGGTCCTTCATTGAGTTCTCTCATCTCTCATCTTGTTTGTCCACTCAGTGACATTTGACACTAATAACTTGATTTTAGGAAAAAAAAAATTAGCACTATGTCTTACAGAAAAGGGACACATACTTCCAGAATTTAGGCTGACCATAAGAACTAGGTAGAGGGATCAGAGGGGGCACATGTGATCCCAGGTACTTGCTATCATGAAAAGGGCTGCTGAGATGAGAGGATCTTGACTCATGAAGTGCTGCCTTCTTAGAAGGAACCCTGCGGAGATTCAAGGACCTTTGGCCTGGAGATGGGTAGCAGGTGGGAAGCTTTCTGAGCTCTGGGATCTTAGCAAGGTTCTACAAGGAAGAAGTGGAAGTCTTATAACTTCTGTTGTTTGTTTGAGGCAGGATCTCTTCATTATGTAGCCCTGGTTGCTCTGGATCTTGCTATGTAGACCAGGTTGGCTCTCAAACTAAGAGATCCGCCTGCCTCTCTGCCTCTCAATTGCTGGGAGTAAAAGCACGGGCTACCATGTTTCATTTAGTGTTTTCTGTAATTTCTGAAGACACACTTTTCATTCTTGGGCCCTTGTTAGTCAGTTTTTCTGTTACTGACACATACCTGAGGCTCTTTACTTTTGCTGCTCTTCTGGAGGACTGGGAATGGTAGAGTTGGTAGAGCACTTACCTAGAGTGACTGATGCTCTGGGTCCGACCCCAGCACTGCCTAAAATGAAGTGTGTGGCACAAGTTTCTACTTCCAATCTTGGGTGATAGAGTCGAGGGCTGCGTGGGACCCTGTCTCAAAGCAAAGCAAAACAACCAACCAGGGCTTAGAGGGATATCTCAGGGGTTAAGAGCACTTGTTGCTCTTGCAGAGGAAGCAGGTTCAATAACCAGCATCCATATGGCAGCTCACAGTCATCTGTAACTTCAGTTCCAGGGGATCTGATGCTCTCCACCAGGTACACATGTGGTACACTGACATACATAGAAGCACAGCACCTACACATATTTAAAACAAAAAACAAAAAAACTAAAAACCTAAAACAAACACCCGTGGGGCCACAGGGAGACCACAATAGACAAACAGTACCTACCTCACAGGATCAGTTTGAGGACAGATACAAGTAAAGACCTTAACATGTTAAAAAATATAATTTGCAAATTAGGAAATTGTAGCAGCTGATGTTATTCTATGTAATATCTCTTGAAACTATATTTGGTTCTGAGGAATGACTCTAAGTCCAGTATCCATGGTGCTGGAGGTAGGATATCTTCCTTAGGTGGGCCCCCTGCTGATTTGTTGACCCTTGTGGTCTCTCTGTTCTGTAGACTTTTTTTTTCTTTATAGCTTAAGATTCCACTTTTGGGACATGTGTTGTTTCTAACTTGTTCTCTCTTCTCTTTCTTGTAGGCTTCCAGGCCAGTGCCATTATTTAGGCTTGCCAGTGGCGGATTACTTCAAGCAGTGGATTAATCTAAAAAAGGTAAAATCTGAGTTCCACCCAGGGCCTTTGGTTCTCCTGTCCTTCACACACCTCCCTTCCTCCAACTCTTGTGTCTTTTTGTTTCTTCTCTCAGTATCCCTCTTTCTCTTCCCTGGGTAATATGCACTGAACCACTGATACTTTTTGGGGAGTGGGGAGCTGCCTGAGGTCAGGCTGCTGGGTGGAGTACTATTGGTGTCTTCCAAACATACATAGGGATTTTTTCTTCTGAATCTCTGGGCTGAGCCTGTGTTGTCACTAGGAGAAACATGGTCCTAGTTGAGCCTTTCGGAAGGCAGTCTATTGTGTGTAGTTCTTGCTACCCTGCTTTAAGCTCCGGATGAACCTGCTACCAGCCCCGCCCAGGTTCCCTTGGATCCACAGATAAAAGATGTGTGTGTGTGTGTGTGTGTACACATTAGCTTATTTTTCAACCTGCCTTGTTGGCTCAATTGCTGGGCTCTTATAAACCTTCCTCGGCTATCTCCTGCCTTTTGACTCTCAACTCAGCACCCTAAATCTGCCTTCAACTTTAGTTGCTCAGTTACCTTCTCTTGATCAGCAACCCAAAACTGCCCTCCACTTAGTTGTGTTTCTAATCTCCTGCCTGGGGAAGCAGCCTATGACTGCTCTGTCTGAGATCTCTGAAGCATGGTGAAATCTCCCTTTCTCTTCCTGCTTCCGTTGGCCTCCTGCAGGGACCCAGAAGTCCCAACTCTTTCCTTCCACCCTGCAATTGACTCCTGGCATCATCTTTATTGATCGATCAAGAACCAATTGGGGAACAGGACCGTAGTATCAGCACCACTTGCTGCAGCAGTGTACACACACACACACACACACACTCATGAATGTGGTCTCTGTGCCTCTAGTTAGGAAGAGGGGTTGCCTAAGAACCCTTGGAGCATGAGGGAGGATCTGGCACTAATACAGCATTGTAGAACTAGAGAGTTAGCCTGGGATTTCATGGGCCTGATAGAAAATGAGTCACCCAGAAAATCAGCCTTCCCTGGCATGTGCTGTGGCTCCTAGATAAGCAGAAGAGATAATATAGGAATGGCTTCTTGCTTCCTTCTTGCTCTAGAGGAGTTAGTGCTTCAGGAGGCCCAGGTTATTAGAAGAAAGATAGAGAAAAATAGCCCTGGAGTAGCCTCAGGGTCTACTTGATGCTACCAGTCAGCTTAGTGACCCTAGGAATCCAGAAGAAGGGAGACCACAGCTATAGTCTTAGAAAGGGGAGGCTACTGAGGGGTCACAGTAAGTACTGTGAAGATGGGGGTTTCACCTGGGTATTTAAAGAAGGGTATGCAGGGAGGAGATTGGCTTGGATGCAGAAAGAGCAGACTGCTTTTGGTGTGTGTGGATGAAGCTAACATGGAAGAATAGTGGGACAGCTGATTTTGTAAGTATTTGTTCCATACCAAGATGACCTTGGACTTAGTTCCATGTTTTATCTTGCTTTCCCTGGTGTGTGTCCTTTGCCCTCTGACACTACTTCTCATCTTTGTCTGAAGAAGCTAGGCTCTGTCCTGCCTTTGAGCCTTGATCTGGCTGGCTCTCTGCGTGAAATGCCCCCCTTGTCATCATCGTCAGGCATATGCCTGCCCCTTGAAGATGTGGTTCAGACATCACTTCTGTTAAGCTTCTCTTGCTATGAGGCTCCCTGGACTTGGGATATCAGTTAACTCAGTTGGAAATAGGTCCATGCTGTTACTCTAGTCCATCTGGAGTGCAGAGACAGATCCTGGTTCTTGCCTGTGTCCTCAGTGGCTGGACTGGGGTCAGCTAGGCTCAGAGTATGTATACTTGCTGGCCACCTCTTCTTGAGAACTAGCTTCATAGAGACTCTCCTGAGTGGAGCTAGGCATGCCTGTGTAGATAGACGTGTTGTCCAGGAAAACAGTGTGCCAGCTGTCAGAGCTTATCTGAGTCAGCTTGCTGGTCTCAACAAATGTAATGTGAATGCCCGGCCAGGCGAGGCAGGCACTGACCATGAACAATTACTCTGAAGTTCACTAGACTTTTTGTTATGTGGTAGCTCTCTGCCTTTAGGTTCCTAGGCAGAAGGGCAGGAGAGCAGCTGACCCATATGGTAACACTAGGGTCACTTTGGTGCTTCAGGCCATCTTGAGACTCTTCAATCAGTTCTCCACTGGAATGCCAAAATATGGAAGGAAGGATCGGGTGTCAAGGGAAACTGAGGACTCTATTCCCAGGTGACCCCGTGTTTTCTTCTTATAAGGTAGTCCATGCAGGCCTGAGAAGAACAAGGGGCTTTCCTCTCCTGCCCCCAGCTACAATGTGTTCCAGGTGTGTGACTATGTGAGTCACTAGATATGAACTCAGCATCTTACTTTCCTAAGGCCTCTAATCTGAGAAGAACTGAAATACTGTCTTTTCAGTTCTCCTCTCCTCTTTAGAAACTGTGGGCTGAGTGGCAAAAGCCACTGTTGGCTGACATCTGGGGTATTGTTAAATGAGCTTAGATTTTTATTGAGCTGTTAACTTAAAGAAAACTTAAAGTCCTGCTCCCAGCTGTTTCCAGATTATAGATGTTACTAGGGAATAAGGGGAATACACATGTGCGTGCGTGCGTGCGTGCGTGTGTGTGTGTGTATTCACATAAACAGTCATCTGCAGAAATACTTGAAAATACTCATAGACATAAATGTATTTATATACATTTATCTATAAAGCACAGAGACATGGTATATATCCTTTTTTTTTCGGTTTTTCAAGACAGGGTTTCTCTGTGTAGCCCTGGCTGTCCTGGAACTCACTCTGTAGACCAGGCTGGCCTCGAACTCAGAAATCTGCCTGCCTCTGCCTCCCAAGTGCTGGGATTAAAGGCGTGCGCCACCACTGCCTGGCTAAAAGAAAATTTTGTCTCATTTGCTTTTTTTGTTTTGTTTTGAGACAGAGTCTCATGCTGTAGCCCAGCTGGATGTGGCCATACAGGCCTGTAATCCCAGCACTTGGAAGGCTGAGACAGGAGAATTATCTTTACTTCAAGGCCAGCCTGAGCTGAGAGTTAAAGACCAATTTGGGTTATAGAGTAAGACCTTGTCTCAAAATTCAAACTAAACAACAAAATCTCTTACACTAAGGAAAGTCATGCAGTAGAAGTGACTGAGGGAGTGTAGCACACAGAAACTCCATAGTAACATAGCAAAGAAAGATAGATGTCTGCCAGGTAGTGGGGCACTTGGGAGGCAGAGGCAAGTGGATCTCTCAGTTCAAGGCCAGCCAGGTCTACAGAGTGAATTCCAGGACAGCCAGGGCCACACAGAGAAAACTTGTCTCAAAAAACCATATAAGAAGGGCTGTAGTTGGTGAGTATTGTGAAGTGGTGGGATTAAAAGATGGAAATCCAATAGGACATTGTAACCAGGGGGTGTGGCTGTAACACGTATGACGGTCTTAGCGGCTGTTAGATGTTGTTGATGTGCATGCAGACATTTTAAATGACTTCACAGAGTTCTCTGTTCTGCACGTTTAGCTTCCTTTATCTTCTCTTATCTTTGTGAGTTAGAATCTCACCGGATAGCCCAGGGCGGCATAGCATAGAAATTCTCCTGCCTTCACTGCTCAAGTGCTGGGATTAGAGGTGTGTACTATCACATCTGACATACCTAGTGTATCATGTGGAAAACATGGCAGAAACAAATGCAAAATTGGCATTGTGCTTAATTATTTGTTAATATATCAGTTACATTGGGACAAATTTGTTCTTTGAAAGTGAGTGTTAATGGTAGTACTGACTGTAACAGACAGGAAATGATGATTGGTTGACAGTTAGGTGTGAAAGAAGTAGCCTGTATGGCCCTAGAGTTTATAACTGAGCATGTGGTAAATTAGAATGAATTTTCTGTGTCAGGAGAAGGAGAAGCTTAAGATAAAGAGGAAAGTCTTGATTTGGGACTGTTAAATTTAGATGTCTGAGCAATTCTTATGGCTCTGATGAAGAGGTAGTTGACCAGCTAGGGCTAAAGGATAAGGTCTGGTAAAAGGTACTGAGTCGGACAAGTTCTTGACATAGGAATAGCTAGTGAAAACATGGAGATACATGTTATTGCCAGAGAAGTGTATATAGAGTGAAAATGAGAGCAAAGTAGAACCCTGAGATAGCACATTATCCAAATGGAAAAGCGGAACCCTGAGATAGCACATTAGCCAAGTGGATAAGCAGAACCCTGAGATAGCACATTAGCCAGATGGAAAAACAGAACCCTGAGATGGCACTTTAGCCAAGTGGATAAGCAGAACCCTGAGATAGCACATTAGCCAGGTGGAAAAACAGAACCCTGAGATAGCACATTAGCCAAGTGGATAAGCAGAACCCTGAGATAGCACATTATCCAAATGGAAAAGCAGAACCCTGAGATAGCACATTAGCCAGGTGGATAAGCAGAAACCCTGAGATAGCACATTAGCCAGGTGGAGAAGGAAGAGTCAGGAGGAAACTGTCTAATAGAAATAAATGCTAGTTACTGACTGCGTGCTATGATCTACACCATTGTCTGTGTCTATTCTCTGCGGCTTTGACAGAGCACGACAGTGAAAGTTTATTTGGCTCACAGTTGTGGTGGGGGCTGAGACAGTTGAGTTCCAGAGGCATCATCTGGTAAGGACCTTCTTGTTGCATCATGGGAAGGCTTCACATGACAGGAGAGTACAGAAGAGAGAGGACAAGAGCTCCACTCTTAAACCAGTGCCCTTTTGAAACAACAGCACTGATCATTTCACATGGACAGTTCCCATGCCCTAGTGGTCTCTTAAAGGCCCCACCTCTTAGTACTGTCGTAGTAGAAGTTAAATCTGGCATGGAGTTTGGGGAGGATTGAAATGCAGACATTAGCATCTCTGCTGCCCCTAGAGTTTCCACTGGCATGTGGCAGTAGATCATGTGGAATATATCCAGTATGATTGAGAGATGAATCTTAATTTGTATCAAGTTTTAATCAATTTGAATTAAAAATTTACTTGAGAAAATTTGAGTATGTTTAAAGGCACTTGAGTTAGAGAGGCTACATTTTAAATGGTTACTTTTTCAAAATCTAAAACATTTCTGATAAAGATTTTGCTTCCTAGCTAAGATGTGATATTAAGTATTAATAGACTTAATCTGAAAAAAGACTTAGTCTGAAAAAAGACAAAATATCTCCTAATGTTTATGCTGTTTAAAATGATATTTGGATATATTAATTGATTAAATAATTTCATGTTATATTTAAAGTAAAAATTTTAAACCTTTATAACTTTTTGTGTGTATGGGTGTTTTGGCTTCATGTATTGTGTATACCATATGTGTGCAGGTCCCACAGAGGCCAAAAGGGGGCCTCATCCCTTGAAACTGGAGTTACAGTTGGTTGTAAGCCCCCTGGGGTTACTGAGAAACAAACCTAGGTCTTCTGGAAGATCAGCTAGTGGTTATAACTGCTGAACCATATCTCCAGCACCAACATGTTTTGTCTTTTAATGTTTTATAATGACCATTATAAAACTTTATCTCTATTGTATACTTGCATTGTGTTTGTATTGAACAGACCTGGGCCAGATACTCGGCTTCAGTACTACATTGTCTAATCCTCACAGTCTTACTGAGCATAGAGTGACAATACTCATACCAGTACACAGAAAAACCCAAGGCTTCATGGTATAGACACAGAGGGGCCTTGAGGGTGGCATCCCAGAGGCCGAGATAGGTGGTCACGGGGGGGGGGGGGGAGCACAGAATGAGGATGGGGATAAAGCAAGTGGTTGGGGCGTAGGTAAGGAAACAAGAAGGTAAGAAACCTTTAATCTTTTCAGAGCTGTGACTCTGAAGAAGAGAGAGCAGGCAAGAGGTGTGATGTGCCCTTACATGACTGAAGTGGGATTTGATGTGCAAGGCTTTATTTGGAGAAGGCCAGCCAGGCTGAAGGTGCAGAGAGGAGAGGGAATCATTAGGGATGCCTCTAAGAAGGGGAGAGGAGATGGAAGACTGTTCCCTACTTCATCCTGACAGAAGAAAAAGCAAAGATGGGTACAGATCCATGTCAGCAGGCTTGCTGATTTGTGATGGCCAGCTGAGGTAATTTTCATCTGGCTCAGTTTGCTTTCTATTACTGTGATAAAGATGATGACTCTGGTTGTTAGAATTAAGAATGACCACCAGAGGCTCATATGTTTGAATACTTAGTCATCAGGGAGTGGCACTTTTTGAGAAGGTTTAGGAGGTGTGCCCTTACTAGAGGAAGTATGTTTTAAGGTTTCAAAAGCCAAGCCAGGCTGGCTGTCAGTCTACAGACCAGGATTTAGCTCTTAGCTACTTCTCCAGCACCAAACGGGGCTGCCACCATGCTCCCTGCCACAGTGGGATGCACTAAACTCCTGAAAGTGTAAGCCAACCCCCATTAAAACTGTTTTAGAAGAGCTGCCTTGGTCATGGTGTTTCTTCACAGCAGTAGGACAGTGACTAAGACAGTCATCAAAAGCAGCTTGGGGCCAGGCAGAGGTGGTGCACATCTTTAAACCCAGCACTCAGAAGGCACAGACATGCATCAGAGGGAGCTCTGTGAGTTCGAGGCCAGCCTGGTCTACAGAGCTAGTTGCAGGACAGCCAGGGCTACACAAAGAGACCCTGTCTTAAAAAATAAAAAACAAAAAACAAAATAAAGCAAAATCCAAACAATCAAAAAACCAAAAGCAACCTGGGGAAGGGAAGTGTTTATTTGGCTGATGTATCCTGAGTCACAGTCCACTGAGCCAAGGCAGGGAACTCTAGGTGGGAACTGAAGCAGCCACTATGGATGAACACTGTTTACTAACACGGTCCATCAGCTGCTCCATCAGCTTTCTTATACACTCCAGGGCCGCCTGCCCAGGGGTGGTACTGCCCTAGTGGGCTGGCCCTCCCATATTAATTTTTAATCAAGAAAATGTTCCACAGACTTGCCTGTGGGCTAATCTTATAAAGGCATTTTCTCAATTCAGATGTCAAGCTAATCAACACAATTGTCCCCTGGTCAGCTTGATACACAAACACATATTAAACCGTAACCCTTCCTTTCTTGTTCATCCCTAAGATCTCATATCAGTATTATAAAGCACATTCCAACTTTCAAAAGTCCCAGTCTTTAAAAATTCAAACACTTTAAAAGTTCAGTTTCTTTAAAATATCCACAGCTTCTTTAAAAATCCAAAGTAATCTGTACTTATTTATTCACTCACTCATTCATTCATTCACTTTACACCCTAACTGAGCTCTTCCCCAGCCCTTCTCTCCTCCCAGTCCTGTTCCCCCCCCCCCCCATTACTCCTTCCTGTTCTCCTCAGAGAAGGGGAGACCTACCCTGGGGTACCACTCCACCCTGGGGCATCCAGTCACAGCAGGCCTAAGTGTATCCTCTCCCACTGAAGTCCAACTAGCTAGTCCTGTTAGGGGAAGGGGATCTAGTGGCAGGCAGCAGAGCCAGAGATAGCCCCTGCTCCAATTGTTAGGGGACCCACTTGAAGACCTAGTTGCACGTCTGTTCTAAATGTGTAGGGGCCTACATCCAGCCCTGCATATTCTTTGGTTGGTGTGAACCCCCATAGGCCCAGGTTATTTGACTTTGTAGGTCTCCTTGAGGTGTCCTTGACCTCTCCAGCTCACTCAATTCTATCTCCCACTCTTCCACAAGACTCCCAAGCTCCACCTGATGTTTAGCTGTGGGTCTCTGCATCTGCCTCATCTGCTGCTGCTGCTGCCTTTCAGAAGACAGCTATGCTAGACTCCTGTCTGCAAGCATAGGAAAGTATCATTAATAGTGCCAGGGGCATCTTCCATCCCATATCTTACATGGGATGTGCTTCAGGTTGGGCCAGTCATTGGTTGGCCATTTACTCAGTTTCTGCTCCCTCATTATCCCTGAGCATCTTATAGGTAAGACAGATTTTGGGTTGAAGGTTTTATAGGTGGGTTGGTGTACCCCTCCGTTCACCGGAAGACCTGCTTGGTTACAGGTGGTGGCCACTTTAGTCTCCATATGCCCTGCTGATAAGAGTCTCAGCTACGGTTACACTCATAGAGATGTCCATCATTGCCCTTCTCACCCCTAGCCCTGTCCCACAGCCCCTCTCCCCATACCTGATTCCCATCCCCATCCCCCCGCCTCATCCCCTCCCTCCATCCACCTCTGATGAGAGGACTGTTTTGTTTCCCCTTCTGAGTAAGATTCAGGCATCCTCCCTTGGGTCCTCCTTATTACTTAGCTTCTTTGGGTCTGTGGACTGTAGCATGGTTTTCCTGAACTTTATGGCTAATATCCACTTAGATGTGAGTACATACCAGATATGTCTTTCTTGGTATGGGTTACCTTGCTCAGGATGATATTTTCTAGTTCTGTCAGTTTGCCTGAAAATTTCTTGATATCTTTGTTTTTAATAGCTGAATAGTATTCCGTTGTGTAGGTGTACCACATTTTCTTTATCAATTTTTCAATTGAGGGACATCTGGGTTGTTTCCAGCTTCTGGCTATTATGAATAAAGCTATGAACAGAGTTGAGCAAGTGTACTTTTGGTGTAGTGGCACATCTTTTGGGTATGTGCCCAGGAATGGTGTCAATGGTTAGGGTTTCCATTGCTGTAAAGAGACACCATGACTAAGGCAGCTTTTATAAGGACAACATTTAATTGGGGCTGGCTTACAAGTTCTGAGATTCAGTCCATTATCATCAAGGCAGGAAGCATGGCAGCATCCAGGCAGGCATGGTGCAGGAGGAGATGAGAGTTCTACATCTTGTGCCAAAGGCAAACAGGAGAAAACTAACTTTTCTGCACTGGGCAGAGCTTCAAAACCCACCCCCACAGTGGCACACTTTGTCCAACAAGGCCACACCTCCTAACAGTACAACTCCCTGTGGGCCAAGCATATTGAAACCACCAAAAGTGGTATAGCTAGGTCTTGGGGTAAAACTATTCCCAGTTTTCCAAGAAACAGCCAAAGTGGTTGTACCAGTTTGCACTCCCACCAACAGTTGAGGAGTGTTCTCCTAGCATGTGCTATAGCTTGAGGTTTTGATCTTAGCCATTCTGACGGGGGTAAGATGGAATCTCAGAGTCTTTTTGATTTCCATTTTCCTGATGACTAAAGCACGTGGAACTTTTATTTAAGTGCTTCTTGGCATTTAGAAATTCCTTTATTGAGAATGCTCTGTTAAGCTCTGTACCCCATTTTTTAAATTGAGTTATTTTGTTTGTTGCTATCTACTCTCTTGAGTTCCTTATCTATTTTGGATATTAGCCCTCTGTCAGATGTAGGGTTGGTGAAGATCTTTTCCCATTCTGTAGGCAGCTGTTTTGTCCTATTGATGATGTCCTTAGCCTTGCAAAAGCTTTTCAGTTTCATGAAGTCCGGTTTATTAATTGTTGATCTTGGTTCCTAAGCTATTGGTATTTTGTTCAGGAATTTGTCTTCTATAGCAATGAGTTCAAGGCAGTTCCCCACTTATTCTGGTTTTATGTCGAGGTCTTTGATCCATGTGGACTTGAGTTTTGTGTAGGGTGATAGATACGGGTCTGTTTGCATTCTTCGACATGCAGACAGACATCAGTTAGACCAGCACTTATAATGTGGGCGCCTATAAAATATAAAGTGAGTTACATCTTTCTTACTCCAAGAAGGAAAAACCAGGGCACAGTCACAATAAAGGCAAACCCAAACTCCAGTAGTATAAATAATTCTGTATCCCTTTATTTGTATCCAGGACTCATGATCTTCTGGACTCTAGGGGCACCTTAGCAGCACCATGTCTCAGTCTCTGCCATCCACAGTACAAGCAGCTTGTCTGGTAGCCTTAGACTGGCTCCGCAGCACACCTGTATTTGTTGTTCATCTCACAACTCTGGCATCTCAGTATGCAGGTGAGGCTGTCCATTCACCAGTGACCTCTCTTCAGTGACTCCAACCCTGACACACAGTGCCAAGCCTCAGCTTTTCTTCACAACCATTTTAATTCTTCAGCTTCCATGCTCCCAAAACCAGAAACGTGGGAGACTCTTTTTTTTTTTTTTTTTTTTTTGGGTTTTTCGAGACAGGGTTTCTCTGTGTAGCCCTGGCTGTCCTGGAACTCACTCTGTAGACCAGGCTGGCCTCGAACTCAGAAATCCGCCTGCCTCTGCCTCCCAAGTGCTGGGATTAAAGGTGTGCGCCACCACTGCCCGGCACGTGGGAGACTCTTAAACATTACCAAGTTTGCTGCCAGGAAAGTATTGCCCTGAGGAAATACTCTCAGAAAATTTTGTCTCAGTGATGTTCATCTGATCTTAACCACAGCTGACTCTTTAGCCCCCGATGACCAGAACTACATTCACTCAATTCAAAACATCACATTAGCAGGGCTGGTGGGATGATCTAGTGCTTTAAGGAACCTCTGGCCAAGTCTAATGACCTCAATTTGATCCCCAGGACCTACATTGTGAAAAGAGAGAACCAGCTGCTGTACATTGTCCTTTAGCTGCCCCCCCCCCCCGTGTACACAAACACAAATAAATGAATAAATATAACTTAATAAAAAGGCTAATAAAATAATTTTTGTAGTATCATTAGCAGCTCCATTAAAGTTTCTGAAGAATTCCCTGACTTCTCTCTGAAACAAGCTAATCTTCCTTATCTGCACTATTCTCTTCTTCCGGGCTGTCACAAAACAGACTTTTTCAACCCAAACTTCCAAAATCTTTGTACACTCCCCCCACAGACAACATAGCCCAGTCTGTCACAGCAGTACCCCATGATCCTGGTGTCAGTTTCTATCCTAGTTTAATTTCTATGGCTCTGAGGGTAAGCATAACCAAAAGCAACTCTGAGGAAGAAGGGGTTTATTTGGCTTATATATCCCAAGTCACAGTTGATTGAGAGAGGCCAAGGCAGGGCCCGAAGCAGAGGCTGTGGAAGAGCAGTGCTTGCTGGTTTATTAAATGCCTTGCTCAGTTTGCTTTCCTCTATACCTCAGAACCACCTGCCCAGGTGTAGCACTGCCCCCCGTGGGCTGGACTCTCCAACATCCTTCTTTAATCAAGAAAATGTCCCACAGATTTGCCTACAGGCCAACCTTATGGAGGCATTTTCTCAATTCAGATGCCTTCTTCTCCATAATGTATAGGTTTGTATCAAGCTGACCAAAAAACAAAAACAGCCAGCACACCATCTGATGGGTTGGTGACTTTTGTTTTCCCTAGAGACAAGTAGGTAACTCATTTGCTGGCAACTGATAGGTCTGTAAGGGCTCACGGGAAGTAGGAGAGGACTGCCATCCCTTTGGTAAGTAACTGTGGGGGTTAACTTGAGGGCAGTGTTGAGGGTCCAGTCAGGTCAATGACATTAGTTTGTAGCAGAGCCACTCTTTTCAGAGGTCTGATCCTTTTTAGCAGAGCTAAGCAGATTGGAGGTAGGTATGGAGAAAGGGGGACTTAGATTTGTCTGGGGTGGAGATTTTCTGTAAGGAGTTGTGATAAAAAGAACAGGGAGTTAAAAGATAACTGTCAAGACAGCAGTTGACAAGACAGACTGGGGGAATCTAAGATGGGTATTGAAAAGAGGAAGACTCAGCTAGGTATGGACAAAGCCGGTGGGTAAGCTCAGTTGAGTGTGCCAGATGGCAGGGTGAGATGGCAGGTTGAACAGTGGGGTGTAGTGGCTGGTGCTTGGAATCTTAACACCCAGGAGGCCAAGGCAGGAGGTTTGCTGCAAGTTCCAGGCTGTCCTGGGCAATAGAGTAAGATTCTATCTCAGAAAAACAAAAAAGGACTAGGGAGGTGGCTCAGTTGCTAAAATGCTTGCCACACCAGCATGAAGATCCCTAGCACCAAGCCAAGTATGGCACTGGGCATCTGTAATTTCAGTGCTGGGGAGGGAAGTGCAAAGAGGATCAAGAGTTGAAGGTCATCTGTGACCCCTTGAATCCAAAGCAAGTTTGAGGCTACCCTAGATTACATGAGACTCTGACTTTAAAAAAAAAAAAAAAAAAAAAGTAGGATATTTGAATTAATGATTTTTAAAAAATGGAATTTTGGCAATTTCTAAAGTACAGTCACAGAAGTAATGGTTAAGGCTGAGTAGAAAGAATGTTGTTCTAAATAAGGAATTATGAAACAAAAAGGTTGGTTGAAGTACATCCAGAAAGATGTGTGGGTATACACATGAATACAGAAAATGGGCTTTACCCAGTGCATAGGCATGACACATAGGTACAAATGGATATATAAGTGCATGCCTACACATACATAAACAGTTCATATATATGCAGACTAAGCTGTGCAGCTGTGTGTACACATACTCCTAACTGTCAGGAATTGTCTCTCATGTGACAACTTGCCTAGGTGGCCTTTGTGTGGGAAAGTAAGCAGGCAGCCTTAGGAGGAGTCTAAGTTGGGCAAGCAGGCTGGTTATCCAGTCCTATCCAGTACTTGGGGGATAGGGGCTGTCAGATACAAGCAGGGTGTAGACTATAACTCTCCTTCCCATGGCTACCTGCACTTCATGTCCTGCTGTGCTTTCTATGTGCTCTGAAAGAGTGAGCTTAGGGCCAGACATCCGAGGGAGAGTGGAGAGGAAGAGGAGAAAGAGCTTTTGCGGTCTCTCCAGGAAACACTGTGTCTCCGACAGTCTCTGGGAGGGAATAGCAGAAGAAACTGCTGAAGGGAGCAATGGAGTCTACGATTGAGTGTGACTTTTTCTGACCTTGGAGCATTCAGAGTCCCAATCAGTGCAGTAATAAATTAAGGGCTTATGGAGGAATAAGTTCTCGGCCTTAATGAAGTTCTTTGCTGGGGGCCGTCAGCGGGTCAGCAGGTCTCGGTGCTGTAGATCTGATGTTTCAGTGAGTGTCTGAGCCAGCGGGAAGCCAGCAGTCAGGAGTGATCCAGAGTGTACTCATCGGGTTGCTGTTTGGACCCTTTGTAGAAGGGGCTGAGTGGTGCCAGTGCAGAGCCTCTCTGCTAGGACTGTTGAGAAGCTCATTTGACAAAACAAGAGCAAACCTCAAGTGAAAACAGAGATGTGAGTACCTAGAGGCCCTGCAGTGCTCTGAGATGGAAGCTTGCACTAATGGCAGACTCTTGAGTCCTATGGGCAGAACCAGGCAGGGATTGTGGTTCTGGTCTTTGGGACCGTCTAAAAGCAGTTTGCTGTCCATGGCCAGTATATACAGTCTGGGTTGGATACCCAAGACTTCTGGCCATCTTTGAAGAGTATGCAGGCTAACTAACACAGGGTGTAGGACACAAAGCCCCAAGTGGGAATGAGGGCATGGTGGAGCACAGGTATGTGGTCAGAAGCTGGCTTGTAGAAGGTGCCTGGGCTGCTTTGATCAGTGGTTGCTGACTCATGAGTGGGACCTAGAACTCTTGACTCCAGTTTCTGAGTTCTTTCCTCTCAGCCCACTCTCTGCACTATATATGCCTGGGGCTAAGCTCTTGAAGTCTAGTCCAGAAGTAGAGAAGGGAGAACATGGTGTTTAGTGTCAGCTGCCAGAGCCACAGGGAATGTCTCCTTTCATCTTGCTTCCCTGCCCCCATGGTGTAGTGCCCAGCCTGGGCTTTTCCTTTAAATATGTCTTCCAGCTGTCTGAACTCTGAAATTCCTTTCACTCCTTCCCTTGCCTTGTTAACATGTGTTGCCTTTGGGGTAATCAGGGAAAAAATATTATGTCCTTTTACAATTACCGGGTTTTGGAATATTAAAATGTCTCGCTGCATCGGCACTGTTATTTTGATTGGTATTCTAACCTTTGACTAGCCCATAAAGCGCGCCGCTCCTGAAGCCAATATTGCAGGACTGAAATTTAATTCCGAAATGATTCCAGATAATAGGGAGACAGATAATATATGCATGAAGGATATTATGTTTGGACTAACTGCAGCAGGGCCAGGGCTGGGGAGCTGAATAATAGCCCAGAGTGAGTTATAATCTGTGGGACAGAAATGCCTTACTGTCAGGGCCAGGAGAGGAACTCTTAAATCAAAGACACAGGAAACTGTGGTCACAGGGTGTGCATTCTGACAGGAAGAGCACTGGAGCCAAGAGGGTAGCCGTTGAGGCTTTGCCCATTCTTTCCCTTGAGCTGTGTAGCAAGGTACTGGACGATATAGCTCATTGCAGTATCTTGATATCTATAATTATTTGCTTCCCAAAACATAGCAAACTTCTTGCTGCTTTTTAGATATACATAGTTGTTTACCTCTGTTTATTACATTGTTCCCTTATGTTTTATTTCCTTTTAGTGTATTTAGAAAACTCCTGTTCATCCTTCAGAACCCTATTATGTGAACCCTACTATCTCTCTCTCTCTCTCTCTCTCTCTCTCTCTCTCTCTCTCTCTTTCACACACACACACACACACACACACACACACACACACACACACACACACACACACACACACCCCTCTAGTAGAAAGGAATCTATCACCTCTTTCCCTATGGCTTAGAACTTTGTACAAGGTGTACCATACAATTGCACATTTGTGTTTCCCACTGGCCTGTGAGGCCCTGTTTTCAGACCCAGCCCTGGACCCTAACAGTAGGCATTCGACAGTATTAACTGAATCCACATTGGGTCAGGCTGCTGTAAACAGATATTTGTCAGATTTTGCCAAGCAAATGGGCTTAGAGAAATTAAGCATCTTCCTACAGGCAAACAGCCAGGAGGAGGTAAATCCTGAGTCAAATGTATGTGTCTTAGCCAGGTGGGCAGGAAGGGGTTAGTGATGAAATGCATAGACACCCCCATCTTTCTTGAGCCCCATACTGTAGTCCTCCTTCCTTAGGTTCTGGTCCTGAGTATTCATGGGACTTGGACATGGAGAGAATGAGACCTTGTGTTGTTGCAGTTGACCTTTGGACAATTCCTCCACTCAAAAGACACTTCTCTATTGTGAGTTTGTAGCCAAGAATCAGGACAGTGGTTTGGAAAGGACACCTCGGTGAGCTGTGAGACAGGCAGAATACATGGGTCTCGGGGATGTCTGAAAACATCTCAGACATTGGTTTCCCTACAGGCCTTGGGGCACAGTACTTACCGAATGTGGTGGTAGAGAAATGCACTGTGCACACCAAACTGAGAGGACTTGAATTGGTTTGAAAACTGTACTGTCTGTCTGTGAGATTTGCCCTTCTTTTAGGGAGTATACTGGATCTTACGGATGTAGGGATGAGAGCATCGTGCTAGAAAGAGCTTTGGAGCCTGGTGGGTCAGACTAGGCTCTGTAATGTCACTGCCAACCTGCCTTCTGAGCCAGTCCCTCCCTGGATCAGTAGAAAACTGCTGGCATAGAATCCTGGCTTTATACTTGGTAGTTGTGGGGGTTTAGGAAAATCACTTAACTTCATCATGCCCCAGCATCCTCTCTAAAGTAAGAAACATAGTATCCTCGTCTCAGAGTTGACCTGAGAATGAGGCATGAGCATACTTGATTGCCTAGGTACTTGGTAAACCCAGCAGAGATGAGCAGGCTCCAAGGAGAAGAGACATCAAGGAGACAAGAGTCCAGATATGCAGTGGGAGTCTGCCCACAGGCACTATGGAGAAGAGCTCCCCAGCAGGCTCATCCTGGGGAAGACAGGGTTCAGCACTGACCTTGCACTGTGTCACCCTCAGTGTAGATGGAGCAGCAGTCAGCCTGCTGTCTCAGGCCTGGCTGTTCAGTGGAAAGAGAGTTATATTCAACTTAGATACTTTTTAACTGTCACCTTTATAAGGACAGGATACTTAACCTCTCCTGAACATTGGTTTCTGTACTTGCAAAGTGGAGATAATAATTAACAAAACCAGATGTGGCTCTAAATACTGAGTATCAACTCCTTGAGTCCTCAGCTGTCCCACAGGAAAGGAGGAAATGGAAGCACTGAGCGCGCATAGCTTTTCACAGCCAGCAGCAGTGGCTGGTGGAGCAGGCACTGGAATGAAGGCCCGCACTCCAGAGTCTATGCTCTGAGTTATTTTTATTGGGGGTTAGGTAGTGAGATGGTAAGTCAGGAAAGGTTTTAGCAAGGAGGCCCCAGGGTGAGTTATGAAGATGAGTAAATTTTCAGGGGGCAGTGGGAGGGACATCAGGCAGGACACATAGGGTGTGAGACTGCGGCCAGGTCAAAGGAGTACAGCAGTGGTTTTCATGGGTTAGCTACTAGTGTGGGCTTGTCGTGTGTACTTTTTACCAAGAAAGCAGAAAGCACAAGCAGGGGCAGTAGCTCTAGGAAACCACTGTGTCTGTCTGTGCAAGGGGGAGAAGTCCTATGGGCCAGGGAGCTCCGAGATGTATCAGCGGTAGGCAGCCCGGGACTGCTGGGGAGAAGGCTGCATCCCTCCAGCACAGAAGATAAAGTTAGGGGAATCCATTTGAGCATGTCTGTAAAGCTCTTAGAAGGGTGTCACACCCTTCTGTGCGGGATGGGCACCTTGTCATACCAGTTGCTGGGTACCAGCCTTGTTCTGCATTGTTGGTGGGAGAGTAGGAGAGGGAGTCAGCTTAGGGTGGCAGGAGTGTCTTTTGCCAAGGTCCCTTCATCCTCTTGCGGTGTCATTCATCTGTGGCAGGTTACTGCGGGCCCACCTCTGGGTCTGTCTGTCCCTCCTGACTGCTGCTCTCTCTGTATCCTGCCCACTGAAGGTAGTCTTCTAGACTAGTCCCACAGTGAAACTTTTCCTTGTGTCCTTCAGTCCATTCTGGGTTTGTTCTGGAGCACAGAGTGGGGAGTTCTGCTTGGTCATTTGAGGGCCTTTCTAACATAGATTTTGTATTCTAACCTTTAGGGCCAGCTACCAGAGTCCAGCATAGGTCCAAATCCATGTGTCCTGCTCATTTCATGTGGCCTAGTCCATCACTGAGAAAGGCCCTGAGCCTCCTGAAGAAGGGACCAGTCTGAATCTGATCTGCTTTCACAGAACTAGAGGGCAGTAGGGAATCTAAGGAGCCACTTGGGGTGTCCATACTGTGGAAGAGTGACAGACTCTTTGGGAGAGGTGGGGCATGGCTGCAGGCGCCTGCCAGGAGGGGTCAGTGCTCCTCCACTGGCTCTTAAGGGAGCCCGTCACTACTTTTTCCTTGGCTTTGGTTTTTGTTTTCCCTTCCTTTACTTTGTTGCTACTCTGGACCCTGACAACTGGGAGGCATTGTAGAAAAGTCAAGGCTGGAATTTCAGGAGACACAATCCTGCCTCTTATGTGCCTGCCACTCTGTCCTGCAGGTCACCCTGCTAAGGCAGACTTGAGCATGGCCATCAGTGTCAGTAATAACGGAGCACTAGTGCACTGGGTCCCAGCACACAGGATCTTCACAGCTATTTAGCAAGGAGTGCTAGGCCCTGTCTTATGGTGCTGAAGTAGAAACTTAGGTTAGGAAGCCTGCCTTGAGGCCATGTGACCAGGAAGATATACATCAGGCTCTTACCATAGATTCCCTCTTGTCCCTTGCCCAGTAGCAAATACTACCTGAAGGCAGCTCTGCTATCTGTCCTGGTTTAAGCTGGATACAAACGCACAGCAGCCACCACAAAGTTAGTCAGTAAACGTCAGGGCTTTGGGAAGGATAGGGATTGACCTCACATTCCAGTCCCTGCAGAGTGATAACCTGTTTAATGGGGATTTTTGAGTGTAAGGTGTGCCCATGTATGCAAGTGTCCATACACATGTGTTTAGAAAAGTATGTCTCTCCATGTCTACATATTTGTATATTCTGATATGTGCACATACCCACACAAGGATGTATAGGGTTTGTGGTCTGTCTCCAGGTACTGGCAATGGGCAGATGAGGTCCTTGACTCTAGAGGGCAGCATGGTGCAGTACAAAGAGGCCTGGGTGAAACCTAAAGTAGAAACCTTGAAGTAGACCCTCTGGTGTTGGGTCACTTGCTCTGGAGGCTTTGGTTTCTTTAGCTAATGAATAAAGAAGTTGGATGGAGCAGTTTCTTTTCATAGTACTTCCTGCCCTTGCCAGTGTGAGTGTGTTCATAGCATCTTAGGTTCCTCCTTTTGCTACAGCAGAGAGCTAGGAGAGTGACTCAGTTAGGATTACTATTAATGTGATGAAACACCATGACTAGAAGCAAATTGGGGAGGAAAGGGCTTATTTTGCTTATACTTACATATCACTGTTCATCATCGAAGGAAGTCTGAGCAGGAACTTAAACAGGGCAGAAACCTGGAGGCAAAAGCTGAAACAGAGGCCATGGGGAGTGCTGCTTACTGGCTTGCTCCTTAAGGCTCGCTCAGCCTGCTTTCTTCTAGAACCCAGGGCCACCAGCCCAGGGATGGTACTACCCACAATGAGCTGGGCTCTCCCCTACCAGTCACTAATTAGGAAAAGGCTTTACAGGCTTGCCTGCAGCCTGGTTTTATACACACACACACACACACACACACACACACACACACACACACACACACACACACACACACACGCACACACATTTCTCAGTTGAGGGTCCTTCCTCTGCAGTGACTCTAGCTTATGCTGTGTTGACATAAAACTAGACAGCACAAGACAGATGAGAGAAGGAAGGCCTTTTGTTTTCCTGCTCTTGCTTTACTCTGTAACATTGGAACTATTTCAGGAGAGGCAGGATATAGCCAGGCATCTGTCAGGAGCTGGGCCAAAGGTGGTGTGGAAGTTTGGCAGCTGATGGCACCTGTCAGAGTCTGAGGTGGCTGTCAGTGGAGCAGAGAGCCATTAGTGTGGGCTTTACTAGGCATGTGTAGGCTAGAAGCTTGTCATCTGGGGCAGGGAAAGGGCTCTCAGTACGGTGCATGCAGAGAGATCAGGCCTTCCTCTGGCTTTTGATCCCTTCTGTTTATTGTCTCATTAGTTTTTAGCTTAGCTGATCCAGATGATTCCTGGAGTGGAGCTTTGGTATTTTCCATTTTCAAGTGGGATTTTAGCAGGGTTCTGACCTGTTAGCTAGCCTTCAGTTCCCTCTCAGTTCTGGATTGACTATCTGGGTCCCTACAGCAGGATCAGACAGTATGTGTGTGGACTGGGTACCTTGGTGCTCTTAGCTCTGTGAGGACTTCTGACTTGGTTGGACCTAAGCCTTGGGTAGCAGGTGGCCTGTGTGCTGCCTGTTCAAGGACATGTGTATTTGCAATCATCTCCTAGCCACCAAGGACTCCGAAGCCATGTGTGTTAGGGCACTTGGACTCACGGGTGAATCAGAACTGGTCTTTACATGTACAGAGCTCCTGGTCTAAAAGGAAAGATGAGTGGGGCCACAGGCAGATGGCGGCAGGGGCTGCAGGTAACAGAAGTGGTGAGTGCAGCAGTAGAAGGTGTGTTTACATGCCTGCGTTCTTAACAACTAATTCATGTTTAATGAAATTCTTTACTGAGTCAAAGCTTACAAGAGGCAGAGGGGGCATGTGAACAGGCAGATGGGCTTACATGGTCCATGCCTGTTCACACTACCCTAGGTTGTTCTATTTGGAGGAGTGACAGTCCTGGGAATGAGCAGGCATGTGTGTGTGCAGAGGCATGTGTCCTGGTGTGCATTCAGGGAGCTGTTAGTGGACTGTCTCTAGCACCATGACCACTCTTTTGGTGTTATCCATGGCCTTGGCACCTACTTGCTTATAAGCAGGCAGGCAGGCAGGCTGCAGGCAGATCCCAGAGCAGTCTCAAGGCCTCCCCAGTCCTGTGTTTGCTGTGCCTAATTACCCGGCAGTTGTTTAACTATGCAAGCTGCATGCCTGCCTTTATTGCACTGTGATTGCCGAGCTGCCTATGGGGAGTGTCATAAAAAGATATAAAATGCCCATTATCTGTCTGACGCCCTCCTCCTGGACTGTGGGTGTTTGTGTTTTATTTTATTTTTATGACTCCAGGGAAGCTCTGCAGGAAGAGAAGGGAGGGATGAAGAAAGGGAGGGGGAGGCCTTGTAGGAATTGGGGGTTGGTAGACTGAGGAGCCCCCACATACCATGCTCTGAAGGATTCTACTGACCAGAGCAGAGATAATAGAAGTGGCAGGTCTTAAATGGGAAGAGAATGCTCAGGAAATAAGACCTGATCTTCCCCCCTTCCTCCCACCTACATGCAGGTCTTGCAGCTTAGTTTCTATCTCACCTCTCTGGACCCCTCCCTGCCTGCAGGCCTGCTGTCTTTGGTGCAGGGCATTCCAGAGGCTGAAAAGAGGCTGTGGATGGTCTCTCATCCTCTAGCTTTATGACTCAGATTGTGCATTTACCTCCGAGAGCACCATGGCTTGCTTTAATAAAAGGCAAAGATCTTGGGCATTGCCACCTGCCTCTTTTACTCTCTTGAAGCCTTTCGTCCCCACAGCTTCAGGTGCCCTCCTGCTAACCAAAGTGATGCTTTCTGTTTTGAGACTTAAGGAAACCCTCTAGAGCAGGAAAAGGAAGTAACCAGATAGATCATCAGTCCTGTGCCAAGCAACCTATTTGAGGTCAGAGACCAGAGGTCAGAACTCAGAGACCCAACCTTGAAGAGCTCACATTGTATAACTAGAGTGCCAGGGTTCATGAAATATGTCTAGAATGTCTATCAAATGAGATTGAGTTCAGTAAGGTCATTAATTCATCTATCCATCTGCCAATCGATCCATCCATCCATCCATCCATCCATCCATCCATCCATCCATCCATCCGTCCATCCATCCATCCATCCCATTCAACTGGTTAGGCATTCCACCAAGCACTGAGAAAATGAATGGGACAGACAGAATCCTGGCCCTCAGTAGTTATGAAGAATGGTTCAGTGGTTAAAGCATCTGCTGCACAAACATGAAGCCTGGAGTTTGGGTCTCTAGGATCCATGTAAATGCTATGTGGCCTGGTGGTTCACCAATAATATAGGATAGAGACAGGGAATTCCCAGAGTGAGCTGGCCAGAGATATTCTTCATATCAGTTAGCTCTTCATATGACAAAGAGACCCTGCCTCAATAAGATATCCCAAAGTCAACCTTGGGCAGCTTCAACATGCATGCAAACATCTGAAGTGCATCCACATACATGTTCCCACACACACACATATACATATACACATAAGCATGCCATATGTACAGAAAAAGGGGAAATGTGTTTATTCTAAGAAAAATAAACCTAAATATTTAAACCCTGGATATCGTGACCCTCCCCCCAAACCATGCCCTTTCAACTATGACATGTTGCTTCTCATCCACGAACCATCTAAATCCCAGAATATTCTATACTACCTTTTTTTCTTCAAATATCTTGATGTCTACTGAATGAAGTATAACGTCTCTAGCCTGATTATTAAGACTCCTAGTGTACCTCTCAACTATACTAAGATTGCCTGTGTGGTGTATATTCAAGCCTTAAATTTACATTTGTTCCACTTGCCTGGAAAGGTCTTTGCTGCGTACCTGCCCAGTAAATTTCTGTTTATCCTCAAAAACTCTGGGTCCTCTGGAAGAGCAGCCAATGCTCTTAACCACTGAGCCATCGATTTAGCCCCCATGATACACATTTAGTTTTTATTGAAATATAGTGCATGTACTATATAGTTCACTCATTTAAGATACATAATTTGTATTTTACTGTCTTTGTAAAGCTCTGTAGCCAATCGTTACACCTAAATTGAGAATATTTTTGTCCTCCTTAAAAGAAACTCCACTAGTAATCACTTTCTACTTCCTCTTCCTTCCTGCTTGCCCAGACATCCCATCCATGAGCAAATCTAATTGACTTTGCATCTTCTGTGGATTTGCTTATTCTACAGAGTTCATACATGTGGCCTTATATCATGAGCCTTTTTCACTTAGCACAATTTCCAAGGTTTTACCTTTATCAATCAGTTCTCTATTTGTTGTTACTGCAAAAAGTATATTTTGTTGTATAGATATGCTGTATTTTACTTGCCTCTCTCCCTTCCTTCTTCCTCCTTTCCTTTTTTTTTCTCTTTATGTCTATGTGCGTTTTCTTGTCTGTATGTGCACCATGTGTGTGCAGTACCCACAGAGGCCAGAAGAGGGTGTCATCCTCTGGGACTAGAATTACCAGTGGTTATAAGATACCTGATTTGGGTGCTGGGAATCAAACTCAGGTCTTCTACAAGAGTAGCAAGTGCTCCTAATTGCTGAGACATATCTCCAGTCCTTATTTATATATTCTAAGGCAGGTTCTGGAAACCACTCTGTAAACCAAAATTGTAGTTATCCTCCTGCCTTATACCCTTCTGAGTGCTTGGATTACAGGCTCATGCCATTATAGTCAGCCTACATTTTCTTCATTCATTAATTATTGGGCATTTGGGTCTTTCCCACCTTTTGGCTGCTGCAAATAATTTTTTCCATGAATATCATGTATAAATTGACTTTGTTCATCTCTCTGCACGCTCTCTCTCTGTCTGTCTCTGTCTCTGTCTCTCTGTCTGTCTGTCTGTCTCTCTCTCTGTATTGTGAAGTCTCTGAGAGTAGAAATCACTACTACACCCTCTTCACTTATCTCATGGGTAGCACTTAGTTAATGTCAATGAATAAAAACATGCATATCAGAGCATGGTGACATATTTCTGTAATCACTTGGGGGTTAAAAAAATTCTTTTTTATTCTCTTTTCCCTTCAGGGAGCAATAGTAAATTGTATAATGGCACATGGGCCCAAACTGGAGGCACTCATCAGTGTCTTAGACCAAGTAATTTTCATTCTACTGTTGGTCTCTTGCTCAACAATGGGTGATGTGAGAACATCTCTGAGCTGTCCTCGGTGTGGCAGATATGGCTTGTGTTTAGCTGGACAGTGGATTCCGCTGTTCCCTCTCCTTCCCTCTTCTGAGGGGCTCTGGGTTATTTATACACAGAGGGTTGGATCTGTGGGAGAACCCAGGAAGTACAGTGTTGGGTTGGGTTGCCTTCTGGCTCAAGGCCAGACATACTTTATGATGGTTCAAAATCCAGGTTTCCAGGGAGGAGAAGAGGGTGCCCTGGTCATCTCAAACAGTAAGTAACCAGTGTGGACCAGATCCATGGAGCATCTGAGAGATTAGTAAAGCCAATATTTCTCTTTTCTCTGTACTTATTCACCCTCATAGTTTGAGCCTATAATTAGAATGGGGCTTTATTAGGCTAATTAGGAGGTAAGAATGATGGCAGGAGGGCATGTGAAGATGTATCAGTGTGCTGGGCAGTAAATCTAGAGTTTTAATAGGTTTATTTCATAATCAGATGGCTTAGAAAGCTGGGTGGCTGGCCCTCCCTTTCCTTCTACTACCCACCACTCCTTGAAGTGGCCTTCACACTTTGTCGTCCTTGTCCTCAATGCTGGCACTGATGCTGGGATATGGGGGCTCAAGAAGGAGGGAGGAGACCCCACCCGGAGCTTCATTGCCTATGCACGCACCGTCCAGCCTGGCGGCATGATTACCTTGCTGAGAAATCCGTCCAGGCGCGGTGCTGCTGATAGCAATCATTGATTAAGAGGGTAATTGTCCTGAAAATTCAGATTGATCAGAAGGCAGAAATGATAACTTGTGTAACTGTGTTTAAAGCCACGTCCTGTCAATAGAAGAGACTGAGATGTATCTCGCCAAGAGGGGGGCAGAACAGATGGGTGTATGCAGCAGGCGGGTGCTGCCATCCTTCTCTCAGGACTGAGCAGGATGTTTCTTGTCAGTAACCTGGACTATTGGAGATTCAATCACTTTTATCTCCCCCCCTCTCTCAATCCAAATGCCTTTTCATATTAGGAAATTAGAATTGGCCCTGCTCATGCAAGATTTATTAGCTGTGCTGAACAGTCACACCAAAGAGTAAATGATTTTGCTTTGCTGGAGCTTTTCACACATTAGGACCCAACTTCTCCTTCCCTGCTCTGTGTCACTGGCTGCCTGGAGGAGTCAGCTCTAGGAGACACTAGGGAGCAAGGAGAAAATACTACTTGGCTTGGTTTCTTACCTCCCAGAGGCCACTCTGTATCACACTGACAGCCTTCTGTGATTCCCAGCAGATTCTTTCCTGGAGTCTAGGCCTGGTTCTCTGTGGAAGAACAAAGCCCCTTAGGAGATAAGGCTCATCCTTCAGACTTAGATGACTTACCTTGGAAGGAGGGGTTCCAAGAAGCCTAGAGGACTTGGAGATAGCAGGGTGAGGGCAAAACTGTAAGTTAGACAAAGATTGGCAATAGAGGCAAAGGATAAAGGGACTGATGTGAGTTTTCTTTCTTAGAGCCTTGGTTTGTCAGAGATGAGACTGCACAGGATGGAGCTCTTTTCCAGGCTCGAAGAAGCCATTCAGTTACTTAGTGGGTGAGAGCTTTCAGTACAGGCAGGGAAGGGGGGAAGGCCCTGTGACCATGTTTCTGGAACTGTGCCATGACCTTGGACTTGAAGGAAGTATGGGCCTGTATGGCCAGTTGGACACACTGCCTTGAAGGCTAAGGCACCAGTAAACCAGGTGGGCTGTAGGAAAGACTCATCCTCATCACCAGGATGGTATAGTCTTTCCTCATTGCTGCTGCTCCTCAGACCCTTCTTCCCAGCTCCTTGGGCACTTGATCTCATGGAGGAGCATCAGTCTCTGTCATCCTGACATGCTTGCTGTTGCAGGTGTCTGATCCAGGGCCTGGCGGAAGAGAAGGTGGGGAGTCCTTTGAGGCTTTGTTTTTTTGTGCATTTACCATCTGCCTATTTCAGCCTTACTCCCTTAGGGTTTCTTTCTGGGTCCTGCAAAACTGGAGGTTTTGTTTGTTTGCTTGTTGGTTTTGTTTTCTTCTGAGCTGTCAAGTTATTTCAAGTGAAAGGGCAACGAGACTCAGGGCTAGAAGCGATGGGGTTCCCAGGAATGAGTGTGCATATGGATGGTGTCCATTTGGGACCCAAAGGAGAGTTATGTTTGAGTGACAGGATCCGGGAGAAGGAAGAGGAAGCTTGCTGGAGGAAAGCGATGGCAGAATGTCTGCAAAAAATTCCCCATATAGTTCTATGGACCACCATTCTCTTAAGTATACCAACCACCAGCTGCTTCTAACAGCCTGCGCTCTTGGCTACCTGTTCTCTGTCCTCGGAGAAGCCTTGAGTGTTCTAGAAGGCTGCTTCTATAGGTTGGGTTGGGCAGAACAGGGGCTGGATTCCATTACAATGCACTGCCCCCTGCTCTTCCCCCCCACCCCCATCCCCGTATTTGTGAGTGTACTGAGAGCTGTGGTGTTCTAAGGAGCTAGCTGCAGCCCTCCTCCAATTCTGATGGGTTATGAAGGCAATGGATGCATGGTGCCCCTGGAGCTTCCTGCTGTGTGAATTTGCTCCTGCCTCTGAGCCAGGCCAGCCAGCAGCCTAGGAATGCTGTGTAGTCTAGAGCACACGTTAAGTCATATGAGTGTTGGGCTCCTTAGGCTAAGCAAAGAAAGAATGGGGGTGCTTAGAGCAACTCAGACCTGGAAATAGAGGAGTCGTGACAATCCCCCTACCCTACCCTGAGTGAGGGAGACACAGTCACTACAGGGTGATGAAGCAGTGTTGTCCTCCAGAGCCCGTAAGTGGGAGTGACTGGATTACTCTTGAAGAACTTGAGTGGCATCCAGGAGAGGACGAGTCAGTGCAGAGCAAAGGAAGTATGCTATAGAGACATACATGCCTAAGTTTCCAGGTAGAGAAGAAAGGACAGAGAGAGAGAGAAAGATTGTATTCTAGGACTGGGCCCAATGAATTCCTTGTCCCTGACACACTTCTCTGCCATCATTTGGAGGTGTGGCCATGCTTGTACTTTAGCAAGCCCGAGGGCCATCTCCATTCTCTGTCTGGTTGGTCTGACTACTGGGGGCTCAGGGCCCTGCATTTGGACCACTTGGAGCCTAGGGTGGCAAGATGTGTAGGACAGTGCCTTATGGATTGGACCACAGGCCTCTCCTGCTCTTGACCCTTTTTCATTATTCCAAGATAGCAGGGAAAGGCTCGGATTTGGACTAAGGGAACAGTCTTGGTGAGACTTTGGGCAAGCTTGCTCTCCCCTTACCAAAGCCATTCTGGGCCCATCATGTACCCAGACTCAGCCTTCTGGAAGGGCCAGGCTTGGTTCTCTAGGCTTCTTCAAGGAGACCAGGAAACCAGGAGACTCATTTTCTCTAGAATTTGACCCAAAGCAGGATTGGAAGGGAAGGAAAGAATTTGAACAAAAGTGCAGGCAGGAAGGAGCTGTTAACAAGCCTTTCTTTCTCTTTGGGGATAGAGCAGAGCATAGCGGGGTGCAGCCGCCAGCTCTCCTCAGAGCGGCTCTCTGAGGTAGCTGCAGTCTCTAGCCGCTGCCTGCTCACGCTCTCTTTCCTTTTTTCCCTCTCCTCTTTCTCGGCTCTCTCTATTATGGGGACTTGCTCCAGCTCTTTCTCTCTCTTCTGTCTCTCCTTTTGTTCTCTCTTTGTCTATTTATCACACTGTGAAGGTTGAAAGAGATGTTATTAATCTGGGAGAATGAAGGCAGGATTAGTGGTATGAATCGGATTTTGAGAGGTGTAATGATAGAAAGACTCGCTCGGCTGGCGGCCTGCGTGAGCTTGATAAATGGGGAGCACTCCAGACTGACTCGCGCCTTCCTCTGCGCTGTGCGCCCTGCCCGCTGGGGCGTGCCACGCTCTCAGATCTGCCAGCCAGCCCACCCCGCTCCTACCTGAACCAGAGCAAAAAGCCAAGGGTAAAGCAGACACAAATATCTCCCATCGCACTTGGAGACATCATTGCCTTTAGCACCCTTTTCAAGTGGAGGCCTGTGGAGTTCTCAGACTGTAGGCAGAAGGAAGGGGACCTAGACTTCAGACTGGAACAGTACCTGCCTGCTTCTGGGGCCTATAGACAGAGCTTCTGTCCTGCCTCTGAAATAGCAGTCAGAGATCAAGGAAGTGACAAAGCAGTCTAGGCCGACCAAGTCAGATACCAAACTGTATAGGGTATGTGATAAGGAGAACTGCTGTGGGGGGTTGGGGTGGGCAGTTTAGAAGGGAGTGGACACAAGAGATTAGGAAGTGGGGTAATTAGTAATTACTTTTGGGGGAATTCTTAGTTCTATAAGAGAACTGAAGTTCTGAGACCGGAGTAGCCTTTCCTGAAGTGATTTTGTTTTTTAAAACAATGCTAAAGATCAAACCCAGGGCTTATGCATGCTAGGCAAGTGCTGAGCTGCTCCACAGACCTCTCTGCGCCCTCCTGCTTGTTCTTTGTTAGTTCTGAGCCAGTCTTGCTACCTTCCCTAGACTGGCCTCAGACGCTCAGTCCTCTCCTCTGTTACTTTGCTCACATCCTTTCAGTCTCTATCTTTAGAAAGGTTGTTATTTATTTATTGTAGGGATGGGCACATATCATGGCACATCTGTGGAGATAGAGGACAGCTTTTGGAAGTCTTCTCTCTCTTTCCACCTTAAAGGTCTTGAGGATCAAATTTATGTCATGGGGCCTGGCAGCAAGTACCCTTACCCGATGACTCATCTCTATGTATACCCTTTACTTTTACACAAGGTCTCATGTAGTGTGTAGCAGAGGATGACCTTGAACTTGTGAACCTCCTGAGGGCTGAGATGCATGTGCCGCACCACTCTGCCCAGTTTCAGTAGTGCTGTGTAGTACTCAGCCGACTCAGCTGCATGCCCAGCTCAGCCTTTTTAACTTTGTAATCATAAGAGGCCAACTTAGATTTTTCAGCTACTTGGTCTCTGGACTCTTCCCAGGACCTTTGGCTCAGGATTCCCTTCCACATTTACTATTCCATCTGTAGCCTATGTGAGGCATCCTGTTCCTACCCTCATCCATAGTAACAGCTTACATTTCTTCTTGGAGCTCTTATTAGATCTACGAATTAAGGGTCACTTGTGTTGCTTTATAGTTAGTACCTTGTCCCGTAGACTGAATCTCTCTGAGGTCAGAACTCTCATTGCTGTATGCAGGTATATAACTTGGCATATGTAGACTCTCAATAGATGTTGACAATGGGCCAGTATGGTTCTAAAGCCTAGATCCTTCGATTCTGTTACACGTGGGTAGAGGCAGACTGATGGTGGCTAGGATGGTAGCTATGTTTCAGAGAGGAACTCTGGAGGCCTCATCTGACCCCACAGGCCTCCATTCTTCCCGAGCAGTTTTACCCAGTCCCAGCTTCATCCGTATTCAGCTGCTTTCTTTGGACTTTCTTGTCTCGTGTTAGAACAAATGGGTTCTTTGCTGATATGGTATCTGCCTAGTACCACTGAAGGCCATCTGGGCCCTGCCTTGTGATGTTTTTCTAGGCATCATTTCTTCACTAAAGTTCCTGGAGGATGTTGGTCATCACTGTTGTTTTGCAAGTGTGTTTTTGTATCTTTCCTTTTGGCTCAAGGCTCTTTGAGGGCACTGGTCTGGTCCCCTAGATTTGGATATCTTCAGTATAGGGCTTAGCACAGAGTATTTGCTAAACCAACCAAACGAAAACCACTGTATGAGCAATCCAGACAAGAGAGAGGAGGACCTGGGATGAATGTTTTGCAGCCCTCTCTGTTTTCCTAGGTGTGTGCTGTGTGTGAAGGGTGGGCAGATGGTGGTGGCACACACTCAATAATGGATTATATTTTAATTTGGAAAGCACTTTAGAAACTTAAAGTGCTTTGCCTAAGTGCTGACTGCTATTAGTGTCTCCTTTTTATTAGGAAAAAGGACACGATTTTTCTCTTTTATCCTCGGGCTTGTCCAACTTCTGAGAGTCAAACTTAGCAAAATGCCTGCCCCTTACTGAGGACTAGTTACATGCCAGGTTCAAAGCTTTGGACTTGAAACACAGAATTGTGCTTTGCAGACTGGTTCTGACACCCCTGAGGGGATTGGCCCCAACAGCTCAGTATCAGGAAAGGAGGTGGGAAAGACAGGGTCAGTCATTTGACATAGTTCACGTTCTGTCCACAGCCCTTCCCCTCTCCATCTAGGCTTGGGTGGGGAAACATAAGAACTTATTACACTGTTTAGGGGATATGAGAACAATTCAGTGGTTTATCAAAAACCCACTTGTCATGTAATATGAAGAGCTGTTCTTCAAAGGAAGAGCTGAGAGGGAATGGCCCCAGGAAGTGTTGGATTTGTTCTGGTGTCATCAGGGCTGATGAGACCAAGAGACAAAGACTCAAAGTTGCTGGGCCCAGTGATATTAGAGCTGTCAGAGGCCAGGTCAGAGGGAAGTATGTGCAGAGTGGTGGGAGGAGTCCTAGCGTGGGAGACAAGAGACTTGCCCTGGGCCTTGCTGGTTTGAAGGAAAGATACCACCCCTTCGCCCCTCTCCATAGTGACGATTTGATGCTACAGGTTCAGGCAGGAGGTCTGGAAGATTCAGCTGAGCTGTGTGGCCTATTTCCTGAGCAGCTACAAGGTAAACATCTTGACCTCAGTCTAGATTATCACTGTCAGCCCTGGATGCTGAAGGCTCTGCCCATGGCTGAGGCACTGGGAGGTGAAGACTGGCTCAGCATGTTACTGCCCTGCAGTTCGCATCTCCTAATCTGGTCCTAATCTGGAGGTAACTAGGATGGGGGAGGGAGGAAACTACATTGAGCCTACTGCCTTAACTGGATTTCCATACCTCCTGTTGTTAATTATAGAGATGTAATAATGTGATTAGTGCACGATTAAAAAAAATCCCTGATATGATTACCATGGATTTAATATCACATGATATATCATTATATCGTTATACAGTGACAGATGTAATTGAAATACACTTATTGGAGCCGGGGGTGGTGTTTCATTCAATCCCCAGCACCCCAGGGAGGAAAGGGCTGGCTAAAAAGCAGCAGTGAGAAAGGAAATTGTAATGAAAACAAAGGAAACTCACAATGTAGCTCTTACTCCAGGCAGGTGGATCCTACGGACCTATTTGCCATTGACAATGACAGTGCACAGGCAGCTCTGGACAGGCTAGCTTCCTCTGCAGGGGCCCAGGCAGCATAGCTCAGGAACATCTTATTTTGTTTCCCCAAGTCTCCTCTGACTCAGCAAGTTACTTCGCCTGAAAACACTCAGGACCCTAATGCTATCAAACTGAATTGGCTGCTGTCTTCTCCTCCTTGGACCCCAGTACCAAATGCTGTGCAACAGAGACCTTTGGTACAACCCCTGCCTTTGTTTTGGGGGTGGCCTAGCACACAAGAGGCAGCTATTGTGGTATAGGCAGTATACAGTGTTATGTAGATGGAGAAGCTAATTATTCTACTTAAGTTCCATTGATTGGCAGAGTTGGAGGCAGCTGCAAGGCCCCTGAAGTGTGTTGTTAGTAGCTGGAGAGCAGAGTGCACCATCAGAAATTCCAGCTGGGCTTGGGGACATTGAGTTCCTGTCGCCTAACACCAAGAGTCAGTCCATCCTATGCTGCTGTAGGCATTGTGGCTAAGCTTCTGCCGGGCCTAGTGAATGGATAGAGCTCCCCGTAGCTGAAGAAGCTCAGGGAGGGAGATGGGAAGCAGGAGTTTCACACAATTCCAGGAATGGCTGAAAGATTGCTGTTCTACGGGGTGAGGAGAGATGGTTCTTGAAGGACACTGGGTAGGGGAGAGTTGCAACCTCCTGCACAGCCAGAGACTGTACCCAGCCTCTTTCCTTCCCCGCTCCTCCTTCCCCTTCCTTTGGTAGAGAATCAAGAGATATCAGTTCAGTATAGCCATTGTTCTTCGGTGTTTCCAGTGGGTTTGTAGTAGATTGGTAAAGAACTCTAATGTCACAGGTGCTGTTCAGACTGTGGACTAGAGTCAGGAAAGACTAAAGGAAGGCACTTTTGAGTGGAGTGTTGAAATAGAAACAAAAAGTAGGCAAAGACAGAGGGCGTCCTAGGCTGCTGAGTAAGCATGAGTCAGGAAGTGATAAGCACAGGGCTTGATGGCAGCCAAGAAGGTAATGGGACCCAGGCTGACTCATTCGTCTCTGGCTTAGCCTGCCAGATCGGTGAGAGTGGTGGCCTACACTGGGTTCTGGGAACCCAGGAGAAGGTGCAGTTTGGATAGATGTTCTAAACATACTGAGAATCAAGTGCATGTGTGAAGTCCACATGGAAAGGCTAAGTGAGTAATATGTGTGTTTGGTATTTAGGTAGCAATAAGAAATACATGTGTGGAGGGTAGAGAGGTTGAAAACAAAGGAGTTGAGGACTTACCTAAGGAGAGTGGTAGCAAGTAGGAAAAGCTAGGAAAGAAGAGAGTGTGTCACAGCTGTAGAGGATACTGTGCAAGAGTGTGAGGACCGGCCGGGCAGTGGTGGCGCACGCCTTTAATCCCAGCACTTGGGAGGCAGAGGCAGGCGGATTTCTGAGTTGGAGGCCAGCCTGGTCTACAGAGTGAGTTCCAGGACAGCCAGGGCTACACAGAGAAACCCTGTCTCCTGTCTCGAAAAACCAAAAAAAAAAAAAAAAAAAGAGTGTGAGGACCATGGCAGAGCTGCGGAAACTGAGGAACCCAAATGTCTAGGAATGCATAGGAAGAAGGGCTTCAAAGATGGAGTAGGCTACAGAGAGCTGAAGACCATGAAGAACCTGCAGCTGTCTGTAGATGAGGACAGCAAGGCAAGGGTTGTTGACCTTAGCAGGAGCGAAGTCACAGGGCAGCAATGGAAAGCAATTGCAGGGGGTTTGGGCATGGTGGGGAGGTAAGTGGAAGTGAAAGGAAACAGTTTTGAGAAGTTTCATTGTTAACATATGGGCAATAAATTGTAGCTTTAAAAAAAAGTATAGGGGCTGGAGAGGTGGCTCAGCGGTTAAGAGCACTGTCTGCTCTTCAAAAGAACCCAGGTTCAAATCCCAGCACCCATGTGGCAGTTTCCCACCGTCTCTAATTCCAGTTCCAGGGTACAACATCCTCACACAAACACAAACACATGGAGGCAGAACACTGATGTAAATAAAATTTAAAAAAAATTTTTGAAGTATGTTTTTGGTTTTTGTTTGTTTTTGTTTTTTTTGGGGGGGGGGGAGTCAGGTGTCCTTTAAACACCTTATATACTAATTCACTTAATCCTCATAGCAACTCTGTAGAATTGGAGCTGTTACTATCCCTCACAGAGGAAACTAGGACTCAGAGGTTCTGTGATTATGGTAGAGACTTAAGCCAGTGCGTCAGTGCAAGAGAAAGGAGCTAATAAAAGATTAGGTTAAGAATTTTCTTTTTTATTATAAAAAAACCTAAGCCACTGACAGTTTTGTATATGTATGTTGGCTGTATTCCCCCATTATACTCTCTCGCCCGCACCCCACTCCCTCTGGACCCTTTCTTTCCAGTCAGTCCCCCTCCTACTCTCCTGTCATTCTGAAGTGGCAGATTTAGAATGGAGCAGGAACCTGAGGATGCAGGAAGGATTCACATGTAAAGCTCAAGTGTGCGACTAGCTGTAGACTAGAAGTAGTGTGCCCTCTTAGAAAGGAGGGGTGAGGGGCAGGTGGGCAAGAACAGCCTCTTTGTAAATGCAGAGCATATGCTTGAAGGAATTTTGCCAGTGATTTTTATTATCTTTGTGAAACTAAGAAAGAGTAGGGTTTGGGGTGCTGTGGGGTGTGTGCTAAGATAGTGATCTTAGATCATAGTGACCACTTCCTACATAGAAGTGTGACTTCTCATAAATACTTAGCTCAAGAGCAATGTGGCTGAACACTGTTGTTGGGCATTTTCAGGAAAGGTGTGGAAGACAAGTAGTTAAAAGACTGGGAAGACAAGAAGTTGAAGACTGGGAAATGGGCAGTTGAAATAAGGATCCAGGCCTACTAGAAAAGGGATTGGGGTCAGAAGGAATGGGCAGACTGTGGGTGGAGTGGAGGCAAAAGCAGAGTTAGAGACAGAGAGAGATTACAAAAGTTACGTGTATCAGGTCAGTGCAGTCTGTCAAGATGACAGAAAGGAAGCAGTCTGGTGGTGATGAGGCCCAGGCTGTGGCTGTGGGGAGATGGAAAGAGGCAGATAGGGCTCATTTTAGAAAGTCATTAGTGAGAACCAGGAGTCAAGAAGTTGAGGGGCAAATTTTCTATACTGTGTTATTCTGTATGTACTGAAGTTGTCCACAGTGGTGATCATTTGGAATAAAGTCCCACAGGGAGAGAAATAGTCCAGAAGCTATAGGAGAGAGGAATTTGAAGATGCCTACAGGATATATGCAGAAAAGAGGAGGTACTAGACCTGCAATTATCACCCACTTCTGATCATTCCCAAATTTAATGATCCCAACAAATTCTGGAAGGTTTAGTTATATATAAAAGCCCTGGCTCTCATGTGGGTATGAACTAGCAGGATCTGGCACACTGTGTGACTGTAGCACCGAGGGTTGGCTGGGTGGCACTGCCCTTCTTATTCAGTATCATGGGTTCTCTTTGTGGCTTCTTTAAAGGCTATTTTGAACGTCTTCACTTTTTGACTGTCCTAGGTAGGACAGTCTCACTATTTGATATGACTGCCCTGGCATGGTCTCATTACTTGATAGCAGCTCAGGGCTGGACAAGTATCCCAGCAATGGGGTGGGATCTGACTGAGCATTTTTGCAGTAGCCTTGCAGTAACAGTATTTCTGCACCACTGTGGAAATAGTCATAAAAACCCATCCTGTTTCCAAGGGAGGGGAGGAGACATAAACTTTTGATGATGGGATGGAAGATACTGTGGCCATCTTTGGAAAACACAATTGGTGTTAGGCTGAACCTAGGGTAGTGTTCCTAAAGGTAGCGCACATCTTGGGAGGTGACACCACAGGCACACAGCACAGCAAATAGAGGCGGCGGCGTCTTCATCTTCGTCTTCTCCTTCTTCTTTTGTAGTACAGATAACTGGAAAAACATAGTAACTCACACAAGATTATAGTGCTAACTTGCAGACCTGGAGTCAAGTGCAGATTTGTCTTGACACCTGAGCTCTTAGTACACTGCCTCTCTGCAAGGCATGGTCTACTGGGTATGCCCTAAGTACACATGGCATACCCAGTCTGCATTTACTTGTGGCCTGGGGACTTAGCTCACTGGCTGAGTGTTGGTAAGGCCAACACTGTATCATAGTGGTTAGAATACCCCATTAGCATACACAAGACTCTGGTTCCAATCTCTGATGCTTTAAATAAAGAAGACATGGTGATCATTTAGGTAGTACTTGTGTTTGTCAAACTCCCATCCTGAAGAACCTACCTTCACCTTCCTCTCTGGCAGTTGTTAGGACAGTGACAGACTGGATTTGGTTGCTAATCTTGAGAAATGGCTTACTGGTCTTGGGCATGTATGCAGGGCGACAAGTCATCCAGAGGTGTTAAAGGCCTGCTTCTCTCCTTGTCAGTGGGGGATTGGATATGTTGGTCCATGGTGTTCTGGAAGTTACTAAGTAGTCTACTCTTGTCTGCAGTATGAGCTAGGTTCTAGCCTTTTACCCAACCTCCTTGCTGCCCTGTCCACTGGCTGTCAGGGAGTGTATGGGTGGGCAGGGACACCAGAACAGCTGCTGATGCCTCTTCTTTCCTCTCTGAAGGATCTGCTGCTGCTGCTGTTGAGGGCTACTTCATCTATTAAACCCAATACACTTGTCGCAGCTGCTAAGCCCCCGTAAGCTGCCGGGCGCCGTGTTTGTGATGGGACTGACAGTGCATGGAGGAGGCTGATTATACACGATTCCATTTCGCGGGCCCAGCAATGTAATTTCACAGGGCGATCAGCGTTTGCATGTAATAGCAGGCTGTGCTGAGGTGTCAGAATATTAAAGGCGCTAATGGCAAAGCTCCCTTGTTACACAGGGGGCCACCCGCCGCGTCTACAGCAGGGCTGTGCAGCAGGCCCGTCGCAGATGGCTGGCCACTAAGCTAATGGGGCAGCAGCCAAGGCGGGCAGAGCCACAAGAGGGGAAAGCCAGCCGGGAGCAGCTCGGCACCTGCTTCCCTGCACATGGAAATTACAGCAGCCCAGGGGAAGGGAAGTGTGCGTGTCTGCCTGACAGGGTAGGGTGGGTTGGTTCAGTAGATACAGCATCTTTCAATCCAACTCCACCTGTCCTCCTGGCTCAGCATTTGAGTGCCTGTTATGGACAGAACTTAAAAGCTCCTGTCCTTAGAAGTCATCTTCCTCTCCTGAGTAGTCATCCTTCCACCTGCTCCACCCTCTCCTCTGGCCAGGAACCCGGGGGTTAGGTACTAACTGCACAGCTGCACAGACAGGCCATAATGGCTGAGAGTTGCCATGGGGAAGCAGCAGCCAGACAATTTGAAATAGCCCAGGTACAGGGCTTGGAAAGCACTCTCAGAGCAGATTCTGGCCCCACACTGATCAAGATTAGGAAGCTTCTTGCCTCTTATCCTTCTTTACAAGTTGAAAGGAAGGGAGCAAGAAGAAGAAGCCTCTCCCCACTCCTTCCATTCTCCTTTGTCCTGGCTGCATCTTCTGCCTGTACTGAAGTGCTTCCTGTTGGCTATGCTCAGGCTTTTCAGTAACACTCCTCCAGGAGGCCCTCCTGCCTCCTCCAGTCCCACACAGGCTCAGCCCTCTGCTCTGATTGATTGCCAGCTGTCAGCCTTGTGTTTCCAAACAGAGTCCTTGCAACACATAACTTGTATCCCTTGCCCTGAGCAGGACTCCTGGAAGACTCTGCTAAGGCTGTTTACAGATGCAGTCTCTTTAGGAGGATGGCAGGATGGCAGTCACTGGAGGGAGTGGCTAAGGCATGTATGGGTGAGCATGCACATAGTGGAGCTACTTCCTGCTGCATATTGCTGGGGATGGTAGGCTTCCAAAGGGAATACCAAGGTGTGGGTTCAGGTGCGGAGGGACAGAGTGCACCGTGACAGAAACATAAGTTGCATTGCTGTGAGAGCCTCAGTGTCTCTGCATTGTCTGTCACTGTGACTGCTAGCTGTGCCTGATAGGTTCCCAAATGACAGGATTTTTTTTAGGGGAGGGGGGATTTGAGATACTGGACCTAGGCTGCTTCTATGAGGCTGGTGGCAGTGTCAGAGGGTAAGCTCTGGGGGAGACATGCCAGTGTTCTCAGCAGGAGCAGCAGGAGGATCCCAGGCTGAAGGAGAGCAGTTTTAATTAACCATCTTTAATATCATTTTGGACTTTGGCTGGTATGTGAAGGCCCCGCTGGAAGCAGCATTTGTAAAAATTAAATCCCTCTTATTAGGAGCTTGGCAGACCCATGTGCACATGCCACCCCTCCTCCTGGCCCATACCCCCTGAGGAAGTGCTGGATGAGGCCGTGTCTCAGCAGCAGTTGGTTATCATACCTTATCTAGGAATATGAAACTGCAGCATGACACCACAGCCTCAGTGGAGAGGCCAATTCATCTCACCCTTGCTCTGACGAGCTACACTGACTGCCCTTCCTGAAAGGCATCCGTCAGGTGGGACCAGGCTGCACCTTGCCATCTATTTCACTCCCACCCGGGGCACTAACTTGCCTTGGTCCAGCCTGGCTCTCCTGGTCTTTGCTGCCCTTCATTCCCCTTCTATACATCTTAGCCTGTGAAGATCTTGGGGAGCCATAATTACAGTAATAACCTAATCATGGTGACGTACGGGGCAAGTATGTAATGTTATCTGAAGTGGTCTTCCCGCTTAGCTGTGATAAGGCTCAGGTTGACGTGCAGATAACGTTGAGATGCCCTGTCCCCGAGCCATAAGCAGAGCGGAGGGGCCGCTCGTCGCTTTAAGCCGGGAAGCGGCAGCACCTGCTAATGCAAGTGTTTAATATTTGATGGGCTGGGATAAAGCAGGATCACCTTCGAATTGAATTGAGTGTCAGCCGAGAATCTATTACTGAAATTCGGGTGTGATTTGACAGCAAAGTAGACGATGTTATTCTTCACTAGTTACTGCAATCTTCTCCCCGACATCACTTAAATATTTTTTTCTTTGCTTGAGTAAACACACATTATCCTTCTTTTTTTCCCCCTTCCTTCCCTTTTTCCTTTTTCAAGGGGGGAAACCCATCCAGCTTGCCTTCTCCAGGCTGATAGAGTAGATTGTTATTTCTTTATTTGTCCTATTAAATGGAATTTCTGATCGTTTAATCCGGCCTTTGTAAGTGATTTTAAAGTACTTGAAAGGCAGCCGCCACTGCTCTCTGGCCCACTGAGCTCCAGCATCAGCCATGCTTAGCAGTTCCCCCAGCTGTGCCCACCTACTGGCTGTGTCCCCTGTCTGTCTGTATCTCTTGCTGCATGTATCCCCTTGTTGCCCACATCCAGGCTCTGCCAGCGTGCTCTCTTTCAACCCCATCCTTGAGTCCGCACTCAGCCTCTGATTTGTGGCTATAGCTGGGACCTGGGAGAAGGTTGAGGAGGCTTGGCTGGAGTTGAGCTGTGGCTGGCGCCTCTGTGATCAAGGAAAATGGCTTTGGAAAGTCCTGAGTTTTAAATTGTATGGCTCCTAGTCTCCTAGCGCCATGGGCTTGGTACTGAGTTTTAAATTGTATTGGCTCCTAGTCTCCTAGCGCCATGGGCTTGGTACTGAGTTTTAAATTGTATTGGCTCCTAGTCTCCTAGTGCCATGGGCTTGGTTTCTGAAGTTGGAGAGGAAAGAAACTGGCCCTCTGCCCCTGGACCCTGCACAGCGCGCGTGCGCACGCACACACACACACACACACACACACACCCGTCTTGTTTCTGGCCCTGCACAGTACCCCCCCCCCCACACACACATCTTGTTTCTGGCCCTGCACAGCACCCTGCTCCCCCCCCAACACACACACCTTGTTTCCGGCCCTATTCTGGGTCCTTTCCTCTGGGAGTACTGAGCGCAGAAGTAGGTGGGCACTGAAGTGCTTAGCTAAGCATGGCTGGCAGGCATTTTGTTCCATCACCCTACTCAACTCACCCAAATTTTATTCCCATTACCACTGTCCCACATGAGGGTCAGCTTGGTGTTTAACTTCTGAAGTGAAGAAATAGGTAAATGTGTAATCTGATTTCAGGCCCACTGCCAGAAGCCCAGGACTTTTTTTGGCAAGCTAAGAAGAAACCCACCTCAGCCACATTGTAGAGGTCTAACCCACATAGGTCAAAGTCACTTTCTAATGTGCCTCAGTTTCCTCATCTGTGACATTAGGCCTCTCATGCCAATGAGGGTAGAAGCTGCTGGTCCTGTCCCCAGTGAAGGAAGACAGGTCCTGTCCTGCCACATGTTCCCCACAGATTCAGATCACCGGAGGCCAGATGGTGGGTTAGAGAATGGAGGGAGCCATGGAGCTGCTGGGGGCCTGAGCAGATCGATGCCCCCAGCACTTCCTTCCCCAACCCCAGGAAAACAATTAAGTACAGATCAATGGATGGCCGCTTTGAATATGAATAAGTGAGCACTTGACCTTCAACAGAACACACACACAGACACACACACACACACACACACACACACACACACACACACACACAGACACGCCCTTCCTCACCCTCACAACACACACTGTACTTCCCTCACAGATGCTTGAGTTGACCTGGTGACCTTACTCCCTTTTCATTGAGCTCTTACATGGCACTTACACAGCCTTTCACAACCTTGCCTGTGCAGAATCAAAAGCAATGTGACTACAGGCATGTTGTTGGCCAGCTCCTGTTTCATTTTTTCTGTCTGTGGAGTGAAATTTGGAGACAGGAATCTCCTGGGTCCTACCTGAGACCAGTCTTTGTGACCAGCAATCCCAGCACAGTTGTGGTGCTCTAGGATGGGAATCTGTGGAGCGGTGCTTGGTGAAGGGGATATTCTAATGAGGGGAGGACTCACCATAAAGAAGACCGTAGCCAGTCGGAATTCTAGAGAAGAGCCCTGCAAGGGGCACCTCATAAGGGTGGCAGCTGCTGAAGGGGAAGGCCCAAGAGAAAGAAGACTTCGGAGAAGGAAGGGGTCTTGCTGATGGGGAAAAGCCTTGTTGAAAAGGGAATATGCGAGCGGACCCTAATGAGGTGGTATTATGGGTCTCTGAGGGGAAGAAGTGGGGCCTTGGGGGGAGACTTGGTGAGTGGGGTTTGCTCAGTGGTCAAGGCCTCTGTTAACCAGTCTTACCTCCTGTCTTCCAGGCTTACAGCTTCGCCATGGGTTGCTGGCCCAAGAATGGACTACTAGACATGAACAAGGGCCTCAGCCTGCAACACATAGGCCGGCCCCACAGCGGCATTGGTCAGTCCCTCCACAAATTCCCCTGGCATCTCGGTCAGTCCCCTGCCCGCATGCCTCAGTCCCCAGGCAAAAGAGGGTTTCCCTGTCTCATTTAGTAGCCCAACGTTATGGAAGGTTCTCATCATTGGCTGGAGGGAGGAGGGTAGGGAGGGCAGAGTGAGGACATTATGGTTTGGGACAAATAGAAAGGACCTCTCAAAACATTTCAGAGGAGACTGGAATATAGATTTTTGGGTGACTCACAGGTGGCCTTAGATTCAAAGTGCTGTCCCCTATTCCTCCTGCACAGTGTCTTCAGGGATGTGGGCTCATGTCAGCTTACCCACCCCCCTGTGGAGCTGGAGGAGGCTGTTTAATATTGTTTCAAGTCTGTGGCCACTAAACTGGACGATCAATGGGAGTTAAGGAGATGAATTATTTAAACCTCACCAGCTTTTAATTAGTCTAGGTCCTTCTGACCGATGACTTCGTCCACAGGGTATTGACTCCCCCGCAGGATCAGCAGCCTCCACTGAGCAGTGCCTGGGTTGGGAGGGGCTGCTTGGGGTAACAGGTGGGGTGACACTTGGGACTTCTGTTTGGGAGAAACTGGAATGGCTGCAATTCTACAGAGTTGGCAGCTTTGTAAGGTTCTGATACATCAGTGTGAATGTGTGTCTTTGTGAGTATCATGTTGTATGTGTGTGACAGCTTGCCTGTATGTCTTTGTGTCTGAGTATAAGGTATCCATCTTTGTGCATGCCTGTTAGAAGAGTGTATGCCTAACAGTACATCCATGTTGATTTGAGGGCCTGTATCTGATTATGGAAACAATCACCAGCCTATGGGTAACTGTCAGAAGAAAGTCTCTTTCTGTGTCTCTTATTTTGTGTGCATGTGTGCAGATGCTTCCAAAGAACAAAAATGACCAGCTGTAGGCATTGTTACAGAGGATGGAGCCAGGGTGATCATGGGTGATGTTATGACCTTATTAGAACTTGATTACTTTTGACAAGGTAACATTATCAGTAGGGGCTAGAGAGAGACATCAGAATGGTAGAAGTTCCCAGCACTTGGTACGAATTAGCCCCTTTATCCATTGTACACCTGTCAGTGCCCAGTAGGTACTGAACATGCTAAGGAGGGACAGAGCCTGAAATGGGTGTTGCCAACCAGGTGTTCAACTGCTGTGGTAGAAATGTCTGGATTACCTCTAGGGAAGTGTCCCTGTTCTCAGTTGCCAGGGTAGCTTCTATTTCATCTATATCATAGTGATTCCTGGGAAGCCCTCTGTCATTCCTAGGGACCAAGGGAACAGGAAGCCTGGGGTACCCTGCTATAACTGCTGTTCTTTCCCATAGAAGTTTTTCCATGCAGCCTAAAGGAGACACCAAACCCAACTAGGTGATAAATCTTGAGGGTTGAGCAGGAAATGTACTACAAAACAAAACACCACTTGAGTTGGGATCTTTGAATGATAAATAAGTTTCTAGGTAGAAAAACAAAGAAGAGAAAATGTGTGTAAAAAGAAGGCCTGAGGACCTGAAAGAGTCCAGCGTACTGAGAAGACAAGTTTAGACATCAGTAAGTGGTTTCCTAAGACTGGAATAGAAAGTTTAATTTAGTAAACAGTAAGAAGCAGGGCCTTGAATGCTAGTTAAAAGGCAATTCTTCTTTCCTGGATATTCAGAGGGGGCATTAGAAGATGAATGAGGACATGGTCAGAGCTCTGATCAGAATCAGTGCAGCAGTTTGTGCCGCACAAAGCTAGTTGTTCAATAAAATCTTGTAGATAGACGGATGAAAAGGAGGTGAGTGAGTGACTCAGCGGATGAGTGAGGGAAGGGGAGGCTGAGGGGAGTAAGACCACTGAGAAGACTTGCATCAAGTCAAGGAAGGAGAGCAGCAATGGAGTCTGGTGGTAGCCTGTGGTAAGACAGCCTCCACAGCCTTGAGTGAAGCTCTGCTTCTGTATGTCTGCACTGGGGTATATTTGGGGGGTGGGGGTGGGGGACAACTTTCACCACTCTTTCTTTGTTGCCTCTTGAGTGTCTCCTCCCTTGTCTGTTCTCTTATGTTTGGACTCCTGAAGTGGCCTGTCCTTTAAAGAAGAACATTTTCCCCTCTGGCTCATGGCTCTGGGTAACAATGAAGCCAGAAATAGTTCTAGCTCTACTGTTCAGAAAGAACCCTGAGCCCTCAGCTGAGGGGCAGTGCTGCCAGCCTCCTAGAACAGTTGGAGGGGCCAGCAGGTAGCCCAGGAAAAGGCTTGAATAAGGCCTTTCCCAAGGTAGGTGCTCAGGGAACACTCTCTCTATGGCTTTGCCCATGGCAGAGGCTGCCAGGGCACTGGCCCTTCTTGGCACTTGGTCTCTGCAGTCTGAATGAAGAGGGCAGTCCTGCCAGCTCCTGGCTAGCTCTGAGGTGTGGGTGAGGGTGCTTGGAAAGGAGGGAGCATGGAGGGCATTAATTGGGCTGGGAGAGGCAGGGAGGGGAGGCATGGGTTTTGAGCAGTGAGGTTAATGGCCCTCGCACCAAAGAGACAGCTTTAATGAGCTTCAGCTGGCGGTGCCCCGAGTTACTGTGCGTGCTAAAAGGGTCGCGCTGTAAGAGTTTGATGTGGACTGCTTCCCAGCCCTGGGGTCAGGGGTCAGCTCCTGTCACTGGCCACTCAGGCTGGTCCTCAGTGACATGGTGCTAATTAACTGTGTGAGGAGCTGCCAGGCTGGAGTAGGGAATGGTATGTATATTGTTGAGTGGGGGGTGAGGCAGCACTGGGTGATGCTGGACAAGAATTGTGCAGATCCCACAACTTAGCCATCTCCAGGTTCTGATTGGCTCTTCCACAATACCATGAGGCTATGACATTGATGCAGGTGTTCACAGTGCCAGGAGGCAGGCTTGCTGGCAGAGTGGGGTGACAGGAGGAGGACAGGGAGATAGGCTGTGGGGTAGCATAGGTGAGTGGAAGGCCAATCAAGTTATCCATCTCGAGGTGTATGAGGAGCAGGCCTGATTTGAGCTTTGAGAATGGTTTGCTGGTTTATTTGGGGAGGACTGATGAAGAGTCTGCAGGGCAGGGAGGCCAAAAGAAAGGCATGAAAAGGTAATTGAGAGCCAGGGCAGTACTGAGGACTGGGGACAGGCTTGGGTGGGAGGGGTGCTGTGGTAAGGAACCAGGTTAAACTTTCTTTCAGCCATTAACTGCTTACCTTGCACCTCCTGTGTACCAAGAATCATAACAGGGCTACAAGTGAATTGGTATAGATGACATAGTACCTGTTACCCACAGAAATTTCAGGTAGAATTTTGAGCTTGTCACTGGAAACTGAAAGAGACAACAGTTCAGGAATGGCTAAGGAGGGTCCAGAGATGCTGGAACACTGGGCAGAAGGGCTTTGGAGGTTTGTGAGCAAGACATTTTAGCAGGGACGGGGTGGCCTTGGGAGCCCGATGTACAAGGTGGAAGGGCCACAGTGGCAGAGCTGCTCAACTTCCAAAGCTGATCTGCCAACTCCAAAGCCACCAGGCTCTGACAGCACCTCAGTTAGCTTGTCTCCAAGGCAGAATGGCCTCCCAGCGACTGCTGAGTAGTCTGCCTTTCTTTCATTTCATCAGAGTGTCAGCAAAGTGTTTCTCTTGTTTACATAAACTCATTTTCCTAACAATCATGTGAAGGTAGGCATCGCCTTTCCCTTCCTAAGAAACTGGCATGACTTGGTCAAGGTCCCACAGCCAGTTGACCTAAGGAGCCAGGATTAAGTAAATACCCAAGTGCACAGCCCAACATCTCAACCCCGGTGCCCTGCCAATGCTGTGCATTTGTAGTGTTGAACTTTGGGATTGTTTTGACTTAAAAATAAAACAAAACAAAACACCAAGCCAGGTGTGATGATGTATGACAGGCTGCTGGATCTCTGAATTTGAGGCCAGCCTAGTCTACAAAGCAAGTCCAGGAGGACAGCCAGGACTCTGTTACACAGAGAAACCCTGGCTCAAAAAACAAAACAAAACAAAAAACTGGGTACTGGGATTCAAAGTCAGATCTTCGTGATTGAGAGAAAGCACCTTACCCCCTGAGCTATCTCCTTAGCCTGCCCTTGCTGGCTTTCCCTATTTTCCTTAAGATCATGTGAACCTTATAGGCCTGTACAAAGCTTGAGCAACAGCTGAAGGAAGGAAGGCAGGCCCTGCCGTCCATCAGCCCTGTTGAAAACACTTTGCCCTGAAGCCAGGGCACTGCATCTGCTGACCTCTATCCTTTTCTGGTCCTGAAAGTTCTTATGCTGATTACAGTTTGCTCTCTACCTCTTGGCCCAGGGAATCCCACCCATCTCCAGGCCTTCACATTAGGAGTATAAAGAAGAGTATCTTGATATCCTTTGTTGTGGGCAATAACTGGATCCTTTAGGCTAGGGATGTAACTCGGTGGTAGAGCACTTACCAGCTCTGAGAGCAAGGCCCTTGGTTCAGTCTCTAGTCCCTCAAAAGAACAAACTAAGCTAAAAATCTTCCAAGCTAGGCTCTGTAGCAGAGTCTGGGTTCCTTCCCTTCTTTCTGAAATCTGCACAGCAGAGATCAGTCAAATCTGCTATTATGACAGAGCCCACAGAATGCAGGTTTCTGCTGGCTAGGAGAATAACTGAACAGTCCCCATACCCAGCTGGGTGGGCCAGCCCTGAGGTCTTAGCCACTCTGCTTCCCCACTGGGGAAGGTCCTGCAGAGGCTCATGGCACAGGTTGCATGGCCAGAGACCAAATGGACTCTCAGGAGCTTGTTGCCCAGCACAGTTTGGCAAGAGCTAAGCTGGCAGGTGGTGGCAGGGGGAGGGTGCCCCCTCTGTGGAAGGAAGTACTAGCCTGTGGTCTCCCCCACATGAGTAGGGTGTCTATCAGAGTCCAGTCAGAATGCATTAGCTCTGTGGCATAGATCTCATTAGTGCCCATGAGAGGTGTCACTGCTGGAGAATCGTAGGCTCAGGGAGACACTTGTACCAAAAGGAAGAAAGGACAGTGACAGCCTTTTCTCTGCCGCCAGCTCACTGAGCCTCCCACCCTCCTCCTCTTGGGGAGGGGGGTCCTGGCTAATGAGCTCAGCTGCAGTACAGCTTTGGCTTTCCCTCCTTGAAGTTTCCCAGGTCTCTCTGAAGACCTCCGGCCCGGATTAGCACACATGGACACCAGCCCCTCCTTTTGCCCAGCAGGGAGTTCCTTCTGATCACCCAGCTCCTCCACAGTAGGAAGAGAAAAGGGGAGGAGCTAACATGGGGGAGGGGTGTTGTACCCCTGGGAATGCTCAAATCCCTCTGCATCTCAGTGACCATGATCCCCTCTCTGCAGAGGACTCTTGCTTTCAAGAGCTTCAGTCTTTGCCTCCCTTTCAGCCATCTGGCCGGGCAGTGTTTGTTTCCCTATCCTATACCCCTTACAAGACAGAGAAAAATGTCAGGACTCTGGCTTAGGAGTCTGCAGGTAATATGTTGACTCGACATTTGAAAGCCCTGTATCTAGGCTCCAGATGACCCTGTAGATGTTGACATCCCTCTTCTCGTCTGTCTTCAACTGTGTCTCACTACTACCACCATTACTATTTTGGGCTTGGCCATTGTCACTGCCCAGAGGGCCAGCTTCCTGTTCAGTGTGAAACAGAACTAGAGTGTCTTTCCCCACCTTGCCCACCTCCTTTCTGATGTTGCCTTGAGAAAGTGAAGATCCAGAAAGTGGGTACCATAAAGGATAATTACCCAGGTGCCAACAGGGTCTCCACTTCCTATCTGGATGGTCCCTAGGAGTGAGGAACAATTTCCTCCTTGAACAAGATGTCCTTGGGGCCCCTAAGGATGTATGTGTGTGTGTTAGAACTGGTTTGGGTAAGTTGATGGATGGAAGAAGGTTCTGGTCTGTGCACATGTGTGTCTGTGTCTGTGTCTGGTGTGTGTGTGTGTGTGTGTCGTGTGTGTATGTCTGTGTCTATGAGTGTGTGCGTGTGCGCTTGCACTTGCCATGTGGGTGATGCAGTGAAAGTATGATCTTTGTTCCCTTCCTTCTTAGCCCCAGGCTGGCTTGGCCTCCCCTTGTCTCTCTCTGTATCTCCTGTCAGACCATCGCAGACGTAAATGACAAAGAAATCAGAAAGACAGATCAATGCTGGCCAAATTAGCACTTGCAGATAGACTGTGCGGGGATGTCAGCGCCCTGACCCCTGGTGATCTTGCAGCCTTCACCGCTGATATTATGCAAATTGCATCCATCTGGCAGGACCTGTGCGTGCTTGCTGCTCCTACTCAGAAGAGTAATGGGCTGGGGGTGGGTGGGAATGTTGGAGCAAGAGTCAGTGGAGTGCCTGTGTTTGTGAGAGCATGTGTGTGTGTGTGTGTGTGTGTGTGTGTGTGTGTGTGTGTGTGTGTGTGTGTGTGTTGCCCACCAAGCACTGGGCGGTGATTGAGTGATTGACAGGGCAGATAAGGGGCTGCATTGGATTCCTTTGGGCTAGGGGATTAGGAACAGCTACAGATGGGAGATAACTGGACTTCATTGCAGTTTATTTTCCTCCTTATCCCCTCTTCCCACCTTCACTCCCTGAAAAACACAATCACTATAGTTTGTGTTTTTCATCAATATTTGCAAGTCTTAAACACTGGTTTAAGGTGAGAGACAATGTCAGGGCCTAGAGCCGACCAGCCCCTCTCTGAGTTCTGAATGGGTCCTGCACCCTGAGAATTAATTTCTAGAGCATCTTACACAGCCTACCTCCAGGGGTAGGTAGGCTGTGTAGGCCTCCAGCCCGTAGTACACAGGTGACAACCCCCATTCCTCAAGACTTGCCTCATCTGACCCAAGACTTGGAGCAGCTGTGTGACTTCCCTGCCTTTACGTTTAGGCTGCGAGCTAGGTGCTTCTGGCCTTGGCATTAGCTAGGCACCGAGACAGCTTTCACCTTGCTGCAGGGATATTTGTGAGGAAACTGAATCTCAGAAAGGTTGTTGTTCAGCTCAGGCTGCCTAACAAGAAAATGAGAGCTAAAATTTAAACCCAGATCTCCCCTATAGAAGTTGAGCACCACCCCTGTCCAACACTGCATATGTCACCACAGCTGGGTCCACGGACTGAACCATCATGGCAGTGGGCAGATGAGTCTCTTCAGATCTCAGTCTGTGCCATAGACCCGGACCGAGTCTCTGATCCCCTGCCAAGCTGATCTCACCATTCCAGGCTACAGGGATAAAAGCTGTATAGTTCCTGTCCTGGGGACTATGTGTCTGAGATAGTGAGACTACTGCAGGGACACACAGAGGAGAGAATGTACCCAACAACCAAGACAGCCCAGGAGCCTGTCATAACATGTGGCGCTAGACCCTGTATCCCAAGAACAGGGGCTGATGCAGCTTGGGCCAGCTAGGGTATAGTTGTCACAGAAGCCCCTCCAAAACTGGGTTCCTGCTGTACCCTCCCACCAGGCAGGGTTGGGAGCTAAGAGTGCTGGGGACATGTCTGAGGACATATGTGCAAGGGGAACTTGTCCTAATGAGGAGAACATGGCTGCTAGTTAGGCAAGGGGCGGGCAGAAGCTGCAGAGCTGATTGAAGGCAGGGGCAGGGGTCAGACAATTAGGCCCAGATCCGGCTGTTTGATGTGAGTTCTGAGGCCTCAAAGCCTCCCTTCAGCCGGCTCCTCTACTCCCTCCTCTCCCTCCTCTTTCCTTTCTTCTTCTGCCTAAAGGCAGGAAGGATGGAAACGGTTATACTTGATGTTACTATATTAAACCCTGTGTCAGGTCAGCAGGACCCCAGGACTCCTGCCCACAGGGGGCGCTCTAAGCCCCCAGGAGGCTCCTTGGACCTTAGAGGGAGTATGTGGCCAGAGGCCAAGCCTAGGCCCATGGAGCTCTAGAGTAGAGAAGCCTCACCTCTCTCCTACTTCAGAGTTAGGAGACTGAATGGTGTTGCCCAGTAGGAAATGGGCTGTAGGCTGTTGGGGCACGTCTTGGGCCAGATTTTGCCCATCACCACCTACAGCTACTTAGTTATTTCTGTCCTATCCTGGGACTGGGGATGAAAACATGGCTCATCTATGCACATATGTGGTCACACACATCTAAGCAATCACTCCGAAATCCTCATGTGTAAGATACAGACTTGTAGAGTCCAATAGTACTATCCTCCTGGCAATCCAAAGCAGAGCCTCCTCCACCCCAGATGTCATAGTCACACATGCCATCACAAGACTCCTAGCATGCTTTAGTCATATTCACAGGGCCTGTCTTGCGTAGAGCCCTAGGAGCCAAGTTCCACCCCCAGGATAATTGGGAACAACAGTTGGATTTGAGGAGAAGTAGCTAGGCTTTCCAGTTCCTCGTTCCTAGGAAATAAATAGAGCTGGTACTGACCACAGAGATGGAGCCAGATTGTGGGGGCCAGTGGAGAAAGGGAGGGTGGGAGCAGAGATAAATGTTAGCCCATTTCTTCCGTAATTAGTTACTCCCTCATCCCCGCGTTGTAATTGTGAACAAGCTGTAATGTTTAATTAGTCTGTAAATGAAACCCCAATTTCATAATGGCCTTGCTGACAGGGCTAAGTGAGCAGGGGAGTAAGTGGAGGGGAGCCAACAGAGGGCCTAGAGTTGGGGTGGGCACAGTGGGATCACCTCTTTTCAGCCCTAGTCTTTCCTGTGTGCGGAGGCTGTGTGAGTGAGGCCCGCCCTGTGCACACACATACCTGCAGTCTCCCTGTACTTCCTACCAAGGAATGGGGCAGAGAGACCCCCTCATAACCTCTGCCTCCCTTCAGTTTTCTAGTGGTTCTCAACCCTTGGGTCACTACTCTTTGGGGGGGGATGTGCAGTTAAATGATACTTTTATAGGGGTTGAATATCAGGTATTTACATCAGGATTCATATAGTAGCAAAGTTACAGTTATAAAGTAGCAATGAAAAAGATTTTGTGGTTGGGGTCACCACAGCATGAGGAACTGCATTAAGGAGTTGCAGCATTAGGAAGGCTGAGAACCACTGCTCTAGTGAGTGCAGCTGCACAGTCCCAGTTGAGGAAGTTGACTCAGGGTGACCTCAGCAAGGATCATGCTCACCACTAGATTTGACCTCTTTGTCTTCCCTAATCCTGCTAAGGAACCAGTGCTTAGCACCTGGAACCTCAGGATCTTTTCCTGCACAAGTGCCTGACAGAGAAAGCCACTATTGGCTTAGGCCCCTCTCCTTCTGGTCCACCGCCTAGCAGAATCCAGCATCCATACTATCCTGACAGCTCTGGCCAGACCTGCCTTGAAGGTGTCATCACTGTAGCCTGCAGTGAATTGGAGCTGCCGCAGGGGGGAGCCCCAGGCCCCACTGCTGCCTCATTGGTCTCTCCCCATCTCTTCCACAACATCCTTACCACAGCACATAACCCCCACTCCACCCCACCCCCCCTCGCCTGCCACAGTCATAAATCTCAATTTACGAGGGCAGCTCTGGTGGGGGAGGGAGGCAGCTCTGCTAATGATGGTTCCTCAGCCGGATTTTTCATGTTGCACAGTCATAAATTTTTAAGAACAGCATGGGCAGCACGTTAGCAAGTTATCGAAGCTGCCTCCAAGCTGGCTGCCTAGCTCCAAGAGAGCAGAGACAGGTAAAGCAAAGCAAAGGAGGCATCAGTAGCTGGGGTGAAGATAGCCACAGGCTGAGTCTGAGGGTGGCAAAGGAGACTGGCCAGGCCACCAGTTATAAGGCCTCAAACAGGTCAGGCTAAGCCAGAGCAGTGAGATCCAAGGAGGGATCAGGAGTGTAGTACACAGACCATGCATGGCGTTTGGGAGCTGCTGATGGATGCCTCTGCATCAGGACTTGACACCATGATGTACGGGGAGCCTGGAGACATATAGATTTTCCAAGTGGCCACTTTGAATAGAATTACAAACCCTGAGCATGTGCACAGTGAGGCCCATGCTTTCACAGAGCGGTGCTTGCTTCTTAAGCCAGGGCTTTTAGCTTTGTTTCCAGGAGCTAGGGCCCTTGGTCATCAAGAGAGATCCCTAGGGAAATGCTCACATAGACAGTTCGTCTTGTATGTTGACAAGGCTAAACCCAGTCTGGTTGAGGCTTGTTTCCAGGTCGAGTGGTCCTGGGCAAGTCTTTCTTGCCATCAGAACTTCTGTTTCTTCCTCCTTGGGGTTGACAGTGATTTGTCAGGTTTACTTGAAGGTTTACTAAGAGTAAGAACTAAGAGTCCCTAAAGTGTGTTAGCCTCTTAGTTAGATTTCTGTGAAGGTTTCTGAGGGGAGTGTTTGGGGAAAGTTCCTTATAGGTGATGGCTGGACTTTTACTTTGTTCAGCTGATTTAGAAAACATTTGCCAGAGTCTTCTAGGTTCACACCAAACAGCCTCAGACGAGAACAGTTCTTTCTAGGAGGTGAGGTAAGCACTTTTGGCTGAATCTCCAATGTTCTGATCTTTGCCTGGGATCTTTCTAGGGCTAATGGACCACATTCAGTCCTTCATGGGGACTCCCTAGCCTTCAAAGAGCCGACAGATACAATAAGCTACTTCATAAGGATCAGGCTAAGTGCTCACCTGTACTTCCTGAGAGTTGTATACAGCTGAAGTTTAGTGATCCTGCTTGCTGCTGCCAGAGTGCTGCTGCACAAGCAGCAGGCAGCAGATCACCAAAGCCTTTGGGGGAGTGAGTCTCATACCACAAACAAGAGGCTTGAGTACAAAGTCTGGAATCAAGCTTTGAAATCAGCCAAGCTGTTGTGAATGTGTGTTAATATCAGGGTGGTCCTAGTGAAAATCAGCAGGATACAGGCTGATGGTGTGCATGGAAGGACCTGCACACTAAGCTCTCTGTTGGCTGAAGAGGCTATCTTAGACTCTTACCCTGTATACCTACTGACCTTCCTTCCTTCCTTCCTTCCTTCCTTCCTTCCTTCCTTCCTTCCTTCCTTCCTTCCTTCCTCTTTTTTTTTTTTTTTAAAAAGATTTATGTCTAATAAATAGTACACTATAGCCGTCGTCTTCAGACATACCAGAAGAGGGCATCGGATCCCATTGCAGATGGTTGTGAGCCACCATGTGGTTACTGGGATTTGAACTCAGGACCTCTGGAAGAGCAGTCAGTGATCTTAACCGCTGAGCCATCTCTGCTGACTTTTCTTACCCCCACACTCCACACCCTCCCCTACACCCGTCTACTTCATTTCAGGGATTTTTTTTCTAACCTATGTTTTCTTTTACTCAGCTCTACATCCTACCCCTGTGGCCTAAGTGACTTTGGGCTATCCTTTAGGGCTCAGCGTAAGTTTCCTTCGTCAAGAGAAGCCTTCCTTAACTCCTTGACTTGGCCAGATTCTCTTCTCCCACATGCACTTTCCCACAGCACGTTTTTACAGCATTTAATCACCTTATAATTAAGAATCACTGGCTCAGACGTTGTTTGACACCTCTCTCCCCACTAGACCATAAGTTCTCTGAGGACAAGAACTTGTGTTTGTTTGTTTGTTTCATCTTGTATCCCCAAAACATAGCACAGTTCCTGACAAGGGTAGGTGGATAATAAAATGTGCTGTTTTGAATTGAGTTAAATGGAGTTGAGATGGCCCTGACCCACCTCTGGGTGCTAACACAAGCCAGGTAACTAGGGAAGTGCCTGTAGCTGAGGTGATTCCCATTAGTCCTCATGATTAATTCACAACCACACTGTGATGGAGTGGGCTTGTCCCCAGTCAGCGCCTCCACTGGGGCCCACCTGTTAGCGACAAACAAACAAAGGGGATAAATAATGCATTGGGAGCCAAGCCAGGCAAGGCAATGTATTGAAATTAATAAGGATTAGCTGAGCAGCTTGAGGATAAAATATTTACCAGGTGGGACTGGGCTTAGAAAGGCCAGTCGTTGTCTCCCCGCACCCCCTAATCCCCAGAGTCCTTAAGCACAGCTAAGCTGTTCTCTAGAGCATTTCTGCCTAGGACTGGGTACCACCAACCAACACCACGATTCCCACTCTGCTGATGAGGTCCTTCCATGGAAGTCTGCTGGCATAGTCTTGGGAAAACCAAGATGCTAGGAAGGACTGGAGGCAAGGAAGAACAGACAGCTATCACTTTAGAAGCTCACACAAGGACCGTGACTGATACTCAGAGCTTTGGCATGTAAAGGATTTGGAATGGCAAATGTCAGGCTGAAGGTGCATTTGTTATCATGGGCTCATGCTTTCCCCCTTATACTTTATACATGTGTGTACACACACACACTCACACACACTCACTCACTCTGAGGGGCCTTTGTGTAAATAACCCCTCAAGTAGTATATCATCTAGCAGGATGTGTCGGAAGCAGTCATGGTAAGTGGACCCATCCTTACCCAGACATGGGACCGAGGTATGATAATCCATAGGGACATGAGCAGGCCTGGGTCCCAGGGAATAAGAAGAGAACCAAATGAGAAGTTGGTTTCTAGACAAAGAAGAGCATGTGAAAAGGGCTGTACCACCTAAGAGACAAGGCCAGAGGGATAAATGTGGCCAGACTCCCAAATTTTGTAAAGAAGATTAGATATTTCCTAGGAATAGCAAGGTAGGCGAAAACCACCTGAGAAAGTGGTGGTTGCGGTCAAGATTTCTTATAGCCCATCCCTTGAGTTTATGACTCCCACTTCCCGAATGCTGGGCTTACAGCTGTGCACCACCATGCCTGACCTTCTTTCTTGTTTTTTGTTTTGTTTTGTTTTGTTTTTTGCTTTGTTGTTGTTGTAGAGATGGGGTTTGGGTGTGAGACAGGATCTCTCTAGAGAATCCTGGCTGTCCTAGAACTTTCTCTGTAGACTGGTGTGCTGGCTTGCAAATAGCATAGATCCACCTGCCTCTGCCTCTGCCTCCCCAGTGTTGGGATAAAAGGCATGCACTGCCACATCCATCTCTGACCTTCATTCTTTAATTCTTTTCTTTTTCTCCCCCCCCCCCCTTTTTTTTAGATGGGATCTCACATCTCACTATGTAGCCCTGGCTGCTCATGGAACTCCCTGCGCAGCCAGATTAGCCTTGAATTGTGACCTCCTGCCTCTGTCTCACATGCCTGGGAATTTAGATGTGTGCCACCACACCTGGTATTCCATGCTGTGGACTGAACCTAGATCCTCATGTGTGATAGGCAAACACTTCCTGAGCCACATCCCCAGGCTCCTTGCAGGCAAGTTTCTATTTTTCATTTACCTAGCTTAACTCCTGTTGATATCTTTAACCATAGTTCAGTTGTCAGCATTAGCAAACTTAGTGTTGACCCAGTGCTATTAACTAAAGGTCCTGTTTCAGTTTGACCATGGTATCTGTTGTTTCTCTTTTCTACTCCAGGATCACTGAAGGGGTTTAAGATGGAGTGAAGTGACTAGAATCATGGTTTAAAATATACAATTGTAGAAAGAATGGCAGTAGTGTTGCTTTTGCCTAGAAGAGTGGTAGTAGTAAGAATATACTTAGAGGCTATTGGACACTGAAGCCCCAAGGATGGACAGGGTAGATAATTCCGCTTACAGAGAGAAAAGAAAGAGGTCCAGTGACAACTTTGAGCAGCGCATCTGAGGAATGCGCAGAAGAACAAGTGCTCATAGGAGCCAGTAGGATGGCATGGAAAGAAGTGGTAATTTCACCAAAGCCATGGCCAGAGAGTGAGTACAAGTCAAGCATAAAGGGCGGGAAGATAGCTCGGCAGTTAAAGCACTGGTTGCTCTTTAAGAAGCAGGTTCGATCACTTGAACCCATAAGATTGATGTTGCACAGTCAACTGTAAGTCCAGGTCCAGTGCCCTCTGTGGCTTCCATGAGCACCAAGAACATAAATGGTGTATAGGCATATAGGCAAAACCACATAATAAATAAATAAAAATTTAATTCAAACTTAAGAATCGCAACCCCTGAGAGGTGACCTTGATCATTAGAGAAGACAGCTTTGGTAAAACAGGTGGTAAGATGGGAGACAAAGAAAGGAGACCTTGAGCCTCAAGCACCAGCCGACTGGGAGAAGCATTAAATAGTCACTGGCTCCCAGATGGAAGCTTGGATGAAAGAGTCCAAGCTGGAGACCACTAGAACTGTATCCTAGAGTAAGGGTACTCAAGTCCAGGCCTCGGGAAAGTGGGCATGGTAGCTTAGACTCCAGCATGAGGTGAAATGGACAAATCAGCTTCGGAAGGGTTAGCAGGATTGGTCTCCTATGGTGACAGATGCAAATAGGTAGAGTATTTGATCGGTAGATTGAAGTCTGTGGGGAGGGCAGGAGCTTGTTGACCTGAGGGATAAAGGTAAGTGCTCACACTGGGCAGGAGTCTTGGGGTTGCCTGGGCAGTTTGTGTACCACAGGGAATGGTGAGGATCTCATGGTGACGCTAGTCTGTAACATTGTGATTCTTTCCACACAAAACAAAGATGTGGGCCTAGAGAAGCAGCTTGGGTTCTTTCAGGCCAGGATAACCAAAGAAAAGGAGGACAAAGTTGAGAATATTGACAAGAAAAAGTTTGCTATGATGGAGCCTGAAATCCATGTTGTAAAGGTAGGTGTCCATTATGTTCTCAGGATAGAAAGTACCTAGAATACATGCGGTATCATCCCCCTTCCTCGTCAGACCAGTTAGAACCTTCTGAAATCAGGGCATCAGTGTGGACTCGGTTTGGCTGTCTTTAAGACTCTGGGTCTGTCTGAGATGGGAATCTCACTTTGTAGACTCAATCTCCCAAGAACTGTGCCACCATGCCTGGCTGAAGTCTGCTTGTTTTAGTTTCTGATCAGTTAGTTAGGCATGGTCCTGTCTCTAAACTCTGCCAGTGAAATAAAAGCAAATATGGTCTGTGGGAACTCTAGGAATGATACTTAAAGGGAAGCCATCAGGGGAGTATGTTGTTGTCTTTTTTCTGTATTCCTCCTAGTCTTGTCTGGAACACACTCTGGTAGAGCTCTAGTCTGGGGAGAGTAGAGCAGAAAGGAGGTGGAGACCTGAGTCTCAGCAGACTGTGTTGTTAGATCTGTCCAGCTGTTCTGGACAGACAGCTCTTTCCTTCAGATCTCAGGCTTGGCCATGGGTTACCTAGATCTACTCTGCCACTTCTAGCTGTAGCGGTCCCTGTGGCCCAGCCCTTCCAGCAGGGATGGGAATGGGCCGGGGGAGGCGGGCATCTGTGGTAATGGCCAGAGCATCGCCCTGTTACTACAGCGTATTTCACTTTTAATTCTGACATATAATGTAATGATCTTTTTTAAGGCCCGATGATATTATCTGCCTGACTAGATTATTGAGTCTTCATCATCTCCAGATAAATTTACGGCCAGGACGAGGCTCAGGATTTATCATCAGTCAATAGAGCTCAATACTCTAACAAGGCGTGTAATAAGATATACATATTTAATGATCCAAGGGGAGGAGCACTAATGGGAGCCCAGACTGAGTGGTCCAGGGGGCTGGGCTGGGGCTCTGCCATAGGGCTGCCGTGGCTATAGGGACATGGATGCAGTTTTGGCCCTGTGGTTCCAAACTTCAGTATTTCTTAGGACTGCATATCTCCTTCCTGAGACCCAAAGGGCAGGCAGAGACCGCACCTGAGCACATGGTATTCCCTAACCCCCATCCCCACCCCCAGGGAGTTCTCTCCTGTTTCCGGGCCCTAGAAGGGCTAGGTTGTACTCAGACCTGCCTGCTCAGGTCCCTGAGCATCAGAAAGGGCCCACAAGGGAGGGAGTGCTGGGGCTCCATGCCCAGGCCATGCTGATGGTGACGGATGGTTTTTCATTATAGCCTCTCAGGTCCTGCCCGCGCCCTGTGTGGAAATTCTATTTATTTCCTAATTTGTAAAAATTCCCTCTTTATCTGATCCCAATCAGGGCGGGGTAATTGGCTCTCTGGGGCAGCGGCTGGGGTCCTTGATGAAGAGCTATGTGGATGTACCCAGCCTGGCCCCCTCCCGTCCTGCCACCAGGGCCCACAATTAATAATGATTTGCAAATGGCAGACAAGCAATAACACAGAAAGATGTGGCATCCGTGCTGCCTCTTCATTTCCTCCCCTCACAGATATAAATGGCCACAGAACAAAAACCCAGCACTATAAATTCTGAAATTAGTTATTCACTGGGACAAATGGGGTCTGAAGCCTACAGTCCCACTCCCTACCACCCCTGCCCTTGCTTTCCCTAACCCAGGCTCTGTTTTCAGGTCTTCCTCTTTAAATATAAACTCAGTTCCTCAGCTTTCCTCCCACTACTCCAGTGATCCCCTTCTTGGAAGTGAGCACTTGGTCTAGGCTTGCCACTCCTCAGTGGAAACCGCAGCCAGTAAGTGGGAGCTAGCTCCACCTCTTCTCAAGGGCCTGTCTGGCTGTGTGACCTGGCTTTTGTCCCCATCCTGCATTGGGTGTGAATGGAGTTGATGTGGCCTGCCAGGCCTGGGAGTCTGGATCAGAGCTGGTCACATCAGAGTTGACTTCTTTGGCATTTGGGATCAATCCAGTCATTGGCTTGGCCAAGTCTGAGTTGAGCTCATAACAGCCAAATGCGGTGTAAGTGACTAAGGGGCTGAGGCTGTGCTTACTGGTCAGGCATCTCTGGGAGGTTGGCAAAGGCATTTCCGGGCACCATGCCCTCTCGGCCAGGCACATCCTCCCCCTAGCCCCCAAGTGGCTGTGAGCTGGCGGGTAATGGGCGTGTAATGGCCTCATTTCCATGCCCGGCCTCCAGGAGCGGCAGTAAGTGTTTGATTGCCTTAATTTCCAAACACATCATTATCCTAGCTTTACCAGCGCTTAATAAACACTTTATGAGGATTTTTTTAAAAACATCTTCGGTCCGCATACTTCTCTGAAGTGATAAACTCTAATTAAGTCTAATATTTAAAAATATGGTAATGGTGAGTTGTTTGAATAAGTGGACTGCATTTCTGTAATTTCATTATTACGTAAAACACGCTAATTATTTGGAGCACGCTTATTACAGAGAGAGAAATCGCCTGCTAATCAAGATGAAATTGCCTTTTCCCCTTATTGTAGAACCACCGTCATCCTTCACCATCAGCCCTGTGGCACCTCGGGCACCTCCGTGGGGTGGAGGGCGATTCAGGGAGGGGCGGAAAGAAAGGGTCACTTTAGAGTTGAGGCCATAAGGACCCTGCTTCGGAGGGTTAGAAGCTAGAAGAGTGCTAAGTGGGAGGAGAGGAAGTGTTTGTCTGGAAAGAGTGTGGCCAAGGTGGCCATGAATGGGGAAGGGGCCTAGGAGACTGTGTGGGCCCAGGCTGGTCCAAGGGACACAGAATGAGTATCAGGATATTAATTTTAGAATAACAATATTATAGGATATTAGAGTAACTGGTAACTAACATAGACACTATTTTAAATACTTCACAGACAATTCATTTCATCTTTTAAATTACCCTTTAAGAGAAGTTGTTGCTGTAATTTTTCTTTCCATTTTAGAGAAAAAACCAAAAATACAGAAAAGTTAGTTCAGGAACTTGGTTAGGTTCAGTTATTAAGTAGCTGAGTCTGGACTAAACTCAGAATCTGAGGTTCTCTGCTGTTTAAATTCTAAATTCACTGGCTTGGGCACCTTATGATGCTGAACACTATGCTGGCCCCACCAGAGAGTTGCCAAATTTGATGAATAAAAATATAGAGCAGCCAGGCAGTGGTGGTGCATGCCTTTATAATCCCAGCACTCAGGAGACAAAGGCAGGTGGATCTCTCCGTTTGAGGCTAGCCTGATCTATAGAGTTCATTCCAGAACAGCTAGGACTATATAGAGAGACCTTGTCTCGAAGTACAGAGGAATAGTCACATTTGAACTTGAGATAACAAGTTGTTTTCAGTGCATGACCAATTTGAGCTGGGACAGCAGTTAGTCTGGCGGTCCTTTCAGATTGGCCTAGGAAACCCACAGCACTTTTGCTCAGGACATTATTGCTGCTGGATAGCCAGATAGATGTGGGCACAAGGTCCGTGAGATTGTAGAATATCAGTGCTCAGAGTTCTTGGGATCTCCTCATTCTCATGCACAGGTCCTGCTCCTTACAGGTTCTTTCCCCTGCCCAGCCCTGCACCCCGGCTTTGCTGGCCTCTGCTCCATGGGCTCAGGCTCCATCCCTTACCAGTCCCTGGACAGATCAGCAGACAGGGTGAGGCAGGAGACTGAGGCTACAGTGGCGGGTTTTGGCATCTGTCTGCGTGCTCCTTTAGCCACATTACCTCTTAGCCTCGTTAACAGAGCCAGCAGTTTCCCACCCCGACTCTCCAAGTTGACTTGCCCCTTTGGTCATTTTTGTTTTCTTCTGTCTTTCTTATTTCTTCTCTCTTTCCTCCTCTTCAAGATAGGGTCTCACTATGTAGCTCTGGCTGTCCTGGAACTCACTACATCTCCTTTGGTGATTTTATATTTGTTCTTTTTACTGGTTCCACCAGTACTGTACATATGAGAGAGTTGTCATTTCAGAAGGGTACAAAAAGAGAGGACAGTTTAGTCCATGATAAGTCAATGGACTCTGCATCAGAAAAATAATAAAGTTAGAGCTAGTTCTTTGTCTTTCTTTTTTTTTTTTTTTGGTTTTTCGAGACAGGGTTTCCCTGTGTAGCCCTGGCTGTCCTGGAACTTACTCTGTAGACCAGGCTGGCCTCGAACTCAGAAATCCACCTGCCTCTGCCTCCCAAGTGCTGGGATTAAAGGCATGCGCCACCACTGCCTGGTTATTTCTACGTACACAAAAGTAATTCCAGATAGACTAAGTAGGAAATATAGCTAAAGCAGGAGTGCGGTGCACACCTTTAATCCCAGTACTCAGAAGATACAGGCAGACAGAGCTTTGTGAATAAAGGCCAGCCTGGTATACATAGTGAGACCCTGCAGAAAAAAGATCCAGATAATTGTCTGGAGAGATTGCTCAGCTGTTAAAAGCCCTGGCTGTTCTTCCAAGGGACCAGGGTTCGGTTCCCAGCACACATAACTGTCTGCAACTTTAGTTCCAGGGGATCCAGCATCCTCTCTGACCTCCACAAGCACTGTATACATGTGGTACACAGACAGACATGAAAACAAAATGCCTACATACTTAAAAATAAATCTTAAAAAGTTTAACATAATAATAATAATAATAATAAAATATAGCTGAAATGTGGGATTGGCTAGCTAAGGACCCTCCCATCTCTGCCTCTCTACTGCTGGAATTGCAGGCTTATACTAGCATGCCTGGCTGTTATGTGGGTACCCAGGATTAAACTTCACCAACTGAGCCATCTCCTCAGCTCTTTTTAAAAAACAAACAAACAAACAAACAAACAAACAACAAAAACCAATGGGATAGAGAAGTCCTTCTCAAACTAGACACTAAGCCTTGAAATCCTAATGAAATGCCTTATAATTTTAGAAGACTCAAAGAATCCTGCTTAATTCATTAAAGGCTAAATTCATCACTGCCTCCAGATTCCAACTCCTCTGGGATTACTTACCTGAGTGGCACTAAAATCCTATAATCACTTCTTTCCCAGTCCTCTTATGATAGCTTATCTCTTTTTAAAGAAAATGTTGTGTGTGCACACATTTGTATGCACAAAGATGGAAGCGAGAGGACAACTTGTGGAAGTCTGCTGGCTCCTTCCATGAGTGAGTTCCAGGGCTTAACTCAGGTAATCGGGCTTGCACAGCAAGTGCTGTTACCCACTGGCCCAAAGTTTTCATTTTATTTGGTTGGTTGATTGGTTTGTTTTTCAAGACTGGGTTTCTCTGTATAGCCCTGCTTGTCCTAGAACTCGCCCTGTAGACCGGGCTGGCCTCAAATTGCTGGGATTAAAGATGTGCGCCACCACTGTCCAGATAAAAATTTTCTTTTTTTTAATAAAAAAACCCAAAAAACTCTTGCCTGCAGTCTCTTCTTCACGCTGTCCACATACTCCCACCTCCACCAGCCTAGTTCTGGGTCAGCCTTTCAGGTGTGAGCCGTGATTCTATCTGCTCACAGATGGTTCTGCCTTTAGTCCTGTCTACATATCTTAGGATGACAATTCTGAAACCCTGATCTGGTCCTGTCATTTTCCTCCTTAAACGCATTAGTGTCTCCATAGTGCTACCAGAATCAAATTCTTGAACTCCTTAGATTGGCATTTGGGTTCCTTGGGTTTCCTCTAGTCAGTCACTGCTGATTTGACCACCCATTCATATGTCACGGTCTTAGTATGTCACCCACCCCCATCACTTGATGAAATTAAGGTTGACACTCCACAGGTCACTTCCAGTGGTGTCTGTATTGCCTCTTCACCTTAACCCTCTCACCTTTGCATAGCTTTGTTTTTCTGGGAATCCATTCCTACCTTCTGAAAGAATCAGTTCCATGCCTCCTTTTATCATAGCACTGCACCTCTTATGGGGCTATGTTTGCACTTTGCAAGTACAGGGAGCTAGCTAGTCTTTGGGTATCCAGACTCAGTCGGCCCCATACACACGCAGCACACAGAACAGGTTGGCTCTCGCTGGATGAATTGAGGACATGGATGAAAACCCTTGGCGTACTATCAAAGGGCTTCCTGGACCCTTTCCTCATGAAGGTCTACCCTGGCCAGTGTCCTAGGGCTTCCTTCCGGTGCTCTACTCTCCAGTCTCCAGACTAGTGTAACTAACAGGCATTCAGTGCCACCTCAGGTGGGTTCCTTTTTGAGGGATCTCAGCCACTATTCCAGTAGCAGCAGCTTTGCCAAGCAGCTCTGACCACTGTGGATGGAGGTACCTAAAAGACTTAGCCTTCCTTGTTAGTGCTTACCATCCCTTCTGTGGGTTTGCATAGTTGTTACCCTTCCATTCTTGTCAACATAAAAAGATATTTCTAATACTAATAATTTTAACACTAATAATTTTAATGTCTTTCAAAAGAAAAAGTTCTCAAGCTGATGTGGCTAGCCTTCTGGAACTTGAAGGTAAAGACCTATTTTAGAGGCCTCCATTGTGGACACAACACAGCAACCTATCATCCTGTGTCATAACACCTTTAAGCTGGCCTAATTAGCTCTGCAACAGATGATATAAAGGCAAAGATGCCAACTAACCCAAATGGTCTCAGAGCTTCGGTCTTTCTTACCCTTCCCTACTCCCAGGAACCAACATGGTGGAAGGAGGGAAATGACCATCATAAGTTGTCCTCTGAATATACACCAGTCACCGTAGCTCTCACAAGGTAAAAGCAGGACCAGGAGTTCAAGGTCAAGGTTATCCTCATCTACAGTAAGTCTGAGACCCTGCCCAGGACTGGGAGGCCTGAGGATACAGCACAGTGGTAGAGTGCTTATCTCACATGGACACAGCCCTGGGTTTAAGTCCCAGAACCATGCAAAGGAAAGGAGAAAAGTGCAGGATGAGCAAGATGGGTCAGTGGGTAATATACCTGCCACCATTCCTTCTGACCTGAGTTTGATCTCTAGGACCTACTCAGAAGGAGAGAACCAACTCCCACAAGTTGTCCTATGACCTGCACGTACACAGTTAAAATACATGCATATGTGTATAGACTTTAATCAAGCATTCTAGTATACACCTTTAATCCCAAGTGCTGAGAGACAGAAACAGATTTCAGAGTTCCAGGCTACCCAGGGCTACATAGTGAGACCCTATCTTTAAAAAAAAAAAAAAAAAACAAAAACAAAAACAAACCAAAAACAGACTTTAAACAGAAGGCAGGAAGAACCACTAAAGGAATTTAAAGAGGGAAGGACATGATAAGATTTGTGTAAAAAAGATCATATTGGCTACAAGAGGGTGGATCTGAGAGACAAGCCAGACCATTTCAATCTAAGAATTACAGGGTATGGACTCACAGGTGACTGACTACTGGAAAAGGGAAGCATTTGATTAGCAGTGGTTCTCAACCTTCTGAATGCTGCAACCCTTCAGTACAGTTCATGTTGTGGTAACCCCAACCACAAAATTATTTTTGTAACTACTTTGTAATTTTGCTAAGCAATGTCTCAATTCCTAAGACCATCAGAAATACATGTTTCCAACGGTCACTACCCGCAGGTTAAGAATCACTGGATTGAGCCAGGCAGTGGTGGCGACACCTTTAATCCCAGCATTTGGGAGGCAGAGGCAGGTGGATTTCTGAGTTCGAGGCCAGCCTGGTCTACAGAGTGAGTTCCAGGACAGCCAGGGCTACAGAGAGAAACCCTGTCTCGAAAAAAAAAAAAAAAAAGAAAAAAAGAAAAGAAAAAAAAATCACTGGATTGCAGAACAAGGAAACCAGATCTGCAGAGGTTTCAGACCTGGTTAGATCTGGCTAGTGTGCATGAGGTGTTGACCTCTTGGGAGTTTTGGGTGATTTACTGTACAGTGCCATGTGCTGATGTCAAGGATGCATGAGAAGGAAGAGACAACCTGGGGAGAATGTTCTGTCCTGAGGTGTTCTGAATCTGTTTATCTGGAAAGAACTGTTTGGAGATTTGCATTTGTGGTGGGACTGAAGAGAGAGACCCTGGACAGGGAGGGTAGGCATCAGGAGCAGCCTGAGCTCAGAATTTAGGCGAAGTTGGCCAGGTATGGCATGGGGAAAGGTCAACACTGACTGAGGCGTGCAGGCACCTCTTGGCACAGGTAAATCGGCACTTGCTCATTGATGGCCTAGGGGTCTAGACTAGGACATTTACTTGGTCCAAGGGAGGCAGATTGAGTGATTTGTCCAGCATTGAGGGAGGAGCCAGATGAAGTCAATAGAAAACTAATTTTCTTTTCTGCTAAAAGAAATGAGGTGTGTGGCCGCTGGGTAATTGCAGATAACGAGGGGACTTATTCTTAATATGCACAGCAGCCATGGTCTCCAGAGTGCTGAAGACAGGAAGGATTTGAGGTGCCCTGACAGGGCTAGGTTTATTTGGGAAAAAATATCACTCTGTCCCAGGTCCTCTCTTCCTTCAACAATGCCTTCACAGCTCTGGCCCCACAACTCCTGTCCTATTCCTGTCAACTGCTTAGCTCCTCCTGTCACACCCCTCCCTCTACTCCCACAGCACTGGCGCACTCACTAAGGGAGACAAATGACAGGGCCTCAGCTGAGCGGGACTCGTGTCCGGCCCATAAACCACGGGGATGGGTCATGTCTGGAGTTGCCATGGTCGCCACTACCCACCCATCTGTCTTCTCCCCATTCTGCCTCAAAGCAGACCAGTCCTGACTTGTTCCCTGAGTCCCTGGAGAAACAGGATATCAACTCCCCACATCTCTGTCCACCATAGATACATACATATTGAACCCTTCTAAGACAGGATCTCATATGATTGGCCTGCCCTAGATCCTTGGCTAATGAGACATTTTCTTTGCTCAAGTGAGGGCAGGGGGTCCCCTTTTTTTAGGCCACAGTCTTAGTGAGGGCAAGCATAGAAGCTCAATGGAAGGAAAAGATTCTGAGGTCTCCTGACCTTACCACCACCCCTTACTTGATTACGCCATCACTGTATGGTACTTCTGCATCACAGCATCTATGAAATGAGGCTATGGCCCGGGGACAAGGAAAGGAGTTGGAGACAGCTGGGGACTGCTTTGGGAAGCTGAACCCAGGTAGATGGGCAGTTTCTCTCAACCTCCCTAACACCGCCGCCCTTTAACACAGTTCCTCATATTGTGGTGATCTCCCCCCCACACCATAAAGTTATTTTCATTGCTACTACATAACTATAATTTTGCTACCATTATGAATTGTAAATATCTGATATGCAGGATATGATATGTGACCCCTGTGAAAGGGTCATTTGACCCTAAATGGGTCTTGACCCACAGGTTGAGAACCACTGCCCTAGTAGGACAAACTCCAAGTTGCTCCCCTTCTTACATCTAGTAGTGGAGCAAGTCCTGTCCTCACAAAGTCCCCAGAGTCCCCTGCAGCCTCCAGGCTACAATAGCTCACAGCATGGAGTTTTTCATAGGCCACTACCAGAGAAACTAATAGGGTCTAACACATAGTCTATTTAACCTGATATTTGAGCAGAGACAAGGTCCCAAAAGGTGACCAGCTGCCAAACCTACTCAGACAAAGGCAGGTTGTAGGTTGACTACTGCATATGTCTGGTAGGCTGATAGCATACAAACCATGGCCTTCCCTAGCCTGTCTGGAGCTACATGGAGACAGGTATCCAGGTGTTTCCTGGGGTTCTGGCACAGCCATGCCAAGTCTTGTGCCTTGTCACCAGTTGAGTATGGCGTGGGCCACAGTTTCCCCCACCCCACACACACACAAGTGCCGACAAAGTCACCCTGGCTGTGGGTGTGATGAATGGCCACACAGTAATGAAATGGAGACATCAAGGCGGGTGGCTGGAAGACGGAGTGTGGCGGACAGGCCGTCCCCATGTGGCGGCAACAAGAAGGATCGCCCAGCGGCCAGGGGCCGTCAAGGGAAAAATTACACATTTACTCTGCCTTTTTCTTACTGCGACGGCGCCCATACATCACTGCTGGGGCTGGGATGGGACACAGCGGCCAATTTCCAGCATGAATTATGGGACCGAGAAGCTGAGTCCAGGCTTCCTGCAGGCCCAGTATCACCCAGCCCAACTCAAGGCTAGAAATGCTGCCATCAGAGCCAGAGATGTCCTCCTCAGGCCTATGGCTCCTGAATCTGGCCCCTGTCTGAATGTCTTCTCTTCTTTCTAGATGATTGCAAGAACATTGCCAACATCATGAAGACGTTGGCATACCGAGGCTTCATCTTCAAGCAGACATCAAAGCCCTTCTGATTGGCAGAGGACGGAATGGGGCAGGATAGGGTAGCTGCTTGGCCCAAACCAGAATCCTCCTCTCCCTCACCAGAGGGAAAGGGAGAGTGGCACAGCTCTGCGCCCAGAGTGTCCCCCAGCTGCCCTATGGGCTTGTGCCCTGTGTGAGGGCTTGGCCTCTTGGCCCCTCTGGAGCAGACACTTTGTGCCCCACCCCACTCCCATTCCTTAGTCTCAGTCCAGTATTAGCCCCTGCCATTATGGGCCTGGGCTAGGGGGAACCCAGGTACTCACTGCCTTCTCCCTGGCACACAGGCTTCTGCTGGGGCCACTAAGCCCTCCCTGTGCCCCTCCCATCCATAGTGCATGGTGTGTGGTGCCCTCTGGGCTCCAGGACAGATCAGGCCCCACCTTGTGTCCACCCCTCCCCCCATCCCTGCTGTGAACGTGCCACTTGAATAAAGTCGGGGAAACAAGGTCCTAGTGTATATGGAGCCATCCTTGTGTCTAAGGCTGCTGTTATGCTGATGCCCTCCATACAAAGCCATCAGCATGTGAGCAGCTGACACTATAGTACCTTTGATGCCTTCACTAAAGTTACACAAACTGGGGGCAGGGCTGGGGTGGGGGTTAGGAAATATCTGGACCACAAGGACCTGCCAAAACTGCTGAGATCCCGGCTGTATGCAAGACCATCTTAAATATAAAACCACAAGTGTTCGAGGTGCAGGGTCTAAGCAACAAAAAGTGGCTGAGGGCCTGGATGTGGGCATTGCAAGCAAACCTTAGGGACTTGCTGTAGTGATGGACCGATACATCACACTGTCGTTCCAGCCAAGGATATGAGGAGGTAAGGAAACAGAATGAGCCCAGTCCAACTTAGCAGCTCTATTTACACCGGACCACCAACCCTGAAGGCCCCTTATGGTTTCTTTGCTTTCTTCACAGAAGATGAACTGGAGGCTGACTCCCGTCGTTTCCGCTAGAAAGACAGAAAGTGTTGAGGTTAGTGGCCTCCGAGGTCATTTTTCAGAGAAGAGGCCCAATAGTCAACCCACTCCTGTCGTCAGCCTCACCTCACAATGGCAACCATTCCCTTGAAGGCATTGGAGGGAGCGGGGGCTGTAAACAATGTGTTCTCTTGCAGAGCCAGAGCATGCTCCCCACAAGCCTGTCTAGGCTCTTACCGAATTGGGTGTGAGGGGTGCACCCACGACATCAATGATGGCATCCTTGGTAGGGTCAAGACCAAGTCCAGATTCAGAAACTGTTGGTTCAGCAGAAGGTGGGGTTGGTCCCACGGCTGGTGTGGCAGGGCCCCCCAGCACTCCTGCCCGAGCCAGGGCCTCGTGCCGGTGCCGCAGCATCTGTAGCTCATATTCACAGTTGGCACAGGCCTGCTTGAGCTCGTAGAGTAACACCAGGTCACTCCGCAACTCATTGAACATATGCACCAGCTCCTCTGTGGGGGTAGGGCTCAGCTCTGCAAGCAAGACAAAGCTGGGCTGTGGTTGAAGGCCTGAAACATGAACTACCCTCCCTAGCATAGCCCCTGGGAGAAGGGGACATCCCATGGGGCTCAGCATCACTCACCCACACCAAGTTCCAGCAGCATCTGTTCCAGCGCCTTGATCTTCTTCTGACCCACAGAGCTGGGCAACTTCATCTGCAATGATCAAGTTAGCTAAGTCCTCCACCTCTTGAGGTGAGGCATATAGGTAGCCCATGGATGTAGCTAAAAATGGAACTAGCTGAGAAGTGGAAAATGGTAAAGGCAGCCTCAGCTTGGCCATGTTATGAGGTCCTGACAAAGACACACCTTTCCATAGCCCCTCTCCCATTGCTCTAGACTTAGCAGCTGTTGCATTAGACCATTTGGAGCCAAGGGCCCAAACTGCATGAGGTAACTCACCCGCTGGCTCCGGAGTGTGACACCTGCTGACTTAAAATCTGGAAACTTGATGCCTGCAGTCTCAGGAACAGCCTGGAGGAAGAGTTAAAGAGCCTTAGGTGTCACAGGGAGTAGCCCAGGGACCCACTAATTCGGGGTACTCTCAGAATGTCCACTGAAGCTGGGAACCCTGTGCCAGATGACCCCTCCACCCAGAGCTAGGTGGTCAGCCTCCACACCGGCTTCTCAGCCTCCTTTTTCTGGGGTAGCTTCTTCTTGGGAGCCTTGCGTTCTGTGCGCCGCTGCTCTGCAGTGGTGTCTGCTGCAGTAATCAGCTTCTGTAGGTCTTGGCTGCGCTTCTCCCGCTCTTTTTTCCGGGCCTCAATCTTACGCAGCTCCTGTAGCAGGTACTCCTCCTCTGCCACCTGCAAAAGCAAGAAATGCTTCAGCATGTATGAAGGTTGTGTGGAAGCAGGGTGGCCAGGGAGCTCAAGGGATACTAGGTTATCTATAATGGGACCAGAGGTAAGGAGACTGCAGAGAAGGGAGGAACAGAGGACTATGGGAGTGGGCTGGAGGTGGAGGGGCCTGGGAGTGAGAGAGCTGAGCCATGGAGGGCGGAGAGCAAAAGGTTTCAGATATGGAGAAGAGGTTATGACCTGCTCTGGGGTTCGGTTGTATAGCCGCTCCAGCTGTTCCTTCCGCCGTCTCTCATGCCCAGCATCAAATACTGGTATTTTGAGATCTGTGCCTGGCACAGCCCTCACATTGGCAAGCTTGGCACAAATGTGGTAGTACCTCTCTTTCAGGTCCTCCACAGAACGCTTCTGAGGATCAAGACACATGAAGAGGAACACTGAAGAACACATGGAAGAAATGGCAGAAGGATTGGGCACTCATGCAAATACATACCAGCTCACCTTGAACTGCTGGTGGTCATACCGATCGTGAATAACTACAAAGCGCAGATCAAACCGGCGGCTGAGGTCAAAGAGGTGGTCGGTCTCTGCCTTAGTCCATGCATCATCATGAAGGTAGAGTTGGTACTCCTGCTCTGAGTACACGGGCACCTGCACCGTCTACTGGTACAAAGACATGCGGACTGCATTCCTTTGTATATGTCCAAGCAGGCTGGTCATGTTGCCACAACCCTTCCTGTTTATTACCAACCCCTATATCCCTACGTGTGCAGCCTGTAGGAAGGAAAGACCCAGTTTGATTAGCCAGAGGCCCCTCCCTATAAGGCTCTGGGTTAGTGGCCTGCCTGATTCACTTCAGGACAACTTACCATCTTTTGGAATGGGCCACATGCTCCTATCTGATTTGTAAGCACTTCTAGGCACCCAAGAGTCAATTCTAGAGTCAAAACTATCAGAGAAAGGCTCAGAGCCTTGTCTGAAGCACTACTGCCACCCAGTGGTGACAGTGGGACTTGCCGATCTCAGAGTTGGGCACCTCCAGGGAATCTAACTACCTATTCCCCTTCCTCTCCTGGCCCACATTCCCCCTACCCAGGTGCCCTTTCAGAGTTATCAGCCTCACCACAATTGGGTTACAGGTCAGAGACATAAGAAGGAGTTGGTGCTGGGCTAGAACAGGAAGTTTCTCATGAATTCAAAAGCACAGCAGGCTCTTTCCAGATGCCTCTTGGACACTTCCTACCAAATGTCATATCCCCAACCTTTAACATACTCGATACTGCGTTCATCCCTCTTCTTCAAACAAACCCAATCCATACCTCAACCACTGTCACCAAAGCCAGCATCAGAAGCCTACTTCTGTTTTGTTGTCCACACAGCCTTGACAAATGGCCTTGGCTGGGCAGCACTCTGTGGAGACCAGACTGGCTCTAACTCCCGGTACCTCAGTCTCCCAATCACTGGGATTACAAGCATACATCACCACACCTGGTATTGGGAAGCATCTTTTAATTCCTACTTTTTACTTAATCTGGGCTTTACCTCCAGAATCCCCATATATCTCACTGGCCACAACCCATTCAGAGTAGCACAACACTATCCTGGCCGACTCAGGCCACCTTTCAGTCCTCTTCCAATCAATTCTCTATCTGCAAACAAGATTGACACCATGCTACTTACAGGGCAGACCTACAATAAGAATGGAAACAAAGCACTTTTAGATGTCACAACTGTGTGCCCATTCTTGTAATATAGACATGAACTTGTGTTCTCTTCAAATCCTAATATCTTTCTGTCTCTGCTGGACTACAAACAGAAAATGATCATTGCCCTGTTCCTAGGATGCTGTTCCAGATCAACCTGTAAGATAAAATGCCTTCTAGATAACTCAAGTTCAAGAGCAAGGCTTGGCCAGCTCTTGCCATCGACTTTATTCTTAATTCCATTTTCCTTCTACCAACAGACCAACAGAACACTCTCATCCTTCTGACCTCTCAGGCATCATCTCTGGAAAATCTCTCTAGTTTCCAAGACTTGGCTGCATATACCTCTGTCTTAGTCAGGGTTTCTATTCCTGCACAAACATCATGACCAAGAAGCAAGTTGGGGAGGAAAGGGTTTATTCAGCTTACACTTCCACACTGCTGTTCATCGCCAAAGTCAGGACTGGAACTCAAGCAGGGCAGGAAGCAGGAGCTGATGCAAAGGCCATGGAGGGATGTTTATTACTGGCGTGCTTCCCCTGGCTTGCTCAGCTGGCTTTCTTATGGAACCCAAGACCACCAGCCCAGGGATGGTACCACTCACAAGGGGCCCTCCCTCCTTGATCACTAAGTGAGAAAATACCTTACAACTGAATCCCATGGAGACATTTCCTCACCTGAAGCTCCTTTCTCTGTGATAACATCAGTTTGTGTCAAGTTGACACACAAAACCAGCCAGTACAACCTCCTAGTATTTTAGTTGTGAGTGTGTGTGTGTGTGTGTGTGTGTGTGTGTTTTGAGGGGATGTGACTATGGAGACCAGAAGACGACATTGGATGTCCAGAAGAAGCTGGAGTTTGAGGTAGCTTCGAGCTACCCAATCTGGTTCCTTGGAAGAGCAATAAACACTCTTTAATTACTGAGTCATCTCTCTAGCTCTATGCTGCTTTTATTTTTGTTGTAGTCTAGGCTGGTCCTGATAGTATGTATCTGAAGATAACCCTGAACTCCTGATCCACCTGCCTCCACCTCCCAAATACTGGGATTACAAGTATATACCACCATACCAGGCTAACTAAACCTTAAGGCTAAATAGAAGAGAACTAGTGAGGGAGAACAGGGGGACGGACAACACAAGGACATGAGATGAAAATACCCTAACGTGTGTGCCTGGCTTCCGGAAGCAGGCTGGGAAACAGAGTGAGCTGAGAAGAGAATCTGCTATGGCAGTAGAACCAGCTTCTGCAGGACACCCTTCTGGGAGCTTAGAATTCACCTAGGTGTGATAAGATCCAACGAGGCTAGTTTCAAAGGGATTAAAGGTCTTGTTTCTAGATTTGGGTTCCACCCCCAGCACCCACATGGCAGCTCATAACCATTTATAATTCCAGTTCCAGTAGATCCAACTTCCTCTTTGGCCTGCGTGGGCACTGCACCCATGTGGTGCACACACACATACAGGCAAACACTTATACACATAAAATCATTTTAAAGTCCTGTTTCTTGTATCTAAGACCACCTGGCAGCAGAGAAGGTGTTGGGGTGAAAGAAGAGTAGGAAACTCAGCAGCCACCTTCAGCAGTGGAGGAGGTGAGGAGCCATGAGCCCAAACTAAAGCAGCAGAGAAGGCACAGCCCTAGAGGCTGGAGTAACAGGAAATCCCAGAATTGGGCATGAAGGGCCAAGGAGAATGCCACCATCAATGACTCTGACTCCTGGCCTGAGCAAGAGCAGAGGGAGAGTCATGGAGAGTAAGCCCCTCAGAGGAGCAGCTGGAGAGGAGGAACATGAAGTCACTGAATCTGATTTCATTCTCTACCTTGTAGTCACCCAGACTTTGCCAGAACCCATCCAGTCCTGACATGATTCTACTTTAAAATCTATGGGTGGCTCCAAGTTCTTAAGCTTGGTTGCCAAGGGCCACCTGGCATGGTCACTATTGATGAACAGAGCCATGCCTCCCCCACATCACTCTACATGGACCTTTTTAAGGTCCACTTTAAACTGCAGCTGGTTCAGGTGTGTAGGGATGGGTATAGAAGGTCAAAGAACATTTCAGAGTCTGTTCTCTCCTTCTACCATGTGGGTCCCAGGGATCAACCTTGGCCACAGGCCTGTCTGCAGGAGTCTCTGGGCCTTACATGCTTTTTATATTTTTCTTTACCATATTCTGTGTGCATGAAGGAAAAGAAAAATGACCGTACCTAGTACATCAAGGAAGCCCCCGGAGCTTTCCATCCTTCCGAGGAGTTTATCTCCTACCAGACTGCAACTGCCCCATAGTCCTGTCTCTCAATAACATGACGTTTGTAAGAACAGATACTTTGTCTGACTTATTTTTGTTCTAATGTTTAGGCTTCAACATGCTGGAGCAGTAAGTAATAAATACAAATTGAGTGTTTTAAAGATAGAAGAGCGTGTTTCTCTCCCCCACCACATCCCCCTACCTCAACTAGTTCACCTTTTCACTGAGCTCTATCAGTCTTTGTCTCTAGCTTCTCCATTAATTGGCCCTTAGAGTCCTAAGAATGACGTTGGGATGGAAGAGACTCTGGTTTGAAATGAGTATGACAAAGCCACACTGGGCTATGCTCAGTCTGAGAAAGCCTATAAGCCGTCCAAGAGAGGGCATCCAGGCACAAGATACGTCAGACTGAGAAAAATCTGAGTTTGAGCCTCTGGTGTTTAAAGGTCCAACTCTAGACTGTTCTAAGCTACACTGTACAGTACCTTAGCCACAGGATATCCAATCCTAGTCTACTCTAGCTCTTCCTCTCAATGGCTGGATGAGACTGGAAAAGGCCCTGCTTTAGATAAGACTCTATAATTTAAACAAAAAAATAACTGGTCTTGGTCTAGGGTGCTTAGCCATAAAGGATAAAGAGCACAGGCAGAGATTTGATTGGTAATAAAATTAGCAGAACAGATTACAAGGTCTAGTTCAAATACCACCTTCCCAGAGAGGCCCTCCCTGACCACTCTTAAGAGTTGACAAGATGGCTCAAAAGGCCAGACAACCTAAGTTTGATCCCTGGGGCCTGGCTGGCAGTTGTCCTCTGGTCTGCTAGCATGTTCCATACAGATGCTGGCATATACAAAATAAATGAATAAAATGTAAGTCTCTCCTACACCACCAGCAAATGCACTGTTTTCTCATTTCCTGTCATTCAAATTCTAGTTCCAGCATATTGGCAGCACTTCTCTGCCAGAATTCAATTTATTTCTTTACATGCATGCCATCTCCTTCCCCTTCTTCTTTGCCCTGTTGTTCACAGCGAAGAGAAATGGCCTAGTCAAAGATGAGTCCCAAGTGTGTAATACAGGCAACAGTGCAGAAATGCTCCCTCTCACTGAGTAGGAATAGAGGAAGGGTTATGAGTTCTGATGTGAGCCACCCATGGGACACTCAGAAAGAGATATTAGTAAATCAGATCTTCTGAGGTGAGGTCATTAGCTGCTGAAGAGTAACTGAAGCTACAGAGCTAAGTGAGAACAATGAAGAAGCATGGAGAAGCAAGAAGCACCTAGGATGCAGCTCTGAGGAGCAGCAGCACTTTGAAAGCCAAGGGAAGCCACTAAAACCCACAGGAGACCCAGGAAAGGGCAGAATGCAACAGGCAGAAGAAACCCACCAGCAGCACTTGACCTAGAACTGAGTGGGTCACCATGGCTGGGACTGAGCACATCTGGAGGCAACCCTGGAAGACTGAAAAACTCAGCAAATAGCTCAGATTTGATCTGTCAGCAGCTCACCTTATTGAACCTGGCAAAAGGGTAGTCCTTGCCCTCCTCCGCTGCTCGGCGCCAGTGGAAAAACATAGCACCATCCTTTCGAGCTGGGTTGGTAAACGGCATCCACTTCCAAGGTCGGACCTTCTTGGATCCCAATTTAGCCTTCACTGTGCGATACCCCTGACCAGTGTCACTGGGCAGTAGTGGAGGTGCATCCCTGGCAGTGGAGGTGAAAAGTTAGAAGATGTGTGAAGAACCACTAAAGCCAAGAAGCTCAGTCTATCCCTGAATAAGGAAGTCCTGTCCTGGAGCACGACACTGAGCTGACCTGCAGGAGGAGCCCTGGTTGGGGACAGGGCTAGGGAAAATAGGAGAAGAGGAAACAGGGAGTAGGGTACACCAGGTGAGCTAGGGTAAACACTGGGTCTTGGCATTCCAATACTTGCTTTTTGTCAGAGTAAAGCAAAGCGTAGACCTCCCGATGCATGCCCTCAGGCCTCTTGAAGGTCAGTGTCTCGGAAGACTTCTTGGACTTTTTCTGGAAAGAAAACCACAGGGGAAAAATGATGGCCTAGACCCACCCTTACCTGAAGTTCTACCCAGCATAATCTGAACAAATGAATGCTGAACTAAAGTCACAGGAACCCACTCATGAGAGCGTCTCTACCCCGTCTGCACAGTTCTTTCTCTTATCTGAGTATCAGGGAAGAAAGTCCTTCCCTCACCTCAAGACTGTCACAATGTCTTGCTCTCTTCCCAACAACTTACAAGTGTCACGTTCCCTCAGTCCTCCCCTCCCTTGGTGGTTTCCCACTCTCTTGGTCCCTACCACCCAGTGTCCTCTCATTAAGGGTAGCATAATTTTTTTTCCATTGTAGCTCTCCTTTTATTATCACTTCCACCCATCTCTCTTATGGTAACACCCCTTCCCATTCCTTTGCCCAAACCCTCAAATGCCTCTGCTACCTTGTCCGGGTTAATAATATCCTTTTTGCTGATGGTCCCAGAAGCGGCCTCTCCCTCTGGACCCCCGAGTTCTAGAATGTCTCGTACATCTGCGCCGGTAGCCATCACGCCTGAGAGATGATGTAGCACCCCGAGGTCAAGGGTCAGTACCTGCAGAAAGACAGTGCTACTGTCAAGGGGGCGGGGCCCCTGCCACTCCAGCTCCAAGTGGGGGCAGGGTGAAGAGGCCAACCGCCAGGAGAATGGTCCACACCAGGTCTGGGTTCTGCCTTGTTCTCCGCCTCCCCGCGCCTGTGTCCCTTACGGTCACACCGTCCTCCCTGCCTCACCATCCCCCGGGATCCAAACCTGAGCACTCCAACTGTAACCCACTCCTCAGATTTTCTCTCTCTCTCTGAAGACCCACGGATAGAAACTTCCGACTGTGCGTCATAGAAACGCAACCCTCAGAAGCACTTCCGGTCGGTGCTTAGACAAATAGGAGCCGGCCGGCAACCCAGTGTGCAAGCTACTGGGCAGGCTGAGTAGCTCATTTGCAGTGCTCCCACGAATTCGCGCGAGGCGGCGCGGGGCTTGCTTTTGACATTTATCTTTTATTTCGCTCCATTGTGTCCCGGGCAATGAAAAGAAAGCCCAAAGAGAGCTCTGTGACATTGGAAAGCCACTTAATTTCTCAAAACTTATTTCAAAACACTTTCTTCGTTTACAAAATGAAAATTGTAACAGCGCTTGCTTAAGTGAAATAACCCATGTGCCTGGGATCGTATTTTTTCTTTTCTTTTCTTTTCTTTTCTTTTCTTTTCTTTTCTTTTCTTTTCTTTCTTTCTCCCTTTTCTTTCTTTCTTTCTTTCTTTCTTTCTTTCTTTCTTTCTTTCTTTCTTTCTTTCTTTCTTTCTTTCTTTCTTTCTTTCTTTCTTTCTTTCTTTCTTTCTATTTATTTTTTGGTTTTTCAAGACAGGGTTTCTCTGTGTAGCCCTGGCTGTCCTGGAACTCACTCTGTAGACCAGGCTGGCCTCGAACTCAGAAATCCACCTGCCTCTGCCTCCCAAATGCTGGGATTAAAGGCGTGCGCCACCACTGCTCGGCATTATTTTTTCTTAATTAACTGGATTAATAATAATTGCCTCTGCTCCTTAAGTGCCTCTATATACCAGGCATTGCCCCGTTGATCTAAACTTTCAGAGCAGTGCTAAACTAGCTTCTCCAGCTGTTAAGAGAGTAAGATAGAACGACTCTGTCTTTCCATCTGTATTTCCCTCTCTGCCTTCCCCTTCCTATTCCTCTTCTTTCCCCACAACCCAGGGTGGCCTCTTAACTCATAGCAATCCCCTTAAGTGCTGGGATTACAGGAATGTGCCACCAGATCAGGCTTTTAACTTCTTTATTTAATTTAGGACTCTCCTAAAATGAATTGTGAATCTTTACTTCTTTTCTGGCCAGTGTAATGTACAGCACACACACACACACACACACACACACACACACACACACTCACTCACTCACACATACACACTATACTATCAACACACAAACTAGAGCTATCTGAAAGATGAGAATCTTAATTGAGAAAATGCCTTTAGGATCCAGCTGTAAGGCATTTTCTCAATTAGTGATCAGTGGGGTCAGCCCAGTCCATTGTGGGTGGTGTCTCCCTTAGCTAGTAGTCCTGGGTTCTATAAGAAAGCAGGCTGAGCAAGTCTGTAAACAGCACCTCTCCATAGCTTCTGCATCAGCTCCTGCCTCCAGGATCATGCCCTGTTTGAGTTCCTGTCCTGACTTCCTTTGATGATGAACAGCAATATGGAAGTTTAAGCCAAATAAACCCTTTTTCTCCCCAACTTGTTTTTGGTCATGGTGTTTCATGGACACAATAATAACCCTAAGTCACACACACACACACACACACACACACACACACACACACACACCATGCCACATGTCTTTGTACTTAGGCTGTCAATATTTAGGAGTGACCTGAGGCCCTTATCTTGTTTTCACAAGGGACTGTAAGTGTCATTTCAACTGCCTTAACAACTATCAGTCTATTTACTCTTGACTCCAGTATTTGTAGCTGCTATCTCCTGCCCTCCTCCAAGTACGGCCTAAAAGAAAAATGACAACAACAGAACAACAGAACAACAGAAATCTAACACATTGCTGGTGGGAGCTAAATAATTATAACCACCTAGAAATACTGTTTGATTCTGTCTACGAAAATTATACATATGAAGACTTCCTGTCACAGAAACTCTACTCCTGAGTATATTCTGTATACTAGTGAATATATTCTGATGAAGATAATTGCTTATGTTTGCTCATCAAAAGATATAAATAATAAGCAAGGCGGGCCGTGGTGGCGCACGTCTTTAATCCCAGCGCTCGGGAGGCAGAGGCAGGCGGATTTCTGAGTTCGAGGCCAGCCTGGTCTACAGAGTGAGTTCCAGGACAGCTAGAGCTACACAGAGAAACCCTGTCTCAAAAAAAAAAAAAAAAGAAAAGAAAAAAAAAGAAAAGAAAAAAAAAGAAAAGAAAAAAAAAGAAAACCAAAAAAAAAAAAAAAAAAAAAAAGCAAGGGCTTGAGAGAAGACTTGGTGGTTAAGAGCATTTGCTGCTCTTCCAGAGGACCCATCCATATGGTTGCTTTCAACTTTCTGTAACTTGGGCTGGGCATGGTGGCACACACACCTTTAATCCCAGCACTCTAGAGGCAGAGACAGATGGATCTCTGTGACTTCAAGGCAAAACCTGATGCAGTGGTTCACAGCTGTAATCCTAGCACTGAGGAGGCTGAGCTCTAGGCAAACTTGAGCATCATAGTCACACACACACACACACACACACACACACACACACACACACACACACACACCCAGGCATGTAATCAGAGGTACTAGGGAGCCTGAGACAGGAGGATGTCAAATTCCAGGCCTATCTGTGGTGCCAAGCTCAAGATCAGCCTAGGCAACTTAGTAAGACCCTGTCTCAAAATTTAGTACAGTGAGCCGGGCATTGTTGGCGCACGCCTTTAATCCCAGCACTTGGGAGGCAGAGGCAGGCGGATTTCTGAGTTCGAGGCCAGCCTGGTCTACAGAGTGAGTTCCAGGACAGCCAGGGCTACACAGAGAAACTCTGTCTTGAAAAACAAAACAAAACAGAATTTAGTACAGTGCAAAGAGGGTTAAGGTAGCACATCAATAGTATATGTTGTCCAATGTTTGCAAAGCCCTTGGTTCAATCCTCAGTAAAACAAAAATAAGTCTAAAAAATGTAAGTGATGGAGGAGATGTATAAACATTGGCACCTGAGTTTAAGATTCCAGTGCCCACACAACAAATATGTGCGCACAAATAAGTAAATAATTTTTAGATTAAAAGATATGTATCAGCCCTGTTTGTATATTTCCATGGTAGCTTCCTAGGGTGTGCATTGCCTTGGATCCAATACACACATAAAAGATAGGTATCAACTTATTGCATAAATTCAACATAAAATATGACTGTCTTGATAAATTCAACTCTGAGCGATGACATAATAGAAAAGAAATCTCCCAACAAACTAGAAAAGGAATATCTGTCATGAGAAGTAAGAAAGTGAGAAGCTAACAAGAGCATGTACCCAGGCAGAGCTGGAGTCAACCACCCTACAGTTCAAAATGGTGCCAGGGGGTCTGATAATTCCGTCAGAGAAGGAGACTGGTAAAAGGCACACATCGCAGAAGAGGAAAGCTGCAGTCTCGCAGCTGATGCTTTTCCTGGTATAGAAAAGCCTAAGGAAAATCAATCGACAAACTATTACCACTAATAAGAGAATTCAACAAGGTGACTACATACAAGATCAATGTGCAAAAATCAATAGCTTTCCTATATACCAGCAATAGCCAATTAGAAGGTGTAATAGGAAATAAGATTCTATTCACAACAGCAACAAAAACTATCAAGTGCCTAAGAACAAAACTAAAAAGAGAGTTTATGTCAGGTCCTTAAGGATAGCTCAGTATTAGGAAACCCATCAATCTAATTAATCACACTGATAAAATAAAATTGAAAGCTACATAATCGTATTATGTAGCAGCAGAGAAAACCTCAAAAACCCATTTCTGGTAGGAAAAAAAAAACCTGAGTAAAATGGGCTGGGGAGAGGTTTTTTTTCTTTCAGAAGTTAAAAGGAGGATCATGGTAAGTGGTTAAACAATAAAGCCACAGTTATTAAATATCTTTAAACAAGGCAGGAACCGTTACTATCTTTGAAAATTATTTATGTAAAAATTCGATAGAGAATTTAACAGTGGAACTTCCTCTGGAAGGCTCTATTCTGGGACCAGAGTCCATCTCCCTCCCAAACAAGACTGGTCAATCTCATAGACTGCTCCATTCCACACCACAAAACAGCATGGAAATGAAAGTCTCGCCAAAGACCAAGATGGATGACAAGGGTCCTGCTCACTCTGTGCTGGAGGAAAGACCTTGAAGTGCACGTGTTATGCAGGCTTGTGCAGGGCTCACGTTAGGAACCCCAGGCCTCATGCACTCTAGGTGAGCACTCTACCAACAGAACTACAGCCCCCACCCCCTTTCTATTTCTAATTTGCTTCCTTGTTAAAACCATCACCAAGAAATATCCAGACAGGCTGGAAAGATGGGTCAGTGGTTAAGAGGGCTGACTGCTCTTCCAGAGGTCCTGAGTTCAATTCCCAGCAACCACATGGCAGCTCACAATCATCTGTAATGGGATCCGATGCACTTCTCTGGTGTGTCTGAAAGACAGCTACAGTGTACTCATATACATAAAAATAAACAAATAACTCTTTTTAAAAAACAACTATCCAGACGTTGCTTCCTCTGCACCTGTCCTCAGGCTACAGGAAAGCTTGTTTGTTTAGTTGTTTAATTTGGTTTGGTTTGGTTTGGGTTTTTTTTTGTTTTTGTTTTTTGTTTGTTTGTTTTTGCTTCGGTTTGGTTTTTTTTTTGTTTGTTTGTTTTTGTTTTTGTTTTAGATAGGGTTTCTCTGTGTAGCCCTGGCTGTCCTGGAACTCACTCTGTAGGCCAGGCCGGCCTTGAACTCCATCTGCCTATGCCTCCCAAGTGCTGGGATTAAAGGCGTGTGCCACCGCTGCCTGACTTAGGGAAAGGGGGGGGGAGTTAAATGTTTTCCACTATTAAGAAGTGATCAACAGCTTTTCCTGAGATGTCACACAATGTTTAGTTCTTCTGAGGAAGCTCAGGCTGCACTGGGATGAGGGAGTCCTCCCAGCAACCCTGTCTCCCTGATTGCCTGCACCTACTCACCCTCTCATCCTAAGCAGTGATTGGGTGACCCTCACAGAGGGTAAGGCAGTGCACTCATTAAAGCAGCTGGTCAGCCTTCTGGGCCTGCCTTTCTGCAGAGCCCCGCCCAGCCAGTATCAACTTGGCAACGCAGGCACTGGTGGACCTGCCCCAGCGGCTGGAGTCACAAAAGCGAATGGCCATACGCCATCCCCAATGCTGTCCAGCTGAGAAACAGAAGCAAAGAGAAGAATCTGAGCAATCCCATGATGCAATGGGCTTTGGTCTTCTAGATTTATATGGTTAACATATTCAATAAGAAGATGAGCTCAGCCGGGCAGTGTTGGCTCACGCCTTTAATCCCAGCACTTGCGAGGCAGAGGCAGGCGGATTTCTGAGTTCCAGGCCAGCCTGAGCTACAGAGTGAGTTCCAGGACAGCCAGGGCTACACAGAGAAACCCTGTTTCGAAAAACCAAAAAAAAAAAAAAAAAAAAAAAGAAGAAGAAGAAGAAGAAGAAGAAGAAGAAGAAGAAGAAGAAGAAGAAGAAGAAGAAGAAGAAAGATGAGCTCATTGGTCTGAAAAAAAAAAAAGAAATATATGCGGAAGCAGATGTCTAAGATAATTTAAACATTATGTAAAATACACAGGTATAAAACCTCACATGCTCCATAAAGAGGTCCAAGTTATCTGGGTGTGGCGGCACACACCTTTGATCCCAGGGTAGAGGCAGGTAGATCTCTATGAATTCAAGACCAGCTTAGTTTAAGTAGCAAGTTCTAGGAGAGCCAGGGCTATAGCGTGAGACTCTGTCTCAAAAAACAAAACATAAACCTCCAGCAAAAAATGTCAACAGCGGTGGTGGGGAGACAGGATATAATTTAGAGTAAGAGAGTGCTGAACATTGCTGAAGCCGTGACGGGGTCAGGAAACTTATGATACCATTCCCTCCAGGTCCAACATGTTTGCAATTTTCCATAATAAAATTGTATGACTTCCCTTATATATCTTCCCATTTGAAACCATTGAACTTTAAAGATCAAGTGTCAGATCAAATAAAATTTTATATAAATTACTTTCCTGGAGTTGCTTTCTTTGGTCTTGGAAGCCTTTTAACAGATAAAAGTTAAAATATTGTGGAAAAATAAAAGCCCATTGTCACAGTCTGTTAATTCCATACGCTTCCCATGAGAAGGGTAAATTGTTACATGGCAGTTTTATAGGATCAGAGCCCCAACACAGGACAGTTCCCAACGGGTTCTCGGAACTGCTTTTGCTCACAACACCTCAGGCACGGGTGTGGAGACTCTTTACTCAGACAGTCAATTCTCCAGATCTAGGTACCTGAGACTCAGTTCTCATACAAACCACCTGGGGTTAGCACAGATTCAAGTGAAGTGCTCAGTGGGCCAGACTGTGCCCACTTCAGGTCACTCTCTGCACTTGCGCTCCACCAAGTCCAATCAAGGGTCCCCACAGTCCCTCCTTAGGTTTAATAACTTGTTTAAATGGCTCATAAAACTCATGGAAACACTTTACTTCTGCTTATTGGCTGGTTAGAAACGATGAAAAGGGCAGGAGTAGCAGGTTTGTCGTCCCAGCACTCAGGAAGGAGAGGCAGGAGGACTGGGAGTTTAAGGGTAGCTTCAGTATCATCATTAGTTCAAGGCCAGCCTGGGTTATATGGGACCCTGGGAGGAAGAAAAGAAGGAAGCGATAGAGGAGAGAAAGAGAGAAGAGAGAAGGGAGCAGGAAGGGAGAGAGGGAAGGAAGAGGAAGGAGAGAGAGAGAGAGAGAGAGAGAGAGAGAGAGAGAGAGAGAGAGAGAGTTGGTTTGGGTGGTTTGGTTTTGGATTTTTGAGGCAGGGTTTCTCTGTGTAGCCCTGGCTGTCCTGGAACTCACTCTGTAGACCAGGCTGGTCTCAAACTCAGACGTCCTCCTGCTTCTGTCTCCCAAGTGCTGGGAATAAAGGCTTGCGCTGCCACCACTTGGCTTAAAAAGCTTTCTATAAATAATGACATATATCTCCAATACTCCTATCATTCATAAATCCCATGGGTGGTAGAAGTTCTGAGTCTAGGGACTTAGGACAAAACTTAGGACAAAACCCGGCTAGAGATTTCTTACTATAATACAGGCCCTCTAAGAAGCTATCCTTTCTGTTACAGTTTATGTGTAGGGGTGTGCTGTCTGTATGCATGTCTGTGCATTATTTAAGTGCCTGGTGCCCCAGGAGGCTAAAAGAGGGTGTCAGATCCCCTGAAACTGGAGTTACAGACAGGTATCAGCTGCCATGTGGGTCTGAGCATGAAACTTACCTGGACTCTCTACAGAAGCTCTTAAACTGCTGGGCCTCAGTTATTCTTTTTTTTTTTTTTTAAATTATTATTACTTTTGTATGTGCAAGTGCCTGCATGAGTTTATGTGCTCCGAGTGTGTGCAGGATTCCCCATAGGCTGCAGAGGGCATGCAATCACTGGGAGCTGGTTTCCAGGTGGTTATGAGCTGCCATGCAAACGCTGGGAACTGCTCCTGGGTTTTTTGTAAGAGCTGTAAGCACTCTTAACTGCTCAGCCATCTCTCCAGCCCCCTGTTATTCTTTCTTTTTAAACCAATGAGAGCAGATGGAAGAAAAAATAGAGGCCTAAAGCAATATTCTTTTCCCCCTTTGCATTGCTAGAGACTGAACCCAGGGCTTCATTTATCCCAGGCAAAGTACTCTACTACGGAGTTACAGTCAGTAGTTTTCTTTCTTTCTTTCTTTTTGGAATTGTCATTGTTGTTTTGTTTGTGAGACAAGTTCTCACTATGAAGCCCTTGGTGTCCTTGAACTCACTCTGTAGACCAGGCTAGCCTCAAACTCACATAGATCCACCTGCCTCAGCCTCCCATGTGCTGAGATTAAAAGTCTACGCCACTACACCTGGTTGATATCCAATAATATCTATTTCTCTCTCTCCTTCTTTTCCTCTCTCCCACTCCCTCTCTCTCCCTCTCCTTCCCTCCCCTCTCTCCCCCTTTCCTTCTCCCTCTCTTTCTGTATGTCTCTGTCTCTGTCTCTGTCTCTGTCTCTCTCTCTCTCTCTCTCTTTTTTGAGGCAGAGTTTCTTGGTTTAGCCTTGACTGTCCTAGAACTAGCTCTATAGACCAGGCTGACCTGGAACTCAAGAGATCCCCCTGCCTTTGCCTCCAGAATGCTGAGATTAAAGGCGTGTCTACATAGGCCAGGTGACACCCAGTAATTTATTGCCTAGTTAAGGCAAGCTGCATATGGAGGCCCCAGAGCATTTGTTCTGGGACGTTATAGCATTACAGCTGTGGCTACAATAACAGCCATTTGAAATTCCCGGGCAGGACTCTCTCTACCAAGAGAGTGTCCTTCGGAGCTCCATATTCTTTCCTGTGCTTTAGGAAGTAGCACCTGGACTTCATGGGAGCAGAAAAACCTCATATCCAGGGCTGAAGAGATGCTCGGAGGTTAAGCTCACTTCCTGATTTTCCACACGTAAGGAGGCTTGCAACCACCTGTAACTCCCACTGCGACATACTTTGGGGTCCCTTATTCTGTTTTCTGAGGACACCTGCACTTAGGCTTATCTATGAAATAACCAGATAATGTGCAACCCAAGTCGACCCTAGACTGTAAAATAGAGAACACTACAGATTTTCAGAAAGCTGAAATAGGAAAGTTGCTTGAGCCTAGAAGAATGAAACTAACCTGGAAAACACAGCAAAATCCTGTGTTTTGTTTTTTTTTTTTTAAATGCCAAGAAGTGGTCTGTATGGCTTTAATCCCAGCATTCAGGAGGCAGTGGCAAGTGGATCTCTATGAGTTCTAGACCAGCTCGATCTACAGAGTGAGTTCAAGAACAGCTAGGCTGTTACACAGAGAAACTCTGTCTGGAGAACTCAAATATTTGCTTGCTAAAGTGCAATGCTTGTGTGTGTGTGTGTGTGTGTGTGTGTGTGTGTGTGTGTGTGTGTGTGTGTATTATGTATATATAGGTAAAGGTATATATATGTCTATATGTCTACATATATGGGACTACTACACTCATAAATATACTTATATGTGTATGTATGTGTCAGAGAGAGAGAGAGAGAGAGAGAGAGAGAGCGCTACACTCGCATGTGGAAGCACAGGTAAGCTGCCTGAGCTGTCACCATAATGTCTAGCAGTCTGTGCCATCCACCTTCAGCCCATCATCAGCCCATGACACTTTCCATGCACTTGTCAAGAGAGGACTTTTTAGCCATGTGTGTTCCTGATGCCTGAGGAAACCAGAAGGGGGTGTCAGATCCCACTGGAACTGGAGTTACACACACACACACACACACACACACACACACACGAGCTTGGGGGGGTAGGAAGAGGAGGATTAGAGGAGTTCAAGACCATGCTTTATCACAAATTGAGTTCCAGGCCAGCCTGGATTATGTGAAACCCTCAGGGGAAGAAAGACAATCACCCTGTAACATAACTTTTGTACATTAAAAAAAAAATTAATTTAGGGCTGGAGAGATCTGTAATGGGATCCTGTGCAGTTTTCTGGTGTGTCTGAAGACAGTGATAGTGTACTCACATACATAAAATAAATAAATGTTTAAAAAAAGAAAAGAAAAACCAACCAAACAAACCAAGGAAAAAAAATAATTTAATTTTAAAAAGAAAGGAATCTAAGTGAGGAATTGCCCTGGAAACAGCTGAGTCCTAGCCAACCACAGCAGCAAGCTTCACCAATCACAGCCCTGCACGTAACTGTGCAAAGTGCGCCCTGATAAGGCCAGTGCCATTCTGGGACAAACCCAGCTTTTTCTCCGCTTCACGTGCCTTTGATACCCACCACCTCCCTTTTCCCGTCTGCACCAAATGTTTTCCGGACATTATTACAAGCAAGAGTAGTTCTGTGTCTGCCTCCTCTGTCCAATCCCATATTCTTTCTGTATTCAATTCAAGCGTTCAATGTAACTTGTCTACGATTGTTCTTTGCAGATTGGTACCAAACTTGGGGATCCCACAGAGCTGCAGCTGTTTCCAGAGGATCTTTGGTCTTCCTACCCCACAGCCAAGCAAGACACTCACTAGACACCTATGCCTCCTGTCACTCCCTGAAATAACTAGAGCCATAGATGAGTTTGGCTCTTAGCTTCCAAGCCTACCTAGTTGTGTTCTGAGCTCTTGGGGTTTATTTGAACTATGTTTCTAGACTGGGCTGGGTTCCAGGGTGGACTGAATCCAATAATGGATGGAATTGTATAGATGCTGTGAACTAGGAAAAACCTTCACTACCAAATATGCAAGACACATGACTTGGTGTTTTAGCTCACTTTCCATTGCTTTGATAAAACATGGACCAAAAGCAACTTGGGGAGGAGAGGGTTTATTTGGCTTTCACTTCCCAGTGAGAGTTGATCACTGTGGGAAGTGGGGCGAGAATTCAAGCAGAAACCTAGAAGCATGCACTGAAGCAGACTTGCTTGCTTAGCCCACTTCCTTATAAAATCCAGAACCACCTGCCTAGATGTGGCACTGCCCACAATGGCTTAGGCTCTCCCACATTAATCAAGAAAATATTCCTCAGACCAACCTACCACCAGAGGCAACCATCTCACGAAAGCAATTCCTCAGTTGACATTTCCTCTTCCAGATGACCTGAGTTTGTGTCAAACTGACAAAGAAATAACCAATCAAAAATCCATCACATGTGGAAAAAGAAAATTAATACCTAAAAGATGTCTACTTACACCGAGTCCAGATAGGCGCCAGGTCCTTCCTTGGTCCCCAGACCTTCCACTGTCAAAAGCTCCAAATCCCACCATTCATGTGGAACATACCAAATGATGAAATTTTGAAAGATATTAGCGGGGTAACTGCTCTAAACTTGCTAACATTGTTATAACCTGTAATCATGGAAAGACAGTAAGATCTTCCGGTCGGGGCTGGGAGGGGTAAAGCATCTGCTGCCAAGCTTGAACGCCAAGGGAGAGTTTATTTGGGCTTACGGTGTTGTAGGGACAAAAGTTCGTCATGCGGGGGCAATATGGTGGCAGGTAGGCACAGCGGCTGGATCAGGAAGCAGAGAACACATCTTCAACCAGAAGCATGAGGTACAGAGTGTGAATTGCAAGCACGCAATAAACTCTCTCAAAGCCCCACGTGGCACACTTCCTCAGGCAAGGCTGCACCTCCCCAAATTGCACCACTGGGGACCAAGTGTTCAAATACCTGAGCCAACAGGCTTTGAATGAATTTCTCATTCAAGCCATCATAACTCATCGTAGTAGAATATTCTCTGCTCCACTGAGACCTAATGACTTGATACCACAAAATTTGATGCATGATGCTAAAATTTGTTTTCTCCATTTAAAGAAAGCTTTTTCTTCTTTTGACACATAGGCTAAACGGTCTCTGAACTACATTTCCGAGGGTGACCTTGAATTTGTAATCCTCCTCCCTCCACATCCCATGAGCTGGAATTGGGATAGCTGCCTGTGGCCAGTTTATGTAGAGCTGGGACTAGAACAGAACACAGGGTCTCTTGCATGCTGGTTAAGAACTCTCCTAACTGAGCTACATACCCAGCAAAAGAACTCTTTTTGTGATCTGCTAACGGAGGGCAATCAAACATTTTGTGGTCTACAGCTCAAAGACTGAGTCCTCTGAAAACGATATCCTTCAGAGCTATCAAAAGGTTCTGAGTTCAGCCCTCACACACTGCAGCAACACTTCAAGGTCTGGAGCAATGGATACACAACATCTCACAACTCAAACGGCCCCTCTAAATTCTTGGAGCTGCTGGAGACTTTCAGATAAGTTTGACCAGAACACAGTTTTTTGTAGCACAGGCATCCTAGATAGGGATGTTTTCCTGAAGAGATTTGGGCTAAGACTTCTGCTATTGTGAGAGCCATCTCCTTTCTAAAAATCATCTCCTGCTATCTTAATCTTCCCCTTTTCACGGAAAATCCATGGGTCCAGAACCAGTGAGGAGGTTTTAGATAAAGCTCACACCTTAGCATGAAACTAGGGAAACTTGTTTTCCCAACTAATACCAAACAATTGGAAAACAATTCTGGCTGAGCCAGTGCTTTGGTGAGAGAGGGAAGAAGAAAAGTGGCCTTTGGCAGTCTGGACATCAGGGTAACTTACTTCTCTATGTCATCTTTTAAAAGCTACCCAAGACCCCCAGTTGATCATGTAACCACTACCAAAAAAAGAAAAATCTAGCGATGGCTGTAGCCGGCATACCACATTTCTAGGCATTGTACACTCAGGATCTGGTGCCTTGATGGATGAAAGTAATTGCTAACATAATGACATTATATCAAACCCAGTCGGTTCTTTTGCTTAATACGGCCCCCTGATATGCACCAGAAGGTCCCACAAAAAGATTTTCCACTACTTTTTTTTGAGGCTATGCTAAGATTTTCAGACTGAGAAATTGCTTGTATTCCCGATTTGGACCACGAGAGGGCAATCGTTCCTAATTCCCGCTCTCAGGGCCTATATTGTGTCTGTGGGTTCTTGGCTCACTCTCTTCTGACTGAATCTTGTCTTTTGATTAGCTTCCCCAGGAATTCGAATAGGAAGGATCTGCTCTCAGAAACTGTGGGTGGGGTGGTAGTGATGTTCGTGTGCAACAGAAACACTGAATGGGACAGCAGGTCACCCCGGAACGTCCCACCCAAGGTGAGCACTTGGATTTGGTCCTGAACTCATTTCTCCCCATAATCCACAGAAAGCCGAAGTAAAAGGGACTTGCATGGCCATTTCTTCAGACACTGCACCAAATACATTCAGTAAATGTCTCAAGGGATTGTGACTGGATTGCAAGTGTGACAATGGTTCCCAGAAGGTGCTCCCAGCTGTCGTCCCAGGATTGGCAAGGCTGGATTTTCTTATTTGTTTGCTAATCTATTTATTTGTTTATTTTCTTTAGACAGTGTCTGTTTAGCCCTGGCTGTCTTGGAACTTGCTATGTAGATCAGGCTTGCCTAAACTCACAAAGATTTGCCTTCCTTTGCCTCCCTAGCATTGAGATCAGGGTGGTGTAGAAAACCAGTGATATGCTTCCTTCCTTCCTTCTTCCTTTCCTTTTCTTCCTTCCTTCCTTCCTTCCTTCCTTCCTTCCTTCCTTCCTTCCT